>OV816025.1:102902648-104141105 GCA_929113105.1 Agrypnus murinus
GAAAATAACATGCGCAACAAGAAATCTCTGACGTTACCATAGGCGAGTAAACTGGGTTGCCTATTTACAAAATCTTAGACGAAAATACATGTAAATAAACCTGCCGCTTTATCTTTCCTACTAATTTAGTGTCTCATTGTTAAGTTAGTTAAGATTTCAACTAAAACTAAGTAACAGTCATTGAATAATGATATTTTGAAGAAACTTCCAACTTCACGTGTTGAAAATGAAAACTTCCAGATTAGCATAGGTTATTCAAGACTGAAGAAATAATATAAAATCTTGCTTACCCTCACTCAAACAACCACTACATAGTTTCTTGTATAAACTCACCTGAAACAAAAAAAAATATTAATTAGTTTTCCAAGCAAAAATAAAATGCAATGAATATTGAAACTAAGAAATTAAGAACATTTTTTTACAACAGAATCATTGCTACTGTTCCTAGTAGGGGAAACTACAGGTTTACTAAGAAGAACATCAGGATTACGTAATATTCTCATTTTATTGATACACAATTACTTCAGCATACATATGAGCTTCATATAATTATTATTTTATTACAGTCCTAGATCATAACTCTCTTCCTTCAGAGAGCTCAGTTTCTATGTTCAGATGTTATACTATGAACCAGAGTTTCTCAACCTTTTTGCCACGCGACCCAAGATATTTGTTTGTAGGTGTATCTGCGACCTAACCCGTAAATAAGACTTTGAACATCTACTTAGAAATAATTCATTGTAGTATTATCGTTATTGAAATATTTATGCAGCGCTAATTTTATTAAATAAGTATTTTTTTAGCGAAGCCGGACATTTGGGCGCGACCATTTAGGCGCGGCCGTTTCGGCGCGAGACACTTCGGCGCTAGGGCACTTCGGCGCAGGAACACTTCGGCGCGGATCACTTAGGCGCAGGGACAATTCAGCGCGAAAAATTCTCTAGTGATGAACAAAATCTTTAGGTACCTACAGGTAATAAATACAGTATGATCGATGAAATACAGTATTCGATAAGAGTATGATGAGGAAAAAAAACTCAATATTTGCCAATCACAAAACGCATGTACTGCCAGATTTAAGAGAAATTCATTTTTCTAAGCTACTAAAACCAAAATTTTGCAAATCTCTGCATAAGGGAATATTTAATTTGTAATACGAATTTAATTTCATGTTAAAAACTTTAAAAAGATCAAAAATGTTATAAAATCAGTTAAATGACATAGGAAAATTGACATTCAACATTGAATATCGTGCCACTGATAAATACGTGTCCCACTTCACTTCACGATTTTTGTCTCAGTAGGTAACACTTATAAATGGATACTGCTTATAGTCCAGTGCTTAAAGACAAAAAGCACTAGAATAACGCAATTTAACCTATCCAAGCGAAACTCTGGAATTAAGAAGGTGTATGTGTGTGTACATAAAAATAAAAGAGGTTACTCTAATAATAGCTTGTTCCAAAAGATTAGACTAATGGTCCAAAAAAACGTTTTGTTTAAAGATCTCCGAAGGTTTTACCCTAATTTGTCGCGGAGAAATTTACATGCACCGAACTGTCTTTCCATCGAAGTGTGCCTGCGCCGAAGTGTCCTTGCGCCGAACTGTTCGACGCCTAACTGTCCTCGCGCCGAAGCTGCCTCACCGAGATGACCGCGCCTAAACGGCCGCGCCCAAATGTCCTAGACCGTTTTTTACTAATTGATTTTTGACAACTTCAACACCCTATATCTCGGAAATGGCGCATTTTCGGAAAAATGCATTTTGGTGGGTTGGTGAAGTTTCCGGAAAATAATTAATCTTTGGGTTGAATCTCATGTTTGAGAATCTAACGCTGCTTGATTTGAAACTAATTTGAAGCGTATTTCCAACTTTTTAAAGTTTAACACCTTCTGGTAATTTCCGGAAAAGTGCTTTCTTTTCAAGTAAACTAACATTTCTGTACAAGACAATGCAACAAAAAATTATTAAAATAAATTATTCAAAATATCAAATAAGGTATGTGTGTAAAATTTCAACGAAATTGGCCTACTTTCATATATCGGTAAACAATATCTAAATACATACTTGATTTCATTTTATTCTTAGGTATTTGAATTTAACTATAGAAAAATGCGTTTTTTTTTCTTTGGAATGTCACACAAACAATCGGCCATTCTTAAGAGTATTTCACACTTCCTCGCTTTGACAGAAGGTAGCAGTTGTCATTTCGCGACTCATTAAAAATTTAACGCGGCCCAATATTGGGTCGCGACCCATATGTTGAGTAACGCTGCTATAAACTACTATACACGCTTTGAAGAGATGCACTAATTTTATTGAAAGTAAGCTGAAACATTAGAAACATTAGTCGGAGAGTCAAACTTTTACGTAATAATCGATATACCATCTAGTTCGAAAAAAAAAAACAAAGTAAAAAGGTCTTGAGTGGGGTAAAGATCTTGCGTGCTAAAAACATTTTCATTAGAAAAATGTTGCTAAAGAAGATAATTATCCAGATGTAAAGGCGTCCTAATATCGTCCAACGATTCGTTTCTGAGACATGCATTCAAATTTAATTTTTCGGTTTATGCATATGGAGCGGAGATATATTCGTGACCATGCACAACAAATTATAATGTCCAGATATTTCTGTATATAGAATACACAGAAATCCTAAACGTTTTAGTCAGGGAAAAAGAAAATTGCTATTTTGTATGTGTGCATATCAAGAAGTGGAACTTTGAACTGCATTGAAACTTATAAAAAATCTCAATAAATTGCAGTTTAAAACTAAAGGTTGAAATTTCAACTTGTGTTTGCGTTTACTTTAATCTTTAATGTTAGTTTTAGTAGCAAACATTAATTATTTTTTGATAGAGAACTTTTGTTAACAACAACACACGATAAAATCCTTAAAAATGACAATTTATTATAATATTATGACAAAAACATTGAATAAACAGAATAAGCTTCCATAATCATAACATTGATCTACGTAAGTAGAAGCAACAGTGTCTATTTTAAAAAATATAGCAACGATTTTATAAGAAGCGTTTAACAAAACAGAAAACAATAAAAGTAGAAAGGATAATGATTAAGCACCACCTCATTGTGAAACAGCAAACACTTGGGATCTTTAGGTATCTCCCTGGTAGTTAACTTACAGTAGTTTTGAAAAATTAGACAGTTGAAATTTGAAGTGTCCTTATAACGAAACGCTAGATTATGTGACAGTAATTCAGTGTTGTCAGAGGGTTGTAATGTCAAAGGGTTATTTGACTCTCCCTCTTTCAGACAAGAGGTAGTTCCGACATGGCATAGTACAGGAAGTCAATGTTCTTACAAGTCAAGAAGTCTTAAATGTAGTGTTTAATTATAAACGAAGGTATATATACGACTTCAAATAATTATAAATACATAGAAGGCAGAACACTCGTAACATACAGAATACTTAGTTGCAGGATGACCATCGTTTGCTGCTAATTAATGTTAATATGCGCCTTTTATAAAATTATTGTGTTCATTCCAGGTAATCCTTAAAAGTATCCGACACTTAAAAGAAAAATTTAATTGTAGTATGAAAAACATACCTTATTGCATTTCTTATTCATTTTTAACGATTGTCAAAAAGTGAGCCGAAATGGGGATTTGCACTTTTTAAATTTTAATCCCATAAGCTATAATAATTGATGAAATCAAATTCACTTTTTCATTAAATTACATTTTCGAGTTAAAAAAAGGCTTTATTGTAACCGTAATTGTGTATAGAATTTAAAGCATACCTCTTTTAGAATTTAAGATTGAGATTTATATCTTAAGAGATTAGACTTAAATATCGAATCTCAGTAAATAAAGATTAAAATAACTGTTTGATGAGTGATGTTCCTCCAATAACTTGTGAAGAGAAAAGAGGCTGAAAAGAATTTTGTCTTAATTCTTCTGCTTAACTAAAACTTTAAAATTCATAAACCGTACTACCTTTTCACCTCTCTTTCTCGAGTACTCCTTTATCTACCCATCCTATGCCTATT
Organism: Agrypnus murinus; assembly: GCA_929113105.1. NCBI lineage: Eukaryota > Metazoa > Arthropoda > Insecta > Coleoptera > Elateridae > Agrypnus > Agrypnus murinus. The sequence continues at coordinate 102,906,663 of OV816025.1, forward strand.
AGGGTGGATACATTTTTTTTAAATTCTTGAGGCCTATTAATACAAAAGTTGCTTTTTGGGGCACATAATATGTGTGCAAAATTTGAGTTATATATGATGTTATGTTCAGGTTCCTAGACATCAAAATTTGAAAATAAAAAAAAATTTTTTGTCAATATTCTATGCATATACATGAAAAAGTTCGACTTGAGACATTTACATGTGGGTGTACAAGTTGAGTTTCATATGGAATCTTTTTAGGTTCCTAGACGACATCACATTACATACTGTCATGATATGACACCCATTTAAAAATGTAGGCATCATATGTGTACAAATGTGTTTGATGTGTTGCATAACTTCCAAGGGAATTGATTTTTTTAAGACAAATTTTAATTAGTATAATTTAAATAGGTTTCATTTTCTTAAAAAAACACACTAAATAGAAAAAGGATAAATTTTAAACTTGAATTTTCTCTTACTTTTGTTAAATTTTCTTGGTCAGTTGACGAGTATCTTTCGTTACATGATTTTTGTAGATAATTATGTATTAAAACAATTTCAAGGTTTGTTTTGACCTGAAACAATCAAGATGCATGTTAGTGGAGATGTATGCAAAGATTTATTACCTTACCTGCAAGTTTAATTTGTAAAATAATACAAAAATTCCTTGAGATCTAACGATATAGGTAGTTTCATAATAATTTCGTTATTTTTCAATATTAAAAAGTCTGTGGGCTTATATATATCATTATGATGTTCTCAAGTAGTTCCTTGGACACAACTGAGACATATATGTAAATGTGGGGATGATTTCTAATAGAAGATCTATGGGCTTAAAAAACACATATTTCTGCGTTTTACTTTTATGATCGGAAAACATGTAATTTAGAAGTGTTTTTAATATTTTGGATGTCTAAAAAGTGGTAATTATTGTTCAATATGATATAAGGATAGCATTTGTAACAAGAAAAGGAGCTAACAACGTGCTTTTAAGCAATTATTTCAAAGTTTAATAAAACTTCAATGCACTGTAAAAATGATTTGGTTGACTTTCTCTCTTGAGTTTAATTTGAAGTGTTAACGGAATCGTTTTGCATATTACTAAATAGAGGATTTTTTTATCCATTTATAATATTTGTTTAAACAACTAAGTTAATAATAAATAACAATATGGTTATGTAGATTTAATTACATTTTATTCAATTGTTTTACTCTAGAAATTAATAGAAATTACTAAACAAAGTCACTAAATTAGTTTTTTCCCCTAAACAAGTAAATGAGAAGTGAGAAATGAGATGGGATATGGAAATTAATCATTTTAGAAATTTAAATTTTTCTTTTTTTTTTGAATTTAAATTTTTCAGGACTTTTTTCATGAAGAGAGTTGAATTTTTGTGACATTTCAACCATTTTGATGTTGAATTATATAGAAGCAAGAAATTTTACAGATTGCTACTAATTTCAGTCGGTAATTTTAGAAGGCGCCAAAAATTTTTGTAACTAAAGTAAGGTATTTTATTTTAAGTTAGTAATACAAATAATTCAGATATTAATTTTAAAGACGAAAAGAATTATACTGTCTTATAATTAATTCTTCTGTTATTGAGATATCCAAATTTTTCTATTAATTTTTAATTATTTTCAATATTTCAATTGTTTAATTTTTTTGTTCAATAAATTTTGATCATTTATAGTATATTGTGTTACAAGTGCAGAAAAGTGCCAATTTCTCACGAGTGTGAAGATTTTGCGGCATGAGACGTAGTCGAATGCCGCAATCACACGAATAAGAAATTGATGTTTTTGCACGCGTTACACACTATACTTTATCAACGACAACAAAAAAAGTAATAAACCACCAACAGCTAAGAAAGTTTTTTAACCTAGAATTTATACTCGCATTCATATTTTTTACGTGAAATATTTGGCAATAAATTAAGAGATGTAATGTGAGCCGCTTCCACGATGTTTGGAGGTGTACGAGTGTACACCCCAATTTTCCTTCATCGGATTCACTCATGATACATCTAGAATTTTAAAAACGACAAAAGTAAACATTAAATTTTTAAAGACAATAGTAATAATACGTTTACAATTTGTATAATTTCAGTCAATCTACTATTTAATACTTACAGCTAAATAATCATACGTATGTACTCGTTTTCAAAAAATAATTTATATTATGTACAAAAATCACAATTCAATTGTCAAGGTTAACCTCTGCGCAAAATGTCAAATATTCTCGCATTATGTAGCAAATTATAAATGTTTTCAATGTTTTTATTGTAATTTAGCAATAATAATAAATAAAATTACATTAAAAATTATATAATAATGTAAAACATTAATTAATTTTACGTTTTAATTGAATAACAATCATTGTAACTTTATATAATGTGAAAAAAACATCATTGAAAGGCGTCTCGATAGCTCAGCGCTTACGCTGTAGCTACGAACCGAGCGATCCCGGTTCAAATCCCCGGGTCTGACCTTAGTTTTTTTTCTAGATGGATTTCCATTCGAAATATAATTTAATGTAAAATATTAATTAAACAAAATAAATTAACCTTTATCTAAAATTTATAACATTTTATATTTCAAATAATTAATAATATTATAAATATTGCAAGTGGTGACATCTATGGCGTTTTAATCGAACTACGGATTATTGAGAACTCCTTCCTCACATACTTTACCGTTGAGTTTGGAGATTGTTTGCAATTGGTCGTTTTCACGGTTACTAGATTGTGCGGAATATGTAACTTTCTATGGTGGTCGTAGATAAAATATTTTAAAAGTAACCTTTGGTTTATTTATTTTATGTGTATGTGTAGTTAATAGTGTTTTATAGATCTATATTTATTCATAGTTCGACACGACATTTTATTTTATGATGTAGAGTAAAATATTTGTTGAATAATCAAGGACATTACGGTTCAGTTTCATAAATTAACTATTTATTGTGAAACAATATAACTCCATATTGATTCCTTCGACACTTAACGGAATACCTTGATGGTAAAACTAATGACCCAAGAGGCTTCACTGGTGCCAGTGGAAGAGCCCTTGATAAACGTGAATGTATGCCTGTAGTTACTTTCAAATAGATACATGTACAACTGCCTGAGATAACAGTGAATATTTTAAGTACAGATCAACGGTATCTTTAAGAGATGTGCTCATTAGCTGAAGGCAATTATTGAACGCAATGGCAATTTTTGTCACCCATTTTATTACTATTGTTAGCTGATGGAAGAAAGTACGTTCGCGAATTGGATTTAAGACGAGTATTGAAATGTAGATCTCAATGCAACGATAGTCAAAGAGTTCGGTAGTTCGAAGTACCAAAATTGAACTTTCAGGCTGAAGACTATATTGATTTAATTGATTGGACCTCAGTCACTATAACCGAACCCCCATTAACGAGAGACATCAGAGACAGATGACAGTAGATGTAAATGTAACAGATAAAGGCAAACTGTAAGCAAACGAATTGTAGGTATCAAAAAGATCTACAATAAAGTCCGGGGTGGCATATATGTATCTCTTACAGATTACTCACAATCCAAATAACTTATTTTTAATGAATTCCAATTTTAACATATTGTTTTTAACACCAAAATGATGATTTTAGTTATATAGGAATAACAAAATAATTTAATAAAATTTGTTCATTTTTATTTTTTTTTTCATATAGGAACCTCAAGACCTTATTAAGAAAAGAATCCAAATGCAACTTTTTGTCATATAAGCGAAACAAGAAATTATCTTACAAATTCACTCCGGTCTAGTGCCTACGACTATCAAATTTCTAGAAGGAAGAAAGTCCTTCTAGAGGACGATCCGGTATACATTATAGCCATATGCCCAATATATGTCACAATTTGGTCATATCAGAATATAACTTCAAATAACCAACTCCGAATTATTATGCTACCAGTATCATTCAATGTGCTGAGATTTGACATATTGATAAAGAGAATTTATAATCTATTAAAACTTTTTTAGATTCTATTGTATATTGTAACATGGAGAGGAGGGAATATTGATGCAGATTACATTTTCATTTTCACCAATTTCAGTTGCGGCAAAATGATGTCTTTCGGTATCGATAGGGTATCAGTTTTCCAACTACCGACTATACTATGGATTAGAATATAGATATTTAGATAGAAATCAGTACTTAATTATTATTGAGAACCGATTTGTCTGATTTGATCTTTTAATAAGTGCACGATAATCATTTCATTCTGTCTGCCGTCATACTGAAGCAATACATTAAGGTTATGTTAGGAATTTTGCAGTCGATGTCAAAAAGATTTCCAATATGAGCTCCCTACTTTTCCAGCTATAAATGTTTACTCTTGTCATGCTATTTTTATAAGAAATTGGTCAAAAACAAAAATATATAAAATAAAATTGGAAACATATAAACATTTTAAATTCGGGCCACGTCAACTTTTTTGATATTGTTTTATTATTCTGAAAGCGTATTCAGTTTTACAATAAGCCTTTGCAACCCTTGGAGCGTTTCAAAATATATTCCACGATCCTGTAAACACTTTTAGCATTCACCTTACAATTCTAATGAAATACAGAATGTCACGACGCCTACGTTGTTCGTTGACGCCTGTCGCCCTCGGCGGTCTAAAGTGACACCACCCCCCATTTTATGTGCCTTTTCAACCCTTTAAACTCCGGATTCTACTTTTAGAAATGCAAGCCCGATTTTATGTAGTGTATTACGGTGTATATAATAGAGTAATGAGGAAGCGGCAATATTGCTTTTTAAAATTTTAATTGAAAAGGAAATCCATTTAAGAGGAACAATACTACAATTAGAGCAAAAATGTTTTTTTTTTGAGATGAAGTTAGGTGTGTTTCGCTTCGTGAAAATAATAATAAAAGGGATGTTGGCGTTCTGAATTTAACGCAATAAAAGAATAGTGCTTGAAATAGAAGTCAAAAATATAAAGTATGTACTACTTGAATTCGCATTCCCGTAGTAATATCAGAATCGAACACTAAAATACAACGTACCTATAACTTCATTTGCATGCACCAAGTACAATTTCGAACTCAAACTAACGTCGTTCGCGGAATATCAATAATCACTTAACCTACTTTTTATTATGCAAACAGAAAACTTGTTATAAATGTCTGTTTCCCGCATCTAAGAAATTATAAAAGCCGAAACACGAAAAAATAAATAAATATATGCATTTTATAATTTATTTTAAAATATAATTTTAAATTTAAAATTTAATTATAAAAAAGTTTCATAATCATGATTCGTTAATGTTTCAGAATTTCACATACTCCAAAGCAAATTAAAAACGCATTACGTCAGTCAGGATATCACAAAAACATAGTTGAAACTCTTCTCTTCACGTCATCCCATTCCTTTTCAACAGTGCGCTTTCGTGAAGTTGCTGTCACTCCACCTTTATAGAAAGGGGTGTTAACCCTTCCTTATAGTTAATTTCGTTGCGAATATTTCACTTTCCTTGCAAAAATGATTGTTATTTGTAATTTTACTCAAGAAATATCAAATTGCATTTTTAATTATTCAATTAAAAAAAATTTTTAAACTTAAAAACTCAGATTCCAGATATAATTCTGTAGATTACTTTACAGTTCTGAAAATCGTTTTAAACAAATACATTAATTAAATACAAATACGTAGAGCATATAAAATAAATAACTAAATAAGGTGATAAAATTTATTCAAATTAAATACTTTTATGGTAACTTAACAGTTCTTAGTTATAGATCCCGCAGATTGTAAATTAGCCAAAATGGAGCCTACAAGTACTCTTTGCAGTAGACCTAATATTGAAATACTCGATCTGGAGTTTTTAAAGATATCGGAATGAAATTTGGTAGGCAGATATTACAGTAAATTGTGTATTAGCGTTGAATGTTTTTGACAATTTTGAGTTTCCGGTTTAACCGGAAGTAATGCCGATTTTAAAATTTGTAATGGAACACCCTGTATATTATTTTAATTTTGAATAGTACATTTTATTACGATTACAAAAATATGGGGTTCGATATGTTTTATTTCAAGCTCAACCGAGATTTTTACAATAAAAGTACTTTTGAGACAAAAACGAATTAAATCTAATAGTCTATTGTTTTTATCAACCATTAATTTTACACCTAATTGGGTGAAATTATTTCTTAAAGGGTAAAATTACATCCCAGGTGAAAACCTATTTTACACTGAGGGGGAAAAGAGTTTGGTTAATTTTCCCCGCAAGAGTAAATTTACCTAACTTGGGTAACTGAATATTACCCCAAAATGTAATTATACTCTTACTAAGGTAAAAGTACATTGGTCTGTAATTTTCCACTAAAAATTGGAGGAAACTTAGTTGCCTCCAATAATTAGGGTAAAATTACCCAAACATTTTTTACAGTGTACATTTAAAATACAAGGTTTATTTTTGTTCCAGTTCGTTTGAGAGGGCCGATTTATGTGATTCTTGGCAAAATTATTGAAGCTTTCGCGTGTATTAGTCAGCACTACTAAATATCTAAGTTTTATATTTTTAACTAAGTAAATCTTAAAACGTTTATTTGGATACGCAAGAGAAGGACCATCCACTTGCAGCGCCCTCTCAGTCCCCTGCGTTGTTAATTTTTGAAACTATTCGCGATTATAAAAGTTTGCTGCAGCAAACCCGCATAGTTGAAAACCATGGAAAGCAAGCAAATTATACAAATATTAGGTGATGTCCTGATGGCAATTGCTTATTTATAGCTGTTTTATTTATTATTTGGATAAAAACAAATCATCGTGAGATACGTTTGCAAATTGTTGCAATAGTTGTAAACGAGTGGGGCAATTATTATAAAGATTTCATTATTGGAGATCAAACTTATCGGGAACACGATAACACTGCTTTAGATTACGTTAATCTTATGTCGACCGGCCGGCGATTGAACTTTATTGTATAAGTCAAATATTATATTCTAATCTATATATTCAAACATGGCTCATTTTTCACTCGGTTCCACAAGACCGATTTGCTTAATTCTTTTTTGTATTTTTATTTAATTTTTATGTTTTTAAAGCCGTTATTTGTTGTAGTCTGTGGAGTTTTAGTATTGTAATTTTTTAATTATATATTTTTTTAAATTTTTTAAAGTTTGACTGCAGATTGGAATATCTGATGAAAAAGTAGTACAAGAATGTCTAAGAACTAATGTTTTATTTCTTAAGGGGCATGGAGAAAATCACCGTCACCGTCACAAAGTCTAGAAATCTGCTAGAGATAATTTGGGGCGGTAAGCCTGAAAAAAGAGTAAGACGAGGGTAACTAAGGGAGGAAAAGTCGGAATTGGTGGGGGGGAGGTAAGTCGGGGGTGTTTGTTAAATAACGCGTTCAAAAGTTCGTCTGAGAATGGTAAACTAAGTATCTTCAACTGTTTTTGTTCGATTACGTTTATTTAATAAATATTAATATTAAATAATCGCACTTGAAAATCCGAAGGTTTGTAATCACACAACGAACCTTGTATATATAAGAAAATACTTTAATAAATTACCCTTTTGACATTCATGTTTTGACGGGATTTCCCTAGTTTGCTATTAATTAACTAATCCGTTTCTTTACATACAAGGCTTTAAGATTGTTGATTTATCAATTCGAGAAATTATTTTATTATACAGGGTGCCCCTTATGTATGGAATATAGTATTTATATCTCGGTAAATATCGACTTTATAAAAAAATTTGTTATATAAAAGTTGTTTAACATTTTATTTTCCATAATAGGATAGCATTCAATTGTTTTTATTTCAGAAAATAAATGAGTAATGAATAGCACATTAATTTTTTTAAATAGCGATGTACCCTTTCATTAGGCTCATTTGATAGAGATTTTCTTTCTCTTTTCGATGACCTAAAATCTTGCTACCCTTATATCAGAAAATTTTTGAAAAAACGTAAAAAATGTTTATTAAGTTAATTTCACCAATAACAAAAATCTAGATATCCGAGATCTCTTTCATTTGTCTTAACAATTGCTTGTAGGCTTTTATTGTGACAGAAGTTTGTTTATTTAACTAAGTTGTTGGTACATGGAAAAATAAAAATGGTTCATTTAACAGAAACTGAACGTATAGAAATTTTAATTATAGTCAGTTATGGGGATCGCAAACGAACACAATTAGAAGTATGTGAAATTTTTAATGAGCGTTATCCACATCGAGAACCAATCACCCAGTCAGTAGTTAGCAAAACCTTGAAACGGTTTAGGGAAACTGGCAATGTTAAAGATCTGGTGAAGACTGGTCCGCAGAGGTCTGCGACAAATGAAGATACAAAGCTCGATGTTTGAATAGAAATCGAAGAAAATCCAAATATTTCAACTCGTCAGTTAAGTTTAAACCATGCCGTAAGTTCAATACAGAAAATATTACATTCAGAAAAATTACATCCGTACAAACCGACTTTATTGCAAGAATTATCCGAAGATGACTACGATCGACGTCTTGAATTTTGTGAATTTATGATGGAGCGAATCAACAACAATCCAAATTTTCTTAATAATCTTGTTTTTTCTGACGAGGCTACGTTTTGTTTAAATGAAAATGTAAATAGGCATAATTGTCGATATTGGGCCGCTGAAAATCCCCATTGGATGATCCAAAATCATACCCAAACACCACAAAAATTATACGTAAGGGTGGGAATTTCTGCAGATCACATAATTGGACCTTTCTTTATTCGTGGTACTCTAACTGGTGACCGTTATTTGCAATTATTGCAACAGCAAATTATTCCAGCTTGCCAAGCAAATCTTGATGATCTTCGGTTTCAACAAGAGGGAGCACCGCCCCACTATCATTTAGAAGTACGCCGATATTTAAATGTGGTATTTCCGGCCAGTTGGATAGGCAGAAGAGAATCTGTTGAGTGGCCTCCCCGATCTCCGGATCTTACACCTTGCGATTTCTTTTTCTGGGGATATTTAAAATCAAAAGTGTATACAAACCTACCCCAGAATCTGGCCGAATTAGAGCAACGAATACAAAATGAACTTGCAGCAATTTCTCCCAGATCGCTCAGAAATTCTTTTCAAGCTTTTCGTGATAGGTTGGGCTACTGCCTTGCAGTTAATGGTGAACATTTTGAACACTTATTGCCATGAAAACCATTTTATTGTTAATTTCGTTTTGTCTTCAAGCTTTATAAGAGACGTACATAATTTTCTGTTCATTTGTTTTATTTTGTTTTTTGTTCATTTGTTTTGTTTTGTACATTATATAGATGCACATCTGTTTATTTTAGGGTAATAATTCGAGATACTTTACGATCTCGGATATCTAGATTCATGTTATTGGTGAAATTAACTTAATAAACATTTTTTACATTTTTTTCAAAAATTTTCTGATATAAGGGTACTAAGATTTAAGGTCATCGAAAAGAGAAAAAAAATCTCTATCAAATGAGCCTAATGAAAGGGTACATTGCTATTTAAAAAAATTAAAGTGTTATTCATTACTGATTTGTTTTCTGAAATAAAAACAATTAAATGCTATCTTATTATGGAAAATAAAATGTTAAACAACTTTAATACAACAAATTTTTTTATAAAGTCAATATTTACCGAGATATATACTATATTCCATACATAATGGGCACCCTGTATATATTTAACGTAAATTCAATGTAAATAGTCTATTAGTTTAATTATGTATAAGCTTTGATTGATCAATTTCATCAGAAGGTTTATACACGCCAAATCAGAAGCTCTTTTTGGTTGATTTCACCAGTCTTTTTCTCTGAATGCAGATGCAGAAAAAGGTGGCAAAAAGTTAGATAAAACTGAAAAACGGATAAACAAGGTAAAAATCTACTAAAACCAACAAATAACTAATATGTCAATCAATCAAGTTAAGTGTCGGTTGTAAAAATCACTTAAACACACCAACAAACCACTCTAATTTGGTAGCAGAGTTCAAAGGGCCTGCGGTGCGAAGCTTTTCAGTAAATTGATGGATCGCGGAACGGCTTTGGACTTTTATTTTCATGCGCGTTCGTATTTAACTAACCATCGTTACGTGTGTAGTATGTGTGTTTGTATGTGTATTTACACACCCAAATAGTGGAAAATTGATATGATATTTGCTCTACAAGTTTTCTATTATTTTGTATTGAGTGAAACGGTGTTACTTGGAAACTTTAAATTCGATGTTAAACGCTTGAATGGACCTAACATCTTCGTGTTCAAGTAAATCTATTTTCAGAGTAGAATGACAACGAGGTATACATATAAAGATATTTTTTGCGATCGAAAAACCAGAGTATAATAGTGAAAATGCATGTAATGCAAAAGTATAATAAACTTATGGAACCATTAATAATAATGTTTTTTTGTCATTTCTCATTGTAACAAACAGTTTTATGTGCGCTTAAATAGTGTTGTGAGAGTGTGAGATAAATAATGGGGAGATCTACAACTAAACCGTAAGTTTATGACTTAAAATGAGTTAGAACGAGCGCGGAAATTACTTAACAAGGGAAAAAGCCCTTTAACACACATTTTTTAACCGAAGAGCATCTTTTACGCTGTCTTGGACGACAATTTGGTCGGCTAAGACCAAAAGAAATCAAGTACACTTGACACAACGTTTTCAATATTTTGAAAATATCGTGTTATACATAATCAGTGTATAGAGAGCCAAATCTAAACTAAATAATTAGGGTGACTATTAAGTATGAATAATGTAATCAAAATAGAAAAAGACGCGAAACCAGGTAAAAAGAAGAAATGGAAAGGTACTAGAAAAAGAAGGACCACAATAATTCGTTGTCCGACATATAATTTTTGAATGTACTGTAACTGAATGTACATAATATAACTTACCTAAAGATCTTGTGAGTATATCTTTATAGTATACACTTATACAATCAACATTTTCTCAACAACAACAGTTTAGTGCAAATCATTGAAAAGTGTTTATATGTGATGTTTGCGCAGCAGGTAGTGTATACTTTCAAGATATACTCACAGTATATTAAATCTGATTTCACATTTATGGAAATATATAGCTCAAGAAGTTGTGAAAATGGAAACCCAATCGATAGGTTTTCATAAGGTTCTAGTCTGATTGAAAAACTAAAAAACAACTTACTAGATGGTACCTTTAGTCTTTCCATTTATGTATCAGGGTGGCCAGCAAGAGTGGTACTTTTAGATTCAAGGTTTTTTCCCGGCTTTCCAGGTCGTAAAATATCATTCTCCCGGTTTTTTCTTCAATAATTACTTTCATGACCAAAACTATTTGATAATGAAAGTAATAGATAAATTTATACTAATAAATTTACTTTAGCGTGCACGCCCAAAAGGGGCGGGTGAGGCGACAATCGGCTGGGCTTCAAGAAGGGAGTCGAACGGTGCTGGAGTCAAAGTGCGGAAATGCTCCCTTAAAAATTTTAGCCACTTTTTGTGCCTCATGTTAAGTTTTTGGGAAATTTTTTGTTTCATTGATATTCAATGGTGCAATAAATTTAATGATATTCCGCACCTAGCCTAGCCTAACCTGACCTATCCTATCCTATGTGCGTTGGGTTAGGTTAGGTCATGTCAGGTCAGGTAAGGTAAGGTCAGATCATATCACTGTCCTGATATGATCTGATATCAGGACAGTGATATGATCTGACCTTACCTTACCTGACCTGACATGACCTAACCTAACCTAACGCCGTATTGAATAGTTTTCTACGAAAATAATTTTTCGCAAATCAAAATATTTATTAAAATCAATTAGGGACACGCCCATAAAAGGGCGGTTTAGGCGCTGAGCGTCAACTTAAACTCGCAAAAAACACATTGATTTCGAAAATCAAAGTACTATTGATTTTCAATGAAAAAAGGTCTAGCACATAGGCTTAACATAGGTAGCAGAAAGAGACACAACTTTTGAAGGTGGCATTTCCACACCTCGAAACTAGTGTCATTCGACTCAGCTCGCCAAGTTGCACCGATAGAGTAGGGTGCGTTGAAGCTCCGTTCTGTAAGCCCCCGCTAAAGTAAATCTGAGCTAGTAAGGTAAAGCCTAATATTTCTTTGCTTTGAAACGTTTTAATTAATAAAGAATAGATAAGTAAAAAAAAGAAAAAATAAGAAGTATTAAATATGTAATAGATTCGGTACACATGAAGTGTTAGCTAACACGCGATTACTAACGCATATTAAGTGAATACATATCATTGATAGCAGTACATATGAGGCGATTAACGCCGCGCCGCGTTGACTGGGCGATACCAAAAACACTGGACCATACACATGCAAGCACTTAACACGGCATCACCAGTCATTAGTATGGGGAATCTCACGTTGTAATGAGCTTGACCAAAATCGTCCGTTTGAATGTGTACGGGTCTTATGCAATGCTATGTAGTCACTAACGCGCGCTAGTAATCGATCGTTACCTAACGCTTCATGTGTACTGGTCTACGGTCCAGTACACATGAGGAGATTAACATAGCGTTAACGCGGCGTCACCAGTCATTAGTATGGAGAATCTCCTTCACTGAAATCGCGTGTTTGAATGTGTACACGTCTTATGCAATGATATGTAATCACTAACGCACGTTAGTAATAGCGCGTTAGCTAACTAATCATGTGTACTGTTAATAACTGGTGATATCGCGTTAAGAGCTTGCAAGTGTATGGTCGAGTGTTGTTGGTAACTGCGATCAACGCGTAGTTAATCGCCTTAAGCTTAAGTCAAGCTTTAGTTAACGCGAAAAGAAATTCCCGACTTTGGTCGCTAATTCAAGGTTTTTTCCCGGTCGTGCAAATTCCCGGTTTTCAACGTTTCCAGGTTCGCTGGCCACCCTGTGTATGTCTTTCAGATTTTCTTTAAATAAGGTTTCCATTTTCTACTCAAACAAATGCCTTCTTTTTTCTGTTTAAAAGTTTCATTTGTCAGTAACTAAGATAAATCACATAAATCAGCGCATACTAGCACTGATTTGTATTAGAGGGTAGTCAATTCGATGTCAGGAGGCGACACTTACTTTTGGAGCTTACATCTTTGTCATAGTTTTATCGCTTTAGGGTAGTTGGTAGGGCGTTTGTGGCGACACTTTTGGGATATCTCTACTTTTTCTTTCCGAACATGCTTCTCTATTCTATACTCTTCCTATTTGTAATCATACTTTTTTGTTCATTTTTTTATTGTGCAGTATTTGTGAATGTCTTCTCTTCGCCTCTTGATATTTCCTCTTTTCTAACTTTTTTCTATTTTCTACCTTTTTTTCTTTCATTGCTCAGTACCATATAATATACCTAAAGCAGCATCTAGCCAAAGTTGTTTGGTAACTAGTTCTACTTCTAAACATTTTATCTTTATAATTGGCAGTTCGATGCTCCACTTTAAAAAGTTGCTCCCGTGCTGACAAACAACAGCCTTTGGCTATTCCTTTGAAACAAGAGGAGTTACGCTACTTTCTATTAACGTTTCAGCTTCCTCATTCCCTATATTTTTTGAGCAACACCTCGCAGGGTGTCAAAGAAAGCTGTGCGTGTCTTTTGCGTTGTATTTGTTCCCTCATGGTTTAGGTGTGGTTGCTTTAGTTTTTTTGGGTTATTTCTGGTTCTGCTTATCCACAGTTCTGGGGTTGCTTTGGCTGCAGCCTTTCAAGGTACAATGCTACTGAATGTGCTTTGGGCCATTTGAGCTATCTGCTGTGACCGTGGCCAGTATGGAATGTACTCTTTGATTGGTGTTACCAAAGCAAACTCTCATGAGTGTCTTAAAAGATCTTTCTTCAAGTAAATCAGTTGCTGTAGGTTGGTTTATCTACTTTAGTAAAAAGGGCCTTAGTCTTGAAGGACTGGGTTGTTTCGATCTCTGGTATCAGTTGATTTTCATGTTTTTTAGCTTTTCTAAAATTTGGATTACTTAACGACAATTTTAGTAGCTTTCCGTTAGCCTTTAATTGTTTAAATTGCTGGGTGTATTACTTTGGATCTTTATTAGCTCTTTAGAGCTGGTTTGAGTGCTATTTGTTAGCTCGCTTAAGGTGCTTTGCTCTGATGAGGGTAAAGTTGGGTTGGGTTATTAGTTAACCACCCTTAGAGCTTGTTTTATTGGACAGACGACCCTTTTGGTAGTTGTGCACATTGTTGTCCACATTGTAAATGCAAAAAGAATTTTTGGCTAATATACCCATACATGGTTAAAGATACAGATTTTGAATTTGACTGAAAGCTAAATTAGTTCTTGCATTAATTACTTTTTATACAAATTAAAATTCCTATTTATCAAATGTCATTTTCTTTTATCATCTAAAATTTTTCTTTTATGAATTGTTAAAATTGATAGGCACCAAGTTATATCCAATAAGAGTTTTGACAGGTTTAGCCCATATTTCGGTTGTTGGAGGAATTTGATTGCACTTTGCTAGTGGTTGGTCATGGTTTCTGTTTCATCCCGTTTAAGCTCCGCTTTATTTGTATAAGATGAGGTGTCCATTTTGTTCTGGTAAGATTTAAATAGTAACATCACGGTTTCAATACACTTCTTGTGTTACCTCCATTCTAAAAGTGAGGTTAGGTCAGTGTTTTCTTTTGATGTTCAGTACGGTGTCCATGGACAGAAAAAAAACATTTCATATTCAAAGATGCTTATTTCCGAATTTAATTAGTTTGTTCAACATTCATTAACACCCCTAGATGATGTTTTTATGTAGCCTAAAGGGTCCAGGGTAATGTGTTGCTGTTTCAGAGCTCGAATTAGTCTGAAAGAAAAGTTGATATCTTCGACTTACTAGCTTTCTAAAACAATGAAGTTTTTCTGTTTTTTTTAAGATTTCACTTTACTTTGAAAAAGGATTTATGTAAAGATAACATGTATTGAATAGCTTATACCTCGATAATACCATTAGGTTGATGGTAGTATTTTGCACAATTGCTTGTTTAGAAATTAATAAATAATCTAGCACACTTACTGCCATGTAGCAGGGTTAAGTGCTCTTATAACTACCATTATTTACGTATGTAAGAGCTTACCTGTAAGTAATGAGCACTAAGGATTATTTATTCTACTAAACAAAAATAGCTGTGTGCTTGCGAAGGAAAACAATAAACTCATTACTTAGAAATAAATAAAGATTAGTAAAAGTTTCACAGTTTTATTAAAATACAACCTGACAATATTGTTTCGACAGCTACGCTGTCATTATCAAAGGTAATATAATTATAAACAAACACGTCGCTAAGGTAGCGACGTGTTTGTTTTTTTTTATAGGTTAGCTATCAAAAGAATATATCCCATTGACAATCAAACAGAAGACACAAATTACATATCTATACCATATTTTGGACAATTTCATTAAAAATTGCACATATACTAAGAAAAACCAACAATTATAAAATAACATTTAAAACCAACACTAACACTTTTTCATTTTTATTTAATGCTAAAGACAGAACACATGATATCATGAAATCGGGCATTTACCGTTTAAATTGTTCTTTTTGTAGTTCGGTATATATTGGACAAACACTTCGAAATTTTGACATAAGATATAAAGAACACGTACGTCATTACAAAAATAAACATCCTGAAAAATCGAATTACGCCAAACACCTTTTAGAACAAAATCACACAATGACTCCTCAAAATAATATTAAATTCCTACATTGTTGTAATAACAAACGCAAATTAGACATTTTAGAAGCCTTTGAGATATACAAACACAAACTCAGGGTACCTTTAATGAATGAACAACTTGAGCTCAGTAATTCTCCGTTACTGGAAGTATTAGATATTTAATTCTGATTATTATTATTATTTTATCTAGTTACCTATTTTTGTATCTACCTTAGCGACGTGTTTGTTTATAATTATATTACCTTTGATAATGACAGCATAGCTGTCGAAACAATATTGTCAGGTTGTATTTTAATAAAACTGTGAAACTTTTACTAATCTTTATTTATTTCATGATTATGGAGTTCCACAAAGTAAGGCTGGAAACAATAAACATCATTACTTAGAGTTTATTAAAAAATTGTAATAATCTAAAGACTGAAATAATTCTATTTGTGTATAATAATAACATTTACAGGTACAAGTTTGATCGTTAGGGATAAACTTCCAACAAAAATCTAATTAAAAGTTGATGTCATTATCCTTCCACATATAGTATAAATAGTATGTCCTGTTACAAGTTGTTAATTACTTGTTCGCTTTAATATAATGAAAGATCTCCTGAATAGATTTATATAATGAGATTGAAGTACATATTAAGAGTCATTCTCTTTTGTTTGTCTACCAGAAAGATAACTAGCACATTTTGCTACGTCTTTTATTTATCGAGATATTAGAAATTAAATGGACAGTCAAAAGTCTAAAGCCGACGCTTTGTGCATACTATAGAACTGTTGAATAATTTAAAAGAGAAAAACACTACTACATCTCGAGGCAGCTTCCTGTAATATTACTGGGATTATTTCGCGAAAAAGCTTATGTAGTGTCTGGTAATATTCCTCCTTTAATGGCATCTTTTAGTCTTGACTTTATTTAAGAAAATGTTTTTTAAGTGCGCTTTTATAACATTAGATTTCCAATTAAACGAAAAATTGCATTTGAAAGTTATCCTTTTATATTACTATTACTTATATTCTTTTAAGAAAGACGAAAAAGACGGAAAATTCGTTTTCTGCTGCAGCAATTTTAAAATTTTCACGGCGATCTGATTGACATAATTCTACCGCTAACAGAATAAATTTGCAGACGACGTTTACTTCGCGAAACTTCAACTTCGTGGTCTCGGATTGCTTGCTTCACCTGTCAGGTTGTTTTATTCCCCATCTTATAAGTTAAATTAGTTTCGGAGAAATTGTGTTTATGTAACAAAATCAGCTAACTCTATGTGGTGTGGTTCGTTTATTTTGTTGGGGTTTTTCGTGTGAGTTTTCTTTTCGAAGCGTGTTTTTTTCTTGTTATTATAAACTTTTTTCTCTGCCTTCTAAAGCTCCTTTATGAATTTTAACATTTGTAGATAGAGACACATCTGAAGTAAGCAACAAATCGACTAGAAGATACTTATCATATTGCATGATGTATTACAGGTATACACATTTCACGGAGATCATTACATTCTGACGTGGTGATGTCAAAATGTTTGTTTCTTGGACTACATCATTACCTTCATTATTTTTTGTTTGTTCTTTTGCTGAAGTCGAATCGATTATGTCTATTGCAGCAAGTCAAATCTGATGAAGATTGAACATTCGGTATACCATACGAGCGGTATACCAATACCAACAAAGAGATTAATCTTTTTTATACAGGGTGTCTCAGACACCCTAGAATATCTATCACATTAGAATATCTATCTGTAAAAAAGTTTGAAAAATATTGACCAAACCGTTAAAAAGTTGTGTACTTGAAGATAATCAAATTTTGACCACTTACGTAACAACCACTATTAAAAAAACGTTGCCAAAAGACTATTTCTTCAGTACAGATTCATATCCCAAATTTCATCTCCATCGCTAAAAGCAATCTATTGTTATTTAGAAAAATAGAAATTTTGACATTCGATAGCGCCTTAACGAAGCACTTTTTGATAGACGTAAGGTTGGTTAAATCGTCCTATTTTGGTCTTAGGAGTATGTCTAAAGGTAAGTACTCACGGCAACGGATCCGCAGGCGGATGACATACGATTGGTCGGTTTGAGTCGATTTGACTCAAACCGACCAATCGTATGATATCCGCCTGCGTATACGCTGCTGTGAGTACTTAGCTTTAGAGTACAGATCTTTTAGAGACACCCTGTATAAATATTTATTTATAATGTATACCAAATGTTTTTTGAAAGTAGTCCCCCGTGCCAAATATATAAGCTTGCGAATAAGAGAGCACATATCAGACGTCTATTTACATTTTTTTCCCATAAGACATAACTTTATATCATTTACGGTTTCACTGTGACCTCAACTTTCGATATTTAAATGGGTCATCCTGTACATTTTTAGTGATTTCGATTTAGGGCTTTTTGACAGGTCGTGTCATATTTTGAATTTTTATTTATGTGTCTAGTCTGGTCTGGTGTGCCGTGAATAACCTAAAACGCTTCCTGAGGTCCCAAAAGTGAAAATACTTTCTACGGTTTCGTCCAACAGATTAATTTTGCTAGATCAGTAAAAACTAGAGATTCTTACGAATCGTAGATGGTTTTGAATAACTCTAACTATGTTTAACATTCAAAGTCCTTTTCCCGTTTTTCCTAGGCGTTTATGTTTCCATGCATTACTAGACTAATTGGATGAATGTCCAAATTCTTAATTTATAAAGTATCTGTTACTTTAAGTTTCAGTACACATTAAACAAAATATGAGTAATGGGTAAGTTTTTTACTGATGTAACGAGGATCGCTCTTACATTTTGAAAAAATGGTTTAGGTCGGAAAAATTGAATGTTTAATAACATGCAAAAATTATTCTGAACGAAACCGTAAACAAATATTTTTCCTTTGTAACGTTACGTTTTTTATATTATTTTGTATGTATAATAGATAAAAAAACTCTTGGTGCGGTCCTGCGTATTATTATATATTTCTACTTGATTTAAAATTACGTTGGTATTCTGTATAAATATGAGTTCTACTAAATAGCAAAGGTCACTTTCAAAAGAATTATTCCCGACTAATAAAATTTGTTTCTAGAACAATCTACAGACTTCGTTTTAAAATAAAGGTACAATCCTTGCACGTGTCAGCATCTACCATTTCATGTTTCATGTTCGATGGACAACAGGAATTGTTTTTGTGGAATAGAATATTCTCGAACAAAATTGTTTTAAATACTGTATTTATATAGGCTGAAAAAGCAAGATTATTCTCCTTATCAAAGGTTTTCACGTCAAAATTCCATTAAGGCTTTTAATTTATAGCTTCAGTAAATGGAGGTTGAACGCTTGTTCAAATACCGACAAATAATATTCTCCAGAATAGGATGAACAGGATGTCTAGAAGTGATATTGAGTTATCCCGACGACGCAGATTTTAACATGGGAAAGGTTTGGTAGACTAAAATAGTTTGTTCTAGAAGAATATGACGTGATCACTCCCTTAAAAATTTGAATCGCTTTGTTGAGTTGAATTTTCAAGTCAGTCAGATCAGGTCTCGTACCCTAATGTAGCGTCCGTTCGAACGGTGGGTGTTCTACCCCAAGTTAGCGGGCTTATCCCAGTATTTTGTTTACTGTGTTATTATGGAGTAACATTATTCCGCAACTCGAGTTCTAGTTGAAGTTTTTTTAGTTAAAAGTTTTGCAATAGACCACCATCGAAGAGGCTGGTGCCTAAAGGCATCTCCGGGCACCCGCGCTCCGGTGACACAAAGAGGGTCGTTACAATGATAGTACGCCCTTATTAATAAACATTTAGTTCGGGATTAGTGAATTTAACAAAATATTCCGTACTATCGTTCATGTCTTAATTTAAGTTAGTATTATATCGTACCGATTCTGTTGTTTGGAAATAAATCCAAAATAAGAATAGTTTCGTAAAGCTTTGTTAGTTTAACGAAGAAAATAATACCGTCTTGTCGTATTTGAAAATTAAGTATAATTCCGTATTACCGATTAAGGATTTATTAAGTAATCTTCAAGTATACAATTTTTTAGTACAGTTACCGTTATAATTCTTGAGAATTTCTTCCGTTCGGAAGTTAGTGTTAATAAAATAATTACCGTTCCAGTTATGATAATGCTAATAAATCATTATTAGTTATTGGAAATTATCGTATGTTGAAGTTCGTCGTTAATTATAATAATAATAATAAATAATAATAGTTCAGAATTCAGAAGATTTGTTTCCATATTGGTTTTCCAGGTCAGCAGTTTTGTTGTGAAAATTAAGGTAATGTCAATATTGTGTTTTTAGTATTTGAAGTTATTTGTGCAAGGAATCTTGAAATTTGTTGGATTATTGAAAATATTATAAGGTATTGATTTTTTTATTCAGTTTTTATGTAAAGTCTATTTCGAATCCCGAAATTTAATTAACTTTTTGTATGATAACTTTTTGATTATGATAGTTTTGTGTTTTCATTTTTTATGTCTCAAATTTTTTTATGTTTTAAAATATACAGATTTCAAATTAATTTATCGTATGATATGGTTTGGCCCAACAAATTGCTGATGTATTTTTTGTTTTTTTTTAATTTAAATTCAGTGGTATCGACTGTTACGTGTTTTTGATTAACTTAACGTCAATTTTAAATAAGGAATCTTTCCAAATTGAGATTCTGAGATTTTGTTATAAATTTGGTGGCGCTTAACATGTCTTTTATTTTGTTCCTAATTTCATTATTTAATTAAAAGTTTTTGGGGTTAACGGTCACATCTGTATT
This sequence comes from Agrypnus murinus, assembly GCA_929113105.1. Lineage (NCBI taxonomy): Eukaryota > Metazoa > Arthropoda > Insecta > Coleoptera > Elateridae > Agrypnus > Agrypnus murinus. The sequence continues at coordinate 102,927,036 of OV816025.1, forward strand.
TAAATTTGCATAATAGAGGTCTCAACAGCCTGTGCATTTTTGAGTTGTACAGTAAGTAATAAATATTTTGTGTTTAGAGGAATTCTGAGTGTTAAATTAACAGTGTTTCAATGTTACCCATCGTGGGGCGTTGTTTTTAGTAATGTTTCATGTTTTTGGAACGAAAAGGGAGCGTTTTAGGTGATTCATGGCGCACTAGTAGCAAACATAAAATTTCAAAAAAATAAAATTCGACCTATCAAAAAGTAACGATTCCGGCATCGTTGGACTCCTGAATCTAAATCACTAAAAATATACAGGGTTTCCCATTTAAAAACCAAAAGTTGAGGTCACTTCAAGTGAAACCGGAAATGATGAATTTGGTGTTATGCAAAAAAATGCACATTCAAAAAACACCCGGCATGTAAAATCGCGTTTGCTGCGTACATGGTGTGTAAAAAGTATTGTACCAAGTGGAATGACGTACAAACGGTTTGACATTTGGTATGATTAAAAGACTGTTCATAAAAACCAATCTTTTGACATGAGTTTCATTTGTTTTCTGCAACAGGTGTTTGTCGCATGCCGCTATCTTGGGTTTTTTAAATAGCAGCAAGGCTTCTAGTTTTCAATTTTATTCAATTTTTCCCGGCTAATATAAACTCTCTGACATGCCAGCATGATATCCAGATGTTCTGCTAAGTTGTTATTGTGTATGTTAGCTTAACAAGAAACGTATCCAAAACATCAAGTTCAAGTGCAGATGCTGCCATGTTTCATCGCAGTAACGTGGTAAGGTTTTAGAAGTGCTTTAGTATGAGCTCATGAAAAAGCTCTTTTGCAGCAAATCGTTTTAGGTTTATTCAGTTATCATTGAAGAGCAGAGATTTAATTTGTAATTGATTTCCTTTATCGATATAATAATGCTAGATAATAATGATAGTTTACAAATATTGTAGATACTGAGGTAATACTAATAAAGTACATATTTAATCTTGGTTTTGCCTTGCGAATCGTTTGCTTGCTTAGTTCGTTTCAGAATTTTTCTTTTATATAACCTTTTGTTAATCTGGATGCTAATCTATACAGTTGTGTATATTTGTGCTCACTCAAGATTCTATGACGTCACCGCATAAACGTCTTATGTTCTCATCGACATTTTTTTTTGATGACAACCTAAATTATCACTTTTTGTTACAAATGTTGACCATTTACTTGCTGGCAGTAAAACTCACTTAGAACATTATTGTCACTATCTCGAGTGAAATAAGTGTACACTCATGTTTTGTTCCTTGTTTCAGCACCTCAACATTTGCCGGTGTCGCCTTGAGAAATTTGCTTTTCAAATAATAAAAGTAAACAAGAGGAGTGAGGTCTGGAGACCTTGCTGGTCATTTCAAGGGTCCCCCTCTTCTTATCCACCTGCCTGGGAAAGCTTCATCTAGATATTTACTAGAGATTTATCTTTCCCGAGTTAGTGACATTTGTCCGAAGAGAGTTTTATTTCCGTTTAAGACACTTCCTGCAAGTAAATAAGCAACACCGAATATTTGTAATATATTTCCTGTTTCTTAAATAATCTTTAATTTGTCATGTCTTAGGAAAGGTTAGAGATAATGTCAAATTTGGTAATGACTTCAGAACTATCCCATAAAAAGTGGGGGTTGTCATTTAAAAAATGACGATAGGCCTCATAGTTATTTATGCAGTGACCTTTGAGAATCTTGAGTATGCCCAAAATGCCGACAACTGTATAAATTAGTTTAAATATCCAAGTGTTTTTTTTCTGATAAAAAATGTTGTATTTGATTACTGAATTTATTCCATGTTAGAGACTCATACGGTATTTATAGTAACATATACTTTGCATCTCCTTCATTCCTTTGCCAATTTTAATCTGATGATCTCTTGGTCATTCAATATCAGGAAACATCCGAGTTAGATCAGTTGGTTTAGTCTTGTGCAGGAATTTCGAAAAATTTATTGAAATTAAAAAAAGAGAACTCTGAAAAATTTAAAAGAATTGTGGAAGAATTCTAAAGTACTTCTTTTTTAATGGGAAATTTTCTGAAACTCAAAGTGAACAAAAGTCGATTAGTATGGTTAGTATATAATTTAGCTCTGTTTATCTTACAACTCTTTTTATCGAAACATCTTCAGAAGTTTTCAATTTCGTTTTGCTCATAAAAGTAAAAATGGAAATATGTTTTATATGCTATCACAAATCGCAACCCTTCTCGTGACATTTGGTGGAGGCACTTACCCATAACGATTTTAACTATTCCTGCTGTGTACAATTCAAAGTTTTCTATCAAAAGAATCAAAAGAATAATAAAAATGTTAAAATGTAGCCTTCTATAATTGCTGTTTCCGTCAATTATCAAGTTTTGCTAATGTACGACTTAATTTGGAATCTAAGTCTAACAAAATGCAACTTTCTAAAATAATTCACTAATTTAATTCTACTTATTCCAAATGTGATTATCCATCGTTTAATTCAAATTATGCCTTTTACCCTTTAGGGAGCAGTCCAATTTTATACCTCATCAAAACACGAAGTACTGAGGGTAATTTTACACTTAAAGAAGTTCTTCACCCGGTATTTTCTCAAGCATTTCAAATGACCAGCTCTTGCTAATAGAATGAACTCGTTGATTGAATTTGCAATCTAATTTTGACACTGTAGGTGTTTGAAATGTGGAGGGGTGATCGACCCTCTCTTCTACAATTTCCTCTTCCAAATGAACTTTTCCCACACGTCAACTTTTTAAAAACAATATATCTGCTAGTTGTACCGTATTAAAATTTATTTCGCGAAAAACACATACCAACACATACGCGACTAATACAGAAAATTTTTCTTAAAAGTAGAATTAGAAAGGTTTCATTGTATGGATGCACAGGATGAAATGAGCAACAATAGTAACACGTCTTTAAAGTCGTGGTTACGAAAAAGGAAAAGAGGAATTTCACAGCGCCTGATTGAACGACACACAATATAGTACGCATCGAAGCAGGCGTTGAATAGATGGAGATGGCATCTACAGAATGAGTACAAAGGTTGAATTGGTCGCTGTAAACTGTGAAGTGCTTCATTCTGAAGGAGTTACGTTGTGCACTGATGACAAACAAAACATTCGCTTCTGCAAAGGTGCTCTTTGAAACGAACTTCCCAAAGAAAAGAATCGGTTGCCAATATAAAGCATACAAATGTCATTTTAAAAAGAGATTTTATATGATGATGACAAGGAAATATCGAACTCGATGGTAAACATGTATTATTTTTGTATTTTACATGGATACGTGCATTCTAATAAGGTTGCGGTTATTTTTATCAAAAGCATACGCTTTAGAAGTATGTATAGGTTGTGTTGTAGGTTGATTTTGTACGATGAAGAGCCGGAGCGCTCGTTTTGAAATAACAAGCCATGTAATCCATAATCCGGCGGCGATATTTACATTCAAAATCATGCCCGCTTTCAACTACATTACGTATGATACGTGATACGGAACGCTACGGGGCACTAAAAACGAACTTAATTGAATCTACATATATTGCCACGAAATGGAAGAAGCAGCTGCGAAATACCGTAATGGTGGCAGCAGCAGTAACTCTGCGAAAACTCCGGGGGTTTTTCCAGTAACCAATTTCCTAAATTGTGGCCAGAATACGTCCACATTTTTTCCAACGGCGACCGGCACAGCACATGTTCTATACAAAAACAATACTTATAATACAATTAATTCCCCTTTCCATTTATAACTAATTCAATGGGTCACTTTTATCATTGCATATATGTGTGAGTGTGCGGATTTCTCACGAAGGTTTACTTCAGGGAATACTTTGTTTGCTAAAAGTGGAAGATAGAGGAGAAACGTCTGATTCAGCTAATTCTAACCCCTTCCTTACAGTGGCGGATTTAGTTCCGGCTGAGGAATGCGGGATGTTCGGTTTTAGATAGCCGAGAATCTAAAATATTTTATCGTGATTTAGTGAAACATAAAGTAGCTACAAAATGGTGGTTTTAAAAATTAAAAAAAATGAAATGTTTTTAGAATTTTAGAAGTTCAACAACTTTTAAACGAAAATATAATAGCACGCACACATAACAAACAAGCACTTGACTTCCTTCCATCATCGTTTAAATGTTCCTTTCACCTTTTCAAATGCAAATCTCGACGATAGGTATTTTCTTAAAAGCGTCATAAGGAACGTGATGGGGATATAGAGCATAATCAATAAATACTGCTTTTGAAACTTCGAACATCTAGTATTTTTGATTTATTACATTTTCATTACTTGAACGTTAAGTTCAAATAGACAAAAGTTAATTGATATCTTTCTTTTGGACCACTCTGTACATCTAACATTAGTACAATCAGAACAGAGAGATTCAGAAACACTGTACTTGTTTCTAGTTCGTAAGTTCTACTTCGCTTATCACCTCCTGCTATCATCAATATTTCAATTATTTTTTCCAGCATCCTTATACATATTGTTATGATATCTTCCAGGAAAAAGCAGGATTTCACTATTTTTTTATTTTAAAACAATAAAATTTTGCATTAAATATGTTGAGGATACACACTACAAATACTGTGAGGTGGAAGGGGATAGATTTTAAATGGATTCTTCACTTGAATTTCGCAGACTCAATTTCATGATGGACCCTCCTATGTCGTTGGTTGATATTTTGACATTTAGATATTTTCAAGCCATTTTATGGCATGTTTTCAACTGAAAATTATTAAAAGCATAGGTAAGAAGGTATACACAAGTATTTATTACTTTACTTGCAGTTTTTATTATTGTATTTCAAGAAAATGTTCTATTTCTTTGTCGATTCATAATTTTCCATAGTAGATGGATAGTTTTCAATGTTATTTGAATTTCTAAGTAAAATATTTTATTGCAATATTGTTAATCAAGTTCTAGGGTGCATTTGACACTAGAATGTTAAAGTGGGGAACTTTTTATAAAGAAGGTTTAGGCCTTTGAAATCCCAAAATTGTAACGTTTCAGCAGGGTCTGCTAGAATGTTAAAATTTAGTTTATATTTATAATTTTGGTGTCAAAATTTATGTAATTTTTGTTTGATAGGATCTTAGGACTAATTTTATGATAAGAAAAGGATGTAGCAAGATGTTAAAATGTTTTTATTTGAATTTTTGTAAAGTAATGTTTGTGGGAAAATTCAAGATGGTTGTTAGTGAATCCTAACTGTAAATTTGCATTTTTATAGCCGTGTTAGGTATCAAAATGAAGGAGAAATTCTCATCTTTCGTTTTTTAACATTTATTTAAACATTTAATTTAATTTTTTATCAATAATTTGGTTAGAAAGGTTTTTGGTGGGAAAGATGTTTTGTTTCTACTAAGAAATCAAATTAATCTAGTTCTTAACTAGGAAAATCACTAGCGATTGGCAATTATTGTTTTCCAATTATTATAAAAACAGCACGAAAATTTGGTTACTTTCTCTTGAATTTTCATACAGAGCACAAGGGATATCAGTTTGTACGTTATTTTGATAAAATTTCGAGGTTATGTTGGTGAATTTTACGTCACTTAAATATCAACAAAGTGAGGTTATGACAAATGTCATCTTGTTTTTAATTTTTTTTATAAGTTCTTAATAATTTAATTAATAATAATTATAATGAACAATCAAAATGAACAATCAAAATGAACTAAAAGTGAAATAATACAAAAAATCTGCTGTTCAGACTGTTATTATTATTTGGAGAAATGTTTGGAATTTTATTTTGTATTGAACGAATTAAAGGAAGATAATGGAATCTTGTTGCAAATAACAGAATTATTTTATGTACTCACGTCATGGAAGATACATGTTGCACCTTTAATAATTATAATTATCTTCATAATTCATAATCATAAATCAATTTGAAGGATGGTATGGAAATGTGCTCATCGTGTCAACAAATAAGCAGGTAATTTTACCAACTATAACAGGAATCTGTTAACCTTCAAGTTAGGGTGATTAACTTTTTTGTGTGGCGCAAATAATTTTAAAATTTAAAATAATTTTCAATTTTTATTTTTTTATTAATAGTAATTTAAGATAGTTGGATTGATCAGATAAGAATTAAAAAGGACAAAGAAAATTAGAATGTCTCTTAATTTTGTTAAATCTGTTTGACACCGAGATTTAACTTGATTTTGTTTCATGTTTATTTAATTAATTTTAATTTAGAATTTTAATAGTTGTTTTCTTTTCTCTTCGTGTAATTTTAAATATTTATTTCTTTTCTGTGTTCATAAATAAAATTATCCATTTAAATGTTTAAAAAGAAATTTACTTGTGTATTTATTTGTGTCTGGTCCATTAGCAATGTTTTACAGATTTAATTTAAATAGCTTCCTAATTAATTAGCGACCCGCCTGATTTCGTCTCATGCATTTATGAAACTTGTTTTCCAGTTTACAAATTATAGCAGGAAAATTTTTTGTTAATGATAAAGGTATGTGATATTTAGTTGTGTATATTTTCAGACTGTTTTACCATGATTTTGTGTTTGTGAGTTTCAACAATAATGAATTTATTTTGGAATTTATAACCTTTCACCTTTCAACAAGTGTTGGAGGGTTTATTATTCCCTACAATATTTTTTTTTAATTGACATTAATACATAACAATATGTACTGTATACCTTGTGTTCAATGAATAGTAAAACATACACTTTAATATGCAGTATGGTGAAAAAGTACTACATAAGTTAATCATTTCGCAAACAGGCAGCGTTTCAGGAAAATCTTCAGACATTCGTTTTCTATTTTTAAGTACGCATCTTTTGATATATCTGTCAAATCTATGACGTCATAAGGGTCAATGCAGTGACGTCATCGATGTCTTTTTAAATTTGACACAGATGACGTCATAAATTCGACAGATATGTCAAAAGATGAGTATTTCAAAATAAAATAGAACGTGTCTGAAAATTTTACTGTAGAACTGTCTGTTAACAAAATAATTAATTTATGCGATACTTTAGCATCATACTGTATATACCATTTAATATTAGATCTATGTAGTATTGATTTCATAATGATCTAGGACAGCAAGGCTAATATGATGCTATTTTATTCTTTTTTTTTAGTGTAAATATATAGGATAAAATAATAAAAAATGGCATCATATTAGCCTTGCTATTCTAGATCATTATGAGACCAATAGTATACTATAGATATACTTAAAAATGAGTTACAACACCTACGTGATTAGAATTGCCTGGTGTAAGAAAGAGATAAATTTACTTTTAGCCAGTACGTGAATAAGAATACCAAATTGCTTTTGACATTTCCTAATGAAATATACAAAACATTACGATTACAAATTAAATTGCAGATAATTTTTTTAAATGTTCATAAATAAGAATTAATTAAGTGCTTTAAGAATTACTACCTAAGTACTGATTGAGTAGTGGCATTAACTACTAATATTAATAATTTTTAGGTTAGAGTTCAAAGCAATAATAATGTGATTGGTTAAATATTTATAATTTTAATGAGCTTAAGTTATTAATAAACTCATTTTAATTACTCTTGTAATTTTCTTATTTATGTTGTTAAAATATTTCATAATCTTTTGTAATTTATAATAATAATTTATTGAAGGATAGTTCGAATTATGTGCCAGTTTTGTATATTTTGTACTTACGAGAATGAACATGACAAAATACATCTTTTAAAAGGTTTACTTGTGTAATGTATGTGACTAATAAATTCTTTAATATTTCCAGTTTAAATGATAATAATTCACGACGAAGTTAAAGTTATTAAATCTAGGTATATCCAACAAAATCAATAATACTTTATTAAACATTACTTATTAGTACAAAACATAATGACAATAAATTTTATACAATCTGCAGACTTAGATAACCGTATCTTCGGTAGTTTCTTACGAACAGTATCAGGTTACATTCCTGTTATATAAATTAAATTAAGTTGTTTAACATCTAAGAAATAATACTCACTAATAGAATTAGAGATTCTGGAATTACAATAGCTGATTTAACCAAGCATCTTTGCAATTAAGTTACAGTCTGAAGTTAGGTTACAAAACGGTACTGTCGTATGTCAATGTCACCTGCACGCATTAACGAAATTGATCATAAGCAGTTATGTACGCCCTGACCAAAACTATAGTAGCCTCTGTCTTACATTAACCAATTTTAACGGCGTGGGTATTTTGACACAATCTTTATTGTTTTCACAGTATACGTAGATCTGTTAATAAATGTTACATGTATTAAGTATGTTCCGCGGTCTATAGGACACACGGTATAGGCACATACATATATGTAAATTATATCCCAGTTAACAAACCGACTGCCCATCTGAAACATTTGATTAGCGCTCATTAAATAGGGGCACTAGGGGAAGTGAAATGCAAATTCGCTATCAGTAACCATGTGCTTAAAAATAATGGTATGAGAAACGTAACAAATGCTATTAATGTTACCCTAAACATTCATCTGTTTCAAAACCATGACCAACTTTTTAATTTCTGAAACTTCGAATTGTAACCTACTAGCTCACATAGGTTACATGAAAGGTTATCCGCTGATATGGCGTATATCTAAGCACATAATTATGTCAACATGGTCATTAAGTATAATAAATATAAAATATTTCATAAATATAAAAATATTAGTATCATTCATCCTATGAGCTATTAAATATGCTCAGATTAAGTAACACTTTTGCAGTTCAAATAAGGATGAAAGAGCAGGAAATCAGATCAAATTAAAATAACGGAACGCTAATATATTTTGCATAAGAGTTTCGAAGTAGTATGATGGGAAATCACGTTTGGTACTACCAAAAATCGGTGCAACCAGACGAGTACGGCGTAAATGTAATTCTCTTGTTAGATATGTTTACGTACTGTGAACTAAAAATAATGACACTAAAAAGTAAAAATCTACGTAGTTAACAGATCAGCCACAACTAACTTATTATGCTATTAGATTGTAATGCCATTATCGATTTGATGATAACACAGGCCCACAAAATAAAAAAAAAGTCTTGTAGTTGAAAGGTGAGGTAGCATACCGTATGCGTTTTGGTGTACTAAAATCCAATCCGGGGTCAGAATTGACCCATCATCCAAGGATTTCGACATAACCTCAAAAAATTTATAAAAATACATTAAAAAAAGTTCTTGGGTGATGGGTAAATTCTGACACCGGATTCGTTTTCAGCACACCAAAAAGCATATGGTATGGTACCTGACCTTTCAACTACAAGACTTTTTTTATTTTGTGGTCCTGTGTAATAAGTGATGCACCGAAGCGGCTTTTGGCCGAATCACCGAATACCGAATATTAGTCCATTAAAATTAGCCGAAGCGCCGAATAATCGGCGGAAGCAAAATAAAAATTTCAATTTCTATTAATTTTATTGAATACAAAATTTTGTCACAAAATAAAAACATTTGTGTCCGAAAAAGTCCTTTCCTACTACGCAGTTTGCTTTAATAAAATAATATAAAATATAACTAAACAAAATTAATAAAAAATTAACAGGATCGGATTATAAAAAATACTATGTCAAAAACTTGATTAAAAAACGCTTATTAAAAACTACAACGTAATATAATAGCATTAAAAAAAATTCTAGTATTTAATTTTAATTTAGGAAGATTGCGGTGGATAAAAAGTAGATTTTCCGCATTTTCCGGGAGCAATCTATTAATAATTAATTCCTTAATAAGGATACCAATGATTAAAACCAATGAACACAACATACAAACGCACACCAATAAAGTCGTTGTTAACTGAAATAAAACTTGATTTATGTATTTCATTTAAATTTTTAAGTTCTTAAAGAAATACCTACTGTATCTTTTTTATTAATTATTATTGTTATGACTATTATCGCGCATACTAGTCGGAACAATATAAATGTACGCTTCCGTTGCGTCATCGTCTAGACAGGACTTGAGAATATTTTCGTATTGCGATTGTAAGAATTAAATAAATGCTTATATAGTTTTTAAAAACTTAGAATTTCTTGTGGTTAAACGCTAAATAATAATAAACGCATTCAAATAAAAAGTCAGATTGCAGCAGAAAGAAAACCCGTTTCGGCCGGCCGAATACCGAATCATTCACGTTGCTTCGGCCAAAACCGAATCTGTTAAAAATTGGTCGAATCGGCCGAATACCGAAGCAAAATAGAAACTTCGGTGCATCTCTAATGATAATGATTGCATTAGTCCGATGGACCATATCAGGTCCAATATCGTAAATTCTTTATTTCTTAGTAATGCAGTGTCGCACTAAGGGGCGATCACTGAAATTCCAAAATTACTTGCGAAAGCCAATTTAGCTGCAGTTTCTCTTGGAACATGTAGTGGTGCTTTACTCACTTTTGAGTTTGAATTATAATTTCCCTCTTTGAAGTTTTTGAAGTGGGTGGTGATAAATTGTAGCAATGTACAATAAAAACAGAGTATTGCTTAAATACAAGAACAACTTTTTAATGGTAATACTGTTTCAAGTACATTCTATAATTTATCAGGTTACAGCCCCAGAGTGCACTTTTTAAAAATAATAGTCGATTAAAATTAAATCAGTCTAGAACTGTCATGGTTTGTGCAATAGATATTGGTCTTTGTGTGGAGTGGTTTTTTCTGTGTGTTTCTTGGACAAAATGTCTACTACAGATTTGTTGACAACCACAACCCAGGCAATAACTGCGGCTATGGCATCAACAACAACTCAAATTCCAATTTACATTGGAGGTGCAGAAACAATATTAGAGAAACTAGAAGGTACTAAGAATTCTCATAATTGGAAATTCTTAATGAGAATGTCTTTAATCATAGATGGTTTATGGAACTGTGTATTGGCGACTGACATTGATGTTAATTGAGACCAACGTGCACTTGCCAAGATTTGTTTGAACGTGGATCCTTCATGTTTTATTCATGTACGGCATGCTAGAACTGCAAAGTAAGCTTGGGAAAATCTTCAAAAGGCATTTGAAGACAAAGGTTTATGTCGTCGAATTGGATTAAGTTATTAAGAAGACTACTCCATACGAAATATGAAGACTATAATACATTGGGTGAATATGTAAATGGACTGATGTCTCTAGTTCAACAACTTTCGGAAATTGGGCATGTAGTGAATGACGAAGAAGTTGCAATGCTACTGCTTGGGGGTTTCCAGCTGACTTCGATCCTTTAGTCATGACTATTGAGGCTACAAATATGTCAGTAACAAGTGAGATGGTGAAGACACGCTTACTTCAAGAAGACTACAGAAGGAATGAAGTTGCAGGTATCACAAGTGAAATAGCAACGAGCAATAGCATTATGAACATTATTATAAAATGTACTTTATAAAGTATTCCCATTAATTATTTGCTGTTGTATTTCCAAGCAATACTCTATTTTGATTGTACATCGCTAGAATTTAACAGGTGGAAGCTTAATTATGTTCTGTACAATAGCTAAAGTTTGGTTTCATGTAAGTGAATTTTCTATCCACGGAAAATCCAATTAGATTGGGATTTAACCACTGGACTTCAAGGTATACTTCTAAACTAATTTAATTATTAGGTTTATTTCTAACAATTTTTTGTTTTGTAGGAAGACCTTACCTAAATACAAGAGGCAATTTTTATTATTTCAGTATACCTTAGCTTATGGTAATAACTTATTATTATTCGCACAATTCTTTTTTTTTAGAATTTTAGGCTTTTTACGAAACTTTTTACGTTATGACTCTTTAATACGCATCTTTGTTGCCCTTACTGTAAGTTTCCTTCTGGAACATGATTTTTTATCTATTACCCCTCAAAAGATCATTTGAACAGCATCTAAAACATCAAGTGTTTTTATCAACTCTAACACACATGCTTTCAAGAAGATAACTAGACTACACTAGACTATACAGAAATTATTGCTAATCTTTTAATTTTTATAAAAATTCTTTGCTTAACTTTTGTGCTATGCTAGAACATTTTTATAGTAATTTGTTTATTTGAATAAACAGAACTAATTCTGGTCGGTACTGCACAACTTCGCCTACACAAATGTATCGTATTTTTTATTTGGTTATATTTGTTGCGTTTTCACAGTTGCAAGATTTAATTTAAAACTACCTTTTCTGCGTTAATCGTATCCGTAAGTAATATCATTTCTGTTTAGCTCTCTAAAATAGATTTGATTGATTGTTACTGTTCGATTTTATTAATTTAAAAACCGTTTAATTCTTGTTATAAAATACAGATTTATTTGATTCCAATTTAATTGAATGAATGACCTTAAAAGATTAATTTTAGAATTATAAGAACTGTTGATATTGATTTGTTGTTAAAAGAGTTATTTGTGAAATAATAACAAAAAATGACTTTTGCGTGAATTAAGTAATACAATTTTAACTTTATTCTTTTTTTTGTATTGAATTGATTTAACTTTTAATTGCCTGATTATCTTTTTTATTGTTTATTACTTTACTACTGAATAAATCGTTCTGTTTTTCTTGTATCCTGTGTCTATTTCTATTATTAACCCAAAAATTAGTAAAGTTCCAGTTTAATGTTTTGTTATATAAATTTTATTATTGCGGGACTTCTGCACTTCTGCAAGGGTGTGCACGAAAAAATCTGGCCACACTGCAGGTACTACAGTGAAATTGCAGCAATAGCTTCTTTAAATTGATATCTTACTGTAAATGACAATTTCAAAGTGTTTTCGTTGTGTAGTTTTCAAAAGAATACGAACGTCGTCAAAAAATTTTGCGCAAATCCTGCAATGTCATATTGCGCGATCGGAAAATGTCAAAAAAATATCAAAATTGACCGTAGAAAATGTTTTAAACAATTTCTCTGAACGCTTAACAATAGATAGGCAGTTAGGTTCCGGTAGAAAATGGGGTGCAATATATAAAAAAACGGAAAGGAAGGTGATGCAAGCTTTCACGCAGAAACCGAACTTGTCAGTGGGGGATGTGGCCTAAAAGGTTGGAACATCTTTATTACATGTTCAAAAAGTAAACACCAGGGGTGGACTGAAAACATTCAAGGTGCAGAACGCTCCGGATCGGGATGCAAAACAAAATTCCAACGCGAAGGCCTTTGCAAAAAAACTGTACACCAATTTTTTAACGAAAGCAGATTGTGTAACAATGGACTACTAGACGTACATCAAAAATGACATTCAACAGCTTCCCGGTCAATAATTTCTTACTTGCAAACAACTTTATGGGGTTTAGGACCAATACCAATGAGGACCAAGCAAAAATAAAATTTCGGAATATTCTAGAAAATATTTGGTCTGACAAGCGACTTGCACTCTTGCACTTACGGGCGAGAAAGAAGAAGAAGCTTTGTAACGAAAGGCACCATCAACACTGAAATTTATTTAGAAGGTTTAAAAAAGTGCCTGCTACCATTTATAAGAAGTCATAATGTTTCTAGTCTATTTTGGACAGATCTGGTCATATGTCACCATGTCAAACAATTCACTGATTGGCATGCAAAGAATGAGATCACTTTTGTACCTAAAGATAGCAATCCACCGAACGGCCCCAAACTGCGGCCGATCAATATTACTGGGCTATTGTAAAGCAAACACTCTGAAAAACAAAAGAAACTGCTAAAGGTATTGTTGACTTTTAGAAAGAGTGAAATAACGCGTCAAAAAATTTACTACTACGGCTGTACAAACTTTGATGTCTGATGTCAAACGAAAAGTTAAAAATTTTAGTTATAGACAGTAATAATGTACAATATATGTAAATACGTTTCAGAAGGGACATATATGTTAAAAGTTAATAATAGTTTTAAGTCATAAATAATTTCCGACGACCCTACTTTTTTGATGTATCTGTGGCCAGATTTTTTGGTGCACACCCTTTATGAATTACTCTTATAAAAATATATTAGAGAACACTATATAAAACAACTATCATAAACAAAAATATTCTAAAAGATATTTCTTGAAGTCAACCAAAACTGCTGGAATAATACAACTATAAAAATTCATCAAAAATGTATACAAATCTTTTAGAGAAATTAGAATACAGTGGTTTTATGGTTGTCAAACTAATGTATCTTTAAAGCTGGATGAAAAGTGCTGAAAAAAACAAATGTTAGTAAAACCTACAAAATAACAAGCTATATGTATTTTTCAATCTTGTTAATGTGTTTAGATTATAAAAATTAACTTTACGTATGCTAAACCCCAATAATCTAATTCATGCGATGTATCATAATACAGTTTGGAAGCCAGAGATAATTTTAGTAATCAATCAAGAAGTTTAAGTGGGTGGTGGGTGAATGTTGACACCCCTATACTATTTTGTACATGGATCACGTTCGTTGAAAAGTTTCAACTGGTAAATTAAATTTCGCTTGCATTCTTTATAAAACGCCCGTAATAAAATTTTTTAAATTGTCTAGCCTCCTTCGATGTAAGATATACGAGTACTATTCAATAAAGAATTTACCACTACATCTAGTTTAGGTTTTACGACTTGCGAACGTTACCACACGTTTAATTGAATAAGAAACATGTAAGGAGAGGACCCTCTTCGTTTTTCACTAAAGTAAGTCAAGTTACTTGAATAATACATGCACCATCATTTTCTACAAAGTCTGGAGCGCTTAAGGGAAAAGAACGTGAACTACCGTATAGACGTAGATAGTAGTTTAATATTTATTAAAAAGGTGCAGACGAGTGAGTACTTAAAAAGCCGGATGCTTCTTCTTCCAGGGTTAATAACATGGAAAATACGTTTTTGATGTTCATAATTCTTGGGAATACTCTAACCTTTTCCAAGTCTACTTTAAGCCCTTAAACTTTAGGTTTTAACTTTTGACACATAAATTTGCACAATATTGTTATACTTGGACCTACTTTTTATCAGGCCAGAGGGTTTTAAAAATGATATTTTGTAATGGGTGGGGAATTCATCTTTATTAAATCGTGACCATTTAGAGCATTTTCGGTATATCACTAAAAAACAAAAAATAAAACCCTAGAGAATGGTTTTTATATGTCGTATAGAATAGGAAAAAGCGAGTGCTAAAACTTAACGTAAATGGTGTAGTTTGTTTTATTACGAGATGTCCATATCTTTCTTTTCTCCATAAAAGCGACCGAGTCGCATCCAACATCATAATACATAAATCATACTGCCCTAACATAAAAAATAAAACATCTTAAATGTATAAAACGGCCCATCAAATGCCATAAAAATATTGTCCCTGTTCAATTTAGTGGTGAAGGTTCTAATATAAAACTCCACGTTGACATTATCCATCTCACTTTGTTAACGCATTCCTCTCACCCTTGTGACATGGAGAGCAAAGGGATCGATAAAAGTGCGACGTGATGGTACATAAATATTTACCAAGAAAATATGATGCATAGCTTTTCAGTCAAAGTAATTTTCATAAAATGTCGAAAAGGCCAATGCGTTTCTACATATGCTTTTTAAAGTATATATGCAGGCGACTTTGAACTTTATACGAGTTCCCTTTGGGGGAACGCCAGGTCCCAATAGCACCTAAGAGATATGGGTATGTTAAAGCGGTAGAGCGACATATTAAAGATTTATGTAACACTTTAATGGGGAAACGGAGGTGGAAACCCGAAAAGCTAGAATCAAATCGTCAAACGACAGGCAACAGCAGCAGCAGCAGTGTGACTTTAATAAAAAAAAATTGAAAACATACTTTCGATATTGCAAAATAATATTATTGCCTAAATCTAAAACAGTTTTATAAAAATCAATTTCCTTTAAAAAACGAATAAAAAGGCAAACCTTTTATTATATATCAGCCAGTACCATGCAAATTCAAACTGCAGAAACAATCGATGCACTCGTGCAAAAATAAAATAGTAAAGGCTGGTTGCATTATTTAGGGGTGTATTAAAATTTCAGCAGTTGCAGAGATAGATATGAGTACGAGCCACCGACGAGCACCTGACCTAGATGTTTTTGATTCGAAGTCCTCCCTCAAAAACGAAGGCACCCTTGCGGATAATTGAACGTTTTCGAGAAATTTACTGAAATGGAAATGCAAACGCTTTTATTTTTCAGTAAACGATTGTAACTTTACATTCTTTTAATATTAAATTCTATTATTTTAATTATACCCTGATAAAAGGAATGATAAATCTTTAATCTTTTGCTTTAGTTATTTTTGTGCTACGAACAGTAAAGAGAAATTTTATTAAATTGGTTTAAAAATAAATGCATACTTTCAGTATTGAAATGTTTGTTTTTGACAGGAAAGATATAAATTCGATAGATGCTAGAATTTTCACCTGTCCAGCCTCCAGTCACAAATAACATTTTGTTATACCTTTTCATATAACAATTTTCAGCAAAATAGGAGTAGCAGAAATTTATCCTATGAGTGACAAGAATCTTGTGTTTTAAATGCTTGATATGTCTTGGCTACGACATTCTCAAATGTGGAAACTGGACATGGAGGACAACCGAATATAATATTAGGCATAAAATAATGTAGAATATACTAACTTAAAAAGTGCAGAGAAAGATTTGAACTAAAACGAAAATTGGAAATCAGCATTAACTCGTTGACAAAACTGCAAAGAAAACTAAACATTTTGAAAGGACTGACCAGACATTTAAAAAATACATGAAAAATTATGAATGATTCAGAAGTCCTAAGATACTATGTGGACTGAGACTCACATAATTCCATTCATATGATATCAAACGATTTCAATGTGATATCATCGAATAATATCGTAGAGTACTAGAGTACTTTGTATATTCTTGATGTTTATAACAATTTTTGCAGCAATCTGCATAGCTAATTGAGCTTGTGCATAGCCGGGGAGTTGTAATCTAGTAATAACCACGATTTACGCAACTGGTAACTTTAAAGAGCTCTATTATTTAGGTAGAACTAACTAAAACAACGTTAACAAACGTCTTACCAATCCATACCATGTACAAATACTATACAATTTGAAGTACAGAAAAAAAGCATATTTGTGACCCTCTCCGAAAAAACCTGGCTTATGTAGATAATGCACTTTTTGTGAAAAACGCACGAAACTGCTAACTAATTGGATGTAATATTTAGAGCAAAAAAGCGGTTGTTCTGAATGTATTCTAGATCATTATGAAACTAAGGCTGGTTTATATCAATCAAACAAAAACGTTTTTATACAAAACGTTTTGCAGTTTGACAAAACAGTAAGTCACACACTTGAACATCAAAAACGTTGGCAGTCAAATCGTTTTGTTGCAGTTTATCGCAAACTGTGCAATCCTAACGACTGAATGAAAAGCGTTTTGTTATTGTTTAGGATTGTTGATTGGAGATGCTTTTTCATTTCAAACAGGTCTTCTGATGAGGATGACCAAAAATCTTTAATTTTAACATATATCATATCACAGATCATAGTTTTTAATTTTAGATAATAATTTAAAAGAGTATGTTGTGGCTAATTACTGCAAAGCTGAATAAACGAAAATAGCTGATCTCTCAAAATAAGTAATAATGCCACCAAAGGGTACGAGAGTGTACAGTATTAAATAGATCTTCGAATGCGTTTGTTTTTTTTTAGTAATCATTTTTGCCTTGCGACCAGATCACTCACTTTTCTTAATTACTCTACCTCTCATGATAATATGTAGATTGTTCTTCTTGACAATCCTTCTGACATAAAATGGTCAACAACATAAATTTGAAAGATCACTTATTTTTGTTTGCAGTAATTGGCCATACCACACTATATTTTAAAATATTATTTAAAAATTGAAAATCATGATCAGTGATTAATTAAAACCCAACACAAAGTTAGTGCAAATTTTTAGTTGTAACCCGTTATATGTATTTTACACAGATAATAATACAGTGAAGCCTCGTTGATCCTAATCTACGTTAATCTGAATATCACGACAATCCGGATCAGTAATTTATTTACATTGATTCTATTGTAATCCGGATTTAAAAGTTTTGATAATCCGAACTTCCGAAATTTTGACCGAAAAGGCAAAGCATTTTTATCCAGAAGCGTGCAGTGGTGCATAGGAAACAGTGAAGCAATCGCGATGCGACGTATGCGCTGTCACGCTCGCACGCAATATGTACGAGTCCGATAGCGCATACGTCGTATCGCAACTGCATTGTTTCGTATGCACCGCATGCTGCTGTAACTTTATCAAAGATGTTTTCAAAAAGGATGACTTCAGGGCAAGTAAAGATTGGTTACTTAATTTTAAAAAGACACAATTTATGTCTGTGAAAAACCTCGGGGGAAAGCAGCAAGGTCCATTAAAAATAGTTGCAAAGCGATTAGCGTGGCTTTGCAATGGGCGGTAGAAAAATTGAAACAATTGTGATGCTGGAAGATTCGAAAGAAAAATCGTATCTACACTGAGAAAAGCATTTAGTAGGACCAATTAAATGTATTTAATTCAACTAAATATTTAGTTAAATAAACTAAACTTAATTTGATTTAACAGATGTTAACTATCTTTTAGTTGAATTGAATAAATTTAATTGTTCAAACTAAACGCTTTTCTCAGTGTAAGGTATTGAGTTTAAAAAACAGGAAACAAACAAAATCGCCGCCGTTTTTGATTAACGACATATTAATGCGGAACATTATTTTTACGTTTTTAAAACTGTTTTGCGTTAAATATTTTTGTAATTTTATTTATTTTTTTAAATGTTTTTGCAGAATGTTTTAATTCCATTTACTTACAAATAAAACATTGTAACTCTACAGACGCGGTAATCCGAAAACCGCGATGATTCGGATTGGCCCTGTTTTAATTAGTCCGATTTATCGAGGCTTCACTGTATTTTAATAATAATTAACAAATAAAATAGATGTGAATATGTCCAAAATAAATTTGCAACTGCATAGTTTCGCGGGTTTCCCCTTTTGTTTCGCCTTCTAACAAGGGATCATGTTTGCACGTCCGACACGTTGCAACGCGGTTGAAATTGTTTGATAATGTTTGAAGCTGTAAGCACATTGGTAAGACGAAAACGGTTTTAAACAAAACTTTTATGCAGAATACGAAAACGTTTTTTGTCATGCAAATTATACGTATCAAACAAAAATGGTTTTAGACAAAACATTTCGTCTGAAGATGCTTAAACTTGCTTTTTTGTTTTTGTGTTTTGTTTGAACAGTGTGAGCCGCCTCATATACCAACTATTAAGAAAACAACGTCGAACAAAATCATACAAAAACGTTTTGCATAAAAACGTTTTTGCTTGATTAATATAAACCCAGCCTAATAGTACATGCGAATACAGTTACGGTAGCGGTTATTGTAGTATTGGATAAAGTGAAAAATCGACCGTACCGAAACGACATGTAAGTAGACTACCTCCAGAACCAACCGTTTATAGAGAATTCTAGTATTTAAATAACAGTTTTTGAACCAAATCAACTTTGTTTTTGTTTTACAATATAAGTTTACTTTCTTACATTTTTTAAATACCAAAATATGGACTTTCTATATCCCCCCCCTTTAGTGCTCGATTTCACCCTTAGTTTTAAGATATACCTCAAGACAACTTTCAGTAAAAAAAATACATATATGATTTTTATATGTGAGCACCATTAAAACCAGAATACTCAATATTATCGTCATAGGCTGGGTTTCTTCGGAGAGGCTCACAAAATGCAATATTCCTTTATAACCACGAAAAAGAGACGAGATAAAGGTTGTTAGGCCGCAATGACAAATAGACACCATCCTCAGAGTTCAGAGTGACATCAACGAAAATTAAAAGGAACTTTTTTTTAATTTGGAGTAAGGGTTTTAATTATAAAAATTCTTCCGCCAATAAGCTTACCTAGGAAGTTAATAAGTGATTGCCAAATCTTAATATTACAGTAATGCATTATTGTTATATAATTACTTTTTTTCGGTAATAAGAATGTATAATGGCAACGAAATACTTTTTTTCAGTAATGGTAATAAAAAATTCCATTAATTCAGTGTTTGATTCTGTACTAGATGGTTATTTTACTTAGAATATTTTATTTTATTGTCAGTTATTAAATATACAATAGGTAGATTGTGTGTTATACTTTGATAATAATCATAATAATAATGACTCCCATAACCTGGAAACCAGGCCCCAGAAGTTAGAAGCTTGTGCGGGAGGGAGCGGCAATTATTACTATTATGCAGGCCCGTCGTGCGGCTGCAGCCGACTTTCCAAATCCCACACACAAATCCCACATTTGTGATATAGCTAAGAAAAAACTGATGAAAGAGTTGTGATGAGATTTATTCAGTAATTTCAGTTAAATTTACAAATTCAAATAACCATCCTCAAGCAGTATTCAAGTTAATATAATTATCGTTCCAGTTATGAAAGTGCTAAAAAAGAATGATCAGTTATCGGAAATTTTCGTATGTTGAAGTTTGTCGTTAAAATAAATATAGTTCAGAATTCAGAAGATTGTTCCTGCATTGGTTTTTCAGGTCAGCAGTTTGATTGTGAAAATTAAGTTAATGTCAATATTGTGCTTCTTGTGTTCGAAGTTGTTTGAGTAAGAAATCTTAAAATTTGTTGGATTATTGAAAATGTAAGGTATTATATTTTTTTAACTAAGTTTTTTTGTCTATGTCTATTTGGGATCCCGAAATTTAAATTACTTTTCGTATGATAACTTTTTGATAATAATAACTTTGTATTTTTTATTTTGTTATTATTTCAATTTTTTTCTTTTTGTTTTAATATACAGATTTCAAATTAATTTATCGTATGATATGGTTTGGCCCAACAAATTGCTGATGTTTTGTTTTTTTTTAATTAAAATTCAGTAGTATCGATTGATACGTTTTTGATTACTCTAACGTCAATTTTAAATGAGGAATCTTTCCCAATTGAGATTCCTAGATTTTGTTATCATGGTGGCGCTCAACATGTATTTATTTTGTTCCTGATTTTCAATATCTAATTAGACGCTTTTGGGGTTAACACCCACACCTGTATTTAAATTTGCATAATAGAGATCTCAATAGCCGGTGCAATTTTTGAGTTATGTAGTAAGTATTAAATAATTTGAAGTTTAACTTTAGTTGATGAAAATAACGAGCGTTTCAGTATTAGTATTAAGAAATATAGGATTTTGAGTCTTTACCTAGTTTGTGTCTCTACTTTCCCCGGCTGCATCCTTTGGAAAAGACTTAAAATCCCCAAGTCTTCCTAATACTTTTTCTAAGCAATGAAAGCTTTTTCTTCTTTGCTCATACCATTTCCTAAGGACATTCGAAAAAATTGAGTTCGGTGAGCCTTATTGACTAACCCACCCACATGCCGGTACCCACATTTCACCTTATACCCACCCATATATTCACCTTGGTTTACACTAGTATTAATCAAATAATGTTAACTACAAAGTCATGTGCACGTACCAATGTTAGAAGTCGACTGGCATTTTGAACTAACAGTTGTACGAATATCGACGAGTCAACCTTACTTAAATTTATTTATGCAATAATAGTATATTACAGTATAACAAGAGAATAGAATGCATCTTTTAATCCCGAGTGTGAAGTTTATTTTCCGAAGGGTAAGCGGGGGAAATAAACACGAAGGATTAAAAACCACTTTAGCCCATCCTGCACTATTTTTGCACGATCTAAAGTTCTTCAAGGAATACCAAAATCTAAAGTTCTTAAATTCTCGAAAATATTGTTAAATGTCGTCCTGGCAATTGAACTCTGCAAACACTAAAATCGCATAGTTTCAAGATAAAAGATCCTAGGTTTACTCCCTAGGGTGTAAAACAGCTACTTTACTCTCTCTTTTGAGTGAGTTATATATAAGTCGTGCAAAAAGTTAGTTTCACGTAATATGTTGGGCGCCATGTCCGAAAACGTCCAATCGCCGAGTTTTTTGCCTAACCCGACGTTTCTTTCCAAGATTGGACGTTTTAAAACGATCAAAGCCTAATGAAGATAAATATCAGAATAATAATATGAAATACAATTAAAGTATTACTAGAAATATGACGAATTTTAGAGATTGGGATAAAAAGAAAAGAGCTAAATTAATAAAAAATGGTCGTGCATTGATCTTGGTCAATCTTGCACCAAGACAATACAACAGGCTACCGAGTGCTTTCAGCGAATTAATTTTTGCGCCAAAATCGGATTGCAATGCTCGAAAATCCCACCGCTTTATCAAAACATGGCCGGTATAACTTGTTTCTTTTGCTAAAGTCAAAGTTGCAGTTAAGGGGAACACCCCTTAACTACAACTTTGCAAACCAACAGGTTTGTGCCAGTTATTGATGTCAAAAAAGAAAACTAAATTCCGAGAGGGCTGACAGGAGATTAACTATAACCTGCATGTGATTAGCGGAAGATAAAAATGAAAAGATAATCCAAATGATCGATCACTACGAGATCCTTACATAGACTGAAAAAAGTCATGTGCACGAACTAATGGTAGAAGTCGACTGGCATTTTGAACTGACAATTATATGAATATCCACGCAAAATTATTTAAATTTATTTATATAATAATACTATGTTAAGGGACTAGAATGCATCTTTTAATTCTGAGTGTGAAGTTTATTTTCCGGAGGATAGCAAGAGAAATAAACACAAAAGATTAAAAGCCTAATCACCGGATTATCGACGCATTAAGAGGTATGACATTCTAGCCATTAGTGATGTATAAAAAAGAGACCCACAAATGAGGATGAAATAAAATATTTTTGTCGCAGAGATGGGTTGTATGAAATTATTCACAAAGCTCATACTATATGTAGATACCGGAGTATGGATTAAGTACTTGATGCATGAACAAAGAACTTGAAAAAAGGTACTGTAATATTGCGCGTGAGGTGATGGATATTTATTTACGGTTATGCGGACAATTTCAGTTGAAGAAAAAGCATAAAGATAAGGGCCTTAGTGGCAAGGTAAATTTTGTGCAACGACATGAATTCATAATGGATATCATTGATATGTATGCAGAATCGGTACCTTACAGACATTATATATAAATAATGTGTCATTAATTAGTACACCGTCACTGATTAGTGACAATGTACAATTATTATAAATGTACATTAATAATAATTAAAAATAGTATGTATTAGTGTACAGTTTATCAGGTAAACTTCGAATGGAAAATATGATGGTGTAGATTAATTTAGTATTCAGCGTTCTAGAATAATTCAAGTGAAAGACTTCATAGAATAGTTCTATTTAGTGATTAAAGTAACTTACCAAGTTTCAGAATTTACAAGTCTTTACTTTCTTTACTAGTTTTGATAATAATTGCTGCGAATTATTTTTACTATATTAACCTTTGGGATTTTTACAACTAACTCGTCAGAAAACAAACAAAACATAAAAGAAATTTCCATTTTAAAACAAATAATGCGTGAGTTATGCTACTTCTTACGGTAAGTTTTCTCTAGAGATCAATTTTAAAAAGTTTCCAGCCTAAAAACTGATCAGAATCCTTTCGCGGATACTTTACCTTAAAAAATGTTCACTTCCAGTCTGATAAATGTCCTTTTTCTTCAGTCGCAAAGCGAACCCGTTGTTCCCCGTTGTCAAGTGAAAATCAACAAAATAAAACACGCCAAGAACAAGAGTTCAACAGTTTCTAAACAACAAAAATACCCTACTTGTTCCTTCTCTTAATGATACACATTCGAAATATTGTTCGTCGCTGGTAGATATTACTACTACACCATGGCTTTTATTCATAATCGTGCATTTCCTCCGCAAGCTCTGAGGTTCTTTTGTAAACTTTCCCATTATACTCGCAACTTGGCATGTTGTCTTAGCCATTTTCTCTGAAATGTTGTTTCTTAGTTGCTTAGTATGCATAAGCAGAAGTCTAAAGTGTGTTTTCCTTTAATTTTATTTTAGTTTGTAAATTTAAAACCCTTTACGTGAAGCAAATTAATTTTTGTTGTTTGTCGGCGCGGGCTTTATTAATTTAAAATCGTGACGGTGTTCCTAGGACCAGGACTCTACTATGTTAGAGTATCTTGAATATTACTACAAAATGCATTTCTGTAAGGGAAATTTCGATAAAAGACCTCGTTACGACTTCAGTAGTGCGATATGTAAAAATAACGACGAAATAAAATATTTTATTGTAAAGTGAATATTGATTTTCGTTTAACTGATGGGAAAAGAAGAGTCGTTTTTAGCGGTGTAGCGTGAAGAGATGGAAGAGACCGTGTTCATTTCTGGTCTTTTCGATCAGAATTTTTATACCGTGTCAATATACCTCGTCCTGCTGACAGTCGTAAGTTACTTTTGTTTAAATAGAGGATCCTTTCATCCTTATCAAACACACTCCGAAAATTTATTGTAATAGCTACATCGTCGGATGTAAACTCTCGAACGTGACAAAAGTGTGATCTTTCAGACTTTCCTTTAACTTACGGTATTAACTGGGATAGGAAACCTTTTAAAATTTCACGTGAAATAAATTCGGATTAAAAGTCTTTTCTGTTTGGAATACGTATCTAACTTAATTGAAAGTTCTTAGTTTTCTCATTTATGGAACAACTTTTGATTGCTTACACAGTTCTTCTTCATGCAATAATAAAACAATGTTGTTCTTTATGGAACTTTTGCGTTCAATTTTCTTATATCTCTTTTCACTTAAAGGATTTCCTTTTACGGTTATATCATGCATAAAATGCTTAATATCTAAAAAGAAGTTGAAATCCAAAAAGACTCAACTTAGTTTACTTTTAACCTTTTCAAAGTTTAATTAATATTTCACAAAAAGCTTCTCTTCAAAGTAAGCAAAAATTTTCGCAATATGATGTACAAGAATATAAGCAAAAGGAATAGGAATTTAAAAACAAAAAAAGGATTAAATCTTAATTTTTAGAATTAACAAATCGGAAACGTGAAAACTAAAACGCTTTTTTTTATTTGGATTTGTATACATTCTGTTCGAACAGCTTTCCATTATTATATACCGCGAATTTTTCGTATTTAGATTAAGGAGATTATTCCCCTTTTGTGTGGTTTATTTATCATGAAAAGAAAAATACGAAGAAAAAATACATATAATAGCTAATCCGTTTTTACGGTTTGAGTTAAAACAACCAATGCGGAATAAGACCAATCATTTTTTTAGGAAATGATATTGCATACAATTATTCTACTGAAAAATGGAGGTTTTGTAAGGGAAGTAAGCAGTACTTTAAGTTACTTAACGGCCTTGAAATTTAAACAACAGTATATCCCATTATAAAAGGCAAATACGAGCTCCCACAAGTGTGCATGCAAATTGTACTTGCATGTACTTGACAAACCAAACTTGCATCGATAGCATTGTGATGGCGAGAAGACCCTAAAACCAGCCCCACTGAAAAATAAATTTACGACCTTTCGGGCTAAATACTAAATAGTAGGATAAAAAAAATCTTAGTGGGAGTTTTTAAAAAAGTGTCCATGTGACAAGATAAAGGGGTGGAGCTGATAAATCAGAAATTTTCTGTTTTTTCTAGGGTAACCTGAAACCTGAAACTTCTAAAAAACATTCGTGTTGAAAAACCACGCAATTCTAGGACAGTATCACCCCTCTGGTCCTCTAGATCAGCGGTTCCCAACCTTTTTCGTTTGCGGACCACCAAACGACGTAGCATTTGTTTTCGGACCGGTAAGTTCGCAAAATAAATCTTATAATAATAAATTTACTTTTACACTGTAAAAGAACAATCTAAAATAAATATACATTCTTTATAATAACAAAAGTCGGTTTTCGT
The DNA here is from genome assembly GCA_929113105.1 of Agrypnus murinus. NCBI lineage: Eukaryota > Metazoa > Arthropoda > Insecta > Coleoptera > Elateridae > Agrypnus > Agrypnus murinus. The sequence goes on from OV816025.1 coordinate 102,952,777, forward strand.
ACCCCGTTCGCTTCCCGCACTCCAAACCTCAAACGGCCAAAACTGGGACCGGCCCGATATCGGCGAGTACCAAGAGGCTGGAGTTTTTCTCTTATCGCCAGATCGCAAAGCGGGTGTGGCGCCAAAACCATAACCGGTTTCTAGACACATAGGACGTTCCATCGTTCAAAACCAGAACAAGATATTTCGACAGGGAGCGGAGACGCTGGTGAGTGGGTTTCGGAAGAGGAAGCCAAAAACTGGAATGGGCTCAAACGACCCAGAAGGCAATCATATAAGACCTCCAGAAGTCGTTTCCACTTAGGAACCAGATTAGGCTGGGGGTGGCGATATTACTTTGGCGCGATTCTCAACAACAAATGAAAAATTTCCAGTTTCTCGGCTGTAACTTTTTTTATGGTTTTGCACAGCATTTGAAAGGAAACATTTTCAGATTGCCCGTCGTTTGACGCCAGATAGTCGTTTTGGCTTCTATGGTTTCCGAGATACCGCCACTCGAAAACGAGCAGAGCTCCCTAGAGCGGAGATAAGAAAAAACCAATAGATGCACCGATCGTGACATCGAATTCCGCTAAGGTATGCTCGATCGTTCCCAAAAACCCCATGTCACCCCTACGGGGTTTTCCGGTAGAAATGATTGGGGTACTGCGCTGGTAAAGATCCTGTTTTTCAGAGTTTCGCTCCGAACTACCGTAAGGCGGGGGCAGTTTTTTGCCGCCTCCGTCTAAACGATTTACCGGAGACGATCGAGTCTTTTTTTTCGAGTTTTGCGGCCCCTCGAAACCGCGAAGCTCGGATTTTGATCGATCGCGTTCATCGGGGACGCAAGATAAAAATTCTATATAGCGTCGGCTCCGTATAAAAGTCAGAGTTTACTCTTGGTCAACTCCGATAACCTATTTGACCCTATACGTTAGCTCTAGGATAACACGAATTAAAAAATTCTTTCAGTAAAATTTTGAAACTAATGTTATTTCTCTGCGGACCGGAAAAAATTTCTGACACACGTTCCTGGCACCGTTCCTTGGAGCGGCGGTTGGGAAACGCTGCTCTAGTTAAACTATCTGGAAAGATATTGTTGAATTGATTGTCGGGACACGGGGACATGCTCAAATCAAAATTTTGTAATTTTGCTGACTTTTCCCTTCCCATTTTTTCGCCGACTGGGCTAAATCGTCACAATGATGAATATTATCAATAAATTCACTGTTGCAAAATGCTCTAACCATTTCGTTCTTAAATTTTTTGAAGCTGCGAGTGAATTTGAATTTAATTTAATGAATTCAAAAAAATCCAAAATAACCACTTCTCGAATTTCTAAGCGATGACGATACATCAGCCTATGAGCCGAGTCGGGTACTAGGTGAAGTATTTGTCACTATAGCTATCTCGGAGTGGAGGTTACATTTTCAGATTAATCTGGTATGTTGTAGCAGCGTAGGCGAATCAAAATGATGAGTTGGTTGATAGAAAGCAAACGTTTTTCCGTGGGTAGCCTCTTTCCTGAAATGCGGTTGAAAAGGTCAAAATAGCCCAAACATCAATATTCGTTTTCAATGCCATTGTCAGAGCTATGGAAAAGATCATACGGTAGGTAGAAATAGAAATGGGTAGTTTCGCATAGTTCTGAAACAAGACTCATTTGATAGTAGTTTCTTTGGATTTAGTATGATTTGAGTTTTGGTCAAATTTCCGTTTCTCATTGTAATTTTTAACATATGTCAATAATTTCGTTTATGATAATCTGCATCTAGTTACCTACTATCAGTTCGTCCTCTACCTGATCTTATACCATTTTTAGTTAGCTATATAAATATATAAATCGAAAGAGGTTTTTACACTGTCCAATATAAATACATACGTATTATACTTAAAATTATTGAACGTTCCATGCCATCGTAATATTTGGTAACAGAACAATTGCTAGTAACAGTAATTAATTTAAAAACTCTGTATGTATGTGTGTTTGTCCAAAAACCCTGGTCACTTCTAAATGACATACAAACTAATTAAAGTTTGGCACAGTTAAAGGACTTACGATCCTAATAAAGAGAAAAATGTTAAAATATCACCCCCAACACCCTTGCGGGGAAAGTACTAAATTGAGCATTTTAGCCACTAAAGGATGACGTAAAAATTCGAAATTTGGTGCAGTTATAGCTATCAGAGTCCTAATAACGGGGAAAATAAATTAATGGTAAAGTCACCCCAACACCCTGGGGGCAAAAATTGAAGATGGAGCGTAGACATTTAAAATTTGGTACAATTAAAGGTTTTCAGATCTTAATAAAAGGACTGCAGAAAAATCAAGAAATATTAAAAATCACCCCAAAGACTCTTAAGGAATAAAAAATTCCAAGTAAGAGACATTCGAAGTGAAATGCTATGTTTTTACAATTTCTTTATCTACCAATAGATACAAGCTTCGTTGGAAATTAACAAAAAGTTTCGATGTATTTACACCAATTTAAAAAATAGTTCCTATGTCTATTATTATTTAAAAAGTTATTAAAAACCTTCTTTTTTATTTCATTGAATCAGTAATTAAAGTTACTTTACACAATATAAGGCACGTACATTGTATGTACGTCGTATATGTATACAGTGAAGTCTCGCTAATTCGATCTAATTAAAACAGGGGTAATCCGAATCATCGCGGTTTCCGGATTACTGTGTCTGCAGAGTTACAATGTTTTATTTGTACATAAATGCAATTAAAACATTCTGCAATAACATTTATTTAAAAATAAATAAAACTAGAAAATTATTTACGCAAAAACTGTTTTAAAAACACAAAAAATAATATTCTGCATTTAATATGTCGTTAACCAAAAAAGGCGGTGATTTTTGCTTCTTTCGTGTTTTTTGAACTTAATACGTTAGATATGATTTTTTTAAATCTTCCGGCATCGCAATTGTTTCAAATCTTCTACCACCCATTGCAAAGCTACCGCTTTGCAACTGTTTCATGTTTCTTAAAGGGCTTCACTCGTGGGAGTCTTTGAACAGCTTTTCTCTCGCGATTTTTAACACACGCAGATTGTGTCTTTTTAAAATTAAGTATCCAATCTTTACTTGGCCTTATGTTATCGTTTTGAAAACATCTTTTATAAAGTCACAGCAGCGTGCAAAGTATACGAAACACTAGAACCATTCGCGATACGACGTATGTGCTATCACGCTCGTACACATAGCGTAGGAGCGTGATAGCGCATACGTCGTATCGTGACTGCTTCCACTGTTTCGTATGCACCGCACACTGCTGGATAGATGCTTTGCCTTTTCGGCCAAAATTTCGGAGGATATCGGTGACATATTTAAAACCATGCAAAACACTTTTCTTCCATCTCCGGATATTCCGCAGGTTTTAACGTATTTTTAACCGTGTTATATGATCATTTCAGATTTTGTAACAAATCTGGAAATGTTTAATATTTAAAGTTAAAATGCAGTCTTTTTACAATTAACAATTTTTAAATATAGCACAAAATCTTTTTATATGTTGTAGGCCGGAGATACATACAGTCGTAATTCGTAACAGAAGTATCAGTTCTTTTTTAACTTAAACCTTTGTAACAAATATGAATTATAAAGTTGCAATGTGACCATTTTTAAAAAATACGTGACTTTTTATAACAAGAATTTGTCAGACATAAATATAACGTTAGTTTTGTATCAAATTACACATCTGAATACCCATTGCATTCGTTACTATAAACAAAACTTGATGAATAAAAACAATTAATTCTAAAGTTCGGATTATCAAAACCTTAAATCCGGATTGCAATGTAATCAATGTAAATAAATTGCTGGTCCGGATTATAGTGGTATTCGGATTAACGTAGATTCGGGTCAACGAGTCTTCATTGTATTTACCCAGTAGTGCTTTTAGTCGTTGAACTCTGCTTATTTGCTAAATCAGCTGCAGCGTGCTATATCGAATACCGGCAACCGACAATCACATCATCATATTTGCATTTCATAGGAGCGGTGCCTAAGTATGCGTATGCGGCAGATACCGTATTAACTTTTCATTAACAGAGTACGTGACTTCATTTGAGTTGCGAAAACTCAAAACTAAATCACAGCAACTCCCTTAACTTAAACGATTAAATTGTTAATTTATTTTCAATTGTTGTTATCACAAGACTGAATACACTTTTCGGACATTAGAAACGATTTTGTTTAAAATTTTGATTTATAGTTATATTAAAAAAATGACGAACAAGAAAAAAAGCACCTTTTAGTGTTTGTTCCCGCGGATTTGGGCCAATCTCGTGTTAGGTTTAAGAGGAAACAAAACAATTCATTGAATATTGGTTGAAGTATCTGGCCTTTGGTCAACAATAAGTTGTATAGAACCTATATCTGTTCAGGTATATCAAGCAATTCGTATAACTACTTAATTCGCTTGATATTCAAAAACTCATTTTATTTTGTCCTGTTATTTGATACTGACCCTAATAAGAGATTAGAAAATCGGTAATTGGTTGCAACAATGAAGAATGCTCTCTTGTCGCAATAACTTCTTTCCTATTTGCTTTATTATATATATGTTTGCGACACCAAATGCACTTATGTATCCAAACTTCGACATTGATCATTGGTTCGTTTGCGACGAGATATGATATCATCGACTTTCGGTTACTATCATGTAAGTGAAAAATTATTTAAAATCTATTTACATATACATTTCAAGTATTTACATCAACGAAGATTTAAAATACTAGTAACATGTTTTTAATTTTCAGACAAGCCGAAGTTTGATCACCACGATCAATTCTTTTAAACCGAATAACAAAATCGTGCTCAATTTTCTGACAGACAGAGAAAGATGAGCTAAAATCGAATTGAAATACTCGAAATTCCCGCCGTTTTATCAGACTCGAACCGATATTACTTACTTCTTTTGCTCAAGTCAAGAGGAGTTGGTTTGTAACACTTATTGATATGAAAAAAGAAGACTGAGATTTTGAGAGGACGGACAAGAAATTAACTATAACCTGGCTTAGCACTTAGCGGGAGATAAAAACGCAGAGATAATCTAAAAGGATCGATCTCTACGAGATCGTTTAATTATATTTCTTTGGACAGAAAATAATCATGCTAAAGGTTACCCAGATATCTAACAACTAACAAGAGAAGAATGAGCCTATTAAGTACTATGCGAAAAATATGAGCTACTAATGTTCATTCGAAGTGCCTATAAGGTACAAAGATGTTGTGTTGATATGAAGTGGGTGGCCGCGCGGTAAAGAGTTCAACTCTTACTCAGGCGGCCCGGGTTCGATCTCCAGAACCTTCTCGCCGATAAAGCCTCAGTACACTTCGCCGTGCTGTCAGACGGGCATATTAAGCAGGTGGTCTCGACAACTACATAAACATTTTTCTGTGGTTGTCGTTAAAAATAACACAGCCCTATACCACACATAAGTATGTATTTACTTAAGTGGTTACTTATGTTGTTAGTCGGTAATTCAATGTTTCGTTGGGTTTTCGGTAAATATTCGAAGGATGAGCTTTCTGCCATTTCATGGCGATATTTATCTCTACGAGTCTGTGAACTGTTTAAAGAACCAACGTTTGTGACGATGTAATTTAGAAAATGATTTTCGGTCCCGTCATAGATAACATGATGTATATTACAGAAAGAGAAAGGCGCATTATAGTGAAGTAAAATAAACGAGAGTTGTATATTGAGATTTCAGGATAAATATAAATCCTATGTAAATGGAACGCATGCTGGTTTCCAAAATACCAAAAATCCTTACTAGATACTGTTCCGTCTACTGCATTTCTGCACATTCTTCTATCTGCTACTTCACATTCCGTATACCTATTACATATATTTAATTCTTTAATCGAGTATAACCTCTCAACAAGAAAACTCATAAGGAAAAAATGTTATCCCACTCACCTCTTATCCAACAATATTTAGTCTGGCGAAAGGCAGGCAACTAACAAATCAAGAAATCACAGAGTAGTTATTTGTTTTTATATCATTCAAATGGAAACGTAGGCATAGTGTCAGATACGGGACACAAAAACAAAACTGTCGTGTCGAATGATAAAACTCGCGAGTAGTTTGTGATTGATTGCTTTTAGTTTAGTTTCAGTTTTAATGGCATTCTCTATACCTTAACGCAAAAAAACAAACCAGGAATTTTGATGAAAACTAGTAACTTTTTAGAATAATACTCATCTCCGCTCAAGGCAAAATAATCTCGAAAACAGGTTGACATCTTCACCATAGAACTTCTTATGTACTAACAAGAAAACGGTTCTACGTTACTAAGCTCATTTACAGACGACATCCCTACTTGAGAGATTTCGCAGTGAATTTCGTGGGTACTTCTTGAGAAAAATAACAACGGTTAAACTCTAAAAGAATTCAAGTGTTTCCCTATACGACACTGATTTGTTATCATTGTACGCGCAATTTCTTAAATAGAGATTGTCTTAAATGGCTCGTTTTCACACTATTGCTGATAAACAAAATATACCCAATCACTCCTCAACATTATAAAGTAAAATAAGTGTCACATTCTCCATAGAAACCTCTCGATTTTATATCGTGTCGATTTTAGCAACTAGAATTTAACATCTTTGCATAGACAATTTTTTCCACAAAATGTCGAGGCAGAATGAAAAAAACAGATATATAAAAACAGATTAATATCTACAAACAGATCACGTTTTTCTTTTCAACATTTTTTACAAAAGCTTCTTTACGTATAGTTGAAAAAAATTGCTGCCTATAAAAATGTCACACTTTAAAAAAAATGGTAGTGGTATGGTGTTCAAAGGCTTTAATTGGATTCATTTTGAAAGCTGTTTTATTTAGTAATACAAGAAAAAGAAAATAAAAAATAACTCAGAGCGAAAATAAATACCTCACGTCGAAAAAGGCTCAATTTCTCATTAAAATTTACACAAGTTGGAAATCTCCATTACACTCTTCTCATCTGTACATATTTACTTCACCTTACTAAAAAATTATTGACATGGCAATTTTATATTACAGTTATGTTTTTTATAAATAAGTTGTTGATAAGTGTACACAATGTGCAAAATAGGTCAAACAAGAATGACGCCAAAAAGTCATCACGGATTCTTGTTTTAGACCAATGGGTGTGTATCAAAACTGCTGAAAATAAAATCGTAGCTGATTCTTCACAAGACATTTTCTTAATATAATCACCTAAGATTTACTTTTTAAAGCTAATTAAATAAAGCTAGTCATAACAACATATATTAACAAAAAATTATACAAATGGTACACTATAAACATTTAGAACAAAAGTTCATGACAGCTTGAAGATGGAAAAAGCCATAGCTGGGATTAGAAATGTTATTTAATTCATATTTATTATTATTATTAAAACGTGCATAATCTAGCAAGTGACACAAAACTGCGTATACATTTTCTCGTAGTAAAAGAACTTTCCAGAACTTTGTTCACAGCTTTAAAAGTAGAAACAAAGGGTGTGATGTGACGCGAATTGGACTGACATTACCAAGAATCTTCTTGTTTAATGGTTCATCTGCTCGCTTTAGCATTATTCGGCGTGCGTTGCCCTCGAACATTTCACTTTGGCAATTCGTTGCCACTAGATTTAATATTTTTTGCCAGAACTTCGCATTGTTTTGACCAAGAAGAGGTACTATACCATTCCAAAACAGATAGATCATTAACAAAAACTTGAATAATGCATTTTTGAATTACACATCTCACCATATTCATTAACGAGTGGTTCGTTGATTGTACTATACTCAGTTATAGAAATATTTTTTTTTGTTTTTGTCAATAGAACAAAATTTACTGTAATTTTCTCCAAGATCTCCAAAAGTTTTTCTCACCATCAAGCATCAATACATTCTGTATTTCCGGGATCTCTTAATTTATTTAAAGATATAAAACAAAAAGAACACGAGTATGACAAAGATGCTGTTTGTTGGCCATTTACAAGAAGGAAAGTTTTAAAGTCTGACACAAATCAAAAAGTGATATTAATATTAGTCAGCTGAAACAAAGTTCTAATGTTAGACTATGTTTCTTTAATCTGAGATACTATACTATGCTACCCTCCTTGACTATATAAGCAGATCTTTTTCTTTTACTGCAAGGTACATTCTACATCTAATTCTTATAGATATGGTTTACAGGTGTAGGATATTTATTTGTCTTTATGCTTTGTAGGCCAATGAGTACTTTTATTATAAAAACGTTTGCAAAATACAATACTTAGGCTAACTCTTTGTCTTATCCAGCGCTTCTCAACCTTCTAATATTTGGGATCAAACTTCTCATATCAGTTTTAAGAGAGCCCCCTTACAACGATTTTTCTATATCAAATTTTCTTTGGCAACCAGGCTAGAATTCTGCACGAATGGCGAAATTACGCTGCATTTGGCAACACTGTCGCGTTCCTACGGTATTTCTCGCGTTTTCATAAGAGGTACTGATCTATCTCGAACATTTTAGAGATGCACCTGCTTGTAGATAAATGAGTTGGGTTTAGCTGTCGCCGTAGATCTGTAGGACTAAGATCGGGCACGTTTGACTTGATTACTAGATACGTGTAACAACTCCAATTGCATTGAATGTATAAGCAATTTTCGAACATAAAATCATAGATAAAACTTTGATTGGACGCAAACAGGCATCGGATGATTGTAAATCATCAACAAGCGCACAGAAGGACATAGCTCCGAAAGTCAAATCAAGAAAATATTCTGATGAATATTTAACTAATAAAATGAGGAGAGACCTTTGTGTTATTTGTGCGATAATTGTGGGGGCGGACAGCATAAAACCCAACAAGCTTAAACGAGGGGGCACGCCCCACAGGTTGAGAGTCACTGGTCTAAATGTTTATAATATTCTATGTATTTGTATGTTTTCGTTAATGTATATTGCTACTTCTGCCTAAAATGCTTTTTGTTTATATTAATATTTAACTAGCTGTAAAAATAAACCTTAAGTAGTTATATTAAGAAAATGTCTTGTGAAGAATCAGCTACGATTTTATTTTCAGCAGTTTTGATACACCCTTTTGATCTAAAACAAGAATCCGCGAAGACTTTTTGGCGTCATTTTTGTTTGACCTATTTTGCACTGAGGGACACTGTGTGTATACGTGAGTTTTGTTGTTATTAGGCTCTGTCTAAACCAGTGTATTCGTTTTGAGATCACTGCTGCCTTCCCCAGGAGAAAGACGAAGAAGGAAAGAGAAATAGGTGGAAGTTTAACTGTCCAACGGTTAGGTGCAGTGGGAAATACATGTTTTATGCCAGATGTGTCTTGGATAGAAATACCAAAAAGTTCTCACTACGAAGACTCAAAGGTACGTTTTAGAATTTCCATCAAAAGCTCACTACTTGCACATATGCAATTCAAAATGTGTGCATGTCGTCAAGTGTACAGAAAAGTCCGCAACAACTAACAGACCAATTGAAAGAAATATACACATTAGAGGAATGGTAAAAGGAGCATACAACAACGCCATGTTTGTAGCCATTTTCAATTGCTTTGTAGTATTGTATCAGAAAATAAACCAGATCCATAGTGATAGACCCTGTTAAAAACCCAAGGTATTTGTCGCATTGCTCTGGACCGAGTGCAGAAATAGTTGTATTGTAAATAATATACTGTTGGAGATACTAGAGAAATTAGTGGTAGAGATAACAACAAGGGTTTATTTTGTAGAAGTTATATCACTATAACTGATTGTCTGACTTGTAACGTTACGTTTTTTTTTTAATCTAATAAATACCATTTTATAAGTATAAATAATCCTTAGTACGATCCTGTGCAGTCTAACAAATTTAAATGTATCAAAACTGCAAATATTACGTTAACCTAAATAATGTTTTCTTTCAAGTATAAATTTGTATAAATAAACCTTTGTGCATTTACAAACAGTATTTTAAAATCAGCAAAATTTTCATTGGTGTAAACGATCATTTTAAAACGTTTCCAGGTTTATAATCTGTGTTTCATAGAAAAACACATTAATAAAATCCATTTGGCTTTAATTTATAATAAACCCAGCAGATTTTAATCATGGGTAAATTCCCTCTTTTGTGAACGTTCTTTGTTCTAATATATTAATTCTGATTGGCTTGTTAAAGCTGCGTTGTTTCGCTATTGGCCAATTTAAAATGTCCCTTTTAAAATTATTCATCATTATATAAAACTGAAGCCTCTTTTATTTCAGTGAGTCTTAATTAGAACTTCCTACAGTATAGATCGAAGCTTCGTATAGATAATCGAGGCGGGGGTTCTCTCTCCTGAGAGACCCCCGGCCAAATTATTATGATATACGGCGTGTTTAAAATTATAAGTTCTATGTATGGAATAAAGTTACAGTTTGAAAAACAATAATGATTTGTGCTAAGGCAGTTTTGTGTATTATCGTACAGTATAGGAAGCCTACTTGCTTCAAGTTATCGTTTAAAGTTTTTAATGCTAATAAATTTAATGTAAATAATTCAGTTTACCGGATTTTAATAAAAAAGTAGTGAGGAAAACTTGATCTAGAATTAAATTTTAAAGTTTCTCGTTTTGATTAACAAACTTATGTTTAATTACGAGTGATATTAGTCACATATTTAATAAGATATAGTTGATTAGCAGAATTTGTGTTAGTTCTACAAAAATGACGTCGTATCAATACAACCTTTAAATAATGATAGTCGGTTAATATAAAATATGAGCAACATTCGAGTATGTAGTGTTATGTACCGTTATAGTCAGAAACTATAGTACAGAAAATTCGAAAAGAATTTGTTCAGCACTGGAATTTATTGTCATTGCATTTAATTATGTTGAAGTACGCGTTAAAAGTTAAACGAGGAAAATAATAATAGCTCAGAATTCAGAAGATTTGTTCCCGTTTTGGTTCTTCAGGTCAGCAGTTTGTTAGTGAAAATTTTTGTGTATGGTCATTATTGTTTTTAGTGTTTGAAGTTATTTGTGTAAGGAATCTTGAACTTTGTTGGAACATTGAAAATGTTCTAAGGTATTGATTTTTTTCATTAAGTTTTTATGTAAAATTTACTTGGGATCCCGAAATTTAATGAATTCACTTATAGGAATAATAACTTGTTGATTATAATGTGTTTTGTATTTCCAATCTTTCTTATTTATTTCAATTATTTTTATGTTCAATAAACATATTTTAAATTAATTTACTGCTTGATATAGTTAGGCTCAACGAACTGCTGATATTTTTCAAAGAATATATCCCATTGACAATCAAACAGAAGACACAAATTACATATCTATACCATATTTTGGCAAAATATCAGAAAAAATTGCACATATACTAAGAAAAACCAACAATTATAAAATAACATTTAAAACCAACACCAACACTTTTTCATTTTTATTTAATGCTAAAGACAGAACACATGATATCATGAAATCGGGCATTTACCGTTTAAATTGTTCTTTTTGTAGTTCGGTATATATTGGACAAACACTTCGAAATTTTGACATAAGATATAAAGAACACGTACGTCATTACAAAAATAAACATCCTGAAAAATCGAATTACGCCAAACACCTTTTAGAACAAAATCACACAATGACTCCTCAAAATAATATTAAATTCCTACATTTTTGTAATAACAAACGCAAATTAGACATTTTAGAAGGCTTTGAGATATACAAAAACAAACTCAGGGTACCTTTAATGAATGAACAACTTGAGCTCAGTAATTCTCCGTTACTGGATGTATTTTATGTTTAACTACAATTATACTGATACCTGTTAATGCTTTTGTTATCTATGATGATAACCAGGCCCGGGCATAACCTTGCCGATAGTGTAGTTGAGTGCACAATTCCGTGCGGTTGTGCTTATAAAATTACCACAAATGATGAATCGCTCTTCCTTGTTTTATATGTGAAACTACAATGAATTGTAGACTTAACTACACAATCGACAAGCAAATGCCCCAATCTGAGTAATACACCTAACGTCAGGTAAATAAATAATAAAATAACTATGAAAGCTTTTTTCTAATTGCTTTGATTTAATTGCACGAACATGGATATTCACGAAGTAGTGCTGAATATTTTTATTATCGAGTCTTATATTTCTCTGCATTAACAATACATTTTGCCAGAAAGTAATTCTTTAGTATGATAATGATTTTTCCTTTCTTTTTATGGTTCTTTTCACGACTTCAATACTCCAAGAGAAATAAGACAGAAAACTTAATAATAACTATTTCGTCGAAAGAACACGTCCCAACAAACCAATACTCGCACAACACGATGCTCTTCAACATCAGAACTTTTATTGGAGAAACTGAAACGTAATAGAAAAAGAGCAAAATAAAGTCAATTATTTAAAAACCCATTAAAAATTAGCTTAATACTCTTTTAATGAATTAATATTTATTGTTGTCTCTTACACAATTACGAAAGGGTATATAAACTCTGAATAAGATGGCTTTTAACTGCATGCAATAAATTTTTCTGCAATTATCATTTCTAGCTTTTTCGTTATTCCTTATAAAGAAAACAACAAACACAAAAGCGTTAAAATGTTACAGAAAGTGATGCTGCTTCAAAGGCTACATCTTATAAAAGTTGATAGGAATATACATATAAAAAAAGTCAAGACGAACATTATAGTAACGAGGCTAATATTAAAGTTGAATTCACGATAATTTTATTTTGTGTGCATATTCCTCCTAATGGTTCAGAGTTTCGTGATAAACAGCAATAAAGAACATTTGTTCGAATAGTTTTCGTTTATATCGTTTTTAATGTCTTTATATATGTTATATTTTATAATGAAGGATTTACTGGATTTCCTTAATGACGCACATAAAAGACAATTTTTCATTTCTAAATTAGAATCCTTGAACTGTTAACATTTTTAAATCATTAAATCCACGTTAATATTAGTAAAAAGAACAAAATAATTAGGATTTATTCTGTTTTAAATATAATAAATTTAAATATTTGTCTTTCATTTTGCCTAGATAATGCACAAAGAGCGTGCTACATTCAAATACAAATAGATAATATAATGTCATTTTTTGTTCTAGTATATCCACAAAACAGGTTTATGAATAAACCGCGAATAATCCATATTTCTCATTACAAATACAATATATTTCGAAATCAAAATAATCATTTTAAATGTACATTTCATGTTAAGTATGTTAAAACTTTTACATTAATCATCAGCTGGTTATTCCAATTCCCTCCTATTCAATGTTTGTTTAATTAATAAAATTTTGATAACCTACATTGAAAGTTCATTACGAATAATCAATCAAAATATCAATTCTACTATCATTACGTATTCTGTTGAATGATATTAAATTATTTTATATGTAGTTAATGCCAATGAAAATAAAATGTTTTTGTAAAGTCTGTGTTTATCTTTCATTTTATTTAAGTCGAGAGCAAACACAGAATTTTCAGAAATATTTTATTTCATAGGTTTCTATTTATTTATGTTTTATTAATAAATTTCCATTTTTGTCTGTCGGGGCCTAATTAGTTAGATAAATAATGGAGTTGAAAATAATTCTAGTCTGTAATGAAATACTTTCATTTGTGTTCCTTATGAACACTTTCGGCGATCATGAGATGAAATATCCACGTGGAGGACGTTTCGGGTTTTTGTTATTAGAATTATAAATGTTAGTATGAATATATATCTGAGTAACACATAAAAAATACAGTGTTATTAAATTGACATGCAATATGCTCCATATTGCATTTTAAAATAACACATATCAAACCATTGCATTGACTGTATGTTTATGCAACCAACAATACATAAACGCTTATAATGTGCTAGCTGTTTGACGTGTTCCATTTGACATTTATTAAGCTAATAATGAACAGCGATTTTATTAGAAATACAAAAGTAAATTATAGTAACATTTATTGTAAAATAAAAGATGCAAAGGTGTATTTCTTATAACAAACCAAGTCTGTTCAAGAGAAGAATGCATACTTCTAACAACCAACCAACTTAACCTAACTTTAAACAAGTAAATGGAATTATTTATTTAAAAAAATTAATCACCACTTTATTTTAGATATTTTTGAAAATGCCCACCCCTTGTTCCAAACAGTAACCTAGCCTATGATAAAAATCCGGAACTGCGTTAGAAATCTTGATGGGAATCTGAGCTTATCGCACTATCTGCAACAATACTTTATTTAAATTCTTTTTTATTTTGTGACTTGTGAACTATTGAATTACGGAAAAGATTTAAATAAGAATGGGAGTTTAAAATATCATTAATGAAAAATGAACCAATTAGTGTATTAGTGATTATACCCAACTAGACATTTACTTTCTTTCTATACTGTATATGAGTGCAATATTGTATGTGTAAATTTCTTTGTGCCCAATATCTGCAACAAGTAAGTGATAATTGGTTATGGTGAATTTAGTTGAACTGTAGAATTATAAATAAAATGTTCCTGTAATTTTGTGAATTTACTTTTCCATTTAGAGAAAAGGTAGCTTCATCAGTGAAACAGATCTTGTGTAATAACTGTTCATTGTATTTAATAAATTTAACATTTTTTCGCAAAAATCTGTTCTATTAATTTTGTCAATTTCAAATAATTGCAGATGAATTTGTATTTTATAACTCTTAAACTTTTGAAGTTTAAGATCATTTCGAATACTGGAGGCTGATATTTCAAAAATTGAAGCAACGTAACTTAAACTTTAACGTAACAACGGAACTAAAAGGATTCTCTTTCGTATAAACTAAAATGTCTCATCTCCTCTCTTAATACAGTTCTTGCTCGTTTACGATTTGAGTGACCAGCAATACACCCTTTATTTTTTAATTTATTAAATTGTAGACGGATGGGGAATAGGCCGAGTTGGAAATTCAGCAGCAAATAAATCAAGCCATTTGTAAGCTATTGTGGTTTTGTTACCACAGACACATTTGCACCTTTTCTTCTTTAGTGTACATTTTAATACCTACTAAATAATTTATCTTAATAATAACATTAAAGTTGATTTAACAGCTTACTAAGTAATTCATTAGTTTGATTTTACGGGCATTTTAGATTATAAAAATAGCGTGCTGTATATTTGGTTGCCTATGTGCGCATAATGCTTTGACTCGATTAATTTAAAATGCAACATAGGGAAACGCACATATTGCAAGTTAATTTAATAGCACTGTATATGGTCTGTCTTCTAACAACGCCTGCCCTGTAATTTATGGCACTGTCAGAAAGATTAAAAAGGAATGGATGAAAAACTTAAATCCTTTACCTATCACGATATATTTTTTCATATCCGCTTATTCATATTATGTATGCAATAAAGTCAAAAATAAAAATGAGTGCTGTGTATTATAAGAGGTTGGAAACTGTTTTTATGTAAGCATCCAAAATGGCCGAATTGGAGTTCGAAATTGTTTGCGAAATATATTAAAAAGAATAAGTAGCATGTGAGAAAGTGATGTAAACGTTTTTTGACCAAAAAAATTTGATAACACAGTGGTGGCGCTGAGGCCAAAGAAAAGAAGTAATTTGTAATATTTGAAATGTTAACAGTTTATTTGTTTTATCAACAACTACAGCTCTCTTACATTTTGTTTTGTTTTTAGATATATTGATAATGATAAATTGATAATGAATTTACTACTGTTGCAACGCAACTGCTGCAACACACCGACCAGCCTTGAAATCTTGATTTCAAAGTAAATCTTCATAAATTGGTAGAATACAAATTCCTCTAGTCGCTCTTTTGATTATATGTCCATTCGGTAGCCTAACAGTAACTACACGAATGATGCCGTCATTGCCTGGATGTAATTTTGTTATTCTTGCCAAAGGCCATTTTAGCGGAGGCGTATCGTCTTGAATTAAAACTAGGTCTCCTTGTTTAATGGAACTGTTTGGTTGTGTTAACCATTTTGTTCTTCGCTGAAGTTCTGGTAGAATTTCTCTATGCCATCGTTTCCAAAAATGTTGAATTAATCTTAATCGATGTCGATATTTATCCAAACGATTTTCTGGAATTGCTAGAAGTGAAGCCTCGGGAAGTCCAACTAAAGATTTTCCCAGTAGAAAATGCGCTGGAATTAAAAGTTGAAAGACGTTGGGTGATGAAGACAATGGACTTAAGGGTCTTGAATTAAGTATAGCCTCGATTTGTGTAAGGACAGTATGCTAATTTTCGTAGGTTAAATAAGAATTCATCAGAACTCGCTTAAGATGAGATTTGGTCTGCTTAATATTAGCTTCCCAGATTCCACCAAAATGTGGTGATCTAGGAGGAATTGGATGCCAATTTATACCTTCATTATTTAAAAATTTATCAAGGTCTGGTCGAGTCGACTTGATGAAATTAAAAAGTTCTTTTATTTTACGAGCTGCTGAAGAGAAGCATGAGGCATTATCACTGTATATGTTTGAAGGTCAAAACGTTTGAACACCTCAAAAAATGCATTAGTGGTCAAACTAGTGAGCAACTCCAAATGGATAGCACGAGTTGTCATGCAAACAAATAGACAAACATAAGCTTTTATTAATTTTGATTTGCGTAGTGGTCTATCTTTGATCATGATTGGACCTGCGTAATCAAGACCAGTATTGGTGAAACAAGGTTGAAATGATTGTAATCTACATTATGGCAAATTTCCCATTTGAGTTTTGTGTATTGTTGGTTTAGTTTTAAAACATGTAACGCAACTATGAACTATTTTTCTAGCTAAAACTCTACCAGAAATGGGCCAGAACATTTCTCTTGCTGCGTACAATGACTGTTGAGGACCGCAGTGAAGTAATTTGATATGATAATACTTTAAGATCAGAGTGGATAATTTATGATTTTTTGGAAGAATGTAAGGATTTTTAAAGTCTTCTTCAATGTTACTGTGTTTTAACCGTCCTCCTACTCTGATAATGTTAGCAGAATCCATAAACGGGTCTAAGTTTAAAATGGATGACTTAGAATTCAATTGTTTTCCACAAAGCAAATCGTTGTATTAAGATGCAAAACATTGCTGTTGACACAATCGAATTAAAAACTTTAGAGATTGCAGAAGTTCGTCATTCGTAATAGAACCATTATGTTTGACTGCATTTCTACAATCTTTAACAAAGCGCATCATGTAAGCCACTATTCTTTGTAGTTTGGGCTAAGTAGAAAATCTTTCAAAAATATTAATCTCAGAAGAAACTGTTAAGCATAAGTTAGAAACAAGATTATCTTGGCTAGTTAATTTTGAGGTTTTTATTTCAGGTAGGTTTTGAATTTGGCCAATTGAACTTTTAAGTATGATATGGATTTTTAAGGAAGTCTGGTCCTTGAAACCAGAAACTCTTTTCTGTTAACTGCGATACAGATGTACCTCGAGATACTAAATCTGCGAGGTTTAAATCTCCACTAATGTGAAACCACTCTTTTGGATCTGATAATTCGTGAATTAAAGCAACTCTGTTTGCTACAAATAATTTGAATCTATTTGGAATAGATTTAATCCATCCTATAGTTATAGTAGAATCAGACATATAATATTGTACGTCAATTTTAAGATCGATTGCTTCTTTAATCTTAACTGAGAGCTAAACAAGAAGAACTGCAGCGCTAAGCTCGAGTCTTGGAAGGGTAATAGGGCGAATAGGAGCAACACGAGACTTAGAACATAGAAGATGAACAGCTATATTTTGGAAAGTATCTGTACAACGTAGATAAATACTAGCACTGTATGCTAAGGTAAAAACCAAGAAGTTCTACTTTGATTGTATTTTTCAGTACAACACACCGTGGAATGCGAATTACTGATAGTTGTAATAAGTTTTTTAGCAAAATAAACCATTCTTTTTTCATTTCAGAAGGAATATTGCAATCCCATGATAAATCTTAAATTAGAATCCGGTCAATAACTACTACCTATACAATAACTACTACCTATACAATAACTATAAATGAACCGTCAACGCCAACGATAGAATTTAAATAATATGTAAATATTCTTATTATACCTTGAACAGTGGCGGCTGGTGTATAAGGGCTGCAGTACTGCAACACTAACTAAATTTTACAAAAGTTATTAGCAGTGATCAAATATAAAGAGTAATTTCGTTTACGAATTAATTAAAAAGGTAATACATTATATTTACGACTTAGACATCATAGACATAGACATTAGATAGCTTCAGAAAATGCAGCGCACATTTAAAATTACATTTAATGCATCATGAATTTCAACGTTTCGGGCTGATAAATTTTTAGCCCCGTTTGAACTACCAAACAAGGTGCGGAAATACCCGATTATATAGTGGAAAGTATACCCTATTAGAGTTGGCACCGGTCTGCCGATATCATAGCACGGAATTTAACGGCAAACCTTGCAGACCCTCTGAATTCGATAGATCTATATACAACTCATAAACACACCTAAGAAATAGGTAGTCTAATGTAAAATAATCTGCTGAATTTGATTTTTTAGTTCGCCCATTGATTTGAGATTGCCAAAACGTCAATTTATGAAAAAAATACCTGTTAATTTTTATTTTTTACATAACACATCATATCTTCTTTATTTTACTTTTGATTAACCTCAATTCTTTACATAATATTCTTCAAGTGTTTTTGGCAAGTTCATGGACAAACCTTGTCTTGGAAATATTAAACTTCCTAAAAAAATTAATTAAGTCTTCTTTTTAATTTTGCTTCTTGGGAAAAATATTTATTGATATATAAGCGCATTGTTGGGACCACCGCTCGCTAGCCGTTATTTATTCACGGTATTAATTTTTGGGACTTTTAAAAAATTAAATTATTTATCACTTTTTAGTGGAGATTTTACGGGAGGTTTGCCGAAGAATTTTTATTTTAATGTTTTAGGAGCTTAGAAAAACGATTTTTTTACAAAAATACAAAAATGCACAAATTATATGAAATTTTTGGGATTCGGTTCAAAATATTAAAAACTTTAATCCTAAAGTTATAGACAAATGTGTGAGTTACCAAAATCATAGCAAGGATTTTTATTTTCCGCCATTAATAGATTTTCTCCTTAATTTAGAGTTATTTTTTTCTGCAGCCCTTACTCCTAGAAACCTACGAGGTGCCACTGATCTTCAATATTATTTTAATCGAATTTATTTATCAGTGGAAAAGATTGGCAAATGAATTTTAGACTCTTAGGATTCTGTTCAGTTTGAATGTTCACTTTGGAAAAAAATGTCGCTCTGTACAATTAGGTGAATACATCGATAATGTTGCTCAAGATATTGCCACACACTACAATAGAATGTGCTGATCAAGTTTTGATATACTCTCATAGGCTCCAAGACACCCAAGTAATAGTTACCATAAACTGTTGGAATAAGTTACCGAAGAATAATTGCTTGGGGCCAGAAAACCAAATAAACACTCCTTCAAGATGTCGCAGTCGAAAAACTCGAGCGTGATTGAGATTTCTGCCATTTTCTTCTGTCACAAGAGCTTGCAATAGCAATGCAACAATGCGGGCAATATTGACGCTAACATCTACAGCCTATTCAGTCTTCACATCATTGGTGTTGAATTAGCCATAAAGTTCTACATCCACTAAAAAACTAATAAGGATTCCGCCATTTATCAAGTTGAAATTGATTTCAACACCACTTTTCTTCTTCTGTACAAATCTGACACTAATCCTAAGTCAGTACAAAATATCGTAACAATTTGCATCAACTACTTGTTCATCTAGACGAGATAATTGGCTCAGTTCACCGGAGTGGCGTTTTACTTCTGCTTTTCAAAGCTTATCATTCATAGCGTTCCATACGCCAGCATTAAGGTTTTCTCTGGGGCTTTTAAAATGTTAGATTCCAGGGAAATGCATGCTTTCTGAACGCTGTTGGTAAGGAAATCTAAAGATTCTATAACCTTTAAAGGCATAAAGCATATACTAGCTTCTAAAATGATAATTCCCATGTTAACTTCTTTTAAACTCATTGCTACACCATTTATAATACAGCACTTGTTGTATACATAAGCTTCTGAAATATTAAACTTCAGTGAATCCACAAAACATTAGAATGAATGACTAATCGATAACTTTTCAATACCTCAAACAGACAATATCATTAGGGTAAACTTAATCTTTCACACATTTTCCTCAATTTTTCTTACCTCTAAGTTCTCCGAATACAAGAAAGATTAAGCATTACTTCAGAATTTGAGATGGATGTTTTTACTCACCTGAAACAGAAAAAAGAGCATTAGGAATATGAAAGAAATAAACCTGACACGTTTATATTTAGAATGATGCATGTTTCAAAAAGAAAACGAGCATAACTACGTCTTTCAAAGGTTTTAGATTGATTGATTGATTACATATACACAATACACTACGTAACTAGAAGCTTTACAGAATTTATTTTTTAACCAAAGCGATTGCATAAAACAGTTAAAAGTGGAAACAAATACAAATAAATAAAATATCCTTTTAAGTGCGGCTCAAAGAAAAGAACAAAAAGATTGTGTAGCGCAAACACAAACATCTTCACGGTTGTGTGCGAGGAGGTTAGTCAATTTTAATTAGGTTGAGGGTTACTACTATATCACGATGCAATCGCATCTTGATGCGGTTGCTTACTTAATTACAGTATCGGACTTAATCAGAGGGAGTGGGTGAGTTTCGACAGAATATATCCCCCAATGGATGTTTCCTGTATCAGACCGCATCACTACGTTCTCTGCATATGCATTGCTTATTTAGCACTGCACAAAGTGCAACTTTAGATAAATGGAAATAGACTTAGCACTCGATCTAATTTGATTAAACAGCATCTGAGGATAGTACAAGGGGAAAAGGTGTTTGTTTTTGTTGCTAGGGATGAGTATTTGCTTTAAATATCTTTAGATCTAAACGATTCATTTATCACAGGGAAGCAGTTAAGTTTTTGTGATCCATTAATGATCTGAAGCATTTTAGCATTGAACAATTATTTTGCCAAAAAATGAAACGAATTTTATTGAGAATAATATGGAAATATGAACATCAATTAATTCTTACTAGTAATAAGTCGATGATGGAAATAGTTTGAATTACTGTCAAAACTTTACAGTTCACTCTTGTAAAACTGACCACATCTGTTTTACCTCATGGTAATTATTACAATTGCATTCTTGTAGTGTCTGCTATGCTTGTAATAAAATAAATAGCTATTCGAGTGTTACGAAGATGTCTTTTCGAAGAGAGCACAAACCCGCATACAAAAGTTTATTGGTACCGCTACATCACATGAATGAAAACATGCGAAATACTTTTATCAAGTCATCTGCGAAAATATTGAAAAATGTATGAATAGAGAAGTAGACATTGTCGTCAGTTACGCTTCTACAATCACCGACTATTCTTTAGCTACCTCATTCTTGCTACTGTGTATAGCATTAGTTACCTCTGGGAACAGCTTTGCGACAGGATGTCCCAGACAATCTGGCAACATTTCTGGTTAAGGCGCTTTACAATCCATTGTAGTCAAAGACTGGCACCAACCAATTAGTTCTACAATTTGAAACTTTCCAGACAAAACGTGAACACCATCGAGCTGCTGCCCATGTCCACATTCACAGTCTGCCAACCAGAACGAAGACCAGTAACTGATTAGAGCAGTATAGTAACTGTCCCTTCACGCTCCTTGATTCCGGTATGCAGATAGGAATCCAGAAGGAAATCATAGTGAAGGCAGAGAGCTTGGTCATTTGCTTCAATGTATTTCCTACGGGAAGATAAGAGTGATCGCAACCAAGGTGTACCAGCTAGTTCAAATGCTGAACACTGTTCTACACCACAAGTTATTAAAACAACGTTACTAACTAATTAAAACTACCCGATCTCGTTAGTATCTCCTCTCTTAACAGCATAATTCGTCTTCCACTGCAAATTCATCATCCCATACCTATTGTCATGCAATATTCGACGACAAGTATTGTCACAGTCACCGCTGTGATGCATCTGTTATTACTTCGCAGAGCATAAAGTAGGTAATAACAATAAACCAAGATCTCACTGTCCTATACACTTTTACTCGACAAATGGGTGTTTCAAGACTACCTAATTAATGTAGTATGTTATACTATTAATGTATTGAGGTATGTGTTTACAATGTTAATTGATTAATTCTGCATACTTACTGTACAGAAGGGTGTGCTTTCTTGCGAATTCATGTAATGCAGCCGGCTGAAAATCTTTGAAACTTTGGATACTCGAGCTCTTCGCAGATAAGTATAACAAGTTAAAATAAAAAATTTACTTATTGTGATTGTGTATATACAAATAATCCAAAGATAAAGCCATCAAAAACTCTACTCGATTTGACATGTTTAATGCAAAATCTATGTCTATGTCTGACGGTTAACTTAAGTTAGGTTAACTTATGCAAACTTACATTGCAAAGTTGTTTGTCACTTTGTCTGCTCGAAGTGTGCATCGTATAGGGTTGGAATTACCAGAGTTTGGATCAATTTCGTTAAAATTTCATACATTTGATTTTTTAAACGTCAGATTTTGTCCCAACCTTCACTAGTAGGAGAAGATAGAATAGCGTGGAAAAAGTAAATTTTAAAACTAAACAACCAATGTCCTTGCCTGCAGCAATTTTATTATTGGAATTTATTAGTGGGTCAATCCTGAGTATGAAAGCAAGAGCGGCGGGGGAACTTTAGCAAATATCTAGAGAATGGCAGGTCCTACAAAGAAAATATAAGAAACCTTTGAAAATATAAAGCCTCCAAAATGGAGGCTGAAGCATACCCGCTCCCGCCACGCCTACTTGGTTTTATACTCAGGACCGACCCACTAACAAATCCCAATAATAAGATTACTGTTGGAATTTGATGTAAAAAAACTCCGCCGACTGAGTTACAATGTTTGTCGCCAATTTAATCTAAAGGCGCAATTCCACTGAGGTAACATTTAAACAGCATGTGGCATGCGGCAGTGACGCATGCTATACTGAGCCTTTCTCTCCCTAGAGCAAAGGAGGTGGACTGCCTCATTGGGGGCAGGCCGTCTGGAGGCATAATCGCACTCGTAGGGACAAAACTAAATAATTCTTTGTGCTCCACACTCTTTTCGCTTCATTCGGTACATTGATGATTTAGTTGTCTCGTCCCTACTTCTAGGTTTAAGTGTAAAATGGTGCGGAATTGCATAAGAAAAACCAATCGCTAAAATGGAAGGAAGATGGGAAAAGAGCACTGCAAAATGTAGAAGCAGGAAAGTTGAACATAAACTCCGCAGCTAAGGAATATAATTATTTATATTCGTCGTCAAATTATTTAGATAGTTGAAGAAGAATCCCCGAGAAGCTTCTATTGCAACAATTTAAATGTCTTTAATACCTAGAAAGTAGGATGGACAGGATGTTGTTTTTTTATTCTTATTGCAGGGAGGATGTTTGGATTTTCCACAACAGATTGACCGTGCAGATTGCAGAGCTAAATGCCTTTCCACATTCATTCAACAAGAAAGACAGAAAAGCTGGAAAATACTAGGTACGATCGTTTTTAAAAGGCACCAGTATCTCACTTTGCCATTGCCTCCCCTTTGAGAAAATATCGGCTACAAGAGCTGCCGCAGACGTTGTCGCTGGTCCCCCGTAAAGGATGCAAGACAACAAGGTTCCTCGCCAGACCACCCTATCTGAGACAGTTAAAGGAGTTAAAAGGAAAAGCTCAAGGGAAGCCAGCAATTACAAGTCAGGAAACGCCTTTTTGATAAACCGCAAAGCTCATCGTTGTCTAATGAAGATCATTTTAGCGTCCATGGTGAGGATGATGGATGAAATGAGACATTTTGGCTAAAGGTAGTGAAAGCTCATTTAATATTAATACAAAATGTCAAACTGTAGTCTAAATAGTGTTTTTTATTAGTATTGGTTATTTTCAGATTCTTTTATTATTCTTAAAAATATTGGAAGGCATTTTTTGGTTTAGGTTTTTGCTGAATTTCTCAGAAAGCGATGTCGATAGGAAACAATTTATTTAATATCAAGAAAAAATGTACAATCGTAGATTCTTCAAGTAGCCTTTGATTGTTATATAATAAATATTTCGTCTTAAGGCTCTTACGCTTTGTTTTTTAAGCTAAAGTTAGTGGAAACTGTAATTTCAAAAACAGGCTCGAAAATAAAAGCCTTTAAAGAGCCTTTAATTGTTCGGTAATAAACATTTCGTTTCAAGGCTGATAAGCTCCATTTTGTTTTGTGGGAATTGCTAACTTTTTTAAAGTTGGCAGAACCGGTAGTTTAAACAAAGATAATACTTAAAATGCGAATAATGGCTTAGAGGTGATATGTTTATGCCTGAGTGAAAATATCTATACTTTTTTACACATAACACCGTTTGGAGGTATTTTTACCGCATTTTTTTGTAAATATCATTAATTTTTTATTGAAAAATCTTATATCTATATATTTCCAGATAGTTGCTAAAAGTTTCTGAAGAAGGTCCCATAGAAGTTCATGGCATCAAGAGTTTGTATAGTTTTCGCTCCAGCCCTCTTATAGAGACAGACATGAAAAGTTGGCCAAATGTCGCTACACAGTTGTACCCGTAATTTCAATCGCAACTTCTTGTTTCAGGTTCAACTGTTGCAGAATCCTTTTTACCCCATTAAAATTACAATAATAATACAACATTGCCTCTATCCATGTTCCCCATCGTGTTAATATCGACTGTAGAAGAAGCTGCGTACTTGGAAGTAATATTAAGTATAATTATGGAAGAATAAAATGAAGCCTCTGCAACCAACTTTGAAGCTCCATAACTTTGTACCTATGTTGAAATTTTTAAATTTTGTTTTCGTTTTGATTTGCTTTTGAGTCTACTAGTACTGGAGAGATTAGGCATTATTCTTAACCCTGTATCAGAATGTTTCTTCTTAACTAAAATTAAAAAGAAATGTGTTCCTTCTAACAATAATCATTTATTATTACCAACTAAACACATGATTGGTCTTTACAAAAGAACTTTCTCGAAGTCTTAAAAGCAAGTCTGCAAATCTCAGGGGAAATGAAGGGTATGTATTATACTGTGGTACTATTTCATGCGGTACACTTAGAGCTGTTTTACACATACAGAGAATTTATGCGAAATTATTGACCAGATTTTTGCTGAAATTGTTCAATCAAATCGATCAAACACCCACCATTTTTATATGACGTCATTCTTTGTTTACAATACACGCCTAGCTGGTTCGCAAACACGCGTGCGTTTGACCATAAATTTGAAGATAATTTGTGTTATCTTTTATTGCATGTGAAAAACGAGGCGAAAGTGCACACCAAAATATTATTCGGAAATTTATTGTAACAATTTTATCGAAAGTATTTTTTTCAGCAAAAACTTGATTAAGAATTTCGCATAAATCCTCGTATGTGTAAAACTATGTGTTAGATAGAATGCACAGTAAAGATGATGATTACCATATGTGATTAAATATTACATTACATGATATTACATTACTTTTCTTTACAATTACATTTTTAAAAAGTGAAAAAGAATTTATTAAAATAATATTGAATTTACAGTATTTGATATTACAGTAATGCTTTTGACTTAATTGAAATGCAAGGTTAGAGATAGAGCCTCTTGGGGGGAGACCTGCATATCAAACTTCTTTTTCAAACGCTATCCTAACCGTCCAAAACCTTTAATTCTATTCTTCTAAAATAGTGAGCCTTGATAAAATTAAACAAAACCTAAGAAATTAAAACTTACTCAAATCGTTTCGATTGAAAAATGAAACTCTCCGCTTAGGACAATTAAATTCTATTAAAGTATTTAAGAAACTAGAGGAAACAACCAAAGTTACTAATAAACATGTGTTAGGAAAACGCCTTTTCCCTGACAGTTTTATCGATTGGTGTAATAAAATATCCTTGAAGAAGAGTGCAACTGACTAAGGCGGGAAAGTAAACATGATTAATTAAAACTAATTGGAATTTTCTGTTTGTAACAAGTCTGTCCGGGGAAGCAGAATTAAACAATTAAAATGAACTTTGTCGTAATGATACCGATATTTTCTAAATGGAATTTTTCTAAATTTATATAACAAAGTTTCCTTGTTAAAAATTTTTATATTTTGTTACACAGTTAATAACTTTTGAATTAAAAATAAAATTTAAATACTCTTCCGACAAAGAAAGAATGAACAAAAAACTTGGAATGCGCAATTAATCCTACGAAATTGTCTACCTTCTACTTCTTAAGAGAGCGACATAATAATAAAGATGTAATCTCTTATGTTTTAGTAATCAGATCAAAGCATGTCGTGAAGAAGCAATAATGTTAAAAAGAATTAAGTATAAACATTTGCAATATTAAAAGTATATAAAATAAGATCAAAAGATCTAAAGATAGAATATTTTTGTGTAATTCTTTTTAAATAAGTTCCAGTTGTAAGAAAATTGTTTTCTTTAGAGTTTTTGAATGAATATTCGTAAGTGAATTACTGGAGAGAGAAAATAAAAGAAACAAAATCAAAGAAAGTATATTAAGATGTATAGGGTACATATGTAAACAAGGTAGATTAAAACCGAGAATTGATGTAAGTGGTTTGAAAAACCTTACAAAAGGAGATACATTTCCTCCTAACAGATATAGAACAGGTAAATCGTTGTAATTCTATTTCAGGATAACTGAAAGAAAATTAAAAATTTGCATTTAATAGTCTTTCGAAGACTTCCGAGTATGAATGCTGAGATTTCGATATTTCAGTTTTCCTCATTAAAAATTAAAACTACAAAAAGGTACAAAAAAAAGGTTGAAAAGATTGAGTTTCACAATCTTAGACTTTTGACTAGAGATGCACCGAAGCTTCGGTTTTGCTTCGTTATTCGGTAGATTCGGCATTCGACCGGCTGCAGCAGATTTTTTAAATTTTTTTCTGGGCAATCTGACTCATTTGAGTGCATTTTAAATGAAAAACTCATTATTTAGCCTTTAACCAAAAAAATATATTTTTAAAAATATGTACCCATCAGCATTTATTTAATTTTTAGCATTTCAACCATTTATTTTCAAGTCCTATCTAGACGATGACGCAAAGGGAGCGTGCATATATTGTGTCTCCTATATAGAAATTCAACAATAAATTGAATAATCTGGGTCAAAGAAATCACGTGGGTGAAAATGCAAAACGCATCGCGAATAACGCGGCGATCACGTGCTCGACTTAAAAACTCGACTCTTAAATTAAATTTTAAATACTGAAATGTTTTTTAATGCTATTATATTACGTTGTAGTTTCTAATAAGCGTTTTTTAACTAAGTTTTTGACATCGTGTTTTTTATAATCCGATACTGTTTATTTTTTATTAATTTTGTTTAGTTATACTATTTTGTATTATTTTATATATTATTTTATAGGAAAATGCGTAGTAGGGAACGTATTTTTCGGACACCAATGTTTTCTTTTTCTGACATAATTTTGTATTAAATAAAACTATTTAAAACTCAAATTTCTATTTTGCTTCGGCTGAATATTCGGTATTCGGTGATTCGACCAAAAGCCGCTTCGGTACATCACTACTTTTAACAATTCCATAGTTTTTAGCTTTTAAATTTTTAGACCATAGAAGTGCCGTAATTCTCAGTTTCGTGATTTTTATTTTAATTTCTGCATCAGAATCATACTTTCTAGCTCCATTCAATCCGCTCCACAAATAACCATTCCTGTGTAATTTAAGGTCCTAAATTCAATAGTGATGGTCTCAGACCGACATAGGCCCCTCTAAAGAGCTAGAAACCCTTAGTCCTAGAAAGTGCGCACGTTAAAATTAAATAAAAAATTTTATAGTATAACTCGGACATCCTACTGTTGAAGTCTAAACATTCGACTGGCTATTGCAGATTTCTCAAGACCTAACTTGCAAGATTTCATCTTTTTAAAGTTATGATTATAGTTATTTAATCCCTTGAAAATTTCAGATCATCAAGATTTAAGATTGTGAGTTTCAAAGATTCATAAGATCACTCCTAATTATAATTCCAAAAGTTTTTAGCACATCAATGTATACATGTTAAACTGTATTCGCCCATAATTTAAGGCTTGGTAGGCATCAATGCGTGGTAAAAGGCCAGTTTCGTCTTGTTCAGTATAAAGTGCTGGGAGAAGGGTGCGCAAAGCTACCCCAACTTAAGTGCAGTTTTTTGTATCAGTAGTTAACTAGATTTAGACTCGATTAGTAGTACCTCGAAATTGAGGTTGCAAGTTGTTAGAAAAGAAAAATAAATTCTTTTAAGTTTATCACAGTCCACATGAGTTTTATTTAAAAGGGCATCATTAGTCCAAACAGAATCTATAAACATTCCATGTGCGTTAAACATCTTTTGTGCGTTCAAAGTACCAAAACGCTTGAGTTCTAAATTAAAATTAGATTTCAGAGTTTAGAATCTCATATATTCAAATTTAATTAGGAGGTTCGAATGTTTCAGAATTTAGAATTCTATACGTTTTGTACTTTTAGTATTCGGTATTTAAATTTCAAAATTAGAGTTCCAAAGTCTTCAAGTTTGGAATTCTCAGAAGAAAACTTTACAGGCCAGGCCCTCAAAGCTTCAGAAATCTAGATTTCCAATTTATTGTGTTTTCAAGTGTTTCAAAACATTGAGTTTGTGTTTGTTCGATGTTAGATCAGATATTTAGCGAATACTAGAATTCGCTCTAACTACAACGGGATTATCTCCCGTGGTCCCCATATAAATATATTGCAGCCTTGCAATCTGCAAGTAGAGGGTGTCTGAAAGTAAAATTGAAGGAAAATATTCTCGAGCTCATAAAAATATAAAGTACTCAAATTCAATATTCGAATATAGATCTCCTAGAAAGACATACGAAAAGGATCAGGTTTCCAACAATTTTAAATAAATCTTACGTACAAAATACTTTAATAACATCTGTCGAAGATTTCGCCATGTTAATTGGTAAGTAATATTCTCCGTTGGATAAAAGATGAAACCTTTGTTACGTGCTAATTTCGTAGCACCCTGTATAGCTATGCTTTTGTGTTAGGTTGTATAGCGTTTAGGGATTTTCGCATTTTCTCTCCTTGTAGTTGCCATTTTGTATGGAACTAACGTCCGGTTGTTTTTCAATAAGAGATTTGGTCACTTCGTTTGATCCGTTAGTGAAGCTAGAACTTCTTTGAGGATCCCGTGGACATCGCCGTTCAATTAATCGTTTCCTTTGCGTTGTGTACTGGGAATTACCTTAGTGCAGATTTGGGGTTAGTTTTGGCGATGATTTCCAAGTTTATTGGAACCTTTATGGAATATTTTCTACTTTTCCTTCTTTGAGGTTATAGAAGCTCACGTGCCCGTAAGTGTATAGGTTAACTTTTCTATCATTCAGACTCTTATACTTAATTCTTTCGATAGGTTTTTATGTATAATCGTCGTTAGCAGCATTTGGAGGCGACGTAATTATCTCTTAAGGTCACATTCCATCGAAGGTATTTATAAAGTGTTTGTTAGTGCGTTCTGGTAATTTGATTCGTTTGTTACAGACCTTTTATTTTTATTTCGGGGTTTATCTTCACTCATTTTATAACTTCCCGATTGTCTTACAACAATTACATACACTACGTTGTATATCTGGGTTGTTAAGACCATTACGCAGACTTGGTTGCTGTTGTTTGGGATCACGCTACGTTCGAGCTGGTTGGTGACGTTCCTCTTCAGCTCTAAGAACAGACACCGTATCGTGAGTTAGTTATATTGTAGCAACTATTTACAACATCTATAACGTTCGACAATCATTTTGGTATATAAAACATATCTGTATATTTGTATATTATAATTTTATGTGTTAAATGGTTTTTCACAAGTGTGCGTGTAGCACTTATATCTAGATATCTGCTTCATATATATATAATTTTGTCACGTACTATTTACTGTATCATATTGTTAGGAATATTTGCGAGTAAGTACGTATGATTTTGCTCCGTAATAAATTGGTTAAAGAATTAAATTCTGAGGTTACGATTGCGCAATCTATATCACAGGTATCCGCGTTAATTTACCGTGCTTGTAACATTTTTGAGACTTTAGTTAAGTCAGTTTTAGAGTAAGTAATCGCGCTCGCATTAATCCTTTTCCTTTTGATTAATTTGTTTTAATTGATAATTTGTTTATTTGATAATAAAGCACTGTATATATCTTACTTAACGACTTATTATTTATATGTGTGGTATTTGGAGTTTATATTTTTAGTCATCGAGGAGTCATTATTGGGGAAAGTCGACCACATTGGTAGGAGTCGTAAATGTGTTGTTCTTTTCAGATTTTGTCGGCCAATACTGTAGCTATTTTAGACGGTTCTTGACGTCCATTGCAGAAAACCTTTATTAAGGACCCACGACCTCCCACTAGTTAGCTGGCAGCCGACAGATTTAACTGCGGTTAAAGGTTGTTACCGTTTCCCAATAAGCAGTCCCCATTTTGTGGGTAACACCTTCTCTTGTTACGATAGTTTTTTCCAATAGTTTACCTCAATAGTAGATATAAAGAAAATAATACTGTTGGGTTAGTATTCTGAAGTAAAAGCCATACTAGAGACACTTAGCAATCATATCAATCACACATCAAAGCAAGACTAATGAAAATAAAATAAGATAATGATAATGGTTAAGATAAAAATCGACAAAACGAATACTTTATAAAAGATTTAAGTATTAGTGTTCCGAAACGTACATCCATCGTCGGAGACAATCGTACCAGAGACACGAAAAAGCACCTCCATCAAGGCAGTCTTCAGAACCTGTCAAAATTGGTTTATAGACAAATAAATGTATAATAATATCTACCTAGTAGCTGTTTATTAAAATTTTACATATACATATTGTCATGATATTTGATCATGCTAGGGAGAATTTATTCTCACGAAAATATTTAATAAGCAGATTTTATGCAATTCTATAACTACCCGATTTAATAATTGCATCACCTTACTTTTAAAATAATAATTAATTGTAAAAAAGATTCTCTTAATGAAAATAAATTTAGTTAATTAAGATTAATATGCACACAAAAACTCTTTAAGCAGATAAAGGATTTGTGGAAATCTAGATTTTCAAATAAATAGATAATTTCTTCTCTTAACTTAACGATTTGGAAATCATTTAGGCATTTTTTCAACTTAACTTCAACAAACAAAGTTTAGTTCAATTTTAATGATATAAATCAACTGGAACAGACAAAATATGTTGCATTAAAGGTGTATACGAATGTATAGCGACTTACCTGTTGAAATATAGTTGTAACATAAAATTCATGTTAACGAGATATGTTTATTTTGCAGTCTTATTGAATTTTCAAAATTCGAAAGCTGTTTGCTAAGTTGTTTTAGCAGACATAAGGTAGAATAACATTATAACTACAGAATTGATACACATTTTAATGGAAAGGTTGAATCTTGTTGATGGAATCACCTAAAAACATGTTTGACTGCTGCTCCTTTCTAACATTCAATTGAATTATGCAATGTCGTTTGCATGTCAAAGTTCTTGGCGTCTAAAAACACTCAGATAATATTATTAATGATTGAATGTTTAGATTTGTGGAGAAAGGAATGTGTAAAAAGGTGTTTTTATGAAATAAAACCATTTATTAGTTATAAGAAAATGTTTTTTTCGTCGACATTAAAATTAAGAGTATTAAAACTATTCTTCAACCCAAGTGTTGTATATGGTTGGATTAAGAATTTTCTGTTCTATAAGTAGGTATAATTAGTTTTTACATTTGTGACGCCGGCTATGAAAAGGTACCGTCAGGGTGAAAAATAAGATTTTGAGTTAGTTCTACCACAAATGTAGAGACATTTTTGAGCTATATACGAAAGAATCAGACTTGGAATCCCAAGAAATTCCAAGTGTTTTGGTATTTTGAGAATTATTAACAATATGTTTGACACAATTGTCATTGTTGGCATACAGATCCGCTAAGACGGAGGGATCATAGGAACTAAATTTTCGCAATTCAAATCCTGAGCCTTTAAGGATATTAACCAAATTTTTTCTTATCGGCATTAGGTCCTCTGATGTTTGAGCACCTGTAATAACATCATCGACGTAAAAATCGTTCAGAATAATACTGGATTCGACAGGAAAATTAGATTGGTGTTCCAGAGCGATTTGTTTTAGACAACGAGTAGAAAGAAAGCTGGCTGATGCAGTTCCATAAGTAACTGTATTAAGTTCAAAATGAGACAGTTCTTGATTCGGGTCATCTCGCCATACAATACGCTGGAGAGTGCGCTGTGCTGGTTGTATAGTAACTTGGCGATACATCATGGTAATGTCACCTGTTAAAACAACATTGTGTTGTCTAAAACGTAGAATTATAGTAAAAAGATCGTTTTGGATAGTTGGTCCAACCTTTAAAACGTCATTTAATAAAAGACCGGAAGTGGTTTTGGCAGAACCATCAAACACCACTCGCAGTTTAGTCGTTGTGCTATCTTGTTTTTCCACCGAATGGTGTGGTAAGTAATAAATTGGATATTGGTTTCGTTGGTTAGGATTGATTTTAGTCATATGACCGAGGCTTTGATATTGAGACATAAAGTCGGAGTATTGAGATTTTAGTTGAGGGTTTTTATTTAATTTTCTTTCGGTTGTATAGAATCGTCTGATGGCTGTTTCTTGTGAGTCTCCTAATTTAGAGAGATTTTCCTTTAGAGGTAAGTTTACAATAAATCTGCCAATATTATCGTGTATGAATGTTTCGGAAAAGTGAGATTCGCATTCAGCTTCTTCTTTGGTAAGAATTTTTTCGCAAAGTTTTGCAGTTGATTTTGAATCGAAGTTGTTGTGATTAAAAAACAAGATTCTGATTGTGGAGATGTATGAAAGGGTAGAGTGCCTGAGATAATCCAGCCTAGTTTTGTTTTATGTAATATAGGTTGGTTTTTGCCTAATTTTATCTTGCCAACAGTGAGAAGCTCGAAAAAGATGCCTGTTCCTAAAAGCATGTCAATGTTAGATGGAATATTGAATTTTGGGTCAGCAAGTGAAATATTATTTGGGATTTTGATATTGGCTAAATTTATTTTTTGCTGCGGAGTAATACCGGGTATCTTGCCAATGATCAGAAATGGTAATTCGAAAGTATAATTATTATGTAAAGATTGCGCCTTAACTAATGTGCGCTTTGAAATATTAACAAGTTTTTGACTGATTCCAGAGATTGGCATATTAATAGGAATAAAACTTAAATTTAACTTGTCAAAAAGTCTTTTGGTTATAAAATTCGACTGGGAACCACTGTCCAATAGAACCTTGCATTCAATAGAGTTGCCATCTTTGTCAAAAACATTAATTATTGCTGTAGATAAGATTACAGAAAAGCAAGAGTTAATTGCAGCAGTCATAGCATGGATGCATAAGTTCTCTGGAATATTATTGCTACTTTGTGAAGGTGAATTGGACAACTCAGGCTTTGATTGATGTTGGGAATAATTGCCTTGTGCGTTTTTGGCTTGTATCATTTTGGTTTAAATGCAATAACGAATGGTGTCTTTTTTTGGCAAAAGCGACAATTATATAGGGATTCATGATTTGAATGGCCTGGTCTAAGGCAGTTTGTGCATAAGTTATAACGTTTAATATCTGCAAGTCTTTTGTTTATGGGCGTCTCTATGAACAATTTACATGAGTAAATAAAATGGGATTCATTGCACAAGGAGCATCGGGTGTTACAGGTTGATAAATGAGAATAGCTATTAGGTTTTTTATTGGGTTGGATGTTTTGTTGTGGGTTGTTGGTCTTTGTATCTAATGATTCCAACAGTTGGCAACGTTGAATTAAGAATTTCAAGTAATCATCAATTTTTGGATCATTGTTGGATTTCGTGTTAATTTCCCATTCTTTTCGGGTGGAGGTGTCTAATTTTGAATTGAGAAGAAATATTAAAATAGTATTCCATTCGTGTACATTTTCACCAAGGTTTCTTAAGGATCTGAAACGCTTTTGGAAATCATCCAGAAATTTTCGTAATAGTACGTAGGACTCTCTGGAAATATTTGGTCAGTCAAAAATAGCCCTCATATGAGAATGAATTATGGCCTTTTTATTTTGATATCGTTCAGTTAAAAGATCCCAAGCGATTTTATAATTATCATCAGTGGCATTTAGGGAAGAAATTATTTGAGCAGCTTCACCTTTTAGTGCGCCTTGCAGATAAAAGAATCTTTGGACATTCGTCAGCATAAAGTTTTGATTGATGAGAGAGTCAAAAGTCTGTTGAAATTGAGTCCATTTATCACAGCAGCCATTAAATTCAGGTAAGCTAATTTCTGGTAATTTCACATTTAATAATGGCTTAGCATTTGTTACGCCACTGGTTATGGGTTGTGAATTAGACGCGGAGGCTTGGGTAGCCGGTTTAACTAATTTTAATTTTGCGAGTGCAACAAGGGGAAAATATTTAGTTTCGAAATCATTTCGCTCATCATCATGCTTATCTACATTATCAGGTTCTAAATTTTCGATTTCAGATTGAACTGTATTAAATTCGGAGAAAAAAGTAAAAACGGTATCTAAGCGAGTATTTAATTCCAAGTTAATAATCTCATCTGCAATTGCAAAATTTGAGGTTTTTTTTAAATAGGTATCAAACCTTGTTAATGATGCTTTGATAGTAGCTCTGCGAGCTACAAGGGCTGTTTTATTATTATTGTCTTTGTCTGTCATTTTGATTTTAAATGACTATAATGTTCTAAATGGTTTATTTTTAAAAATGCAATATTTAAATCTATAACAATAGCAAATGCAATGGCTTCAGTAGGCATAAATAAAACAAAAATATACTACGCTGAATAGAACTTTAAGATAAACAATAAAATCTGAATAATTAAGTATGAAATCTGATAAAAGTTGAATATTATCATTAAACTCTAACACACGTCGAAACAACTCCAAACGGATATAAAAAAGGTTAACGGAAGATGGTGGATAGGTAAAAGGGTTTATAAAAAGAAATAATATGGATAAGACTGACCTTGGTTGTAATATCTTCTTGGCCGATGCTATCTTGCTGACGGTGTTCTAATTTCGGCTGGAACTGGCTTCAAATCGGACTCGTAAGGACCATGAATTGGGTTGAGTACCACTTTGTAATGTTCCCTAATTATATATAGGGAATATACCACTGCGAATGATTAAAACACTTCCATAACTTTATTGGAATTTATTCAGCTTCAAAAATACAAACTGTGAGTGAATACACCAGCCTGAGCTCTTAAAATGGGTTCTTTAGTGGACTGTATAAGTATTAAGTAAGGGTATACTGGTTGGTACTTGGCTGGCGACTAACTATTAATCGAAGAACAGTTACTCTTCTTACAAAGATGTAACGGTAAAAATGACAAAGAGCACCCCCATAAATAATACATGGTTGCCACTACTGTACACCCTTTACATGAGAATAGGAGTATTTACGGGGGATTGTAGGTCCCCCGTGTATCCCATGTTGCTTCTGTATGATTGGAGCCTTGGAGAGTGAGGATCTTCAGTGCACTGTCACAATCATGATGACCTGAAACAGATGCTTGCCGCATCTGGCGCCCTGCGGAATGCTAGAGAACCAGGTGTACACCGTTATGTACAGATACACCGTCATGCACCATAATACATGGTTGTAGGGGGAACGGGCACCCCCCCAGTGCCGCCCGGAGATATCGACCGGGGCCACTGGTGTGCCTTTATCTGTCACCCAGGTCCAGATCAACTGAAAGATTCACCAAGCCGTCAGTCTTCCAAGGACACAGCTAGCTGTTTAAACTCTTTTCAACTTATTAAATAGCAACCATCATTGCCAATAACAGAGGATAGCAACCATTATTGTTAATACCACACAATATCACATATTATCTACATAACATACAATAGCAATCATTATTGCTAATAACATACAATAGCAACCATCATTGCTAAAAATCATAATGCAACCATATTTCCATCATCAACAACAACCACAAATAAATAAACAATTATCACTTCATAACCAAAACGCACAATAAGAAATATTACAAATTCCACATCCGCATACCTTTCACATTACCACCGACCGACCGACTGCCTTCTTTTCTATACATTTAGATATTGGTTCCTTGAGTGAGGGCTGTAATAGTGTCAAAGGGACTAATAATTTATCGCCCTGCATTCCTTTCGTTCTGTTATAATTTAATGATTTAAGTTAAACATAATTAGCCATTATCACTTACTATTTATTCAATATCTGATACTGATCTATTTCAAGAAAATACGACATCCCACAGTACTTTTCAAATATTTGGCATACCTGAGTTTTATCCAAAAGCAAGTTTTTTGACTCGTAGACATCACATATCACATAGATCTTATATTTAACGTGAAATTCGAACAGTATAGACCACTCTAAAAAGTCCAATATATTTAAAGTAAAATATCTATTCTGTACCTTCGTGTAGACCATAGCGTTAACTTCAATACAATGCCAGTGTAAATTTATCACACTATAAAACAATTAAATTTATTTAGTTATTTATGGTAACTTTTTCAAACTAAAACAGTCAAATTTTACCTTTGACTTTCCAATGTTTTACTCTACATGGAAAATAGTTTATTTGCACTTCCGTGTTGTATTGTCGGTTTATGTAGAGACCGGTAGTTGTGTGAAGGCTCAGTAGCAGTATTCCCCTGTTTTGGAAATTAAATTAATAAGCCAACTATACACAGAAGGTGACGCGTCTTACTATTAATACATTAACGTCCATCCAATTCCTTTGAGGGATGATTATTAAAAGTTCAAGCAACGTTTTAAATTGTTATTTAGGTGCTGTTCAAGTTTTAAAATATTTAGTAATAATGAGACCAGTTAAATATTGGAAATTATTGTTCGAAGATTTAGTTGTTAATATAAAATTGTTCAGAAGTCAAGTATTGCTCAAAAGTTCCCGCAATGTATCCTTCAGATTGCAGCGTTACTGATATTTCATTTTATGTGATCATTGAGCTTTTGTTTTAGAGAAATTAAGCATCTATTCGTGAGGTTATTGTGACATAAAGCTGTTACGAAAGAATGTCGCACGTTTTATGTTAGTGGTACAAATGCTTTGCCAAAATTTCTTTTGTTGATAGCGAAATTTTATTGGAAAATGTATTTAGAATGGGATCCTAAAAATAAGCTAGAATGTAATAATGCAAGTAGGTTTTCTTACTTATCACCATTATGAGTGTTTATATTGTATAACAAATATTTTTTATTTATTTCAATATACAGACTGTAAAATTAATACTTATATAGTTCGACACGACAAATTGTTGGCGTTCCATTCATAAAGTAAATTTTAATATCAAAAGAAAGATTTGTTCAAATGAATTTAACATAAGTTTTACGGGAAATCCTTTCCCAAATTGTGGATTTCTTAATTTTAAGTAATTAAGTAATTCATTACAACAAAAGATTTGAGTGGCGCCCTATTTGTTCCTGTGTTATATTCCTTATCAATAAGATTGATTTCTAGCTACCAAAACCTACCACGCGTACCGTTTGTGGGAATTCTTCAAAGAATGAAATCACACTGAAGAAATGCACAATAGCGTTTAACTCATATGGAAGTGGCAGTCTTACTCGTCTCCGAGACTCTGTATTAATTATGTTTCTTGTTACATGGCAAATGGGGTCCGATGTTTAAGGTGTACTCATTAGTGCTTTAAAAAAAATGTTTGAACGTCACAAATGCAAGCATCAGAAGATGAAACATATCAACTAGAGCATTCTATCAATATTACTTCCAACAAATTATTTGTATTAACCTCCCTAAAACATTTTGAGCTGGTGGTTAATAGAAGGAAGTTAATGCAGTGATCTAAATTTGTTTATGTTGCGTTACTTTACATGTTTCTCTTTGCTTTTAACAGTATTACTTGTCGAGGCATTACTTATGGTAACAATTAATCACAATCTGTGACCGAGGAAGCTTTCCTCATTGTAACGTTAACAAGTTTATTTTAAAGTTAAAACAAACATGTGTTAATTTGCTGAACATGTGTTTCATTTTTCATGAGCGGCATCTAAATATACATTCTTGTAATAAAAGAAATGCTCGTGATTTGCATTTTCCTTATTTCACACAATCGCGAATATTAAATGCCTTTGTCGTCGACGTAAATCTTCCCAAGATCCAAAGGCATTACTAAATTGCTCGTTATTGTTGTGACCGTACCTTAGTTATCGTTTAATTGAACGTAAATCTTAATTACTTTGACGTCAGTACAAGACATATACCGCAAGATTTATAATAAAATGAAAATTGAAATATATAACTTGCACTTGCAACTTTTATTACTGAGACACCAAGGTGCCGACCGACCCGACGAGCAATAAAAAGGACCGAGCTGAAAACTTTTGTTGCGAAAAAGTTGGCGTCTCTAATGGTTTTTATAAATTAGACC
The DNA here is from genome assembly GCA_929113105.1 of Agrypnus murinus. Classification (NCBI taxonomy): domain Eukaryota; kingdom Metazoa; phylum Arthropoda; class Insecta; order Coleoptera; family Elateridae; genus Agrypnus; species Agrypnus murinus. The sequence continues at coordinate 102,991,233 of OV816025.1, forward strand.
CGTTTTAAGAGAGACTCTACGTGAAAAGGAAAATATTTTTATATTTTTTTGTTTCAAAATTGAAATCATCACGAGAACTCCCTATTTGCGCAAAACTTTTATATATAAAATATGACAGGAAAAATATAAACAGACGTGGAAAATTTGGAAAAAATTACAACTTGACATGTTAAAGAGAAATCTAATCTAAAATTTTAATCATCTTTCCAGATGAACGCTTAAAAAGGTTCGAATAAAATATCGTGCGTCAAATTAGAGGGCTATATTTAAAAATTAATATCCGTTTTAGCGGTCTGTGCAGTTATAGCTGTATAGGGGTGGTGTACGTTTTAGATATATATAACTGGAAATACGTCAAAATATAAATTCATCTCGTTAACGACTGAAATAAAGCCATTATCTAATCTGTCTTGTAATATTTTCGGGGCTTTCAACGCGCACACATGTACTCAATGTAGCGTGCATCGCTGCGAGAGCTAATACGAAGGCAGATGCATCCATCAAGTTGCCTGTCAACACATCCGGCAACGTTAACTAAAAGATACTAACTAATGTAGCACTCGAGAAACTTCAGATTTCACCTTGTTACTGTTCTGAAAAAAAATGCTAGAAAAAATTCCAGAAAAAGTATTTAAAATTCTTAGACGGCTTTAGTCTTTATGTGTTTAATTGCTCTGTAACGCACGTTAATGAACCTAGCGTTTGTAAAAATCTTTCTTTTTTACTTAGACACATAAAATATTTGAAAAAGGTATTTTCATACAAATTAAGTACGTTTTGTAGGTTCTGCTGAAATTAATAACTGTGTTTTTTAGATTAATTACTTATATTCAGTGTTATTTTATTTTATAGGTTTATACAGAGATAATAGGGGCGACACAAATGTTCAACAAAACGAATTAAATGAAACAACTTATTATTTGTTGGTTATTTAGGACTGGCAGTCTTTAATAAAACATTTATAAAATGGAGGCTTTTTCAAAAAGTTTTTTTATTGTTATTGCGTTATATGTATAAAAATAAGAATATTTTTTTGTATACATAGTTAACCTGAAAATAAATTAAACATACACCATACACAAATAAATAAAATTATCACTTTACCTTATCTACGACTATTAACCGAAAAATTAGAAAAAACATTAAAAAAAGCAAATTTTAACATCTCATATAAAAATAATAATAAAACAAAAAAGATTTTCACAAATTTAAAACATAAAACAACAATTAATAAACAAGCACATACCGTATATAAACTAGAATGTCAAAATTGCAATGCACAATATATTGGACAAAGTAAACAATGATTGGAAAAAAGAATACAACAACATAAAAATTCAATTAAACAAAATTTAAAAAACTTCACTGCCCTAACTGAACATTTTATAAACAATAACCACAACTTCAATTTCAACAAACCCAAAATTTTACATACAGAAAAAAAATATAAAAATAGACTAATATTAGAAATGATAGAAATCAAAAAGCATAAAAACTCAATAAATTATAGAACTGATATAGAAAATCTTAATTCAATATACTATACCCAAGCAGCATCTAAGTAGCGGTAACTGAGATCGGAACTTTGATTGAGTAGCTGTTACGTAACTACAACTAAATTTATGACTTTATAGGTTTAATTACTTCAATTTGGAATATTTTAGTAATTATGTAGTTACTTCTACTATTTATTAGAACTATGTAGTTACATTACTTCTAAGTAGCTTTTTAAAGTATGTGGAACGGTATTGCTACTTAGTATAATTACCTTAATGTTGTTGCAACTTCAAGTGATATTATGATTGTAGCAGTAACTTGCCCGAAGCTACTTTTAAGTTTTTAAAACTTTAAAGTAGCACCGAGAGTTCCTGCAACTGGTCTGAAACCATTGCTTAACCTTTAAAGTAAGTGAACTATACAGTAGCATTGAAAGTAAAACTTACGTTTATGCTACCCAGGAGAATCACTTGAAAGTAATTTTAGTTTGGAATTTGGAGGTTAATTGTGTTTTCGCAGTGGTAGTAGTTTTGCAAGTTTTTAATAAAAATGTCAAAGGCAAATGCAATAAGAAAAAAAGAAGAATTTTAGATATACGTCCACCTTTTATAGAAAATTAGAACAGCAGTTAGGTGAAATCAGTGGAAAAAATCAACTGTTTACAAATCAGTATAAAAATATTGGTTGTTTGTTTAAATTTGAGGTTAAGTTCCAATGGGAATTTTGCAGTGACATTAGGAGCTAGAAAGTAGCTACGGAAACAGTATTTTATACTTCGTGGTAACAACAACCTTGAAGTAGAATTTGTTTAGTTCCCGTTACTGTTTATAAAGCAACACAAACTTTAGACACACATTTTACAGTTAATACTACTTTAAGGTGACATTTTCAAAACAACTCCATATTTACTTGTAAAATGTTGAAGGCTATTAATCAATTTGCAATTTGTTGCAATTGTTAAAAAGTCTTTTACTATAACTCTCAATAAAGATAACAAATCGATGTCAAATTGTGCCTTGGGAATAAAATAAAAATGGTTTCTATCATGTTTATCAATTTATAAGTATTTTTGTCATATTTTATTCAAGACATTTGTTATTAAAAAATATATTTAAAGAAGGCGCGTTGTTATTTTTCGATCTATCATCATCGCATTTAACAGAGAAGTTGCGATGGTTTATAATTTTGGTATGCTAGATTGACAAAATAACGAAACATTTCATCTCTTTATGTATTATGTACGTATTACAAATAAAATAGTAATCCATTTTGTGACACGACCGCGACATTAGTAGAGAAAGTGAAAGAATATTTGTTAAGTTGCAAGAGTAAGAGAGAACAACGAGGCGACACGATGTGTCAAAGAGAAAAAAGTTCCACGAAAGTAGCAATTACTACGCCGCCACGTTCCCGCTACGTAGCCTAAATGTAGCTGGACAAGTTCCGGAAAGGTTACTGCAACGTATCTGCTACCCGAGAATTGTTCCCCATTTTGGTTCCAGGCACGTAACAATACCGTAGCAATTACGTTCTTGTGACTAACGGCAAAATCTTTATAGTTCCACCGGTGGTTGCTGGTACGTAGCGGTGACTAAAAATGCTGCTTGGGTAACCTAATATAATTTTAAAAAAATTGTATCTAAATTAAATTCAACAAAATTACATAAATATCCGTTCTCTAATACTAAATATTTCAACACCTGCGTATTATACAAACCAAAAACAAAACAAAACAGTGCTATGTAACAATCTTCTATTATATCTTTACATTTGATTAAAGAAGTAAAAAATTGAGTGAAAAAAGTGAAAAATTAAACTAATTTCATCAAAAATCTACATCATCATGGGGTTAATTATTGATCAAAAAAGTTTAAAATTAAACCTGTGTGTTAAACAAAAAGAAATCTCCTATTAAAAAAAGAAATGGAGTAATAAAATCAAATTAAATAAATCCAATAAAAAATTAAAAATGGTAAGACTGGAAAGGAAATAAAAACACGTTCACAAATCTAATTGTTTCAATTTATTTTCAGGATAACTATGTACACAAAAAAAAAGTTCTTATTTTTATACATATAACGCAATAAGAATAAAAAAAACTTTTTGAAAAAGCCTCCATTGAGGTGCGAAACGTAAAATTAATTTTATAAATGTAGCACCCGCATAAGCGATTGCAATAAAATAAAGTAGGCCATAATTTTGCCCAAGTTATGTCCAATTTTGCGCAACCTTATTTCTTGATATAAACACGGTGACTGATTCATAAATGTAAAGTTCAATATCTCAGATTCTGTTTGAAAGTCGTAGAAGTAATTCTGATCGCAGGCAAAACTTTAGACTCACTAACTAACAATTCTAAACCTTGTAGAGCGCATTCAAAGAATTCTCAAGTTTTGCCCAACCTATTTCTTGATCTAAACACGGCGACTATATCTCGGATTCTAGCTGAAAGTTGTAGAACAATTTCTGTTCTTGCGCAAAACTTTAGACTCACTAACTAACAATTCTAAACCTTATAGAGGTCATTCAAAGGGTTTTCAAGTTTTGCCCAAGCTTATTTCTTGATCTAAACACGGTGACTCATTCTTAAATGTAAAGTTCAATATCTCTAATTCTGTCTGAAAGCCACTCCCACGTTCCGAGGTCGCAAGCGTGTTTATCATTTTCTTCAATCTTGCCCTGATAGTGGAAAAAGTGCAAGAAAGTACTGCGAAGACTATATGACAACTCTCAAAAATTACCAAAACTACCAGACTATGACATAATTAAACTTAAAACTTAAACGTTTTTGTTATCTACCAACGGATGCTTTTATTATAATTCCAAATGAAAGCAAGATTAATTTACAAGCATTTAGCAAGTGCACATTTTCTTTCTTCAATAACAATAGCAACTACTTAAAACTGTTACTCAGGTAACTATGGTTTCCAAATGGGGCGTAGATGGTGCGTCTAGCCAATCCCAATATAAAATTAATCTTGTAGAGTCCAGTAGTCAGTTAAATTCTAGTGTATTTATTTATAGTTTTGTGCCTATTCACATGATGAATATCGAAACAAATGCAATTGTTTGGCAAGATGATTTTTCTTTATATGTTAGATTTTGTCGTCCTAGTAAATTTTAATTCACCAAAGAAAGCAGTTAGGAATTTTTCCAATTATTATTTGAAACTGCTCAGAAGTAAATTTCTTTGTATGGCTGATTGTATGCCAGCTTCAGTACACAAACTTTTGATTCATGGGGGAATATTATTATACACGCTTTAGTGCCAATTGGCCATAATAATTTATGGATTTTAGAGAGAATCATTCAAGAAAAATATGTATATGTAAACAGTATACTTATAACAGAGATATCCCTATTTATAATTTACTACTGAATTCTGATCCCGTTATGTCTGCTTTAAATTTAATATCCAAGTTAAAAAATAATATTAAAGAACTATTACCATAGGCCAGAAATTTATTGGAATTAGATTATTAATTTTTGCAAAATTCATATTCTGACAAACCACGATCTGATAAACAAATCTACTTATAGTTTTAATAAATTTACTGTAATCATTTGGAATATAAAGTTTACAGCAGTTTCGTTTAACTAAACTAAAATGGTTCATCATTTCGGTATCATTAAAAAGTACTTATAGTTATGAGTATTTAAATTAATAAAAATTTCTTGAAAATCGGATAATAAATAACGGCGATATGGGAGAATGTCCGGATTTTAACGAAAAGGCCCCACAGTGGGCCGGTCCGATAAAAAACTCGGGCGGAAATCTCACTACAATCCGGGGCTGCTTATTGGTTCATAACGTTATGAATGAAATAGTCGCTTTTATACATTTTGATCATAAACCTAATTTTGCAACATTTGCCCAATTGCATAGAAATAGTTGGAATACTTTTGTCCAAATTACAACGTATAAGTATAACATTACGTCCGCTCAGATTTAAAGCCTTGGATAAATATTTTATATAAATTGGAAATTTATTTGCATCAATATGATAATCAACAAGTTTTAGAAAAATAAGTAACACAGGAGCACTTCATAAGAAGTTAACTATAAAAAGCTAGAATAATCCCAAACAGCATTTAAGTAGCAGTAACTGAGATCGGAACTTTGATTGAGTAGTTGTTACGTAACTGCAACTAAATTTATGACTTTATAGGTTTAATTTCTTCAATTCAGAATATTTTAGTAATTGTGTAGTTGTTTCTACTATTTATTGGAACTATGTAGTTTAATTACTTCTGAGTAACTATTAAAGTATGTGGAACGGTATTGCCACTTAGTATACTTACTTTAAAGTCGTTGCAACTTCAAAGTGGTATTATTATTGTAACAGTAACTTTCCCGAAGCTACTTTAAAGTTTTTAAAACCTTACAGTAGTATTGAATGTAAAACTTACGTTTTTGCTATCCAGGAGAATCATATTAAAGTAATTTTTCGTAAACTACTCCATCTCCATATTTACTTGTAAAATGTTGGATTAATCAATAATCATTAATCAATTTGCAATTTGTTATGATTGTTAATAGATGTTTTACTATATAACCTTCAATAAAAATAACAATTGGTGCGAAATTGTACCTTAGGGATTGTTATGTATGTAGCTTGAAGTTGGCAACATTTATTTGTAGTGATGTAACTAACCAATCCTGGCCCGTCTCCTGGGCGAGCGTCAGTAACACTTGAGCCGGCTTGGAGGATACACGTCTTCTACAGTCTATGTAATTCGCCCTGCTCAGTCAATACTAATAAAGTTAATTAATGACAATAATTGAGTATCTTTTATTTAACCACATAAAAGAACATAACAGGAATAATATAAAAATGGTTTCTATCATGTGTATCAACTTATAAGTATTTCGTGTATATTTATCATATTTTATTAAAGACATTTTTTACTAAAAAATATATTTAAAGAAGGCGCGTTGTTATTTTTCGATCTATCATCATCATATTTAACAGAAAAGTTGCAATGGTTTATAATTTTGGTGTACTGGAATGACAAAATAATCAAACATTTCATCGTTCTTTGTATTAAGTACGTATTACAAATAAACTGGCAATTCAGTTTGTGACACGATCCAGCATTATATAGTATAGAAAATGATAGAATATTTGTTAAGTTGCTAGAGCAAGAGAGAGCAACCACGCGACACGATGTGTCAAAGAGAAAAGAAGTTCCACGAAAGTAGCAATTACTACGCCGCCACGTACCTGCTACCCAAAAATTGTTCCCCATTTTGGTTCCAGGCACGTAACAAAACCGTAGCAATTACGTGCTTGTGACTAGTGGCTAAAACTTAATAGTTCCACCGGTAGTTGCTGGTACGTAGCGATGACTAAAATGCTGCTTGGGATATAACCTAAAACACACCAAATATAGGAGAAAGAATTATTTACTTTATTCTTATCTTCTAAAATATTCATATAATACTATATTTAAGTAGTCAAGGTACAGTCAAATTGTTTGGAGAAGTATCACGAATGTGTTTGGTGTTTGAATACGAATAGGACAAGTGCGACTAGCACACATTACATTAGTGATAACGCCCCAAGATCTACGTTACTTTGACTACGAATGATAGTCGGAAGATTGTTGATCAAATTTTTGCTTAATAACATTGCATTTGACTTATTTTTAAAAATTAAGTAGCAGTAGCAATTATTTTTGAATGGAAGAACAAATCTATTTTCCGGATGACATGTAAACTGAATAGTTAGTCAAGATTATAATTTTAATGTAAGTCTGTTCCATTCAGAATAATAATAATAATGATAATAATAATTGCTACTACCCGTTACCTGGTGAACCAGGCCTGAGAAGCTATGAAGCTTGTGCGGGAAGGAGGGGGCGATTATTACGATTACGCAGGCTCAACGTGCGGCTGCAGCGACTTATCAGATGATATTAGCACAAATCCCACATTTGTGTTACAGCTAAGAGAAACTGCAGAAAACCTTAACCAGATCTGCTGGTACCGGGAGCCGAACCGGTCCGCTTCATAAATAAATCAGTCTTACTGGATCCGAGTTGTGTAACTTCGAAAAGAGGGAGCAAGAGAGTGATCGTAATTGTGAAAAACGGATTCATTCCTCATCAGCACAATACACATAAGATGCTTTCCGCAAACCAATTTTTAGAAAAAATAAACCACCATCTTGAAAAATCATAATTTCTCGTAGGATTTAATTAGTTGAGTTACGGACAGGCCAAACAAATGGAATACTATGTTATTCAACGAGTGTGTAATGATGGCTATTTCTCATGAGAATGAATTGCAATGCATCCGAATGAGTAATAGGTGTTACACGCAAGTAGAATACTATACTTGTTCTAGATAGACTACTCAATAGAGGACTGCATTGCTTCTTCATTTTTTCTGGCATAAGTTTATAGAGGTTATGTTTACGAATTCTAAAATGTCCGGTGGCGTACAAATTTTATCAGTTTCACTATCAGGATTCAGTGTTTACTTCCTTTTAGTTAAAAGACATACACTAAGTTATTACTCACGGTCGGTGTGTAATGATTATCATTACTCATGGGTCAACGCATATATAATGAACGTATTACTTACTAGGAGTAGGAAAAACATGCTTCTCCTATGTCGACCCAAAATAAGTAGGGATACGTTCATTTTAGAATATCCCAATTTATTTTGGAACCACATAAGAAAAACTCCACATTCGGTATAAATCTGGCCTTATATCGAATAAATAAATCGTAAGAATCTACATACATAAATAAGCTTAGAAAATAAGTTAGTTAGCTGTAGCAATGCTTTCTCTTCTGGGAAGTAATAATGTGGCGGTGAAAAGTTAAACCGGCCTTGTTTCTGAAAACAAATATTCTCACAAAGATATTTTGGTTATAAAATAAGACTTAAAAAATCATAGACAAAGACAGTGTACTTACTCATAACATTAAGTGATTTTTAAAATATAAAAATTTGACTTTTAGTCATGTACATAACTTGCTGTTAAGGTCGTCAAAAACTAAGGTGGTTAACTTACTAAAACAATTACGTGATACTTACAATATCAACATGGCAATCTGAGCTGATCATTTCTGGCTTTTATAAAAAATGTATTGCTTACCTAATTCAAGAAGCAAAATCGTTACCATTTTATAAAGAATCTCATTTGACTATACTAAAGCTGCAGACCAACTATTGAGACGGCTTTGGTTTTTCGTGGAAACCTTTTGAGTAACTGTAGAATTTTCTTTAAGCTTTTCCATAACTTCCCATTGAAAATAACTGACCGGATAATATAAAAAACAAACCCTTAACCAGTTCAAGTTTATTAATTCGGAGTGTTTAGAAAATTTCATCAACACCAGGAGAAAGACATTTTGCTTCCCACTAGTGCTATTACTATTTTACTCCCTAATGTAATAATTGTTAATATTTTTTCTCCTGCCTTTTAAGTTATGGGTTTAATAAATAAAAGTTACCTTTGTTGCGATACCGTTTACTTGAATATAACATTGCTACACGATTTAAATTAATGTCACCTTTTCTGCAGAAAAAGTATCCGTAAGTACTACTAAGTTTTTCCGTCTGATTTAAGAGTAAGCTAGTTTTCTTATTGATAATTTCTGGCCGAAATGATTGTTGTTTATGATTTATTATTAAGAATACACATAACATTTTTTTCTGGTTGTGTACAAACTAATAAAATATTAGCTATGATTTATTGATTGATTTATCTTCTTTTTTCTATACATTGTTTCTTTGTATATATCAGGTCTCCGTTCTTCAACTCGAACATGCGAATTTAACATTGTATTGAACCATTTTGGTGATTCCTGCTCGCCAAATTTAACTACAAGAAAGATAATGACATCAATAGAAAGAAAAGATTATTTTGCGTGAAATAATACCAATAATAATATTAACAGTGCGATTTTTATTTTAAAATACCAATTTAAAAGTTAACTGTTGTTACGTATGACAAGCCATGATTTTCAAATTTGAAAGTATTAGTCAAATAATTTTGTAATTAGTTGGTTTAAGTCAGCAATTTTCGCAACGTTACTGATGAACTTATTTATGGCAAAACGAATAATTATAGCAATGAAAAAATAATTTTTGCGCTAAAAACATTTTACATTGGCGATAGTTTGCGGAGAGTTAGAGATTTGTTTGCCAGTACAAGCTACCATCTTATGTAGGCACTATTCAAAAATATGTACAAAAATCTTACCGATGTGCCGATGCGATTCTACCAAATACTTCGGTAGAATCAAAAGCTAGAGGTAATAGGTAATAAATTGTTTATTGTTACAACAGAACATTTTTAATAATAGTTTTTAATAAAAGCTATTTAAACTGTTAATTACCAATGTATAGCAAAATACCTAAAAATATAATGTACAAGACATTTAGCACAACCAGTAGCATCTTTAGAACCAGTCGACATTTCCACTACCGGGTGCAAAGTAATTTTGGTGTTTTGCCACTATTACATACATGGAGGAGAATGAGTTACCAACAAGTTTCTAAAACACTTCCACCATTCAAAAATTCGCCTAAATCTAATTAGTGTTTCTCTAACTTACGAATTCAGAGTTTTCGCAAAAGGAACAATAGTCAATTTAGACTTCAGCTTGCTTGAAGGCGACTTCTTAATAACTGTAAATTAATAGAACTACACTGAAAAAAGTGCAAGTAATTTTGCATGCTCGTATGTAAAAATTTACAACTATAAAATCAACAAAAGTACTGTTCTTTTAAAGTAAAACTAATTTACATAAAAAGTCTAGTATTTCTAAAGATTTTTAATGAATATTCCAACAGAAAATGGTAATTTTAAGTAGGAAATCATTATTTTTTATTTATGGATGTAAAAATACTAAGTAATCATGTAAAAAAACAATATCGTAAGTAAATTTACAAAATAAATTGTGAATTTACTGTTAATTATGTATATTTACATGTAGAAACATGTAAAAGTTCCAGACCAGACTGATGACCGCGCATTGTCTGCATGCTATTCTCGATTGTTTGCAAGTTGGCGTTGTATCAACAGACGCAGCGTTTTTAAGAGTTTACGAAGATATGTAAAGTGCACGTGCACTGTAAAAACTTCTCTGGTAAATTTACCAGTATTATCGTTGGCTTCTTGTGACCAACGATAACTCTAGTAAATTTAATTTCCAAAAGTAATTTTACAAGACGTTATTAATTTTACGTGTTGTTAGTTTCATTTTTCCTATTTATATTTACGAAATGTACGTAAATTTACTGTATAATTTTACAAAATGTCTGTAATTGTACTGTGTTAATTCATATAATTTCACTATATGTAAGGACAAATTGTATGTAATTTTACTGTGTAATATACGTATATAGTCTTCGCCTACGACGTCCTGGTTCTTCCAACAGGGGTAATATTTGCTGCTTCCATCGGCCGAATCTGTGGGAAAAAATTGATTTTACTACCGAGCCTATTCAACATTTCTATGAAGGTATTGATGTAAATCATATTTTCGAATGACATAATACCTCTGACGACAAAGACCACTTTGAAACATATCAAATAAATAACAAATCGGAACGCAATAATAATTATTCATACATATATATTACATATAACTACACTATAATAAATTGTAGGAGTAACTCGTGCAATTTAAATATCTGCATAAACTCTTAAAAACACTGCCTCTGTTGATACAACGCCAACTTGCAAACAATTGAGAATGACATGCAGACAATGCGTAGTCATCAGTCTGATCTGGAACTTTTACTTGTTTCTACATGTAAATATACATAATTAACAGTAAATTTACTTACAATATTGTTTTTGGAAGAAACAGGCCGCCGTAGGCGAAGGCTAATATATATATATATACTACACAGTAAAATTACATACAATTTGTGCTTACACATAGTAAAATTACATGAATATCTGGATTTTACACAGTACAATTACATACATTTTGTAATATTATACAGTAAATTTACGTACACTTCGTAAATATAAGTACATAGGAAAAATGAAACTAACAACACGTAAAATTAATAACGTCTTGTAAAATTACTTTTGGAATTAAATTTACTAGCGTTATCGTTCGTCACATGAAGCCAACTATAATACTAGCAAATTTACCAGAGAAATTTTTACAGTGTATGTACTGCAGTTCTAAAACTAAAACTTTTCGATATTGAGGGTTTTAGGAATATTTAAAATTGATAATTATTATTATTGATAGCCTTTTTCTTGGAAAAATCTTAAAGGATATATGAATTATTTAAAAATTTCAATCATTCCAAAACTCAACCCACCCCATGACTTTTCGCTTTTCCAACAAAAACTGTACCATTAACTAAAGAAACATCTGGGAAGAACGAAATACGATCAGTTTCGGATATCAGTAGGGTGGATTTTCAGGCAGTTCAAGAAATTGAACTCTAAAGGGTATTTGAAATCCATTTACAAGCAATAACGTCCTTTTATTTAAACTAAAATAAACTATCTTTTGGTATAAGATCAATATGCTTATAGAGTCATAAGCATTCAACTAATAATTGGGTTAATGTTATTATTATTATTAATACTATTATATAAGTAAATGATTACTACCAGTCATGATTGATAGCGAATAAGGCGCATAAACGATTCGATATGCCTCGGTTATCCTTATAAGCCGAATAAATACCAAATGCGAATAATTTTATAACTTTTCAAATTAAATTTGAAAGGAAGATTAATGTTCTTCCTTCATAAACAGATGTAATACTTAAAATAAATTATTTAGTTATTTCGCAAACCGTTCTACTATAACCTTTATAAAGATTTTCTCTATTTTTCTCAATTCATCAACAACGATCAAGTTAATTCCCCAAGAGGAAATCATTCAAAACTCGTATGTGAAAAACTTCTTTATTTTTTCCATATACAGAAAAAAAAAAGAAAAAAAAATATAAATCACCACCCCAGATATGAAGTAAAAGATGAGTGAAGCTCAGTATTTGAACTTGAAAAGTTTTTCAGTTCGCGCCCAGTGCTTTGACCCATGTTAGAGTTAAAATACGACTAGAAGCCAAGAAAGCGAATCAGTACCAGCTATAAACCTCTTAACGACTTTTTTCACAACTTGCTGAAATATCGTAACGACAGTGGGCGGTTTCTATCTCCTCTAAATCAAGATAGCGTTGACGGGAAACTCTACACTTCTTCACACCCGGACCTACTCTCTCTCCTATGTCTTTGAGGATGCTAAATAACCATGCGTCCTTTTTCCACCGACAGAAATAACCAGAAATTCAATCGAAACCCAGAGGGGAACTTGTGCTGGTCTATTTTCTCTCTTCGTCTATCTTTCTCTCGTTCTGTTTAATACTAAAATTACTGGTGATATATGTTTTGTCACATATGAACCGTGCAGAGTAAAATTTCTCCGACAGCTTAAGTAATTTACGAGCCAGAAGCACAAATACACGTCCTGAAATTCAGGACCTTTATCCAATTCACGTTTGAAAACACACAGATGAAAGAGATAGAAATTTTTGATGGGATTATAATTAACAAAACGAATTGTGGCATCACATTTTTCATAGGTTTATATACTTAGGATGACAGTCAACGTTTTTATGAACCGAAACGTTGTTTGTATTATAAACATGGTTTCAGTATTTCCATCGACGCATCACTGAAATATTATTTTACGCGGTTTAGATTAAGATAGAAGGAAGAAGAAATAGAACAAGTTTATTAGTCATTAAAGTGTCTTTTAAAAAGATTTATTTTTGGTTTTATTGAAAAAAAGAAGTTTCAGAAAGTTTCAAATATCCATCGATCATGAATCCCTGTACCTCTCTCCAGAATGATTTTCGAGAGAAAAAATTGTTTGGTAACTTTAAAACTTTTTATAGGCATGACTCATGTCGTTTAGTGGAAAAAACTAACTTCATCTACTAGGATGGAAAATGTTAGGTTATGTTGTCGTCATTTTTAACGTCTATAAAATCTTTCCTGAATAAAATATGGCTTATCACTTTCAATTTTTACTTTAGACTTCTATATTTTTCAATTAAACTCTCTACCATTAAGAAGTCATTAATCTTTTCCCATCTTTCTTCTTCCACTTTAAACTAAAGTTTCTTTGCGAATATAATCAAAAACATTAGTATTAGTTGATATTTTTTCTATTTCAGCTTCCGAAATTACAGAAGTTTACAGACCTTATTGTTAACATATTCTTGTATTCGTTGTTGAAACTGTATGGAGCTTCTAAGATCTTCAAAAAGTAAGCAAAGCTAATTAGTACTACAGATTACAGCATCTACAGGACCTATCTCTGAAAACATTTTCAACATATTTTCCATGACAAAGTCGCGACAAGAAAACCTGATCTTATGTGAAACGGCTCTAATTATATCTTCCTGAAATTCTGAAGGTTTCCAAGTCTACGAGTTTGTCGATTTTGGTCCAAAATAATTTCCCATTCGATCTATAGAGAGAGCCAAACTTTTATAGAACCTACCAGAAAGGTGATGCATTTGTAAATGGCTATTCCTGGATATGAAGTGACTGTGTTTGAATATTTTGTTGCTGGTATAGTATATCGAAGGGGTTAGAAAGCAGTAGGGATTATCGAAAAACTGCAGGTGACAAGTTTTCTATCATTTTTTGTTTGTTCTAGATCTGGTGATCGAAGGAGTTTTTGAGCACCACACAAAGATTATAAACGTGACTAGTATATTGATTGTAAAATAGTTTCTACATACATAATCATATAATACGATTGTGATCGAAGCGAGATGAGGGAAGCAAGGAAATGTCGGACGTGTATCTTATACTCGTAAGTCGCTTATTTCGGTCTTAATTGGGGATGTACTATGTTTACGTAGGAACGATTTCACAATCCGTATAATTTCGATATAACATTTTAGCTTTATCTACTACTACAGTAGTAGATTTGAATGCTCAAGAATTTCTTTAAAATTCCATTTCAACAGCTACAGTTATTGGGGCTGCCTTAGAACGCTCTGTGTTTATTTTCGACTGTTGTATAGATTATAGATTTCTATACAAAGATTGTTTCTTTAGGTTGTAAATTTTGAAAATAGTGAGAAAGATGATTGCAAAACGTCATAATCTAACGACTCTTGCAGGTGTTATTAGTACATTTTGTTACTTGCCAGTTTCTATGAATCCAGAGTAATATGTCGAACACATCTAACAAACTTTATTAACAGGAACTGCTTTATAAGATACGTGCCATGCCATGTAAGGTAGTATAGGTAGTGCTTCCTATCTAAGAAGTAGCCACACAAAATCTCTCTGGTTCTTTTTGCTGTTTTGTGCAACATTTATTTTCTGTATGCAATCTTTAGTGATTAATTAATAGTAAACGATAATAGGTAATGTCTTAAATAAGTTTCGTTTTGAATTCTTTGTAAGAACCTAAAATGTATTTACGAAATACGAAAGAATGTGTAGCCATAAATTAGTCACCCCTCTCACCCTACGTCTTAATAGTTTTTGTAACACTGTCAGAGGCTGTAGAAACACATATTCAAAGGTGTACGAAATTAGGGGTAGCGGTCGGTTATATGATGTCAGAAGGGACAGTTCCCTTATGGTAGTGTTGGGCGAACGGTTGGGCGGCTTCAAACGTAAAAAAGGCCTTTAGCGGTTTCGAGTGTACTGCGTGTATTCTGGATTGAGACTAAAAACATAGATATGCATAATGCTAATATGTTTGCGAAATGGAAATGGGATTTATATGTGCTGGTACCTGTTCGTTGGTTGTTGTTAGGCAACAGGAGATGTTGCGTGAATTGTAATTGTTGACAAATGTGTGATATTGGCTTTATTTATTTTTTTTATTTAATTTATTTTACGGTTTCATAATAAGTATTGACAATTACAAAACTATTGTGAAACACAATAAGTAATAACAATAATATAATAATAATATTTATGTTGCACAATTGCAACAAATGCTGTATTATATTGATGGTTGGCAATTGAGGAATTGCCTGTTGTTGTGTTGATTTGTTAGCAATTTGTAGCATTGCTGTTGTTGTTGATGAAATGTGAATTGAGCTCTGTAAAATTAACCGCACAGTATACTGTTTGCTTGGAGACGGAGAAATGGGCGCATTTCAAAGTTGGCCTCGACCTGGGTAATTAGTTAAAATTACACCAGTGGAATCAGCTGACGACTGGGCAGTCTTGGGGTGCTTATTCTAGAAATCTGCTGTTTTGATATTCCGAATTTTAAACTTTTTTCTTTGTTCTGTGTTTTACCACTCAATGTCTATAATGAAGCTCTGTTCTGTCAGCTTCAAGTAGCTTTCGAATTGTGTAGTGCTAAGATATAATTACGTAGAAAAAAGTTTCGCTACTTGAAGTACCTAAAGCATTACAAGCATTAAAAACGAACCAATAAAATTGAAGAGCAAAGCATGGTTAAATGTATCATGTACGCTGACGATGAAAAGTTATGTTCATCCAAGAAATGTTATATTAATTTAAACTATACGACAAAGTTAGTGTTCGTAATGCAAAGTAAGCGCAGATTCATTAGTCATTATGCATTTTTACAAATTGTCTGTTATGAATATTCATTTGTCTTTTTAGAAGTTCTGCAGGTACTTCAAAAATCTTGAACATGTATCTCAACCTCAGCATAACATATATTTACATCTTTTTGCTATTTTCACATAAATTTGCTTCTTTAAAAGATCTGCACAAATGTGTCAGAAATGCTACATTCAATGCAGAAGTTACTGTCTGAGTAGAAGTAGAAGTTTCTGAAATTCTCAGTTATAATAGAATATTATTTTTCCAAAAGGAATTTCTATTTTTCAGTAGTTCTCTTGAAATATATGGAAGGAGATTATGCTTAGGAAAATACAAAATTGTACTAAGTCTTGTTTTCGGATATTTTTAAACTGCCGCCATGCAGGAAATTTGTAGTCATAAATACTACGCTAGAAAAGAAATCAGAAAGATTGCTACTGCAGGAAATAAAAAAGTAGATCAAGGATTGCAGCACACCCCTTTCGAGTTTTTATTTGCATGTGTGCAATTATAAACATCTTAAATCTAAGGCAAATACTAATTATTAATTGTTTTGTATTAAATCATATTATAAATACCAATCTGTAAAAAAAGTTTCCACCTTGCTCTCCGGGTGAACACCCCACGAAGTGAACTATCAAAGCGTCCAGCCTATAATAGAATGACAACTTTTCTATACAAACTAGACGAATGAAAACTCATAAAGTGTACTAGCTATATTAATGTAAAACATTAATTAATAATTAATAATCTAAGTTAGCTTTGATAGTAAATGTGTTGTCGACGAACTACCGATTCATCAAAAACTTGAGGAAGCAATAATTTCTAGAACACTTTGTGTGTAATTATCTACTTTGTACAGACAAATTGTAAAAGTTTAAAATGCAAGATAAAAGTATCTTGTTTAAAAGTTTCACCAATAGTGGGCAATACGAGTTAGGAAACAACAAAATTGTTGTACAGCATTATAATGCAAAAACCCACTAAAACTAATGAATGTGTGAAAACCACGAAAATTGTAATTCTATTCTAGGTCGCCTTAGTAGCTCACTTGGTAGAGTGTCCGTCCAGAAAACGGGAAACCTGGGTTCGATTCCCAGTCAGGGTGAAGATTTTTCTAAAAGGATTTGCATTTATATTATGATTGAATTATAAACATCTTGTACTATTTTCTAAATGCAGTATAATTAATCTCATTATCTTTTAAGCATTGGCACAAGCTCAAAGCTTGAGCTTTGACTTTTTATCAAATAATCTACATGTTCTACTGCTTTATTTTATTGGAATGTATAATTAGTCATGAAAGCTCACGAAATAACCAGAAGAAAAAAGGTAAATTCCTGCAGAACAAGTAGTCTAACAATAAAATTTTACGAGTTTTATTAAACCCATAACAATAAAAAATATCAATTACATACATTCGCGTGAAAAGCTGCATTAAACCCATGATGTATTGCAGGCGTGCTGTGAGCATATTAAATTTTTCCGGAACTTATTAAATATATGCTTATTGTTATTATTTACTTATCTAATTTATAATTCGCAATATAAAAAGCGACCGCACGACACGCCAATCGTAATATAGGTATTCTGTCCCCATCATTGCATTCTTCCTTCCTTTTTTCCCTTTCATTCTTTTACTGTCTCTGTCTAAGCGAGTTATTAAAATATAAATGATAACCGGAAATGCCTATCAGAACTGTCTGCAGAATGTAAACTAAGCGGTTTATGCTTGTGCTAAAATTTAATGGAATTCTTTTTCCTTCTTGCCTTTTACGTGTCACGGATAGGACTGAACATATGTCCGTCAGCTGGTTTTCTTTCTACTTTTCAAATTGAAATATTTCTTTCCGTAAGATGATTCAAAATAAAATATTAAACACACATAACACGCGCTCTCTCTTCTCGTATGACGGCGCAGCGTTTAAGTAGGCTATAATTATGCTTAGTCGCGTGGAAGTCTGCGGTTAATTTTCTTCCGAAGTGACATTAAAAATTAAATGAAACGCGAACAAGGCTGTCGTTCGCTGTAAACTCTCTAGAAAATAAATCTTAAGACTTTTTCTAACTTAATAAATCTCTTAGTTAATTATTTAAAGGAGAATATTTCTGAAATTATCTATCATAATATATATTAGGAAAAGAAAATTCGAACGATAGCAAATAAAAAAGAAAATTACATTATTATGAAATATTAGCTATAACCAAGATATATATTTTCAGGACAGTTTTGAGCAATTTATGAATTACGATAATAAAATATTTCGATAATCCCGTTTTATAAAAGAACTCGTATCCTGGATTATTAAAATTGCTTGTAATTTATTTCCAGATTAATATTTCAGGATATAATTATTTAGATTGTATTTTAAAATTACTTCATAGCGTCTATTTCCGGTATCTCCTGGCTAAACATTAAATGGGTTAATAATTATTGCTTTTGGTATTAATGCAAAAGCTTACTAAATGTAAGTTTTTCAGCAAGTAGTAAGATAGTAGGGGAATTCCTTATAGAAAAATATACAACTACTTTGACTACATATCGTTACAGTAATCGATAATCGTTTACTTTTGTAAATTACTTCTAGTAATTAGGGGAAAGCGTTGTACCTTGGGACGTTTTTTTAGTTTATTTTTTTAAATTTCTTGGTTCCAATATACTTACTTGTTTCACTGTAGTTGTGCCAAAAAAGTGCAATGAAATTTCTTACTTAGAACGTCGTGGGTTACGTTAAGAAGAATCACTTTTACCGAACCCTGGAATAAATCCCAAGGTACAAGCTCTGTCTGTACCTTGGGACACCGGTGAATGTACGTTGGAACAAGAATTGTAGGTCCATTTACTTTAATGGTTGATACATCCCAAGGTACAAGCTCTGTGTGTAATTTGGGACACCGGTGTATGTACGTTGGAACAAGAATTGTAGGCCTATTTATTTTAAAGGTTGATGAATAAAAAACAACTTATTTATTTTTTAAGTACTCTTTATAAATTAAATGATTGAATATCAATTGCAAACACCAACTGAGACTCACCTCTAGCTGTACCACCGGCGCACAGTGTGGCCTTTTCATTTAATTTTTACAGTATATGAAGAATAATTGATATCAAACTTTGATTAACATCTAATCTGACCTTGAAGTTATTGTAAAGTTATTTGATCTTTTGTTGTTGTAAATATTTATGATTTTTTTTCCATAACGAACTGGTAATTACGCAGTTTCATCGTAAAGCAAACGAAAATGAATTAATATACCCATAATAATGATACCCAATTAATAAAACGTGAGTTCAAGAATTCTCATTACGTATTTATTTCAAATTAAAATAAATAAAATGTAAAATAAGTATTTGTCAATACTGAATCTTTAAATGTATTTAAATCTTTAGGATCTTGAGTGTTAATAAACTAATATTGTAAAAATTGGTTTTTGTAGTATGCAGTATGAAAAAGCATCAGCAGTTTTCATTTCTAATTTATTATTTCTTGTACGGTTTTCGAATAAAAGAATAATAACAAATTATTTAAATTGTTATTAAATTAAAGATTAATGACAAATAAAAATTAAAAAAAAGTCTTGCTTGTAACGGGGTTCGATCATGCATTCCACAAGCCCGTGCGGCTTAGCAAGCCGAACGTTAACCATTGAACAACGAAGGCAAGTCGCGTCGACTTTTCCGGTTTCGGCTTTTAAATTAATGTTTTGCAAATAATTCATGAATTTATAATTGCTGAAGAATTGGGATTGTTATTAAGGGTAATATTTTTTGGACAATACGTTAGAATATTCTAACGTAACGTACTAACGATAAGATATCGTATCTATCGATTGCAACTATTAATTTTACCGACTTTTATTCGAGAACGAACTATTTGGCATATTTCAGATTTCCCATACTAATTCCCTATAGCAAATGTTACGGGTATAGCAAAACGAACACGGGTATATTTTTCAAAAATCTCAGTAATTCTTTAACTTTCCGTTTCTGAGCTTTTGGCTGTACATTCTTCAAATGATTTTTTAAGTCGTCCAATAGCTTTAGAAGTAATAGGTTTAGGTTGGTTAATAGGAAAGACATTCTGTGCAATCTTCGGTGGTATCATGTACGAACTCTTGAACCACGAAACATGCCTTGATAAAAATCGACTATTATTGCGACTCGATTTAAATTTCCACAAAAATAAGTCACGTATTTCTTTAATATATTTGTTTTACGTTCATCTAGGTTGGACAACCCATAAACGCTGTGAAACATTAACCGATTTACTTTGTTTCCAAACATCATTTAGGTTTACGTAGGCGGGGGCGCCTAGCCCTAAAAAAATAAATATTTTTATCGTCGCAGCTAATCTTTTGTAAATTTGTAGTATAGACAATAATAATTAAGAATTTGATAGTTAGAGAATAAAATCTCATAAAATTTATAACATATTCCTTTATAAAATTTGAATTTATATAAAAATGAAGGTGTTTAATAAACAAATACTTATTGTTTAAACAAATGGTTTATATTTACCGAAGTTGGTCATGTGGAAGTCATGTGGCATTGCAAAAACGTATATTTTAAATAACAGCCACAAAAAAACACACAAATCTAACCCGGCGTTACATCACGAACATATCAAATCGACTGAAACATGGTAAGCGAAATATACGTTTAGATTACGTATCCATTCGTGGCACCGTTACTTAGGGTATATTGTGTTTTACCTAAACCTTTAACACCCCCATTCGTACCTGTGTCCGTTTTACTTGAATTTGACAGTTGCTAAAGAATTTCGAACAGTTGCAACGAAGCATTTATAGTCTAAGATCCGTTATTGATGTCGTTGATCACCGATCGAGTAACCGAATAAAACGTATTTTTTATGAAATAAAATATGTTAAAATTCAATATTCAATTTTTTTAAATACTTTCACCGATCTCGTAACCAAAAAAATTAACACTAATTGAAAGTGCTTTTTTTTACTAACCTCTCAACCGCACAGAGCAAGCGCACTCTCTGTCATACGTCACAAGAGGCGGGCCCAGTTGCTATGCCCCGTCCTTTTCTATCGCATTAGACAGTACGCATAGACCCTCTCTCTCGCACAATTTCAAACGACGGACGTAGTGTGACCAGCTGTCATTCTGCGTCCCCCTCTATCGCACTGAATAGAATGGGTTTATCTCTCTCTCGCACGCTTCGATTTAAAAATTTTAAACCCTTGCAACCCTGACTCTTGAACGGTTTTTTGCAAGCAACCTTATACTATCGTTTTGCAAAAAAAATGAGCTTTATTTTGACATATAATTTATTTGGTTACTCGATCGGTGAAGGTATCACTTTCAATTCACTTATTTAAACTTGGCAACTGTATAGCCTTGAACAGAAAAAGGTAAGCAACCCTATGTTTGCGTCTTCTATAGGGTTTGCACTTTCAATTAGTGTTAATTTTTTTGGTTACGAGATCGGTGAAAGTATTTAAAAAAATTAAATATTGAATTTTTAATTAAAAATATCCTTGAACAAATTTATTTAGGCAACTCATCTACGTTACGTTTGTTAACATATTTTATTTCATAAAAAATACATTTTATTTGGTTACTCGATCGTTGCTCAACGACATCAATAACGGATCCTGTACTATTAGTACCGCTAGAATCTGAAAAGGCCACACTGTGCGGCGCGCCGCGAAGAATATCGGCTAATGGGAAATCGTAGATTTTGGTGTTCTAATAAGTTTATTAGTACCAATTTTTTTTTAAATATTTTACCTTGAGGTCGCTTCCCTAGAGGAATGTTTTTTTCCTTTTTGAACTCCACGATACAAAAATCACCACTTCTGACGTCTGAAACACTGTCATCTTCCACAAGGTCTCCCACAACATCATTATGAGATTAGTCAGCATAAGTAACCAATAGGTCTATTATGTCTTTTATGTCTATTATGTCACTACTGCTGCTCATAACAGGTCGTGTTGGCCAATTCTTATGTAGTAGGTTTATCTTTCTTGTGGCAGCCTTCTTTTGTACTCTTCTTCTATTTCTGCGTTTCAGGAGTGTCCCGTTACAATTCTACACTTCCCCCATTTTCTCCCTCACCCACTGTCTTTTCTTGGTGAAGCTGGAGGTAATGGACGTAGTTGTTCTGGTGTCTGAAGAATTAAGGGCTCTTGATTTCACAAAGGCCGTGGCGCTCATGTTCTTTCGAAGTAGATTAGTCACCTTTGGTAGCATTTCTTGACGCTTGCCCTAAACTCCATGCGCCTCTGAAGTAGATGGTTCGGGTCGATTAGTCACCTCCAATGGCTAAAACTCGTCCTCCGTAAAAATGTCTAAATTCAGAGGCCAAATTCCGGACACTCGAAACCCGGAGATGATGTTTGTCGGCGTGAATGCTTTCCCCGCAAGCTTTGCGCACACAAGTTTGATATTGGCTTACCTGGGTCAGATACCATCCACTCTTTACCAGTTTTGTTGTAGTATTTCTTGAATGATGAGAATACGGTCCTATCTAAAGGCTGCAGCTTGTGGCTCGTACGCAGGAGAAACGTTAACATGACGATTCCATTCTCTTTGGCCAGATTCAATGCAGCAAGTGACAAGTGGCTCTCGTGGTTATCGAGCATCCGGAGTAACTCTTTTCCGCTTTCCGGTTTGACAATTTCTATCAAATGTTTTAGAAATTAAACAAAAATTTCAGAGTAGGGCCAGCCTGATTTATTTGCTGGTCCTATAGATCATGTATTCTTTCATATGGACGTGTCGGCTGTAGTGGATATCTGGAGTACACATTTTGTCTTACATTTGCCTTGTTAAATTCTGTCATCCCACACAAACTTGTGTCCTCTGGCTTCCTTAGTGACAGCCGGTTGTCATATCTTTTTCTGAAATCTCAAAACGACTGACGGCCAGCCATTTTAACATCAACTCAGGATGCTGGAAATTTTTTGTTTGTTGTTTTGCATATTCATACGCCAATTTTCGTACTTCTATTACTATCAGGTGATAATTCCATTTGGCTGCCATAATCAAATATTCCACAAGAACGGCTTCGTCATCTACTGATAATGCGTTTGATGCATGGCAAACAAAATTTTTAGCGCCAGACTTTCTTTGGGCTAGAAGATGACGAAACCAAGAAGATTTTGATACATTGCGTAGCAGTGGTTATGTTTGCTACTTCAATTTTATTTCTTTTTACACCTCTCTAGCTTGTACCCATTTCTGGAATAATTAAAATATTTGTATACGATTTACTGTACATTGCGACAGTCCCAAAGTACACATTATATCAAAATTTAAAAAACTCACCGTGAGTCACAGATTGAACAATTGTTATAAAGAAAATACTATTAACCAACAAAAACTCGATTTCTTCATCACTGAGTCAAAGTTCAAGGGACGGCAATATTACGCCACCCGTAACACATGCGTAGCTGAAGCTCTCTCCTAATTCGATTCCCGCTTAAATCGCTAAGACACTCACCTTCTACCAACAATGTACCAAGGTAAAACCGTTCCAAGGTACCACGCTTTCCCCTACGTCTAATTATAATTAATCTGGTTCGGGAGATCAAGTTTCGCGCATTGCAAGTTGCTGTGCTGATATAGTCATAATTTAAAGATTTCGAATTCTGAGGATGTCTACAATGTCAAAAATTAGAAATTTGCATTTATTTGATTAATTTTGCGTAACCTCTTTATAATTTCTAAGTTTTTTTTTAATTTTGCTTAGTAAATTGAATAATCTATTATTATCAACGCCATATAGGTGCTTAAAATTTGCTCTTGCTCATATTGCTTCATGATAGGTAAAAAATTCATAAAAATCCTTTGCATCGTGATGCCTTCATTTTGTGACATTTTATTGTTAAATGTAACGGTTTAGTTGAATTTTAATTCGTTGTAGTTAAAAATTGTTGTGAATATTATTTGAAAGATTATTAGGGTTTAATAGAACGTTCTTTGTTATCGTACATTGGTACATGAATTATTCTCAGTTATCATTCAAATTTTTATCTTATTTTCTGAAGACTAAAATCGTAAGTTGTTCCAACCTTAAATAAAATTACACCTTATTTAAATTTTAAATAACTTGCAACTTTAAAATAGCCTAGATTACTCCCTGCAATACATCTAGTGGAGTAATAAATAAGTAGTAGCGGTAAAGTTTCACCTTCTGTAAATGTAGAAAAAAGTCTAAATTAGTTATGCTAATAAAATAGAGATGTGAACAATATTGCATGTGGACACATGAATTTGGAATGATAATGGCAAATGTAAGCAATCACTTCCTTAAATTCCGGTAGCTAATTAAAGGAAACACCCATGTCTTTGCACTGTCCTATACAGGTTCCGCTTGATTTAGAAAGAGCTGGCGAGCTCGGTTTAACTAGACGCTAGTTCGGTTTAATTATAAGTTAATTAGTTATTAAGTAAAAGTAATTTAACTCCGAAAGTTAAAATAATTATCTGTTGATGGGCATTTTTATAAATCGTCATAATTTATTTTAATAATACGTACATATAGGTATGTCTATGCAAGGAACTATGTTGAAAGTCTGTTGATGATTTAGTGAATATACATAATAGTAAACTGCAGTAGCGGGATAGCGGCATTCCTTTGAACAACTGGCCAACAATACTACGAATAGACACGCTGTTCTAATTATTATTAGAACTGTATTCGCGTACAAAAGATAACAATTGGTTATGGTACTATTTGAGGATTTAAATGCTAACAATTAAGATACAATATCGATAGTAAGTGAAATGAATAGTGGTAATTCAAAAGTGTCCATATTTATGTATATCAGAAATACTTAAGCAATTACTTTTTAAAAGTAGTAAAAGGCATCTGTGTTATGAAAGTATTCGCTTTAACTTTTATTTAAGCCAAGTACATACATCGGGATATTCTAGCATTCGACTGATTACTTTTCCAGTGATAGTTATTAAGGAACTGAGTAACTTACAGTATTATACTTTTACCTAGACAAGAATTTTTCATATAAAGACAGTTTAAGTAATTGAATCACGCTCTTCTAATAAAGCTTTGGAATCGATTATAGATTTTGCTAGCACTTATTTTTATTTGGCATGCCATATACCAATGGCGATTAACTACTATGACCCACACATCTAACATGGGAACACAAGAGTAAATACAAAAAGCAGCCATTGAAACTAGAACTCGTGAAACTAAATATCTTACATTTTAAACGATTTACCAAGTTTATCAAAGTCCACCTACTTTAATTTATTACAGCTTTACGTATTATCTATGTACATTTCGTTTAATATTTAGACCTTGGTACTCACGCCTTTGAATATCTAGGACAAATCTTCTTATTTTATGTTACTTACTTACTCTTAATTAAGCATTATTTTATTTGGCCATTTTCTTGCAGTCTCACCTGAAACAAAAAAAATGATTAATTTTCAAAAATCGATACAGAATATACATAGAAAAACTAAATAAGATTGACTTTCTGATATCAAAACCATTTTCTACACTTAAAATCTTGAAAGATTGATAAAACTAACTAAAATACTCTAGTTAGGCTATACAAATCAAAGAAGCTATTTTGTCATGGAAATCAAGAAAGATCTCGAGGATTCCGCAATTTTTAGTGCCTTGGTGTGTCACCATTTCATTTTCTGTGATTGTTTTCAGCATTTATAAGTTCATTTCATGTTTCATAATTTTGATTTCATAATTTCAAAGTGACTTGGATAACTATTACCATAAGTGCAATCTGTGCATGTCAACTTTTACAAGTAAAATGTCTTTTTTGTACATAGGATTTCAATACATAGTGGGGCAACTGTCAGGTATCTATTTAGGTATTTTTTATTATACAACGCCATAGGGACTTTTGTTATTCATCTGTGATTCACCATAATTATAATTTTTAAAAACAAAATAATATAAACAACTCATTGTTAACTTCTATTCTCGGAAAGAGTAAAATGTTTACTGTAAATCGTGATATTTTTAAAAATTATTAAAGATAATGATAGACTATAGATATCAAAATAAAAGAAAATAAATACTCCATTAAAACATTGACAGAAACAGAAAATACGTTCGATTAAAAAAATTGCAAAAAATGGATTTGAAACTGTCGATATTTAAAAAAGTATTTTGAACACCCTGTATAAAAAAATTTACTTCTAACACTTGCTTGGGACAATTTGATCCTAGCTAAGACCTCGCCCAAACTTTCAATCAACCAAAGATGACCTAGATATTTAAATTTAAATGAAGGGTTTACTTAAAAAATCATGTATGTCGTATGTAAGGGCAAAAAAACATAGGTTGTTCCATTTAAGAAAATATACTGTTATACGCCATACTTTCTTGAGACACCCTGTATATATGGAAGTAATTTTAAAATGTGCCTTCTTTAACTTTATTAACATTTCCCCAATTTAATCTTTTATATGGGTAACGATAAACCTATGTATAATCGAAGAACGGAGTACTAAATGGACACCCTGTATACAGGATATTAACTAACAATAGTCATAACTACATTATTTATGGTCCGATTTCGAGTAATAAAAAACCAGATCAAATATTACTATAACTACTACAAAACTAGTTTAAACTTTTAGGTTATGTTGTTAATTTTATTGAAATATTTTTAATTTTGTTTAAACACCTTTCTACATATTTTTTAATTTTGTATTGTTTTTTCGTGTAACTAATAAAATAGTTTTTTTATTACAATAAAAACTACACGAATTTTCGTGAAGAATCTAGCTAAATGCTAATACAACTGTTTTTAATTTTTTCCAAAGAAATATTTCAGCAATCATAATTTGCAACAGTTTATGGTTTATCGAAATCAGGATCATAAATAATAGAATTATGGCTTGTGTTTTTTAGTAAACCGCCTGTATAAGTAAATATTCAGTGACGACCCGTACCAAATATTTTTTGGTATGCTGAATCCCTCAAAATGTTTGTTCTGTTGTGCCTGTTTATTTTGCCAAATAGAACAACAAATCGTAATTCGCTTAAATGTACCAGACCTTTTACCTCCGTTTCTGTCCAGATTTTTTCGCCACGGTCATCAGAAATACACACATGGCAAATAAAATAAACCATTTTATCTACGACCGCTATAGAAAGTTACACATTTCGCACAATCTCGTAATCGTGAAAATGACTCATTGCTCACAATCTCTAAACTGAACGGTGTGAAACTGAAACTAAACGGAAATGATTTCCCACGAACATTAGTTCTATTAAAACGTCATAGATGTCAGCACATGCAATGTTATAATATTATTAATTATTTGAAATATAAAAGTTATAAACTTTAGATAAAAGTAAATGTATTTTGTTTAATTAATTATATTTTGAATGCAAATCCATCTAGAAAGATTATCGCTTCGGCGAGGAATTGAACCCTAGACCGTCTGCTTGCTAAGCCAGAACTTATACCGTTCGCCTATGTAGGCGTTTTAACATTATTTAGTTATTATTACTATGTAAAGTTATTATGAAATAGTTGATTAAATTATTGAATTAACGTAAAATTGATTAATTTTTTACATTATTATATAATTGTTAATATAATATTATTCATTATTATTGCAAAATTGCACTAAAAACAACGAAAGCTTTTATAATTTGCTACATAATTCACAGTACACTTAAAGCTACCTTCCTTGTCACCTGCAATACCAGAATATGTTTACATTTCGCAGCAAATGGGTTAATAACCTTGACAACTGAATTGTAATTGTTTATAAAAAATTACTTTTTGAAAACAAGTACATACGTATGATTTTTTAGCTGTAAGTACTAAATAGTAGATTGACTGAAATTAGCCAGATTGTAAACGTATTATTACATTCGTCTTTAAAAATTTAATATTTACTGTTTATCATGAGTAAATCCATTGATGGTAAAATGGAGTGAACACTTGCGCACCTCCAAACATCGTGGAAGATGCACACATTACATCTCTTAATTTATTACCAGATATTTCAAGTAAAAAATATGAATGCGAGTATAAATTCTAGGTTGAATATCTTAGTTTTTGGTGGTTTATTACTTTTTTTTGTGGTCGTAGATAAAGTATGGTGTGTAACGCGTGCAAAAACGTCAATTTCAAACTCGTGAGAAATTGGCACTTTTCTGCACTTGTAACACAATATACTATTTTCGATTACAAATCTAATTATTCCTCAATATATATGTCCTTATTAAATTGTCTTTTATAATTTTTACGGCGACTTTTACCGGCGATTTCAATATTTAATTCTGGTTTAGGACGACCTTGCTTTTTTACCACTAATTGTTCTTGATAAGGTAATTTAAAAAACGTTTCACTTAAATTAAATATAACGTCCATTTTCGAAATATGTTTCTACTTCGTATAACATACTAATAAATTCTTGAAAATCAATTGTGCTGCTAATATCGCTACTATAAATCCTATTTCATTTAGAGCTTCCTTATCACAAATCTAAACTAGTTTAAAAAATACACGTTTGAAAAAAGCACCAACACAGAAAGAATATATTTCCAATTTCCAATTTCCACTTCCATCTATTGGTGTAGTAATATTAATACAATTGACTTATTACTATTTATGTTCTCACTATTTCTTCTTTTTCTCGTATTTTTAAATTTAATTATTTTTTATTGTACATAATTAAATACTGTCACTATTCTGTACTGGGTTTCTGTAACAAAATGCGAAACGCGAAGCACAAAAACCACATGCGACAATAGACTTGAAAAATATTTCAGTACTAAACGAACTGCACGAACTGCAGTTATTTTATACCATACACTTCCCGTCTACGAATCCATCCAATGAAGGGCGACACTTATCAAATATCCTGACGTTTACTGTTAGAACAACGTAGTTACATAGCGATTGTGTCAACCCCCAGTATCGCGCTAGCGGACTTGTTTTATCTCAGTATTTATCGCAACCCTCATTAAATTATTTTAATGAGGGCCACAACCTAGTCGGTTATACTCCCTGGTGCCTTATTTCAGACTGTGTTTATTCATTTTTTGCCAAATCCAACTTAGAAAGATCTCTTTTTTAGTTACTAACAGCGAAAGCCACATTGCAAGCAAAATCACCCCTTAACTAAGTATTTATTAATGAAGCTAGACTAATTAGCAATACTTCCAACACTTGAATCTCTAAAACCATTCACATTGAGTTTATTAAATCTTTCTCTCAAATAATGGATCTATTTCATCCATCTCACTTGATATAATTGACATCTTCACAATGATTGGCATTACTATGACAGGTTTCGTTTGGGCTTTTATTTGTTTGTCATACAGCGGTTAATTTTTCATTCTCGATGCCATTCCTACAATAATCGAATTATCACCTTTTTTTTACATTAATCCAATTTTCGTTTTTATTCTCCCAAAAAAAAGCCAAACGAGGAAAACGGAAGAAAATAAAAATGTCGCTAAAAATTACTTTATGAAATTCTCTACTCCACGTCGGAATTTCCTAACATTTTAAAGACTAAAAGATGGGCAAATATTTATACCGAAAAGTAATAGTACAATTTACATTAGGGATTCTTAAATAAAAGAGGACGTCTCACATTACGCAACGGAGCCCACTGCGTTAAGTAGATTTATTTTCTTTTGTAAGCCTAAAAGCCTCTAATAAACTCATATTTGTTTGCTTTCGGAGGGATTTCACAGGAACAGTTAAGCCGGTCGGCAGTTTTTTTCTCCCCTGTAAATTCCTCTTTTTAAACTTCCAATAGATTTTTAAACGCGTCCTTTGAAGCGCTAATGAATCTGGAAACTTTAGCTGATGTTTTGATCGCGCCAGACGTGGTATTTTTACTGCTTCTCGTCGTTTTGTTTTCAACTTGCCGCTGCGCCTCTAAAGCCTTTTCTCTTTCTCTCTTTTCGGTGCATCTACCAAACAAAAGAATGTTTATTCATGATTCTTCTAGTGAAACGAAAGCATGTGTACGAGATTTATTACTTGGCGTCTGTGTTTTCTGACTTAATTGTCTGAAGCTTTGTAGATTTTGATGATTTCAATTTTAGGGCGTGTTTGAACGTTTAGACAGCTTCCGTCCAATTTAGTTAATTGATGAGACGCGTTTAAGTAAATAGAAATAGTAATGAGAAAAGAGTGAATGTCAAACAACATAAAGAAGAATATAATAGGTGTAACAACACACGTTTTAAAAATAATCTCCCAGTTTTGTTTTTCTAAATTGCGATCAGTCTGAACAAAACCTTGAATTGTTCTCGACTTTGCCTCCGCGGTCTTCGCCTAAAGATCCATTACGACGTTGACATGGTGACAAATATCAGTTGTTTCTGAAGTCACTACTGTATCTGTCACCGTCCAGGCCGCGTGTTTTTGTATCCTTCATTTTGTGTTTTCAGTTTTATTAATGGTGATGGTCGAGGAACAGCTACGACTGCTGTTTTTCACCACGTCGGTCGTCCATATAGTTGATCGTTCAAACAAAATTTTCCTTTATACGCCTCTAGTTATATTGGAATTCGGTTTGTCATTTTAACCTAAAAAATTTAAATTTTCAATTTCCTCTTATTATAATATAAAATAGCGAATTTCAATTTTTTATTACTTATTGTTTGCGAACGTCGTCTTCCTGGGTTTTCGCAGGATGATCTAGCAAATATTAAGAGGGATGTGAAAAATTATCCACGTTGTCGGTCGGTTATGTACCCTGGTGTGTAATGTTAGGTGGTGCCGAGCATAAATAAAAGTGCTGCTGCATCCATATTCATGAGGGGGTGTCACGTCAGGCCGACACGGCTCTGACATTTCCAGCTAATATAAGATGGCGGTTATAGATTACTTATGTCAGAGTAATTTTTTCATACATCGACTGTCTAGTTTATTTAGACATCGACGAGCAATAACCCCTCCTCTTAGTTGGCTGGCTGAAAAGTGTTCTTCTAATAAACACACGAAGTCTGTTTAATACACTTTAATGCCATAAAACGGTATTTATATTATAGAATGGCACCTTAGAGCTAGTAAAAGTTTATGTTTTTATTATTACTGTTTTAGTTTATAGTTAGTTTTAAGGCAATAAGTGGATGGATCTATTTCCTCTTTTTAACTTTTACGTACCAAGTCATTATCATTAAAGTATAATAAGTCTTTTTATGTTTGCTTTTGAAGGCTATTTTAAAATGAAAAAAGTTATTTGACAATTTGATATAATTTTCCTATAATTAGTACGTGTTTTTATGTAGTTATATTGATCCAATTCCCAGAACTGTTTATTACAGCTACTAATTGTACAGGATTCAGTGTGAGTTATTATTACCCTTTGTAAACAGTAATTATCTTTTTTCAGGGCAATGTAGAGTTTTCAGAAATAATTGTATGTTGTGAACAGTAGTGGAAATACAGTCATTACAAAATAGTTTTGAAAATCTTTTTTAGAAGCGTTAATTTAAAATATAAGGAAAATAGTCAATTAAGCACAAACAGGATTATCGATAAGTTGAGCTAGAAATTGGCAAACTAAGAAATTTTAACAATGATTAAAATAATCTAAGACACAATCAATAACAAATTCCTTCAATTCATCCTTCAATTTTTTCGTGTACCACTCGTCAATTACGGATAAGTCGCGTACAACTGAACTATTAAGAATTTCTGTTAAGATACATTCCACGCCGATTCGACCAAAGTTGGCGGGGTACCCTCATCGATTTTTTTTATATTTTGTTCACGTAATGCCCTTTCCAAGCCTTGTATAAAGCTCAGATATTACTGCCCGTAAATACACCGTTCGTGGGTGGACGGGAGACCACACGACGTTCACCCCTAGAACTGGCTATCTTCTACCCTATCCTGCTGACGGGCAACGGATGAAGCTGTCAGAATAAAGTGTGTGGTAGAGAAATTCGTGAGAATTCTCGACGGTAACTCATACCGACCAGGGGAGCCCTGGTAGATGAGACCGTGTGGGCGGATTCGAATCTCGCCTAAGGGACAAGGTCATTTATGGTCACCAAAGGAACCCGCTGTTTGACCGAGGTCATTTATGGTCACCAAGGAACCCGCTGCATGACCGAGGTCATTTATGGTCACCAAAGGAACCCGCTGTTTGACTGAATCACTAGTGCGGTGACTAGAAGTGAGGTTTATCCCGCTTTTGGGCATATGGGAAACTGCAAGCCGCCAGGTAAATGTGCTTAGGAGCTATCCTGACCACCCTATGATCCGGACTGCAGTCGGGTACAGTGATTGGGAGAAGCTCTGAAAGCCATTACACTTAAGGATAGTTGAAGCGAATACATAGCCTCTCACTATTAACACAACTTCGCCAAATTCGGGTACGCACCGGGAGTCTATAAGATGTAGACTTAAAAGAAGCTCTGTCGAGGGCCCATCGAGCCTAAAATTGGTAGATCGGGGTGGCAAAACCGCTTAAAAACCAAGTCCTGCCACATTTGAGGTTGGATTCGATTGGGCAGTGGTCCCACTTGATAACAGCATCAAGTTGGGGAATAGTCCTATTGCTGGACGAGGTACTTCACCCCGTATGAAAGAGGACCGGAGGGTGCCGGCGGGTAAGCAGCGTGTAAAGTCAACTGCTCGGTCACTATGCGCGACTTAGCTAGTAGAGGGTGGATAGGCAACCTCGCTCCTACCAGTGAGTCAATCTGGTATCAATTGCACGACTGCCGGTTATGCCACTTGCGCGCTGATTGGGCATATCCCAATCACTTCCTTATGGAATGAACGTGGGGGTAAGTTCACACAGGTACCCGACGTAAAACAAACTTGACATTCAAATACACAGTTCGCGAGAGATAGAGGTTTATTTTTTTCAGTTTTAAACGTACATGCCTATATTCAAATGCTATTTACACGGCCCTCGTATTAGTTAGGAAGGTCGTTTTGCATTTGAAAGAGAATGAAATGGACTATCTACGGTAATTTCTGTTCGTTTTTCTAACATTTGTAACATAGTATATTAACCGAGTTTTTTACAAATTTTGACTTTTCTCAAAATCGATTCCATTAATTTTTTTCAAAAAAATTACAACTATTGTATGCAATGTTCTTATAATTGCGTTAAAATTTCAATTTGGTATCGGCGTGGAATGTATCTTAAAGCAGATAAGGGTAACAACACTTTGGTAATTCTTTCAAAAGATATTTACATACAAAAAGTTAATGAATTTATTAATAAAGAAAATTTAGAAACTTTAAACAAAAACCCAACCACAAAATTCAAAAAAAAAATAAAACAAGGTTTAGAAAACTGCAATATCTGCATTTCAGAATTAGAAAAGCAACAAATCATTAATAAAAACCCACAACCACCTAAACTATATGGACTAGTCAAAACACATAAACAGAATATGCAAATAAGACCAGTTGTATCTTACATCAATGCACCTAATCACATTTTATCCAACAAACTGAACCAGATTATTAACACGAAAGGTTACAAATCGAAATACTCTGTTAGAAATTCATTAGAATTAGTAGATAAGCTGCAAAACATACATCTTCCACCACATTCAAAACATGTTAGTTTTGATATTTGCAACATGTTCTCCAGAATACCCCCACAAGAATGTATTCCTTTATTAGATAGTTTCTTGATCAATAGTAATATAGAATTAGTTAAAATGTTAGAATTAATTCAATTATTTGTTCTTTGTATAAGTCAAAATTATTTTACTTTTAATAACATAATTTATTTACAAAAAGTTAGTTTACCTATGGGTAATACTCTAAGTCCTCTATTAGCTAACATATTTATGGACAAGTTCGAAGATCAAATATTTGAATTAAACCTCTCTAAACATATTATCGTCTGGTTTCGTTATGTTGATGACATTTTAGCTTGTTTTGACAGTTCTTTTGAGGTTATCAATAAATTTTTAATTCTTATTAATAGTATCTACCCTAACATAAATTTTACACTAGAAACAGAACAAAACAGGGCTATAAACTTTCTAGACTTAAATATCAAGATTAACGCAGACAATCTATTTGAATTTTCCATAGACAGAAAACCAACACAAACAGACATAACAATACCAAATGAATCTTGTCACCATAAAACACATAAAATAGCAGCCTACAGATCATTAGTACACAGAGCTTTAAGTATTCCACTAACAAATCCAGATTTTAGCAAAGAGATATCAACCATTAAACAACTAGCACATACAAATCATTACAATCCGAACATGATTGACACTTTAATTAAACAAAAAGATTATAGGTTAGCTATCAAAAGAATATATCCCATTGACAATCAAACAGAAGACACAAATTACATATCTATACCATATTTTTGAAAAATATCAGAAAAAATTGCACGTATACTAAGAAAAACCAACAATTATAAAATAACATTATAAACCAACACTAACACTTTTTCATTTTTATTTAATGCTAAAGACAGAACACATGATATCATGAAATCGGGCATTTACCGTTTAAATTGTTCTTTTTGTAGTTCGGTATATATTGTGCAAAAAACACTTCGAAATTTTGCTCACACTTAGATTGGATTCGATAAGGCAAGGGAAGTGGACTCCGACAGGTGAGCACGTAACTAGATAGTAACCTTACTCCCACCAGTGAATATTGGCAGCACTCACATAAGTGACGCGATAATTCAGCTTATTTTACTTCCTTGTTTAAAAGGGAGCCGTGGCAGTATGCCACGTAAATCGGTATTGGCAAATCGCAGACGAAACATATTATTAAAGGAGCCGGGTGTTCATGTAGTTTTATTTAGCAACATTTTATAAACAATTTTAATAAAAAAGTTGCGAAGGAGCCGACAAGTGGCGTATTAGGAGGGCTGTCGGGCTGAGCAAGGGAGCAAAAAATATCTTTTAAACCTACTTAACTGATCTTGCGTAATAAAAAAATAGATGTTGATTTTTATTCTAGTTATAACGAAAATGGGCATAACCTTGTCTCGCTTCTGGATTGAATAGAGAGAACCAATAGATGCGTTTCAGTGGCGCCCAAGAACATTTCCAAGCCATTTTAATTTGCACTCCGTCCGTGATCCCATGCTCTTTCCCAATCGGATCCAATGCTAGTATAGCAGGGTATATATAGTAGATACTGCTATTTTAGCTGGAGTTGTTTTTTGATTGTGTCCACATTCAATAGTTCTTGTATTTTAGTTGGTCATTCACAGAGAAAAATGCTATAGCGTACTTTTGCACAACGTTGGTTAGTTGTGATTGTATTATTTTTTTGTACAATTGGGTTCAACTGTTTTAAAGCGTTGCGTATTCTTACTTAATACGATTGTTTGAAGAGGTTGTAAGATTTACTTCAACAAATTGTGCAAAGCAAATTGAAGTAACTGAAGAAATTAATAGTTCACAATATTGTGCTGCGTTTTTCCACAATCTTGTTGTATCTTTTGATACAAGTTGTTTAACTATAATCATGCACAGTATTGTGCAGCTTTTTAAATTGTATATGCAGAAAGAATACAAATAAAATTGGAAACTGTAAAACAATTTGAGCGAAACCTGTCAAGGTTATTTTTAATGTGGGATTGACCAATTGCATTTATTCCCTCTCAGAGCAGACTCCAGACATAAACAAACTGCAATAAACGCTGTGCTAAGTGGAAATGGAACATATTTGTTTAGTAGATTCATGATAGTAGTTGCAGACTACGGATGTAATGTAGGTGAATAAAAAATTAATTAATGTATGCAAGTATTTTTAATTTTTACCCTATATTTTAAATCATTATTATTGTGATTGGGGACGCATTCAATTTATCCATTTATTTTAGTGCAAGTGCTATGTAATAAATAACTTATTTATACATTCATTTTCCAGGCGTAATTGGGTGCCGAGTTTTCTCGTCTTCTTGGGTCAACCACTTTAAGGAATGTTTTACAAACCAAATTTTCCATTAATTCGAAAAGGGACCGACCGATGATCTTCCAGTGTTTGGCATTATTGAGAAAATAGAATAATAAAGTATTGCCTACTCCATTGTTATGCTCTTGAGGTTGATGTATAGAATCAGATTAAAGTGCATGTTTCCAACTTGAAATTTGCACTCTTATATGCCATGGTTTGTTACTAATTTAAATAGTAAATCGTTTATTTCAGTTAGATCTTTTGTTTAATTTGTATTTTTTCTTTATATGAATGTATTCTCTTTGTATTTTTGCGTTTAAATTAAATATACATATAACTTTTTGATAAAATTATGCACAATTTGTATCATTAAATCACCCAATGTTTAGCGTTTCTTTCAGCAATATTAAAGGTTAAAGAAAAATAAGCACAATATTGTGCAAATAAGCACTAAACTACTATCGACACATTACTCCAATATTCATAAGTGTTTCCAACAACATTGTGCAAAAATTCAACATGAGAATTGCAAGTGTTTAACACAGCATTTTGCAAAACTGTGCTACAAAATGTAGAAGATTTATTAAACAAATTGTTCTAGGTAGTTACTTATTTGGTATGGAGATATAAATAATAAGTTGTTTGGATAAACATTACAATTTGTTTTGCACAAACCAATGCAATTACATTGCACAAATTGTTCCTGTCACCGTTTTAGACCCAATTTGTTTTAATTTTCTTGACAATTGTGCACAAAATATACAAACATTTCTCCCTGTGTTGTATGCTACCTCTTCGTGAAAATGTTATTTACAAGCCTGTAAGAAGACTTCAGAACAGAAACAATTATTATTTTTCCTACGACCCCATACGAAAGTGAACAATAGCAAACGCTACCGATATTAAGAAAGTGAGTCATATAACACGCGTATGTTAGGAACATAACACACGTGTGTGTTATGAAAATACGTCACGCTAAGCAATATCTAGAAATCCATGAATTTTGTTTACATTAAAATGATGACATTAATGTTTAATCCAATTTTGAGAAGCATTTTAACCGTTATGTATCTATTCTTTTCTTATAAATATAACTTTAATTAATGTTTAATTAGTTATTTTAGCTATCAAAAAGAAATATCTAATAGATTACACCTAACGTAACCTCACTATAATACATGAAAATTATTGAAGCAAGTTTGCCAAGATTAAAATCAGCGATGCCAAATGGGAGAAAAATAAGAGTAATGTCAAATAATTTAGTTAGACCTCTTTCACACCTGGCATTGTGTTATTAGTTGAAGTTATGTTTGTTAATTATGGAGATATTATTAAATATAAATAAAAAATAAATTATGTGCCTCTGAAATTATTATATTATAAATTGTAATAGTAATTCATTTAATTAATTTTGCTGCTAAACCCAAGGTTTAATTTTATACTATGTTTAAATAAGTTATGAATATATGAGTTTTTAAAATTGAAATTTATATTTAGTAAAAGAATCTATTAAATAAAATGTTAACAAACACCCATTCACTTTAACAATTGTCATAATTCAGCTCAGTCAATTCACACTCGTGCGTACGAAAAGTTTCACTTTCTACACTAGTAATGTAATATACTATTACCTATTAGTTCCTTCGCTACCCAGATAATAAGGGGGTTTCTGCAACATTGATAATAACATTGATTGACCTTCTATTAGAAGGTCAATCTTTTTATTATAAAGTCACAATGAACAGTTCTATGTTATTAAATTGATTGTTTTGGTAATTTGCTATTGCGATTTAAGCGATCGGATAATAATTCCTAAATATTAATTATATATTCTACATATCCAGAGAAAGACCAAGTGGCAATCGAAATTTCACTACCAATTCGTATTAGGGAAAACCAACATTCATTATAAGAACGGTAGGTACCATTACGCTAGATTCGCCTTTTAACTAGAAAAGGTACGACATATTTTTAAATTAACTATTCGCACTAAGCTTCAGTAGAAAATGGAACGAATGCGCCAAGCCACCAGCCAGGAAAACTATAATTTATGTTAGCGAATTAACGTCGCTTTATATGCACACGCATTATAAAGATATCGCAAAACACATAGTGGCACTTTTCCCTTATAAAATGCAATTGCTATTCAAATGCTTCACATAGCAAGTCGAGGAGTAAATTTATGGTTTGCAGTCGATTTAAAAAGGGGTATAAACTATCGTGGGCGAGCTTCCGTCTTTATTTTAATTTAATGCAGAAATACGATGGTGGATAGAAAAGAGACGAATACGTCGTGTATCACATAGAAATGCACATACATACCCCACACACTCAAACGTATACGTATTACGTATGTATAAAATAAGACACGGAACGGGACACTGGAGACAATGATAAATGCGGTATTTGTAAGTAGAGCTTATTCCGTTTGAGATTTAAAACAGAAGAAGAAGAAGAAGATATACAACGGCCATAACATTTCGTAATGTATTACTTCCAGACGCGTGTGTTATATTCAGTAATGTGTTTTGATGTTTTTATTATTTTATATTATTACTTTCACTATCGTAGAGTGTTTTTCTTAATTTGCTTTTCCAAACAGTAGGAAA
This sequence comes from Agrypnus murinus, assembly GCA_929113105.1. Taxonomy (NCBI): domain Eukaryota; kingdom Metazoa; phylum Arthropoda; class Insecta; order Coleoptera; family Elateridae; genus Agrypnus; species Agrypnus murinus. The sequence goes on from OV816025.1 coordinate 103,029,761, forward strand.
AATGTAGGACGAAATCAGGAAGAACATACAACCATAGTGTTCTTTCGTGCTAGTTGTAAGAACATTGCAAATACAGCTTGGATTAAGTATTTTCAAAGAAAACCAACGACTGACGTTACGTTCTGTTGCATTCAAGTAACTATCTTTCAACAACTAGGCAACCGTACTTTGTAGTGCTTACGATTTTACACGAAAAAGTAACATAACCTAGGTTTAATGATAATTGTTAATAATTTGCAAGCAATAGATAAAACTTTACTTATATATAAAAGGACACAGCAATGCTTTGAATAAATAATTTGAGTAAAATACAGAGTTCGCTAATTGATTTTCACAAACAACAAATTGATTTCCAAAATGTCAACCATTCCATTTACCGAATTAAAAAAAAAGTAACCTAGATCTGAGTGCTTACTTGATTGATCGGCCGTGTATCTTTTAGTATTGCTCATTATAAGCATCTGGTCTAAATGACTTGTTCAACTTTTGTGTGTAGTACAAACATGTAGACAAGGAACTAAAGAAACCTCTTCCTAAACAAAAAAGCATAGAGAAAAAATCAATCTTAATTTCAAACTACCACTTGATGTTAAAATAAATACTTTTCTTAGCTATGAAATTATTCTAATTCCTTTTTCTTCAATACAACGGTCGATATGAAATAGTTTTATGAATGATAAATGATTTTGCGTGTCACCTGAAAACCTGTTAACTTACGTTGACAAAATAGAAAAGATAGTACCCTATCACATATTTATTCCGCAATAAAGCGATTGGAATTTACCCCAACACAAGACACATGGGTTCATTTCATTAAAACAAATTGTGATTATAATCCGACAAGGCGTTTTAAGTATACATGCTAAAGATCATTACAATTCCAACTCATTCCTAAACCTTGGCGCACGCAAACCAGCACTGCTAAACTTCTCAATAAGAAGGAAATTTAAGCAATGAACCTCAAACTACTAAATTTAAAAATAGAAATTAACTTTTTAATGATATAAAGTACCCAAAATTGGTATAGATAGCGAGAGTAATATCGACATTTTCTTATCGCTTCAAGTTCCTTTCTCCAAATGCACACATGTCAAATTCAAATATCAGTTTGACACATTGGATCGTACCATCATAAAGTGGTATCATTTAAAAATAAAACGATTTCCCAAACGCGGTACTTGCGAGCTTTTTTTCGTCAATAAGCACCATTTATAGATGGGTTCCTAAACAAAATGAGCACTGGATTCCAGAAATAATAGAAAAAATCCATAAAAATGTACAATGCGATGGTAGGTACTCAACTGAACTTAGTAGAACTCAAAAAATCGTTTTACAATAATGCCATAACCGCCCTTGTATCTTAGTATGTGTCTATGTATCGAAGTAGAACTAAATAAATTAAAAAATAAATACTTCCACCTAATAAGTTGTCGTCTTCCTTTTTTTGCGCTTACCTAGCAATCTGTATATACGGGTGGAAGGGGTACTATGCGTTAAATGTAAGGGGTGATAGAAGATAAAAAGAACAAAACAGTCTTGTACAACTAGAAACTAGAAAAAAATAATAAAGTTGTAGACTTTAACATCATTTTGCCGCATTAATAATATTAGTTTAACTATGGAGCTTTGTCAGAAGATGCATCTCATCTAGTACAACAAAAAACCTTAATAACATTTTTTCGTATGATCAATGGTTTATGCCTAATATCGGATTCTTTTTACATTTACAATTTTTTAAAAATGATGAATTTCTAAATGTAAAAAGAATCCGATTTTTAATTAATCCATTTATTAACAGAATTATATTTAAATCAACGTTTTCTCTTGGGTAATTATGAAAAATTAAGAATTCTAGACGAATAAGCAGAGTTATCTCCTTATATTGTTGAATATAAAAAAATATAAAAAGTCAATTTTATGAATTATGGATTTCATAGTCAACAAAAATATGTGACATTTCTTCGGTATAATGTGTATTATTCAAACCTCAAAAATTTCTTATTCGTTTTTGCTCGATTGAGCCTTCAGCAAAAATGGTCTAAAAAGAATCGTAGCCATTGTCCCTTTCCCAGAATACATCAATTGTAATATTTCTCCATTTAAAAAATCGTCAATAATTCACACAAACCCAAATAATGTGATAACAATTTCTCCGATTGCATTCATATATAAAAAATATTCAGAATATTCCTATTGACAGAAAAGTCCATCGTTCATCGTTCGAGATACGTCTGCCGAAAAACTCCATAATCCCGAACGCGAATAGTCGAGCTTAACGGATGATATAAAAAACCTCATCAATACACAAAGAAGCAAACAAAACAAAAATGAAAACAGTAGGAAAACCCTTTTCAAGAGCACGTCGACGTTCAATTCGTACTAAAGCATTTTATCGAAAACAAACAGAGTTAAAAGACATATGAATGCTCATCTTTTTAATCTTTTCCAATTGCATGATTTCATTCCGCACCATCTGAGCCCACATTGATATCTGTTATTCTCCGCAATTTCGTTATACGTGATGCCCTCCATGTTTCTTCGCAAACTCTTTCTTTCTATCGATATCGCTTGGGACATTGCGAACAAAAGAAAAAAAAACAAAATTCATCTTTATGTGATTCGTTATTAGTGAGACGATATTAACCAATAAAATTCCATTTTTGCAGGCCAAAAATATGAATATTTTAAAAAGTAAATGAAAAAGTAAACAAGGGTAATGAAAGGGGAGGAATAAATAATGTGTTCAATACGGAGGCCCTGGTATTTTTGTGAGGTAAACAATTTTCCTTCTATTTGTCTGATACAATTAAAATTAATGTAAAGTAAAAACACAACACTTTTTGGCATTTTTCAATTTAAAAACAAAAAATGAATACACCGGGATAACTGAATAGTCAAAACAAACAGGGAATATTTACTGTTTGTTATCCCAGAGTTGAACAGGTGGTATAACGAACCATTCTGGATACATGATAAAGTACCACCGAAGAAGGATAAAAAATCCTATGATTGTATTTAACAAAAAATATTGAATTTTAGCCCCACAATATGAACAAAGCTCCATAAAAATATAATATGCAATCCTTTAATAAGCGAAATATAAAACAACCCTAGTTCATTATTTCGAGACAAAGGAAATAACTATCAAAGGAAAATTAATATTATAAAAATCTGGCAGCAGTGCACGGAAATTATTTGTAATTTAATATCAGCATTCACAAATAAATGCAAAGACTCCTAGTTTCCTCTTCAATTTTATTTAATTCTTCACCTTCTATTAATTTAATGCATCTCACCATGAGTTATTTCAATGTACATTGTACAATGTACATTCTATGAAAACAGCTGAAATTTAATCTATGGAGATCATTCAAATTTTGAAGTGATGCCTGACTACCCTTTATATACGTTGGCAAAATTGAATACTAAATTAATGTACTGCAATTGCTGCAGAGAGTTTGGTAATTAGTATTTAATTAACTCTCTTAAGCAATGTCATTGAATTAACAATTTCTGTGTTTATGAATGTATTCATTTTTAAAATATTAAAATTTTAGTTACTTAAATCCATTTACTATATGATCATTTACTTAATCTTTACTGTACTGAATAATTCTTAACAATAAAAAATATTATCTAAACAACGCCCCACGATTGGACCGTAAAGTGTAACGCACAAAATAATGCTACCCAAAACAAATGACTAAAACGACAAATACTTACGTTACTTTAACTTATTATTACTGCCTCTGCTTAGCTATGACTCAATCTTATTCAAATTATCTTAGTACATGAGCAAGCTGAAGCATCGGTGAATTGGTTGGAGAGCTATGGAGATGGGCGCCAGCACATTTCGTTAAATAGTTTAAATAATAAACTATTCATTAACATTATTATAAATCTCCTCAATATCAAAGTTCAGCTACAATGAAAAAAAACTGGTATTTTATTTATTTATTAACATAAAAATAAAATAAATTGTCAAAGTCAAAGTAGTAGTAATACTTAATAAATTAATTAGCTGACTACGGATGGCCGTCGTAAGATTAAAAAAGTTAACTAAGTTACTGTAAGTAGCTCAAATTGTTAACAAACGATTTCTCGCTTAATCAAATAAAAAACTGGACCTTGTTTTTAAAAAATTTGTTAACAAAAGAAGCCCTCAGATATGATTTTTTTAGCTTTAATCGACTTTATAATCTCTACATCTATAACGTTAAAAAATTTATTTTTAATTTTAGTTTTGCTTTTAAATGTTTCCTTCATAAACCACTCATCAATCTATGAATAAGTTTATATTTTTAAGCCACCTTGTAAAGCTCCATCAATACAAAATAAGGATTTGTGAATGTAATCGAAATGACTACCTCAACGGTGATGGTTAAACTCGTTCATTAGGTGAAGCTACGGAGAGCCTGTACGTATACAACAATGATACATTCCAAATGCTTCCGTTAATCTGATCGAAATTATCATCTTGAACCCCAAGCCAAATAATAAATTCTCATGTGGAAATCCAAATATAAGGATTTTACATCAACATCTTACAACAAAGAATTCATGGGAAACCACAGAAAAATAATCTCATAATAATTTTGGAATGACCGGAACAACTTGATGTACCAGAAAAATACTGGAAAAACTCGGGGATGCCGGAAAAAACCTTAAAAGTGTCACGTGTGGTTTTCGTGACTGGAGGACGTAGTCAGAGGTAGAAGGGAAAGAAAACACGCGGCATGAAAATAACTATATACTAACAATAAAACAATAGAATGCAAAAGTGTTATACACATAGATAATACAGTGCGAAGACGTACATGTCCTCCTAACAACTAACATAATCATGAGGGTGGTCGAAACCACCCTACAGTAGCACTAGGCCTACAACTAAGCACTAGGAAATCAAGTAATCGGCACCCCAGGGTGCTAGATTCTAGATATTCCTAGATTATTACAACTAAGCGAGAGGGAGTCTTAGCACAACCCCCTCATAACTAAGCAGAAGGAAGAGAGGTAATCACTACCCCAGGGTAGCAGATTCTAGTCAACCCCTTAGTAAATAAATTAAAAGATACTCACCAGCTTGCTTGGAGATGTTGTCGTGTTGGAGTCACTTTCACTGACTGACTTGTAAGCTCAAATCAAGATGGTTATTTACTGTATCCTCATGAATATTGCGAAAGCCTCATTGTATAATTGAATAAATTACAGAGAATGAGATGAATATATAAATGCATAATAAGATGCAAATATAAATGCATACTGTATAAATTAATACATTATTTCTAATGGAATGCAGACTGTATAAATTACTTCCAATGAGATGCATGCTCGTACATGTATATGGGTAGATGTTGCAGTAACCTTGATAATATTTATACTAAACGAAGACAAGATAAGAAGTTAGAAAAGGATACCATTTGAAATAATTCCGTTTGTGACAAAAGTATAACTACATCATAGTAGGAGAAACCAATAATCAAATTATTAATGAAATAAAACAAACACAATTATTCAAGTAACAGACTCAAAACGGAATGAAACACGCACAAATTTTACGACTTAACATTCCATCATAGGAACGGAAAATCGTTAGCACTATATATAGGATATTGAAATTTAATATCTTTTAATTCGATAATTCAAACTAGAGAACGTTGCCATGAAATTTGAATTTCACTATTATAGTGCAGGGATAATTAGTGGTTTGTCTAATTGTATTGGAGACGTAGCTTTATTAATCAAAATTGCTTGAGTGTTAAATTATGGTGATTCAAGGGAAAAAAAATTAATTTAGCAATACTTGAAGTGGACCAAAAACGAAAATAAAAAAACATAATAGAATAATGTCTATAATTTTATATGATCATAATTTTAGGTACACCTTCCTAATATACGATATCGATAAATTAAACCTATTACAAATAACAATTCGAATACGGACTTCTATAAAACCTTATATGCAATTTTTGTTGGCACAAAAAGACATTAAATATATAAAGATTCGACCTGGAATCGTTGAGAATGTTATAAAACTTTTGTCCATTACATTCTTTGACGTAAAACTTGCAAGGGATGTGGTTTAACCGTCACTATTTGATTTGAGTCTTTAGCCACATTATTTCTTATATAGTTAGTCCAAACAAACAATGTCGTATACAAATCAACTTGTTAACCCCACCCCCCGGGCACGGCCTTGATACTGCATTAAGCATTGTACGTAACAACAATAGAGGCGTAACAGAAAATTGTTGAACTGATAATAAGATCTACTGATTAATTTAAAAATAAGTTCAAACTAATTTATTGCATAAATCCATTGTGCGCCTCATACAAGCACAAAACTATTGTTTAGGAGGGATTTGTGCCTGGCTTCTCCACACGCACGGCATACGTTCATTCTTGGATTCCTACACGGTAGGTCTCGTAATCTCAGGGACATGGCAAATTACGAACATGGTTCATATTAATGATTCATCCTACCACAAATGTTATACTTTTAATATATCGTTGTCATTAATTTACGCAGTTTCAGTGCAAGATATACGCCTAATATTTGGTAACATCTCTGCACCATTGTCAAAAAACAAGACAAGCATTGTGACGTGGTCACAAGTTTTTTTTATTATTATAAGCAGGCGGCATGCATCCTTTAAATTAAAAAAAATCACAATTCCTTAAATTTTTTAAACTTCATTTCAACGTCTTCATAATTTGGCAGCGAAATTGTTTTCAATATCATTATTTGATTGCCTATCAGGTTACCGGTCAAACCTTTTAACAACTAAACGCAGCACACAGTCGTCCGCGACCACGTCGCCGACGACGTCGGGGACGTGGTCCGGATAATGTCCCAAGGTTTAGATTTGTTGTAATTTATTGCATAAACAAGTTGGACTAGGAGTTGGTTTGTATAATAAAATTATAAGTATAGTATTTCGGGTCGACGTCATCGCCGACGTGGTCGCGGACGACCGTGTGTGGTGCGAATTTACGAATAAATAAATTTACACTAGAAATTCTAAAAATATACAAAATATACACTAACAAAAAAATCCGGTCAAAACGTCCGACCGTATAATTAAATACACAAAAATATAAATTTAAAACACAATGGTTTTAATAATGTGAGTATTCATAGTTATAAAATAATAAAAATTTGAAAAATTTTACTTTTTCAATTAATGGACGACTATGCTCACAACATTCCAAAATGAATCAAAATGTCTGTGATTTACATACATATCATTTTGAAATGTTGTGAGCATAGTCGTCCATTAATTGAAAAAGTAAAATTTTTCAAATTTTTATTATTTTATAATTACTGTAATTGTTTCTATTATGTACAAGTACATGCACTAACGATATCAAAATAAAAAATAAGGAATAAATAAATAATAATAATTTAAATTTTGAGAGGTAGTCATCGTGGAGACTGTGGAGGAGATCTATTTGTTTCAAATAAAATAAAAGTCTGTTACTTCGGACCCATTCGAACCCCTGTTGGGTGTAAATCTGTAAATTATTCAATTTCGGTTGGTGTTTCCCTTTCATACATTTTCAGGCAGATCAACTTATAGACTCCTAGTTTATTACCATTTGATATCGTGACTTTATTATTTTTAATATTTCTGGATAAGGTCTTGTTATAGTATACCTATGTACTTAGTTTTAAATCTTCCTTGAAAAACTACTAAAACAGATCGCAGGGGCTGTGGTCTATTCCAATATTATATTTTAAATGGTGTCTCCAAATCACACATTTGTATTTGAGTTATGGCAATACGTATTTCGGTAACAAAGTTAAAGAAATTTTGTTACAGCAAACCTTTCTCCTGTGGGTGACTTTTATTAGAGGGCTTATCATAAATATCCAAATAATACCTACAAACAGTTTAAAAAAATTTCTAATAACAGAAAAGGGACCAGAAAAGTCGACCTTGACTAAAGTTTATGACATCCATGTGTCCATCTTTACACTGAGAGACTTTTTGATCCAAAGACAATTTAAAAATGGTTCGTTATAGTTTTAGAATTTCCTCTCTTTTTCCGTTACCTAAGATTTGGTTATTTCTAAAATTAATTAGATACAGTGTTCACAATAATTCTTTTTATCAAAGATAAAATTTAAATTGTCGAATAAAACAAATTCAGTTTCCTTATTTAATTACTTTGGGAGAAAAATTTAACTTAAAAAGCTTTTCCTTGCCATTTGTTTCAATCTTTTGTTTACAATTATTATGTCTTTTAAGTTTACGTGATTATTAAACATTTGAAAGATGCAATGCATAATTAGCAGGGTTACCCGTCAATTCTAGTTCAATTCGGGTCAATTCGGAGTCACCATTATAGTGTATTATTAGGGATTGATTTGCCTTCTTGTAAGAACAACTCAATAAAACGCGTGTCTGTGTGGACTTATAGAATCTTTATTTCTTACTTTACATTTATTATTGTTGCTATGGCAATCCCTATGCTTCAATTATTGTTGTTACGTACAACGCCTGAAACAGTGTATTATTAATAACTTACTGTAATAACGTATATAATTAAATCATTTCTGCACTATTTTTACGTTTTTCTTCTTCTTCTTCTTCGCCCTGGTACCCTAAACGAGTGTCGGGTTGTTTACGTTTTTGTTTACGACTAATTTACGAAATATATTATGCACTATATTTGTTTCAATTATATTTATTTTCAAGCGATTTAGACTGGTTGCTGGTCAGACCATGCGCTGTTGCCATATGGAATTGGATATTGCTTGTTTGCTCCAACACCTCTGCTGCATATTTTCAGTGTACGTTTTTAAAAGAATTATTCTCTTATGAACAATATGACCTTGTTGATCTCCATTCATCCCCCCCCCCCATCATCCCTTGTCTTGGATGGTCATTCTTATAGTATACGAATCTAATTTGTCGTAAGGCAATGGATAAATAACTTTTACTTCCTCTATACATGAACTTGGATTTCAATTTTTTTGACAAAATATTAAGTGATACATGTTCTCTTGTATCCAAATGTGGTATATCAATTGAAGAGCACAGCCACACACATAACGTCAGGTACTTACTATTCTTATATATGTATTTCATACATTTCATTGCTAATATTTGTCTCTACAGAGAATCACTGTCTGTAGTTTGTTTTCGATTTTGTTTCCTCTTTGGACTGGAAACTTCTTCCGCAGATGAAATGTTGGAAACAGTCTTAAGATATATTTTCAGTGCTTGAGAAACTCTCTAGAATTCTATTCAGTTAATGCAATTGTAAATACAAAATAGATAACAAATTATTGTAAACAGAACTTAGAAAACACAAGAAATAATTTTTTTAACAACCTATTTTTTGGTTTAAAAAATATTATTTTTGGTTTAAAAACCTATTTGTATTTATTCTATAAATAAATGTATTACTAAATATATGAAAATTAAATTTTATTATTTTCGATACAGCAAATAATCTTTCTTCATAAAATTCAATTTTGACAGTTATTATTTGCACAGTTGGTTGTACTCTTACGTCACTACTTTTATATCTATGACGTGAACGTAAAGTTAGACTAAACGGTGTATAGCTATCGATTAATCAAAATAAAGCCTGACAAATTTTTAGTTTTCACAACATATTTACAACAAATTTACGACAAATTATACGCTATAGTGTTTTTAATTATATTTATTATCTTGCGATCTATACCGGTTTTTGTGCTAACTCCATGGAAATTAGCATTACTATCGATTATTTTCCAAAAACTAAGCCCAACAAATTTTTAATCTTCACGACATATTTACGACTAATTTACTATAAATTATGCCCTATAGTTTTTTTAATTACATTCATTATTTTGCAATCTAGGCCGGTCGCTGTGCTAACTTCCATGGAAGTTAGCATTACTACCGATTATTTTTAAAAAATCAAGCCCGACAAATTTCTGCATTTCACGACATATTTACGACTAATTTACGATAAATTATACGCTATAGTTTTTTAATTATATTTATTATTTTGCGATCTAGACCGGTCGCTGTGCTAACTTCCATTGGAAGTTAGCATCACTATCGATTATTTTAAAAAAATTAATCGCGACAAATTTGTACTTTTCACGGCATATTTACGACTAATTTACGATAAATTAAAAAATATTTTATTTTTAATTTTAAGAATGTTGTTGTGCTAACTTCCAGGACGTCTAATTTTCTATTCTCTGTAGAGTTTCCAGGTCTCTACAAAGTATATTATTCAATTTCCATTTGGGTCACTATTAGATGATCACCAAGCAATGCCCAGTGACTGGCATTAGATGAATTGGCTTAGTGTCAAAAGAAATAATTACAAAATCATCTGAAACAAAACAATTAGGTCCAAACAAGAGGCCCATTTAAAGTTGCTGTTGATGAGATGAAAGAGGTGAATTCGATCGTTCCATTTCCCTTGATAAGGATTGCTCAGGATACAAAAGGCATGAAGCTAAGGGTGTAGATAACTTAACTACCGGTTAACGAATTCCTATAACGACTGTCCAGTTTTCAGTTGAATCAAACAATACTGACATCATGTATAGAGGTTAAGAAAATACAACACAACCATTGCTCTGATTGTAACAAAATCAGATTTTTATGTAAAAAAGTTCCTACCATCAAAGCCTACAAAAAGGCTAACAATCCTTTGTTGAAGTTCTTACAAATTTATCACACGACACAGCCTATAAAATAAACAAAACTAATTACCTTTATTTAAGCAAAGTGTGTATAATTATTTAAGGCACATAATAGAGGGCATTAAACTTAAAATACCAACACAGCAACCAGAGAAATAAAAGAACGAGAAAGGAAAAGAAAAGCATTTTAAACGTTGAAACCATTGCTTCACCCTTTTATATGTAAATACAGTATCCTGTTTCACAAACAACGCTGTTTAAAATTCACCGCAATGGTGCAAAGTTGTAAATGTAACACCCCTAACGTCTTATCTGCTTCCATAATTCAATCAAGAGCCGGCTAATCTTGATTTACATAAAATAATTAAGAAAACCGAACAAATACAGCTCCTCTCAGTTATACCCTCATTAGGAAAAGTAAACCAAACTGAGAAATATCACCCGGAATGTATATCTATCTACCAACGAGAAGTTGTTACACCGAAGCTAAAACCTTCGAATAAGTTTTGAGTTGATGGCATCGAGATTATACCGAGGGAACTGCTGGGAAAGATTCGTTATCTCTTTTAGTTTCGTCAACGCAAAATTCAACATCTAAAACCCTATTAATAGGAGAAATCTGCTAGGTAATAGGCAAGATATAATGGTTTCTTTATTAAGTCTCCAATAGTTAGTTAAGACCCATAACGGCCTGGATAAAATTTTAATAACAATAACCGGTATGGAAATAAATGTTAGAAAATTCTTGTATGCAGACAAGATTTAAAAAGTTAAATGGCCGATATCCAATTTCATAAATACAGAAATTTGATAAAGTAGAAACTAGATTTAAATATTTATAAGAAAGAAATATCAGAAGTCGTATTACTGTCACTAAAGCATATATCCCACTCACAGTCAGAAATATTCAGTAAGTCCAACCAAGGTCTATATATATGTACCAAGCACTTTTAACATTTACTAAGCTGGATCCATTATTTAGATAGTAATTTATACTCTATACGTTTTTGCGCTACTATTTAGATTAGCAAGATTAGCATAGCAAGAATAGTTAGTAGTAAAAGTAATTAATTTTCATCTAACACTTATTTATGTTCATTGCCAGAAAACACAAGCCCACAAAAACTAAATTTCCCGTTTAAAGGTGTAGCTGGGATACCCAGGATTCCCATCAGGAAATAATTTTAGAATTTGCCTAATAATTACATTATATCTAGCACAGCATAGCGTCTTTCATTCCCTTCATTTTAAGGGATTATTTATTTAAAGCTCAGATGGGAATCTAAGAACTTCTAATCATATACTCGTAAAGTTAATTTATAAATAAATATATCTGATATGGAAAGAAGTAAATCTTTAGCTGCTTATTTGGTTCCCTACAATTAATCACAGTTTCCATTATGATTAATTTGGCAACACTAAAACTAATCATGATGTTTACATTTTCAAGTTGATTTTCAACGTTGGTTTTATTATAACTTTTGTATTTGAGTTTGTGTAGACAAACTAATTTTGTCAATAAAGCACGAGTGTCTTTATGCTGGGTAATACTAAGAATGGAGAATGTTGATCTTGAAATAAATTCAAGGTCTAATAACAGCTTTCAAATAAATCTGATTTATAAGAGAATATCGGAATACCTTATCTGCCTTTTAAAAAAAGCACATTTGATTTTCTAAGGTAAGTTAATTAGATTAAAGGGCGATGTTTAAATTAAGTGCAAGCGTTTTTACTATTAATCAACTTTATTTAAAACCGAAAACACCAACGAATTTTTCATTTAGTGAGTTTTTCACACGATTACAAGAATGCTTAAGTCGTTGATGTCATCGTTACAAAGAACAACCAATAGTATTCCTTTTCGTATTTATCAGCGTTGTCGGAATTATCATCTGACTGACTGACTGATAATTGTATTGTTTATCAACAAAACAGGATCAGGCTGCAAGTTGCAGGATCAGCAACGTATACAAAACAAATACTGATGTGCTAAAAACATTATATCCTTCTTTCTCTGCATTTTGTTTCGAAAACAAAAAAAATTGTGGAAAAAATTGATAAACGGATTCTTTGTTTTCTTAACTACCTACCCCGTTAGATGTACTATTGATTTCATAATGATCTAGGACAACAAGGCTAATATGATGCTATTTCATTAGTTTTATATTATTTTATATAAAATAAAATAATAAAAAATAGCATCATATTAGCCTTGCTGTCCTAGAGCATTATGAAATCAATAGTACGTGTTATAAGACACCCTTAAAAAAAACTGCATATCTAATTTAAGGTAAACATTCCTTTACGTTCGTTCCATATTATTATTATTAGTATCCGTTTATTAACTTAAAGTAACTCTTTATATGTACAATCTAGATGCACAAAACCTATAGTTACCTTTAAAAACCACCACTAACCTTTCTGGAGGTTTGTAGATTATGTTGTTGCATTATTCTATCTAGACTATCATTATAGGTGCTTTTAATAATTGCAACATCAAGGCAAACCAACTTCATAATTATAAGAGATTGCTGACAAATGCAATTACCAATAAGTATTGATTTGTATAAAACCATACCCTATTGTTCACTATACTGAAGAAAATCTTGCTTTTAAATTAAAAAAATTCAAGTAACATCAAAATTTTTTACTTTAAAAATGTACCAACAAAGTATTTTTTAAATTTAAACGTAGCTATACTTTCGAGTGTTTCGAATTTTTAATTCAATGTATTGTGCATTTAAATCAAAAACTTATTTTTGGGGGGGGGGTTGATTAAAATAGTTTTATTGTTAATTTAAAAGTAAAATAAACGTTATTTGAATGGTAGATTGTAATTAATTTAAAAAATCTGCTGCTTTGAAACAGAAAGTACCAATATTTACTTTTAATTGCAGTGCTTTTTATATTAATGTGAGGTTGTTTTTAATATAATAATACGATGTTTTCCTTTTAAATGAAACATCCTTTTAACAATCTAATGATTTTTCTAACCAACTAATCTGATTGTTTTACAAAGCATTTGTTAGAATTATTTGAGCGCCTAAGGAACTAAAGTTTTCTTAATTATTGAAATTACATTTGTGTTAATTTGATTTAATTTATTTTTTTTTCTTCTAACTTTACTTTGCAAATTGTCACTGCTCACTGGACAGGATTATTATCGCAAGACGTACGAATGCTGTACCCAAGTTACGTCGGTTTTTGTTTTTAAGAGTAATGAGTAGTTTTAATAGCTTGTCCCGGATAACCAATAGCCTTAGAATAAAAAATTGAATTTATAATAATAATTTAATGAAATAAGTAATACTGATTAGCCAAAAACTTGACAAATTTATTATAATCTACCTGATAATTGTTTCGACAGCTAAGATGTCATTATCAAAGCATGTAAATTAATGACAGCTTAGCTGTTGAAACCATTGTCAGGTATATTATCATAAATTTGAGAAACTTTTAACTAATAAGTTTTATTTATTTCAACATATAATAATAACATCACATAATCAAAGGTCGCCGTCTAAACTCTTGAATTAAAACGGGAGACGATCTATACAAGGTAGGTTATCAATAGCTCTTATTACATTTTGTAAGAGAATACTTTTTTTAACTTATTTGCAGCTCAATAATTTGCTTATTTTGGAAAGAATTTTTATGATTTCGTTATTCTGTTTCATTATACTAACATTGAAGGCATTGTATTTAGAAGTAGTTAAGTTATAGCTATAGTTTAGGATTTGACAATTATGTTAATTGGTTGTTTTACTTAAACAACGTTAAGAAACAACATTAAGGTTAAGTTAGTCCTAATTCATGTCGTATAACTTTTTATTTTTTGTCTGGTACATTAATATTATTATCGTAAATCAAACCTCATTTTATTTAGTAGGTTGAAATTATTATCACTATTCATATCACGAGAGCATTGAAAATAATTGTAAATACACTGCCAAAAAATGAGACGTGTTGCTAAGAAACATCCCTGACACGTAGCGTTGAAAGATGTTTTTGCAGTAACGCACTCAAGTAAAAAGGCAACGTGTTTGATTATTATTTTCGTTTGCTTGAGTTGTAATGGTAAGAAACAATCTTATTAGAATCTAATTTTTAACCTAACCTTTGGGTACTATAGCATATTATCAATTTTTGCATATTATTCATAGTAACCTAAAGCTTTACTGTCTTATTAACTAGGAGTCCGGCTATCCATTGTAACGGTTCGTTTTTTTCAACTTCCGAAAAATGCAATTTTGTTTGCATAATTGATAAAATTCTTAATGCGGTTCTGCATATTATTGAATATTTTACTTTTAAATTAATTTAAAATTACAGTTGGTATTCTGCATAAACATGAGTCCTACTAAATATCAAAGGTCACTTTCAAAAAATATTCCCAGACTAATAAAATTTGTCTCTAGAAAAATCTGCAGTTTTCGTTTTAAAAAAAAGTACCATCTTTGCAAGTGTTAACGTTTATTATTTCATGTTCTGATGGACAATAGGAATTGTTCTTGTGGAATAGAATGTTCTAGAACAAAATTGTTTTCAATATTGTATTTATATAGGGCTAAAATATAATATTCGCTTTAACAAAAGTTTTCTTGTGGTTAAAATGCATTGAACTTCGAATTTACAGCTTTAAAACACATTGGGTTAAAATATTTTCTAGTAAACAAAATACCGAAAAACAGAATCTTCTAGAATAAAATTAGACAGCCACCTGCAAGTATAATGTGCTTTGGGCAATGTATAAATTCAAAGAGGAATCCTCGAAAGTTTTCGTTGGAAATGTTCTGGAACAATGTGACGTAATTATCCCCCATTAGTTTAGGAGAATCCCGCCATTTCTTTTACTGGTTCATTTAAAATCTGCCCTTCCCAAAACCACAGGATCACCGAAGAATTTTCAATTTGAACAAGAGGTCCGCAATAAACACTAATAGAGTGCGGAGATCTTCCGTCTATTATCGTATATTTACAGGAGTTGTTTGCCGACAGCACGTTCTAAATACACTAACGTGTTTAGTTGTAAAAAATACTGAAATCTAATTTGATTTACTTAGAATCGTTATTATAAATACCGCACCGAAATTTAATAATTAGTTTCGTATAATTTAAAGAGTTATAACTAAAGTGTAATAAGTGTTTTGTTACCGTATTTCAGTTTTTTTTTAATAATTTGCAGAGATTAATAATACTGTTATTATTAACGAAAAATTATAAATATCGATTTAAACGTAACGTGAATTAAGTTTATATGGGATCTTGTTTTTAAATAAATTCAAAAACGGAAGTTTTAAAATTAAATAACTTCTAAAACAACATAATTAAGTATTGTGCGATCTTTATCATAAAGAAAAACATTTTAATAATCAATCATATTAACCAGTGATGGTTTTACAAAAACTTTTACTTAATAAATGTAATTAACAATTGAACTTATATGGTTGTTCCGGTTACCTAAAAATTTTATTGAAAATAGTTTTAAAACAAAACAATTATTGTGAATTTTAATTTTTTGGTCTGAAGTAAGAAGCGGTGTCAGTAATCGTGGTGTTTTCCAGATTTTGCAGCTTCATCAAGCTATTAATTCTGGTATTTAGTGTTTTAATGTGAACAAAAAGGCACTAAGTGTTAATCAGTTTGTGAGGTGTTATCGAATCAAATAATTCGATTAATGTACTGTGAACTGAAGGATACTATTTTGTTAAAGTTTGAGTAAGTTGTATAATTATTCATGTATTAATTTTGATTTCTACCTGTATGTGCATATATTTTTCCCACCGTTAAGAATTCTTACGTTGGGTATTTATTTTTTTAAATCTACAATTATGTCTTAAATGAAAACTTTTTATCTTTGACTTTTATTTTTATTTCGTTTATAAATAAGTCTATTTTTGAATCCAATCACACTAGATAATATTAGACCAGACATTTATGAAAGTCTTTAAATATATTTCAACTAATTTGATTTTCGACTTAACCGAACATGACTAATCATTGAATTAAATTTAATAGATTTGATACCGGTTTCTGTTTACGAGTATCTTATTATTGTTATTTACATAATCCCCGGACTTTCCTAAACAGATGGCCCCCAAATTTTTGACTATAACTAGCCTTATTCCTTCTTTTTTATAATCTGTTAGCTATGGAAACAATACCTGCGCCCTAAACTTAAATTTGTTAAAAAGATGTCTTGAGCAGTTGGAACATTTATGAGTTGTACAGTAAGTATCAAATAATATTTTGTGGTGGGAAAAATTACGTTTCAATTGGCCCCCAATCGCGGGGCCTTGTTTTTAATAACGTTTCATCGTAATGCAGTTTGAGATAGTCAATGCCTTTCTTTAGGAATTTATTGATTACTGGACTGAGTTTTGATGCTCTTTTTATAAACTGTTATTTTCATTTAAGTAACCACAACGGCAATAACTACCTATTATACAAGTAAATAGTACATTCAAAAATGTCAAGCTGTGCACCATACACAAATTAAGATGTTTAAAGAATTAATTTTTCGTCTTATAATTTCATTAACACTCCTACCTTTGTTCACACGTTTATTGTATTAAAATTAAATCAATTGTGTAGCTTACTCTTGAATTAGCAACAGCCTGTAGGATCAAATTTAAAATTTTAATAATATCTCAGACACGTCATATATGTGCTAACTTATAAAGTTAAATTTAGGTTATAATTTTGACGAAAGTACTTAAAAAAGTGATCCGGATAAGTTTCTGGCAACACCTAACTTCGTGCGTTAATTGTAAAATTAGTTTCATTGGCCTAGTTGATGTAGTCGTAACCAGCCCCCCAATATAATACAAAAATATGTACATTAATTAAAACTGTCTTACGTCAGGAAGTTATTTAATGGAAAAGAAAATAAAAGAGCCTAATCAAGTGTTTGTTCCGACCACTTGCAGGATGCAATTCAAAATTGTTCGCGGTTTTAGAGAGTTTTAATTGGTTAAAATGCATTTTGGCATCCAAATGAATAGTTAACTAAATTAATTTATTTAAATTAGTGTAAGATCAAACTAAGCGAGAAGTTCTGGTGCTATGTAAATAAATTAAGTAATGTAAATTCTGGTATAAACTGGAGTGCGAGTCAAGCTAACGTATTCAGGACACACCCCAAGTTTACTAAGTTATGTACACCTACTAGTGTCCCCGTTTTGGCGACAACTAGTGCTAGTGTGTGTATATTATAATATATACGTATATATTTATTTCTTTTTTGTGTTTTTGAAAATTAAAAAAACACATACATCTAGAAGAGAAGAATATTTGAAAACAACATCACTCATGTTTTGAATGGAGAAAAATGATAATAATGGTAAACGTCATCGAGGAGCCCATTAACGCCACTAAGAAAACTGTCAAATATGCAAAAAAAACTCTTGAAGGCTGCTTGCTTTATTTTCTAGAAGGAAACTCTCGCAATATTTATAAGATGTTCGCCTGCTACTTTCTTTTTAACATCATCCCCCAAAAAATGCAGAATGTGCAAATTCATAAAATTTTTCCTATATCTATTGTTGAGACACGTTCTTTTGCATGTGCGCTGTTAAAAGGAAGATCTTTCTGTGAGACATCTTAATAACTAAAGCAACTATAAAACATTTTCCTATATAATGTTATAAGACGTATTAATATTAAAGTTTTGTAATATAGTACTTACTTACATAATACTGTTGTATATATACCTCATCAAGATATATTGCGTTGTAGTATTTGCACCTTAAGCGAGAAAATTTATTTTGATGCAATTTAATTAATTTTGATATTAATATGGAATAGCGTTTATGTCTCATGAATTTTGAAACACCTTCGACGTAGAGTTAATTTCAATTTTCATTTGGATGTCATAATGAAAAATTTAATGTTGATAAATGGTGCACTTACAGTGACAAAGCTTTTACAGACATTAATATTCGAACGTATATAGACATGGTTGAACTGCATACATGCATAAACAAACATAAACAAATCATACGTCCATTCCTGAATTTCCATTGGTAGTTATATTACCCTATTAAGGCGGATGCAAATCATATTTGTACGTCAAAATTTTAGTGGATGCATCAGGTTAATCCTGAGATAAATTATGTACGTCATTTCTGAAATTATGTAATGAATGCAGTTGGTTATTTTATGGCATAAAATGTACAAAGTAGGAAAAATATATCTACGCCATGAATTTCATAAATAATAACTATTCATATTCGGTACAGAAATTTTCGTTTGGTGAAAACAGCAGCAAATTTGTTACAAAATTTATTGGTAAATTATTTCAGCACATACCTAAATTTCTTGCTTACGCTAGCCATTCCAATGTCAATTCCTGAACCAAGCCAGCTCGACCTTCTTTGTTTAAATAAAAACCAGAGCCATTAAATTTAAATTTATTCTCAACAAAAAGAGAACCTGAAAACTAAACTAAAACTAAGGATTCGGCTAAACAACTGCCCCTAATATAGCAACCAATGTGTAAACAGCATTTTTTAAATACAATAAAGATAAGATAATTAAATTAAGAAAGATACACAGTTTCAGGTAAATTACTTGACTAAAGTTAGTTGTTGAGATAATTATACCCATAATAACATCCCAGCCAGCACACTGACGTCATGTCGCCGTTTTTTCGGCAGTAACAAATTGTCGTAAAACTGACATCATTATGTCACAGCCCAAAGACGTCAATATAAGACGTCATTAAAACGTCCTATACTAGGACCAAGACAGGAATTATAAAAAATAGTTGAATATTGGAAATAACATTTATTATATGCTACAGTCAAAAATTCTCTATATTGCGACCACCTGCTTAATATGACCAGTATTCCTTGGCCCCTGCTAAAATAATATCTTTTTAATGAAACTTGTACGTATTGTATTGTACGTCCAAAAGACGTCGTTTTGAAGACGTCCACGTACGTCCCATTATATGACGTCTTATGGACATCATTAATTAGTCATATGACGTCGTCGACCAATCATGACTTAAAAATAACGTCATTATAATCTCAGTGTGCTGGCTGGGATAACAAGGTCACATTGTATGATTTACAGAAACATATCGAAGATACAATATGGCTTTAAAGAATTGAAACTGTTAAGGTCGATAGTGAAACTTAAGAACCCACGCTGTCGTTTCCTTATTATTGCATGTCAATGTAACAGAAAATATTACAAAATGCCTTTGAAAAAATAATTATTTGTTTTAAATATTATAAATTATTTTTTGTGGAAGCATCTGTTTTAGTGATCTGCCTCGAGTTTCAATTTTGAGAAGGAGTTAAAGTAACGAAGAGAATAAATAGTACAACCTAGTTCGCTTCGAAGGACATGGCAATTTGTCTTTATGCTAAAACTGATTAAAATTAAAGTGTCCTTTTTGGAAATTACCAAAGTTATTCGATGATGTTTGTATTGAAAGATGCACGTTTTAGTAATGACGAGTTACCGTCCATAATTCCCTTAAAAGAAGGGCTAATACAAGTGTCTTTTTAAATTAGTTTAGATAATACTTCCTAGCATTGTTTTGGTAGTACTTAAAGCTTTAAAATGAAGTTAACCATAGTAAAATCATATATAAAATTGGAAACTATTGCATCTTCCGAAGATTTGGTTTCTGTAAAGAGTTTACAGTTCACTAAAGCTGTTATGTTCCGGCAACTTTAGTTTGGACAGTGTTATTTGTGGTTTTTTCATTTATTATTTGTAAATCACTAGTTCTGTCTTTATTGTAAAAAGCCTTTATTTGGTAGTTCCAAGGTGGATTGAATTTAAAGCAAGAATATAAGGATAATAGGATTACTGCCATGTATACTTTCTGTAAGTTGTTTGTAATTAAACTTTTCGTATTTTCATCCACGATTACAAAAAAATTTAATGGTTCTTGGTTTAGAAATTTAGTCAAAATGTATCTAGAATGGGATCCTATACTAAGTTAAATTGAAGAATTTTATTTTAAAAAGAACAGGCTCTAGAAAAACTTTCAATCAGTACTGCACTCTTCCAACTCAATACATAACCCGCCCCCCTGATAATGCGCAGCGATAATCTGGTAATGTACAAGCTCGTAAAATCTGTGAATCTCCTGTAATCAATGTGAAATGTGTGTATTCTGTGTAATCTTGTGTCATCATTGTGCAGTCTGTAATCCAGAGTATAACGAGGGGCAAATTACAAAAGAATTTAGTGTAAAAGTCTATGAAATGATGTGTAATTTGTGAAATTGGTAAACTCTCTGTAATCAATATAAAATCTACAAACGCTATGTAAAATGATAGACTTTAGTTTTCTTAGCCGCAGGTAATAAATTCTATGACTTTTAATTTTTGGAAGCGCTTAAATTGTTTCAAAATGGTTTAAAGTCGATTTTGAATACTATTCTTGCAGGTTCTTAATCTATAACCATGTTGTCATCATAATTACTGTTCTCGTCTTATACGCCAAAACTATATATTTCCTAAACTTACCCGACTTTTGACGACAAGCTATGCGACGTCTCAAAAAGCTTCTATTAAACGTTTCAATTCTGCTTACCTGAAACAAAATAATAAAAATTATTATATCAAAACCAGATGTTCTCAAATAGCTACGTTTGCCATAAAGAAAGTACAAGGTATAGGGGCTTTACTGTCTTTTCCTTCTAATATTTTTAAAATCAAACTACTCACAATACTTTTTTTGAACTTTTGGGTGTCAGATTATTTTTTTGGTTATTTTTAGCCTGTAACTTATTATAATAGTAATAGTAAGTTAATTAAGTAGTAAGCTTTATTTTGACATATAATTTATTTGGTTACTCTATCGGTGAAGGTATCACTTTCAATTCACTTATTTAAACTTGGCAACTGTATAGCCTTGAACAGAAAAAGGTAAGCAACCCTATGTTTGCGTCTTCTATAGGGTTTGCACTTTCAATTAGTGTTAATTTTTTTTGGTTACGAGATCGGTGAAAATATTTAAAAAAATTTAATATTGAATTTTTAATTAAAAATATCCTTGCACAAATTTATTTAGGCAACTCATCTACGTTACTTTTGTTAACATATTTTATTTCATAAAAAATACATTTTCTTCGGTTACTTGATCGGTGCTCAACGACATCAATAACGGATCTTAGACTATAACTATCCAGTAGCAATGCAACGATTACATGTAAGGCTATGCAGTTCGAGGTTTTGGACTTCGATTTCGTTTTTGTATTGGATTATGATTTATCTTCTACATAATATTACAAAATAGTACAAAAAAAGTATAAATTAAATTTGCTTTTGACTATGGAGCTGAAGCCAGTTTAATTGAAAGTTGATTTAATTTCCGAAAAAACCGAGAACATTTTTTCATCTTTTCTTGTATTTGTGCAATCGAAGAAAGAATATTATGTCATATGTGTATACAGCAGCAATTTGTACCGGGGCAGCAACATAAACTGCTGTTTTGTTTGCTCAAAAACTAGCATTTTTAATCTTATTCATATTCTAAAGTTTGATTTTCCTATTTTAAGTATCTCAAAGCGTAAGCTGGTTAGGGTGAAGGGATTACTTTAGGAACACAGTGTATATATATACTTTTGTAGAGATATGTATAAACCTGAAAATGTGTTAATATTTTGTACACCATTGATTATAAGAAACCATGCATACTATGATTGATTAAGTGATTAAGGCGCCAAATACTCTAGCAGCGGTATGAACGTTTGTCTGTCTGTCTATCTGTCATTTACGTGATTTATCTGCGTTAAGCTTATAGCCATGGCTACCTATTAGACAAGAAATTAGCTCGTCATCCTTTTAATCTACCAGTTTTCAGTGGTGGGAGCGAGGTTGCTATCGATCAGCTCGGCATGCTAGTACCGGAGCTATTAACTGCTCATCCGTCGGGTCTCACCTCACTAGGTAGTCTGATCCTGAGGTACCTATGATTTCGCCATCACGACCTACCACAACTAAGGTTTGGTGAGCCATCGAAAGGGCCCCGTCTGACCCGTCGTCCCTAAAAGTAGAGACTCGGCGTAAACCAGGTGGAGGTGGGGTTGTCTATGTTAGAAGCTAAGTGTCTTTAAGACACGTACTCCCATCAACAAACTTTAAAAGCGATCCCTCCCCGGAAACCTTACTGATAGCCTTGCTGTGAGCAACCGAATAGATCTCGTCCATCAAATGCAGAGAATCAAACTCCACAGATGACTGCTCCACAGGCACGACTACATCAGAGAAAACACTTGATGAAGCGGTTTCCTCAAAGACAGTAGTCAAGGGGTTACTGCCGGGATAAACGTTACTAGTTATTCTTCGCATACTAAAGTTTGGCGTTGTTCTGGGACCATATCCAAACCAATGAACGGGAGGCCTAAGACTAGCTCAGTCATAGCGAGAGAATGATCGTCTGTCCCATATAGGCATGTAAGCAAAAGTGTAAACGCAATAACATAGAATAGATACACGGTTATGGAATATTTGGTTACATTCTAACTTTAAGCTTACTACCTGAAAATTGCAGTAAGCCGTAATTTGCTTCGGTGATATCGATTTATTATTATTTGATGGAACTTCCGGGTGTTCCCGGAGATACGCTCAATCAGCGCGCAGTTGCTGCAGCAATGCTACCAGTCACACACTGGTGGAAGCGAGGTAACTTTCCTAGCTCTTCAGGCTAGTATCAGAGCTCTAAACGTGCTCTACCGTTGGCTCCTTCTCCAAGGAGATGGCTCCTCGTTCAGTTTCGGTCTATTCCGCAACGTAGTTGGGAACCACTGCCCGATCCAATTCAATCTCAATGTGGCGGGACTTGGTTTTATAGTTTTGCCATCCCGATCACCAAGATTATAGGCTTGGTGTGCCCTTGACAGTGCTTCGTTCATCAGTCTACACGTTCTAAACTCTCGGTATGTACCCGTTAAGGTGAAGTTATCTTGAGCATGAGAGGTTATGTATCAACGCCCCTTAAGCGTAATGGCTCTAGAAGTTTTTCTGGTCACATGACTAGTACTACAGTCAAAAAGTCATAGTGCAATCCGAATTGCCTCTGGAACACACTACCTGGTGTATTGCAGTTTTCCATTAGTTAAATTTGTTTCCCCTGTAACCGGAATGAACCTTCAAATTAAAAACTTCAATTCCCCTCCATCAAATCTACTCAGTCAGCGTGTCTTGGGTAAGAATCGAATACATCCACACCGTTCGTCACGTTAGTAGAGCTTCCTCTAGAACGTTTACGAGTATACATCGAGTGACACTTGCGTGTTACTCTACTAAGCATTTTTTCTGGATTGGGTCATCGTTGGCCAGATACCTGGTATTGAATGTGTCGATTCCAGTTCCACGGATGGACGCCGCCGTGTAGTCTGCTCCGGCCACCCCGAGGATATATACAGTCAGACACAATTTTTTTGTAATTTTTTGTATGTATGTATGTCAATCTCGACTGCGTGTAGTAAAACTGTTGCCAAAGCGTTAACTTTCTAGATTCGGCATGCGATAACGCAGGGATCGCTAAGGGTTTTGAGTTGTTTTTTTATTTATTTTTATTATTTTTTAACTTATTTTCTATAGTAATAAATAGTAGTAAAGACGTTGTCAAAGCATTAATCTTCTAGACTCGACACGGGAAGACGCAGGGATTGACAATGGTTTCGATGTTGTATTTCATTTAGCTTATTTTCTGTATTTAGTGTTACAAAAACTTTTTTATTTAGTAGATTTAATATTTTTTTATCCAGTTTTATTTTATAGCATTGAACAAGCACAACTTATTTTACTAATACCCCAGTCGAGCATAAAAACCATTGGAAACAGCGATTCTCTTTTCAACTTTTTTCGTTAATTCCTAGAAATCCTAGATTAATTAAGTATTAGCTACCTACAGCTACCTTCGTTTTTTTACCTACGATGCTAAGATTTGAACAAATATTCTGATGGATCTAGCGCATTTATTAATGTAGAAATAGTGTAGAGCAATTAGTTCTTTTTTCGTTGGATAATTTGAGTTCAGATACATCAGATAAACTTTTTGCAAAATGAAGCTGCTTCTACTACCATCAATTAATCAAATACCTTCAAAAACAAATCATTTTCCAATTATTGAAAGCTATTAATTATTTTCTAATTACGTCAATTTATATGTCATGTATTTCGAAAGTTCTCTATAAAATGAATACATAGTAGGTACATAGGCCTTTTATTATAGTTCAAATGTAATGGCAATCAAACTTTCAAGCTGCAATTAAATTCAAATTAAATTTACCATGGAAGTTATTGATGTAATTAACTTTACTCTGGGTAGATTATTCCAAGAATTAAATTTATTATTGTTAAATCGCTAGATTTACCTTAAGGATCCATTTGATTATAATTGATCTCATCTCTGTTTTAGATTTACTAGATTCTATAAAAGCAAAAAATGTAAAGTACTTTAATTAAACATTAATGTACTTTTTGAATGGTTTCAAGTCTCGTGAAGTTTCAAAGTTCAAGCAATGTGAAAAGGCCATATATACAGAAGATAAAAATTCTTTTGAAAAGATCCCTAAAAAATAGCGGCCATTTTGTAACAAACCCTTTAGTTTGCTGAACGCACTGATTCTGCAGACCTTGTTATGATATATGACCCTTTTAACCGAATAAAAGTCTACCCTTTACTCTGGTCTTGGTCGACAAAATGACAAGGTCATTTTTTATGCTCCCACAAATGTTTTCGAGTGTAGAAAATAAAGTTATAGGTGGTGAAGACATTTTGTTCTTTGTGTTTACTACCCTCAAACAGAGAAAATTCTACGGAAAAAGAAAAAAACACGCAGAAACGAAAGAAAGTAAAAACAGATTTTTATTATAACTGCTGAAGTTCGAGATAATATAGGTCCAAAAAAATGTGAGCAATGCACTATACATAAAAGGGGAATGTTTGCTGATGGGGGTTGAAATAACATAAAATAAGACTGGAAGAAAAATAATAATAATTAGAATAATTACTAGGGGGACATTTGCCTAATTAATAAATGCCGTGACCTCCCTTTTTATTGTTCGTTTTCCATAATGTAGGGGATGGTTTATCTGAAAACGCCGAGTTCATAAGCTTGTAAAAGCACCACATAATGGTGTAGTGCAGTCGAGTGCTATCATTACTATTATTTCTGCACCAAATACTTTAAGACGCGGAAAATAATTACTTTTATTTCTGATTCTGTTTTCGGTATAAAAATATTTCTCTCAAGTTATATTTCCCGTCATAAAAGCGACTTTAATTGGTGCGAACAGGAATTACACAATTCCGAACGTAAAAATCTCAATCTGTTGTTTTCTCTAGCAAAAGAAAACATCCAAACTGCAGTCGGCAAACAAGATTCCCCTAAGTTTATTTTTAAACAAAAACGGCATAAAATGCAGCAGCACATAATTTATATCAAAGAAAAATATACAAAATTTCGTACTCGGGGGCTCCTGAAAAGCTCTGCGGTTGCATTATGCAATAGACGTAAAAGGAAATAAAATTGCAAAATGTTAACAAAACATGGATAAGGGAAAGAGAGCCACTCCAAATAGAAATCAATCGAGATTGAAGTTTGAAAATACAAACACTCCAAGTTGTTGTCTGGAAAAGAACAAAACCGAATAAAAATAGTAAAAAAAAGCCTGGGCAAAACCTTCCATTTCTTGCGCTACATTTTGACGGTGTTCTTGAATTTTCTTCGCGTCATTGGGACTTGCACTTGGACGTTTCGCTCCGTAGCCAATATCAACTATCGACAGTTTGATATAGCAACACGTAGAAACGCTGTTTGTATTCTCTGGAAAGAAAATGATACCAGGGATGTGATAAAGTATGCGGGTTATTGTTTTACATCTCCTACAATGCGTGTCAAAATTAAATTGAAAAAATTTACTAAAGCCTTATTTTTATTATTGGTTTATCAGGAGGGAATAAAGTGTGCAACTTCCGCATTTACAATTGATCAATTAATTGCGAGAGAATTCTAAAATTAAGTTTAAGAATCTCTGGATAAAATCGATGAAACAATGAAGAGACTTTAAAACTGACTTGATTCAAAGAAATAACGTTTCCTTAAGCTTTACCAGATTAGAAAAGAAGTATATTGAAAACGAAGCATTGCTTATCCGATTTGTCTCAAAGTATTAAGTAGAAAACAAAATAATGATATCTTTAGAAGCTGTTTTCAAGGAGTAAGAGGTCCAAAAGCATTGGTATTATTTTTAGGATACTGAACTACTAGATGCACTTAGCCACATTAATTTTTAAAGAGACTTTCTTTGAAGAGTGTGTAACTACATTAAGATTACTATTAATAACATTTTCTAAGAAGGGTAATATTGCAAAATAAGACTTTTCCGTTTTCTTTATGGCTGGTTTCATGTTTGTTATTTTCAATCATAGTTCCTGAACGAAATAATGTTGCTTCCATTTGTAACAAAAAATGTCCGGTTTTCTATTCAATGCGTACAAAATTGTATTTGATGTCTGTAGATGGTAAGTTTTTGTTTATTTGCTAGAATAAGATCCAGTTGCAAACCATACCCAACATCATTTGCTTTAAGGGCCTATAGTATGCAGGAGCATTCATCGTTTTGGACATATCCTCGAAATAATCTTCTCTAATGTGGGTAAATTTATTTGCTAAAATTACACGCCCATAATATAATTCCAACACCAAAACGAACGAAATCTTAGATTTTAAAGATAAGTAAAAATAAACAATTTTTTATAAATATAATATTTATAAAAAGAAATAATGCAAGAAAATAAGAGAAAAATGCTCTGGTTAAAATAATTGTTGTGAAGTTTGAATCTTGAATAATATGGATCTATGAAACATAATTTAACTACACACAAAACAAAAAAACTAAACACTAACTTTCTTAAAAATTGAAATGACAAAATGTATTTAACACAACAAATGAACAAAACAAAAAATGAAATACAAAAAAAGAAATTTGGATACCCTGAATCAAAGAAAGATCAATCCTAAGAAGTCTAATGCTTTTTATCTTCAGGAGTAATATCTCTATCATTTTAATTATCTTAAACACTAAAATTAAACTAATCAAACACCTTAAAATATTTAAATAATATCAATCTATTGACGCCTTTTCAATTACCAACTGATCTAGTAACAAAATAGAAATCCTCTTTCTTGCAGATGGTATCTAACTAAAATGGTTAAAATACAAAAATTCACTTCTCTTCATATAAATGTCCAAATTAAATGGTATTAATAAAAATTATTAAAAACCAGCTATTATCTTGAGATAAGGTAAGTCCATTCAATAATTAAATTGATAAATTCCCTTCCATAATTTACAATGAAGGTTGATATTCTCAAAACCCATAAAAATTTTCTCTACGAAAATGAAAAATTATGCCACTAATAAAAATTCCCAGCTCTGAATATTATTTCAAATAAAAGTAAATATGTATTATTAAAACAAACTAGTTAAATTCAAAGAACTTCAACAAATATTTAATCACTTTGACGTTTTGATATTTGGAATTGTTTACATTTTTTTAATTCACAGCATAACCTTTAAATTTTAAAATTTTGCTCTGGGCATATGTGCATTGCTTGAAAGATCTAAATTTAAAGAGAGTTTGTCAACAAATCTCCCACTGTTTTTATATCCTTTTAAAAACAAATGAATGTTTTAGTGAGTTTTTTGGTGGAAAACAAACGACAATTTGGAACTAAATACTACATAACCATATAATTGTCTATAATAATTATTAATAATTGTTTAAACAAATTCTATATATAGATAGAGAAAAAAATTCTCTTTTTAATGATATATAACACTTGTACTAAGACAAAATAATAAGATGGCTAGAACTTGTCAACCAAATCACTTTTAAAATGCATTCAATTATAATTAAAAATTAAATTAATTATATAAAACCGCTTAGTTACATCATTCTATTCCTACAAAATTCATCCTTACATCCTAATGAACATTATTCATATATTTTTAGACCGCCAAACTATGAAATAACAACTAAATTACATAATTTCAGATTGCCAAGGTAAAACGCGGGAATTTGTATTTTCAAACCAAAACATCATCCATAAAAAACAATCCCAACATCTGCTTTTATTTCTCATTTGTGCCCAAGGAACTGTTTGACAACAACCCAATAAAATATTTCAGCCCATAAGCTTTATAATCTTAGTAAATAACAAAATTATAATGAAATCAAATCGTTAACTCAATCAAAAACTATTAAGAAATGTTTTATAAAGTAAATCTGCAAGTAAGGCTATAAATACTTGCATACATCTTCACAACCATGCACCTTGTCTGGTTTAAGTCAAAACAAGTCTTGAAATGGCTTCAAATTCGTATTTGTGTACAAAATTAAGTAACGATAGCACATCGTTCGCTAAACAATTTATCAATATATACAGAAAACTCAACTTTAAAATTTAACCTTTTTCTATGTAGTATGTTCCAGAGTGTTTCTTTATTAAATCAAAACATTTTTCTTTAGTTTCATTAAAAAAATTTAATTAAATATTATTCCCCTAGAGATTATGTAACCCAACAAACACGTTTGTAAATGGGGTAGCATAAATTCCAAAACATGTCAAAAATCATGACAATATGTAACTGGTTGTTTATTCTTCCAAAAATAGTAACAGAAATAAATACTAATTTTATTGAAATCAATTTATAAAAAAATCTAATTGTATATAGGATGTAGTTTTACTAAAAATTAACAAAAAATAATCTAATAAAAAAATAATACAGCTAGCGGATGCGAACCCGCGGTAATTGGTTACAAAGCGGTGGTTACTTAGCTAGGCTACAAATCCACCGTGTCTGTAGTTAGTGGCTTTTTTATATCAAGTTAATACCAAGAAAAAAATGTTTTAAACTTCAATTGTTGAATTAAAAAAATGTATTTATAAAATATATTAAATATATGTCATAATTTTATTTTAAAAAATTACCCGAACAGGAAAAATACACAACCGTATTTATACCTAAAATAAAGTTTACAACCAGTATTTTAACACAACCGTATTTTTCCACAACTCGAAATATCACGTTCCGGAAAAATCCACAAAAATATTATTTAGATTCTTTTAACCCTATAAAGGGCAAAAATAATTAACCCAAAAATAAATGTTACAAGGAATAATTTTACACAACCGGAAATTTATACAACCGTACTTTTTCACAACCATCGATTTCATATTCTGTAAAAATTCACAAAAATAAATAAATAATTTCCACAACTTTACATTACTAGTATTACTACAACTTAAAACTTATTAAATCTCGCTTCAAAATCAATCGGTTAAAATGTGTTTCTTTTTACAACTAGTTACAAAATAATAATACTTTGTATAACTTGGCTAACCTTCACAACTAGTGACAAAAAGAATCAGAAATCATTTTAACTCTTCGATCATATAATTATCATAATTAGTGGTATCGGGCATGGTATCGGAGTGTTACCTGTGTTAATAAGGGTTCCGGAAATAAAGATGTTTGAATAGAGACCGGGGTCATAAATGCCGTACTGTAGTGGTTAAAGAATTATATAAAATATAATTCTTTATAAATATTCTGATAAATATAAATGTAATTTTGCACCATTTGGAATCACCACAATTATTTACGAATAAGTGTATGTGTTGCAATACAAAAATAAGCTACGAATTTCAGTAAACTCGTTAATTATTTCTATAAGTAATTTAAATCAGTTAAAATATACTGGACGCCTATGATTTAAAGAGCTTTTTGACAATATTAATCCTTATCATTTCATCTTTCTTGGCTCCCTGGCTGTACATTATACACGGCAGTATTATACAGTGGCTTGGCTAGCGCTGTATATGTAGGCTTTATATCATGCATTCCACAATGGGCAGGCCCAGATTAACACTGAATCCTACGAAGTTCAGGTTTCAGGCGCCATGTTTTGGGGCCATCAGCGCCAGACACGGTTCGCAGAATTGCAAATTCTTAGAAAGGTCTGGGACTGGAAGGACGTAAATTGAAAACCTGAAATTCCTGTTTTTATGATTTTCTATTACAAAATAAAACTTGTTTGAAATGTTTCTATTTAGTTTATTTCTGTTGCTAGCCTGCTCAAGTCTGGTCGCAAGATCTATCCGGAGACAGTAAACAAATTAAATGCAACACTATTAATGGGCGTGCTTAATGACTGATAACGTTTACTTAAGCCTTAGAAAATAAAACTGTAGGAAGGAACACATTCATCTACCACATACGACCGTGATGGAGTCCAATATAGCGGATTAGGTGTTTCCGGATTTGTAATAAGATATTTTCATTGGCGGTTCTCACTGTCTCCAAATGCGCACATAAACTACATAACCTCAATTTTAAAACATAGTATTTTAAAATTAATCTTAGAATATAAATTTTATATTTAATATTTTAAACAAACGAACACTCACTTATGAAATGTAATTCCCTTCTTCGTATTTGTCGGAGAAAAGCAGATTTAGGTGGTGTAATGGCGGCTAGTGTGACGTCATATGCGTCGCTTTTAAAGCCCATTGCGCGGGGTAGTTACACTTCTTCCTAAAGTTTTATATTGTAAGACTTAAGCACAGAAATGCGGAGTACTATTAATACTCATGTTACGCGGTTGCATGTTTTTTTAACGGAAAGATTCAATTTAAATCACTCGTAGATGCAGAGATGCCAGTCTTTTTGATCTAATTTAATTGTGGTGTGAAACATTTTCATCGTCGTTTTGGATTTTGGTCGCTAGAACGTATTGTATTCACAGTAGAAAAAGTATTTAAAAAAGGTTCATAGTTTTTTAAAATATTTTTCAAAATGCAGCGAATCTCAGGAAAGAATTAACACACAACCGGGTTTTCTTAATAGATTACTTGTATAGTTTTGAATTTCCGGAACGCAGAATCTCTTTACACCTTTACTGAAACTAGAAAGCAAAACTATCCTAGTATAATCTCTATAGCTGTGTAAGTTGACGCCTTTACAAGAAATTCTTCGTGTCAACTTAGAAGCAATAATACATATTTATTGTTCATATTTTACTCTTCACTACCTTTTGACTCCCGTCAACATATATTAAATTCATCATAATCAAATGTAATTAATAATTACACAAATAAATATGCTGCTTATGGAATTATTACTTCTCTAAGGAGTATGCCAGAAAGTTTTGCACGTGGTTTCTTCCTTGCATTATCATGATAGCAGTAGCTACAGAAATGGAAAACGTCATTAATCACAGAAAAGCCCCGGGATTCGATCTGATCACTGACGTTGTTTTAAAACAACTGCCAAAAAAAGCTATATATTCGAACCGGCGGTGGACGAGTGGTGTCACTGCATCACTCGTGTTCCAAGGGTCGTGGGTTCGAATCCCACTTGGTGCGACGGGATTTTTCTAATTGAAAAATTCCGCCACCTCAACTATGGGTGTGTGTATTCTTGTTGCATGTTAGATAGCGGACAGATGACCTTAGCTGTTGGTTCCCCCGTAGTGTAGGCGTGAAAAAAAGCTATTAAAGATAACACATCTGATGAATACTGTTTTACGGTTGAGGTATGTATCAGGACTATGGGAAGGAGCAGATGTGATAATGATTACAAAAGCTGACAAATCCCCAAGTGAAGTGGCTTTCTATCGGCCAATTTCCTTACTCTGGATATTGTTCAAGCATTTTGAGAAGCTAGTACTCAAACACTTTTAAATCAATAATTGAAGAAAAATATTTAATGCCAACTCATCAATTTAGCTTCACAATAATCACGTAATCATAGATTAGATGCAAAAAATCACCTGTGTAATAAAAAAAAATCGAAGAAAGAAAATTTGCTTTACAAAATTTTAGGATGTAGCACAAGCATTCGATAAGTTATAACATATTTAATGCATTTTTTATAGCAGTTGTTATAGACAAGCTTTTTTACATACATATATGATGCTGATATATCATTTCGCAAAATATGTAAAACTATACGGAGTGATATCATACAACTTGTTACAATCTTTGAAGCTTGCCTTTTGAGATCGAAGAATGATATATAAAATATTCTTGGTATACACATTTTCCATATTAACATCTTGCTAAAACAATAGAAAACGTCCAAAATAACGAAACGATACGGTCAGTTATATTGGTTATACTGAATGTACGGAATATAACGAGTAAACACGGCAACACATGTACGGCTACTTTTGTGTACAGTGTCAATATATTATTTATAAATTCCTAAATTTCTAGAAAGAGGGTATAATATCCGACTGTTCGGAATGCAAATATTACATTTGAAAACTTATCGACAAGAATAAAATACCTAAAAGGTACATAAGCTTTACAGCTACAATAATCCCTTAATGGAATATCCAGATGTTTGCAAAATCGGCAAATCCTAAAATATTTCTTTGTTAGAAAATACTAAAAAACGGTAAACAAACTAAATTATCTACTTTCGGCAAAAATGTATTTAAGTGCTTCCTGTAAAGCTTACTTAAGTTATATGGACATATACAATCCCTACTATAGTAATTAATGAGAAGAGAATTCACGATTCCTCCTATTCTGAAAATATACCCCTTCACATTCTAAATTAATAATAATAACAACAAAAGATATTTTACATTTACATGCTAATATTTCCAGATTTCTATTAGAAGTAGTCGCTATTAGCCAAGTACTTAAACAAACTTACTTATATACACAGAAGGTAAAAGTATATACCATTTTTATTTTGATTCCTCTATCACAATTTGAATTTAGAAAACAAGTGAACATTAAAATGGACCTGTATCCATGTTCACAATTATATTTCTAACTAATACATAATAGACAGTTATTATATTTGTTGATATTGATGTCAAAATAGACGCGTTCTATGAAAGACCGTTTTTAATGTAGTACTCAGCACTTATAGATAAAACGGTGAATAATTGTCTTAATTGTAACCTATTTGTACTAGATAAAAATGAATATATAAAGTAAATATGTTACGGATTCGAAATATGACAGTCCCCATTTGGATTTTCTTAGGCATTTAACCGGCAGTCAACCGGAAGTCAAAATTTTTTTACGTTTGTTACGTTTAGAGTTTTTTTAAGGAAGATGAATAATAATTATTATCAAAAAATACGTAATTTACAGAAGAAACATCATACTAACGAACAAAGAAAAAATCGATTTAAAAAACATTTCGTAAAAATAATTTAGTTAATTTAAGTGAACCCACATTTTTACTTCATAAAATCCGTTCTCAAATAGTCAACTTCGATTGTTAGAAAGAGGGTGATAACGTAAATGTGAAGCAAACAAATTAACATTTTTATAATCTATATAAAGTCTTTTAAACGTCTACATTAAAATCTCATTGATTTTAAACATTTGATCGTTTCGTCAAATGTCCATGTTTTTCCCATTTCGATCCAGTGTGCGACTGGAAGGGAAACTAGGACGTTATTAAAAAGTTTACGACAATAGAGGTGTAGAAAGGGGATGGACATTAATTTTCTTCGATTTGCTTGTTTACCGACGGAGAAATAATTGATATATGGCAGGTTGCAAACATTTTCCTATTTGCATGTGTATAGATCTAATATACAGGGTGTAATGTTGATAGGTAAAATTCCTCAGAGTGCGGTACTATAACGAAAACAAAGTTAAAAACACCCATGCCATTTTCTTCTCCGATGGCTCTGAGGTACAAGCCTCAGTTAAAGTGTTGACAAACATTGTGTTAAAATTTTTAAATTTATCGACTTTTAGTAACGGATATTTGGATTTAACTTACATTATTAAACCGTACTACTGGACATAAACCTTTTAAGCAGTCTTTGAAGTATTAACTGCTTTAACTCACAAGAATTCAATGCGTAAGAATTCAAGTGATCATACTTTTTAAAATTATGGCAACAATATAATAATAATAATAATAGCATTTATTGCCAACAGGTTTCCCCAATTAACTACAGGCAATAAGAGTAAGCAGTTGAATTATATTATTAAAAGCTAGTATCTGTACCTTGATTATTTGATTTTATGTTTTATCATGGATGGTCAGTTGCAAATTAGTATCTATTCAAATATTGCATTGCAAATGATGGAAGCGCTCGAGATGAAAGGTATCCTTTTTGTTAATAAGAAATAATTTCTTAAAATTTAATCCTTGGAAATCTTAAAAGTTGGTTTACGTAAATAATACGTAAGTTATTTGGTTAACTAAGCAAAAAGTACTACATGTGTAGAAATATTTGTAATTTTCCCATTAAAGCTGTTATGGCGAGAAGAATAATAAAAATCTCCAATGTATTTAAATGGAAAAAACTTGATTCCGTGGATCACATCCAACCAGGTCATTTCTGTACCAATTGAGATGATGCGATAGCTTTGGTGCTTAACAGAATAGTCCACCAGGTACTTATGTTTGGAGATATTATGTTCCAGCAATTCCAACTAGTCCCAAAACTCACTTAAAGTTTTTGCTCTTGCGGCCTCATGACGCAGGTAGCTTCAACGATCAGGTATAAGAACCTAATACGCTATTCTAGTATGCATGATAATTAATTGCAAAATTGGCACAGAATGGACTGAATTAGACGGGTTCCAACGAAAAATACTACAGCGTCACCACGTGTGATAGTTATATCATCAAAATGAAACTAGTATTTCATTAGCTGCTGGGTATAGTGAGGAAATTTACATCATGATAAGGCTAATCCTGTTTCCTCTTATTTCTCTTTCTTTTGTTCTCCCATGCGTTGCAAATGTCGTTTGAAAGATATCTCAACTAATGATAGTAGTAAGAATCGCAGCTCTCGATGGAAGTACAAACATTGCAGTCAACAGTTATTGTTGTGGCATTGGTTGATAGTCATCCAGTTTATGCCCAGACTGTCATCCAGAGTCAGTACACGAGCATAAATGACATCACTTTGTCTCTCTCCTAATATTACTCTGCAGTTGTTACTCCAACTTTGTGAATTAGCAAATTGTTCCAAGCATTTCGGTATTCTTCTTATACTAATTTAGAGAAAATCATTGTACCTTTATTAACTCACTACTATATTCTTCTTACTATTGTCGGGTAGATATGTTTACAATCTGAATTGTCTAGTTAATTTATTAGTTCCGTAAAATGTACTTCATCTTTTGGCAGCACTCTTATTAGCACCCGTGATCAACGCCGGCAGATAATCAAAGAAACTTCGCATTATCGTCATCTTCTTTGTAGCAGTTATCATTATTGTTGCTATTAACTTTAGCTTCTTCTGAACTTCCATTATATCTCGTTCATCAAGCGGTCTACCGCATTGTATACAAAAATCCTACACCAAGAGTCGGAAGATAATGTAAAGTAATTCAGAGAAAGTAAAAGTTTTTACGTTAAGGTAAGAGAAAAGAGAAAATTTCCCATAACTCCATCACAGTTTTCAAAAAATTCCTAATTCTACTAGTAACACTGATAATTGTAAATAATAATCTTTTTGCACGTCATATATATAAGGCTCTACTTTAGTCCCCCAAAAGAGGGAGTAAAGTAGTACTTTTACTCCCTGAGGGAGTAAAGTGTTTCCATGACGACAACAACAAGTAAACAACAAAAAAAAGTAATCGCGGTTCATGTTAGGATTTATTATCCTGAAACTATGTGAGTGTGGCGTTTGCAGAGTTCAATTGTCAGAATGACATTAACGAAATATTCGGAAAAAATTCTCGAAATTTTGAATTTTTGCGATTAAGTCCTTTAGGACGTGCAAAAAATAGCGTATATACCACTGGACTAAAGTGCCTTTTAATCCCTCGTGTGTTTATTAATAAAATCACATTCGGGATTAAAAGATGCACTTTAGTCCCTGGGTATATAATATACTATTGCTTGCCACTTGTCAATAAAGTCAGTTGTGTCAGTGTCAGCAAAATAGTAGCGACAACGATTGATCTCGTCGCTGGAGCAAAAGTACAGGGTGATCCAAATTGAGTGAAGATGGTTTGAATTTGGCGCGTTGGGTTTTAGTGTATTTCACGTTGTTAGTGTAGCACTATTGAAATATGTAGCGTCAGATTACAGCGGCAACTCGTCACTTTCCCGTTTACAGCGTTGTGCTTTGCCACGTTGTTCTGGATTTTCATTGAATTTTTGCTTTATTTCGCTTGTTTTCTTATTTTATAAAACAGTTGTTTTCAGAACTACGGTTTGTTAGACGATTTTATTATCAAGTAAGCTTATTATTTAAATCAATTAAGTTTATAAGCTATATTATTTTTCAGGCGCCACTGTAAAATAAAAGAAGGATAAAAATATTCGAAAAGTATTCATGTTGCCAACGTGACAATAATTTACCGCGGCGAGAAATTCAAACAGTCCTCAGTCAATTTGGATCACCCTGTATGTTGGTGACGTTGAATTTACCAGATTTGACATTTCGCTTTACACTAAATCTTAGGTTTAATAATCTTCATGTACAAGAATATTCACAATTTAACATGAATTTGATAACGGACATTCATGTTATGTAAAATCAATGATATTAATGTAATATACAACTACGAAATTGTAATTTTTAAACAAGTTTTATTAAAATGACGAAACACTATGCATCTGGTGATTTTTTCTTTATTAAAGTTTGTGCCTGGTTTGCTCCACGATGTCGCTACTATTTGAAATAGAGGGGCTATACGTTTAGTTAATCATTATGCGGTCAACACCTAGTCGATCGAGATCAACTAGCTTTAAAGAACCAACATTGTTGCCGGTTTTAAATATCTAAAAGTGATTAAATCTCCTAAAAGAGCCATCGGAAAAAAATTAATTAGAGTTTTAACTCAGTTTTCGTCGTAGAATACCGTACTGGGGAGTTTTACCTATCGAATCATTACACCCTGTATTTGGCAAGTCCAAACATTCGGTATCAGATCACTTGCAAGAACTATCCAAATTTATCATGTGTTAAGAGGGCCTCTAGTTAAAATATGAGTAGCTGTTTATAAATAAGATATAAAATTCCGGGTGAAAACCCTTTTGGATATAATTGAATAGAAAGTGCAAGTACAATATAAAGTACAAGGACGTATCTAACGGTAGTTTCTAACTGAAACTAATCTCCCATTACTTTTATTGATTATTTACAGGTTTCACATTTTTTGTATGTATTTCAAATGGCTGCTTACTAGATTCTTTAAAAAACTGTAAAAGAACTGTCTTTTTTGATTAATAATTTGTTCAAGAAATTTAAACAAACATAATCTTAATTGTACAAAAGCGCTGGTTTCGGATTTTTTACCTTAAAAGATATAGTTATGTATTACGTCTATATTGCATATATTTCACAAACCCTGTAAGATATAAAACTAAAGCAAAGAAAGCGAGTTAAACATTAGATAGTTGTGAAAAAGTACAAGCACCAAAAAGGTTGTATAAATTTCCGGTTGTGTAAAAATCCAGTTGTAGCAAATTCTTTTTGTGAATCTTTACAGAATATGAAATCAATAGTTGTGAAAAAGTACGGTTGTATAAATTTCCGGTTGTGTTAAAATCCGGTTGTAGGAAATTATTTTTGTGGATTTTTACTGAATATAAAATCGATGGTTGTGAAAAAGTACGGTTGTATAATTTCCGGTTGTAGGAAATTGTTTTTGTGGATTTTTACTGAATATAAAATCGATGGTTGTGAAAAAGTACGGTTGTATAAATTTCCGGTTGTGTAAAATTATTCCTTGTAACATTTATTTTTGGGTTAATTATTTTTGCCCTTTATAGGGTTAAAAGAATCTAAATAATATTTTTGTGGATTTTTCCGGAACGTGATAATTCGAGTTGTGGAAATATACGGTTGTGGAAAAATGCGGTTGTGTTAAAATACTGGTTGTAAACTTTATTTTAGGTATAAATACGGTTGTGTATTTTTTCTGTTGTGGAAACGTACGCGCCCCCTAGGCGGAAGCAAGATTAGTATTTAGCAAATGTAGTGGCCACAGTTACCTCTTTATTAGTTTAGTTATTATAGATAATAACTAAAAATCTATAAAAATGATTTCCCGTTATTCGTCTCCTGATCTTATTAATAAATCTATTAAAATGAACCAAAAAGCAAAATAAAGTACGATTAATAAGTTTTCCTCAAATCTGAAAAAGCACGGGGATAGAATGGGCTTTCCTCTTTATTTTGGTTCAAGTAGGGTGTGGCAATTTTAAGAAATAACCGAATGAGAAGTACAGAGCGAAAAACATTTTAGCGATCATAAATTCTTACGTACTGTAGACCCATAATAAAATAAATTGTTATATGAAGTATTTGATGTTGTACCGAATCCTGAGAAACTGAACAAATAAGTGATATTTATTTACAGCATTAATATTTGATCTGATTTTATACTTTATTTACTTTAAAGAAAATTAACTACATGAACTTTATATAATCTATCCCACGCGGATATTTTTTCCATCAGTGAATGACCTTTAACAACGGTGTAATTAGTATAGACACGGTCTGCAAAAGCTTTTTAAACAGTTGACCAAATGAACTAAAATAATTATAATACTTAAAACTTTACTACTACAAAACTATTTCTAACAAAGCTTAACTCACTTAATTATGACAAAACCAAATAATCAAAAAATTATCTAAAAAAAGTTCGTTTTTTAAATAAGTTGATCAAAAGATCTACAAGGTAGGACCACGCTCATGAAATGGCACTTCAAAGTTCTTTTTTGTTAGAAAACTTATAATACTCCCATAAGCAATATGCACATATACAGGGTGGTCCAGACCACCCGTACACCCCTTTTAAAATGCGGGGGATTAAAAAGTTTTAACAAGACGATGGGTGATCTTGCTAATGTCGATGTGCTCTTTCGAATGACCCCAGAATGGAACCCCTTGATTCCCCTTTATAGGGGGTAAGGGGGGGCAACTTTGAAAATTCAAATGGAAATCCCTAAATTTTATTGCATATTTAGATTGTACTCATCAAAATATGAATAATTTATTTGAAACATTTTTTATCTTGGCAGCAGATGACGCTGTAATCGCAAAAAACAGACTTTTTGCATTTTCCGTCGTCTCTAGCATATTTACAGGTGCAAATAACAGTTTTTTTTATTTTATACTATTTTTTACTAAATAGTAATGAAAAGACTTTGCTAATGTGTATTTTCATGAGAAAGAATTTTACGTTACAATGAAAAACGCAAATTCTCTACTAAGGTGTTTTCGACAAACGGATTTCTTTTTCTAACGTTGTACGTTAAAACAATATTTTTTTGCCTTAAATGTTGTTAGAGTTTGTGTTCCATTCTAACAACATTTCACAAGATTCTACTGGGGAAGATGATTTTACTTCAAAACATGTCAAGTCACAGTGCATTACAAAAATCTGCCGACGAGAATTTCACTTTGTAATTCACTATTAAATTTCGGTGGTTGTCTTTCTTTTAGCGTATAACAATGAATGATGAAATATGGATATCTCATCCACTCAGGCCATAAAGTAAGAATAATTTAAACGAATAAAATTTTAAATTGTGAAATAAAACTTATTTATGTTAACAGTTGATTTTCAACAATTACATACTATTTAAATATTTAAATAGAATTGCGAAGTAAAGAATTGTAGCAAGTATGTAGATGTATTGTATTTTCTGTTAAAATTAAATATTAAATTAGTACGATTTAAATATTATTTTGCCATACCAGAGCAGATTACAATTTAGAATGTTTTATCGATCATTTTTATTAATTACATATGCTTAACATAAATATTCAGATAAAGATTAAAAAGATTAACCAATATCTAAATAAGTAGACGTTAAGGTTAAAAAACGATCTAAAAAGTTCAGAAAAAAAATTGTTGACACGTATAACGCAAGAAAAAAAATCTGTTTGTCGAAAACACCTTAGGGAGAGAATTTCCGTTGTTTATCGGAACGTAAAATTTTTTCTCATGAAAGTACACATAAGCAAAGCTTTTTCATAACTATTTAAAAATATAAAAAACTGTTTGCACCTGTAAATATGCCAGAGATTGCGGAAAACGCAAAAAGTCGTTTTTGCGATTACAGCGCCACCTGTTGCCAATATAAAAAAATGTTTCAAATAAATTATTCATATTTTGATGAGTAGAATCTAAATATGCAATAAAATCTAGGGATTCCTATTTGAATTTTTACAGTTGGCCCCCTTATCCCCTACAAGGGATGGTCAGGGGGGTTTCTTTTTGGCGTCATTCGATAGAGCACATCGACATTAGTAAGATCACCCATCGTCTTGTTAAAAATGTTTAATCTTCCGCATTTTAAAAGGGGTGTACGGGTGGTCTGGGCCACCCTGTATATAAATCGCTATTTTCAGGTCGTATGGTCACAACAGATCATGCCAACATTAGTGAAGTGGGTGGTTGCACGGTAACCTCCTACACGGTAAGAGTCCAACCTTTACTCAGGCGGCCCCAGTTCGATCCCCGTAACCGGCGAGAGAATTTTTCTCGTCGATAAGCCTCAGTACACTTAGCTGTGCTGTAAGATGGCCACGTTAAGCTGTCAGTCTGGACAACCATATAAACATCTTTCTAAATAACACCGCCCTATACCATACACAAGTATGTATCAGTGGTTTGGCAATGTTAATTACAACTAACATTTATAATATTAACATTTATAACATGTGTCATTGAATTTCTCTTTAAATAGACTGTTCATTCATACCAGACATGATCTATGTTGTGACTTATTTACAAGTCACACAGCCTCAATCATTCTTTACTTGCTTCAAAGCTACTTAAAAGTATAGCAGGTTTTCAAGACTACTTACAATAAGGTATAAAATTTAAAAAGAGTTCACTATTCTAGCATTACTAAGTGCATTAAAAGGATGATCTATCTACTTGTCATAAACCAATCGTTCAAGGTCTATAAAATCAACCGTTTTAAAGTAGTATTAGTCTAAACTTATCGGTAGTGTCAGTAACTAAAAGTGTGTTGCGGATTTTTAACGGTTTGTGTTTTTTTCGTTTTAAACTCTATTCTTTCAAAATATTTAAACTAGTTGATGTCCATGTAACATAGTTTTTAAAAATATTTCCAGTACCTAAGATATTATGCCCTTTTATGTTAGATTCTTCGTAGAATTATTCACTTTTATTATTGGAGTAATCAATTTGTTGTTTATTAAATGCAATTAAGTGTTTAAGTTATTAAGTTAATAAGTAGTTAAGTATTAAGTTTTTGCACTAAATTATATCCAAGACGTTTCTCTACTTGATAAAGTTCAGAGATTCTGCTAATACTATACGCGATATTGCCGACAAGGCACATTTTTATGAGCCTGTATCAAACAGCATCTTTTATGGCGTTTTTATTATATACAGTTATTATTAGGTACTATCTCAACTATCTTTTTTTAAATGCCTTTACTTACTATAGAATGAAGAGCTACCTTTTAAAAATTGAAAAAAATTTAAATATAAAAAAATTTAAAAATTTTGTTTTTTGCTTGTTTCGTATTGTAACGAATAGTAAACCCACATATGACGTCATCAAACATTCTAGGTGTATGAGTCATCAACTGTATGACTCATCAATCAACACCTGCGATTATGACTCATCGACACGCCTCATTGACGTCACTTATAAACAGCTGCATGTATGACTCATCAACACGTCATCGAACATTCTAGATGTATGAGTCATCGTATGAAAGATATAAATTGATCGCGGGTAGAAGGAGGCAGTTAATGTTTAACCGGCGTCGTGTTGAAATGTACTAGTTAATAATTATTGTAATACATAAATAGTCCTCATATAAATTTGTAAATACCTAGCATTTATTTAAATGCTTTAGTTTGTTAAATAGTTTATAGTTAGTGTTTTTAATTAAGTGCATTGTAAATAATTTTCTCTTTATTAGTAGACGAATTTAAACAGCATTTTGGTTATTATTTTAAAAAGAACGTTACAGTATTTTAATGTATTGTGAGTACTTAAAATTTAAAATGCGATTTTCTCGAAAACTTAGCAGGAAGCGATCATAAGAAAAATATGTTCTATATCATTACAGTTACACTCGTGTGAACTTAGCACCTTTAATTTCTTGAAACCAAAAAATCCTAAGAGTTCTGAATAAATAAAGTAGAGTTCTAGAGTTCCTTACAATATTAACAATAGTTCTGGTATTTTAAGCTCGGAAATCGAAAAAATGATTTTAGGGTGCTAACTTCACGCAGCACCCTTATTTTCGCAAAAAAGAGTTCTGATGGCATTTTTCGTCATAATTGTAAGAGTTCTAGAGTTCCTGATAAAAAATTTGAATAGTTCCGCTTAATTAACAAATAACGCATGTTCATTTAAATTCGTAATCTAGCAACCTTTGGAATTTTAATGAAAGAAGACAGAGCGACAGATATAATACGTCGCAGATAGAGACAGGCAATAATCCAAAGGTTGCTAGATTACGAATTTAAATGAACAC
Organism: Agrypnus murinus; assembly: GCA_929113105.1. NCBI lineage: Eukaryota > Metazoa > Arthropoda > Insecta > Coleoptera > Elateridae > Agrypnus > Agrypnus murinus. The sequence continues at coordinate 103,072,893 of OV816025.1, forward strand.
CCGTTATATAAACAATTAAAGAATTTACTACAAAATTAAGTTTGTCAAAATGACGGTTCTGAGAAGAATCCTGAGTAGCCATCGAAGAGTTCTGTACAGAACTGTAATCAGACCTCTATAATTAACAATAGTTTAATTGTTATAAACAATTTAAAAATCGTAATTAAGAAACGTCATTTTTATTGAACTCGAACAATAGTTCTGAGCAGAGTTCCGAGTAGCCATCGAAGAGTTCTGTACAGAACTGTAATCAGACCTCTATAATTAACAATAGTTTAATTGTTATAAACAATTTAAAAATCGTAATTAAGAAACACGTCATTTTTATTGAACTCGAACAATAGTTCTGAGCAGAGTTCCGAGTAGCCATCGAAGAGTTCTGTACAGAACTGTAATCAGACCTCTATAATTAACAATAGTTTAATTGTTATAAACAATTTAAAAATCGTAATTAAGAAACACGTCATTTTTATTGAACTCGAACTATAGTTCTGAGTATAGTTCTGAGTAGCCCTCGAAGAGTTCTGTACAGAACTGTTAACAGAACTTCATAATTAACAATAGTTTAATTGTTATAAACAATTTAAAAATCGTAATTAAGAAACACGTCATTTTTATTGAGCTCGAACAATAGTTCTGAGCAGAGTTCCGAGTAGCCCTCGAAGAGTTCTGCACAGAACTGTTAACATAACTCCATAATTAACAATAGTTTAATTGTTATAAATAATTTAAAATTCGTAATTAAGAAACACGTCATTTTTATTGATCTCGAACAATAGTTCTGAGTAGCCCTCGAAGAGTTCTGTACAGAACTGTTAACAGAACTCCATAATTAACAATAGTTTAATTGTTATAAACAATTTAAAAATCGTAATTAAGAAACACGTCATTTTTATTGAACTCGAACAATAGTTCTGAGCAGAGTTCCGAGTAGCCCTCGAAAAGTTCTGCACAGAACTGTTAACAGAACTCCATAATTAACAATAGTTTAAATGTTATAAACAATTTAAAAATCGTAATTAAAAAACACGTCATTTTTATTGAACTCGAACAATAGTTCTGAGCAGAGTTCCGAGTAGCCCTCGAAGAGTTCTGCACAGAACTGTTAACAGAACTCCATAATTAACAATAGTTTAATTGTTATAAACAATTTAAAAATCGTAATTAAGAAACACGTCATTTTTATGGAACTCGAACAATAGTTCTGAGCAGAGTTCCGAGTAGCCCTCGAAGAGTTCTGCACAGAACTGTTAACGTAACTCCATAATTAACAATAGTTTAATTGTTATAAATAATTTAAAATTCGTAATTAAGAAACACGTCATTTTTATTGATCTCGAACAATAGTTCTGAGTATAGTTCTGAGTAGCCCTCGAAGAGTTCTGTACAGAACTGTTAACAGAACTCCATAATTAACAATAGTTTAATTGTTATAAACAATTTAAAAATCGTAATTAAGAAACACGTCATTTTTATTGAACTCGAACAATAGTTCTGAGTAAAGTTCCGAGTAGAGTTCTGTACAGAACTGTTAACAGAACTCCATAATTAACAATAGTTTAATTGTTGTAAACAATTTAAAATTCGTAATTAAGAAACACGTGATTTTTATTAAACTCGAACAATAGTTCTGAGTAGAATTCCGAGTAGCTCCCGAAAAGTTCTGTACAGAACTGTTAATGGAAGTCCATAATTAACAATAGTTTAATTGTTATAAACAATTTAAAATTCGTAATTAAGAAACACGTGATTTATTGAACTCGAACAATAGTTCTGAGCAGAGTTAGGAGTAGCCCTCGAAGAGTTCTGTACAGAAATGCTAACAGAACTTTATAATTAACAATAGTTTAATTGTTATAAACAATTTAAAATTCGTAATTAAGAAACACGTCATTTTTATTGAACTCGAACAATAATTCTGAGTAAAGTTCCGAGTAGAGTTCTGTACAGAACTGTTAACAGAACTCCATAATTAACAATAGTTTAATTGTTGTAAACAATTTAAAATTCGTAATTAAGAAACACGTGATTTTTATTAAACTCGAACAATAGTTCTGAGTAGAATTCCGAGTAGCTCCCGAAAAGTTCTGTACAGAACTGTTAATGGAAGTCCATAATTAACAATAGTTTAATTGTTATAAACAATTTAAAATTCGTAATTAAGAAACACGTGATTTATTGAACTCGAACAATAGTTCTGAGCAGAGTTATGAGTAGCCCTCGAAGAGTTCTGCACAGAACTGTTAACAGAACTCCATAATTAAAAATAGTTTAATTGTTATGAACAATTTAAAATTCGTAATTAAGAAACACGTGATTTGTTGAACTCGAACAATAGTTCTGAGCAGAGTTATGAGTAGCCCTCGAAGAGTTCTGCACAGAACTGTTAACAGAACTCCATAATTAAAAATAGTTTAATTGTTATGAACAATTTAAAATTCGTAATTAAGAAACACGTGATTTATTGAACTCGATCAATAGTTCTGAGCAGAGTTATGAGTAGCCCTCGAAGAGTTCTGCACAAAACTGTTAACAGAACTCCATAATTAAAAATAGTTTAATTGTTATGAACAATTTAAAATTCGTAATTAAGAAACACGTGATTTATTGAACTCGATCAATAGTTCTGAGCAGAGTTATGAGTAGCCCTCGAAGAGTTCTGTACAGAAATGCTAACAGAACTCCATAATTAACAATAGTTTAATTGTTATAAACAATTTAAAATTCATAATTAAGAAACACGTGATGCTATCCGAGAATAATTCCATGTGGATGCGACGATCCGTTCTCAAGAAAAGGTGATAATGCGTTTGTGGTGCGTGGGAAGCGAAACAAAAGTGAATTAGACCAATCTCGGTTTATTGGTTAGAGGAACCAGTTATAGGACTAGGTTAGTTATTAGGACTAAATAATAGCGTAGAAAATTTGTATTTTTATTAAATAATATGATAGCTTGATTGCCAGTTCGCGCTGCCAGTCTTGATATGCGAATAGCGGCCATATAGTTGTAATTACGAGAAAAAAAATTTGGTCCAAATTTGTCCTTAATTAGAACTAAATGGTAGTGCAGAAAATTTTCAGTTTTGTTAAAGTGGGGGTGCTAGCTTGAGTTCAAGCCAGCACCCCCACCTTTCAAATGCGAATTGCGGCCAAACGGTGCTTGGTACAAATTTAATTTTTTTGGTACAAATTTGTCTTTAATTAGTACTAAATTATAGGCTAATTTTTGTAAAATTTTTTTGAAGTGGGGGTGCTAGCTTTATTGACGTGATTGTACTTGGGTTCTCGGGTTTTCGAGCTGATGCCGTGTTGGAAAAAAGGTGAGAATTGCCTGCGACATCTTCCATTTACGGTACGTAGTGTAAAATTGGTTCTTCTAACCAATAAACCGAGATTGGTCTAATTCACTTTTGTTTCGCTTCCCACGCACCACAAACGCATTATCACCTTTTCTTGAGAACGGATCGTCGCATCCACATGGAATTATCCTCGGATAGCATCACGTGTTTCTTAATTATGAATTTTAAATTGTTTATAACAATTAAACTATTGTTAATTATGGAGTTCTGTTAGCATTTCTGTACAGAACTCTTCGAGGGCTACTCATAACTCTGCTCAGAACTATTGATCGAGTTCAATAAATCACGTGTTTCTTAATTACGAATTTTAAATGGTTCATAACAATTAAACTATTTTTAATTATGGAGTTCTGTTAACAGTTCTGTGCAGAACTCTTCGAGGGCTACTCATAACTCTGCTCAGAACTATTGTTCGAGTTCAATAAATCACGTGTTTCTTAATTACGAATTTTAAATTGTTTATAACAATTAAACTATTGTTAATTATGGACTTCCATTAACAGTTCTGTACAGAACTTTTCGGGAGCTACTCGGAATTCTACTCAGAACTATTGTTCGAGTTTAATAAAAATCACGTGTTTCTTAATTACGAATTTTAAATTGTTTATAACAATTAAACTATTGTTAATTATGGAGTTCTGTTAACAGTTCTGTACAGAGCTCTTCGAGGGCTACTCAGAACTCCACTCAGAACTATTGCTCGAAGTCAATAAAAATGACTTGTTTCTTAATTACGAATTTTAAATTGTTTATAACAATTAAACTATTGTTAATTATGGAGTTCTGTTAACAGTTCTGTACAGAACTCTTAGAGAGCTACTCGGAACTTTACTCAGAACTATTGTTCGAGTTCAATAAAAATGACGTGTTTCTTAATTACGAATTTTAAATTGTTTATAACAATTAAACTATTGTTAATTATAAAGCTCTGTTAGCATTTCTGTACAGAACTCTTCGAGGGCTACTCAGAACTCTGCTCAGAACTATTGCTCGAGTTCAATAAAAATGACGTGTTTCTTAATTACGAATTTTAAATTGTTTATAACAATTAAACTATTGTTAATTATAAAGTTCTGTTAGCATTTCTGTACAGAACTCTTCGAGGGCTACTCAGAACTATTGTTCGAGATCAATAAAAATGACGTGTTTCTTAATTACGAATTTTAAATTATTTATAACAATTAAACTATTGTTAATTATGGAGTTATGTTAACAGTTCTGTGCAGAACTCTTCGAGGGCTACTCGGAACTCTGCTCAGAACTATTGTTCGAGTTCAATAAAAATGACGTGTTTCTTAATTACGATTTTTAAATTGTTTATAACAATTAAACTATTGTTAATTATGAAGTTCTGTTAACAGTTCTGTACAGAACTCTTCGAGGGCTACTCAGAACTATACTCAGAACTATAGTTCGAGTTCAATAAAAATGACGTGTTTCTTAATTACGATTTTTAAATTGTTTATAACAATTAAACTATTGTTAATTATAGAGGTCTGATTACAGTTCTGTACAGAACTATTCGATGGCTACTCGGAACTCTGCTCAGAACTATTGTTCGAGTTCAATAAAAATGACGTGTTTCTTAATTACGATTTTTAAATTGTTTATAACAATTAAACTATTGTTAATTATAGAGGTCTGATTACAGTTCTGTACAGAACTCTTCGATGGCTACTCAGGATTCTTCTCAGAACCGTCATTTTGACAAACTTAATTTTGTAGTAAATTCTTTAATTGTTTATATATTTGTTAATTAAGCGGAACTATTCAAATTTTTTATCAGGAACTCTAGAACTCTTACAATTATGACGAAAAATGCCATCAGAACTCTTTTTTGCGAAAATAAGGGTGCTGCGTGAAGTTAGCACCCTAAAATCATTTTTTCGATTTCCGAGCTTAAAATACCAGAAGTATTGTTAATATTGTAAGGAACTCTAGAACTCTACTTTATTTATTCAGAACTCTTAGGATTTTTTGGTTTCAAGAAATTAAAGGTGCTAAGTTCACACGAGTTACAGTTACCCCACATTACGAAGTTTCTAGTTATATTAGTTACACCCTGTATATCTATATAGAGCCAGAAAACTCCAATCAATAAAATTGAAAAATTATCCTACAGATTTCCTGCAAATTTTAGAAGCACCAAATACTACTGACGATAGTGCTTCTCAATACCTAAATGTATTTTTATAGGGAATGAATTGTCGTTTTTGCAGTGTTCTATTTTATTTTATTTATTCCTAGTAAACAATTTTTAAATTATTTCTATTGAGTTAGATATGGTTTCTTTTATATTTTTATTAAAGTTAATAGTAGATATTCGTTTTGACAAATTTTTTACACGTAAATAATGCTAAATAACGTTAAAAACTAAAAATATTGGTTTAGTTTCATAAAATAAGAGTTTTCAAAAGTATTACTACATTTTTACCAACAAATTTTTATTCAGCACAAAATAAAGATTTTGGCCATGTTTTTGCGATTTCTCGCCTGTGTGCGTTGCTACTAATTGGCGATATCCCCTTCTGTATGATAGCCATGTTATACCGGTTGGAAGCGCATGGGCTTGCTATAGGGATATAAGTAGCGTTCATAAAAATGATGAATATTAAATAGCGAATATAAAAAAGGAATATTAAATAATATAATATTATAATTTAATATTGTAATATATAATATTTCCATTCTTTATCGCATCGTTTCACTATTTCTATGAACTCATACCAACCAAATGCGTTTCCAACCGGTATATCTCTAGAGGAGTTTTCTAGTATAATCTATACCAGCGTTTCGCAACCGCGGACCGATGTCGCTCAGTCAGAAAATTTTGCGGGTCCGCAGAGAAATGTATTTTCAAAATGTTACTGAAAGAATTATCGGAGTTGACCAAGAGTAAACTGTGACTTTTATACGGAGCCGGCGCTATATGCCTACATACGTAATATATAACGCGCCGGCTCCGTACCTATGTGGTGCGGTAATATCCAATAATAGATTATAAAGAGGATCTCCCATTTTAGAGTTTTTAAGCGGGTTTGACGCACATGGGTCTAGGCATACCGTAAAACGAAATAATTTTTGTCTTTCGTCCCCGATTAACGCGAACGATTAAAATTCGGGTTTCGCGGTTTCGAGGAGCCGCAAAACCTGCTTCGATCCGGATCGTTTTTTGTGTGTCGACGGGTAATCCCCGTCTCAGATTAGAAGTCTCGACCGTCTCCGGTAAACCGTTAAGGCGGAGACGGCAAAAAATTGCCTTACGGAACGTCGGAGTGAAAATCTAAATAGCGGAATCTTTGCCAGCGCAGTACCCCAATCATTTCTACCGGAAAAGTTTTTTTTCCAACACTTCCGGGGGCAGGGGCTAGGGCTGGCATGGGCTTTTTGCGAGCGATCGAACATGTGTTGGCGACATTCGATGTCACGCGTCCTGCTACGATCGGTGCATATATGGTTTTCCTTAACTCCGTTCTAGGGAGGTCCGCCTATTTTCGAGAAGCGGTATCTCGGAAACTATAGGAGCCAAAACGACTATCTTGGCGTCAATGGCAGGCAATCTCAAAATGTTTCCCCTTCAAATGCCGGGCAAAACCATAAGAAATAAAAGTTACAGCCGAAATTTTTCATTGTTTTTTCGCCCGAGAATCGTGCTAAAGTAATATCGCCCCCCCCCCCAGCCTAATCGGATTCCTAAATGGAAACTACTTCTTCAGGTCTTATATAATTTCCTTCTGGGTAGTTTAAGCCCATTCCCGTTTTTGACCGCCGCTTCCGAAACCCTCTCGCCGGCGTTTTCGGTTATATCTCCGCTCCCTGTCGAGATATCTTGTTCTGGTTTTGAACAATGGGACGTCTTAGATGTCTAGAATCCGGATATGGTCTTTGGCGCCGCACCCCGCCCTGCAATCGTTTTTCGTCGTTTGTTTGGCGAAAAGAGAAAAACTTTATCCTCTCGATACTCGCCGATTTCGGGCCGATCCATGTTTTAGTCGTATGAGGTCTGGTATGCGGGAATCGAATGAGGTACGAAAACAAACTTTTGTTATTATAAAGAATGGATATTTATTTATTTTAGATTGTTCTTGTACAGTGTAAAAGTAAATTTATTATTATAAGATTTATTTTGCGAACCTTACCGGTCCCCAATGTTACGTCGTTTGGCGGTCGGCGAACGAAAAAGGTTGGGAACCGCCTGATCTACAGCACTTTCTCATCCCTTGTATAAACGCCGGCCTCTGGATTGTTCGATATACACGGCGGCGTTTCCTGAATCACTACGTAACTATATTACATTATACATTTAAGCTACCTTTCTGATCTTGTGGTTCATACCAAGCCAACCACATCACATCGCGTGAATACATTATGAAAATCATTCACCATCTCATTAAGCGTCTGCATCAGCTATTGTACATTTCAAGTAAAACAAAGCTTGAAAGGCATTAGTCAATTTTATTTTAATTATTAACTTGAGTACAACTGTGCAACATAATTTCTTACTAAACCTATGACATAATTCAGCAACCCAACCAAATATTTCGTTGTTTTGATATTTACCTGCCGTAAATGATAATAAGCTGAATGTAAAAACTTTCAATTTGTAAAATAAAGTTAGCTCTCTATACACTCAATTTAAAGTTTCAACATCTTAAGGTTGGATATTTAGTTTTAGTGTTTACGTATCTTCAAGATAAAATGTTAATTTCCCGTCTGCCGAATATAAGGTGTGTTTGAAACGTACCTACCATTGTAGAACTAAGATTAACTTGTCTAACAAAACAGTTAAAACAGTTTGCACATAAATTATTATCTACCCATTAAAATCGTTTTATACTACCTCCGCCCTGCTGTTTAGAAAACGTGTCTACTGTGTTTCTATTTGATCACAGGATTCACAGGACAACAGTTCCTTCTACTTGTGCCATCTACATATTCTCAAATATTTGGTTATGAATTCGTGAGTATTTGCCTACCAAAAGTTGTAGCGTGGTTTCCATTACGCTCGCTTGGACAAACCGTCCCTATTTGCGTTTAATTAAACCTTTCAAAATAACAGAACAGAGAGCAGACGAGAGAAGCAGGTTTGTTGTACGAGGAACCAATCAATCCATTCTCTCTCTTTTCGGTAGAGGCAAAACAGATTTTTGCGTAAAACCACTTTATACAACCGTATAAATATAACACTTGACACGTTTCACGTTTTAAAATTCCGTTCAAGCACAATTCAACATGGTTCCGAATTCGTCGATGTGTAAATTCAATATTAAATGATTGACACCCCCTTTTGATGGCCTCTAAGTGAGAGCACGTTGCTTCATTTCAAACCGCGACGTTGAAAATCGAACCTTGTATCGGTTGTCTATAGGAGCGAATATTCCGGGACGAGTTTTCATCTATAAAGTTGAGTTATGGGGTAAAAATGAAAAAGGTATTGTATTTCAGTATTGTGTGTAACGTCTTACGTGTGAAAAATATAGCTATGCACTATATAAAGAATTATATGATGAGGAGATGCAAGTGCAAATTCAATAAGTGAATGCTATAACCTTAATAATGTTGAATGCATGGGGGATCGATTTGCATTTGTAATCTTGATTCAACCGGATGCTGTTCATATAAATTCTTATACCTTCACTCAGTAATAAAACACACTTGAAACAAGCTTCAATATGAAAGTTTTTTATTGGAGAAACTGGCAGCATTTTACACTCTGCCCGGAATTGTAGACGGTAATAGTTATGATCAGCGAATGCTAATGACTAATTAATTAAACCAAAACCATATAGACAAGTTTTTGAATTGATTGATTATGATTGTCTGCGTCCACAAAAGCTGTCTTCACCTCTTTACCAGAAGGGTAGGTTTGTATGAAGTGAAAATAATTGCACACGCCATAGACAGAAGATTTCCTGCTTACATATAAAGAACATATTGAGATAGTGCTCAACTGGGTACTTGACGAAGCTAGGCCCTATGATTCTCTATTTATGGGAATTTGAAAGCTTGCATTTAATTAAGCATTTATAATTATTGTGATTCTTTATGAAACCAATCCATAAACGTAGATGAACTTGAATATTGATTTACTTTTAGGTTCAAACGTAGCAGCGTAAGCAAACGATGTCTTGTTTTTAATTTCTTCCCATCCTGAAATCAAGTGTTTATTTTGGTAAGATTACTTTTAGAAGTAGATTACTGGCGACTTCTACCTCTCTTCCTCCTAAATCTATTAAGTCTTTTTTAAATTCGTACCTGCAATTGTAATAAGAACACTTTTGAAAGGATGTGTCGTTTTCAGAGTACAATCTTTGAGACACGTTCGATTTATCTGGTCGAAGTAGAATATTGGCGAAAAGAATATGTAGAACAGTCAGATTGAATTTAGATCGATGTATTAACAAAACAAATTATCACTCTAAAAAATTCCCCTTGAAGTTGCCTCCATTTCTTGGGGTAAATTTACTTCAAAGTGTAATTTTCATAGGAAGTGGGAAATTTCAATATTAGGTTAAATTTGCATTGTCATGTTTCCTTTTTAAATAAATTTACAGATTAAAATTACGATCTCAATGCAATCTTACATTTCATTTTAACATTAAAACACCTGCGTAAAGTTATAACTTTACCTAATATTGACCTAATATTGAAATTTCCACTTCCTATGAAAATTACATTGGAAGTAAATTTACCCCAAAAAATGGAGGTAACAAAGTATACTTTATAAAAGCTTGTGCTTGTTCTAGAGCACAATTTCACTATAAGGTCAAGTCCAATAAATATAAATATTTAAAAATAGGGTACATTCTATGTAATTATTATTGAATCATTGTTTAATTGCGTATAGAATGCATATGTTCAACAAATTCGGTATTATATGCCATGCATATATAATATTGAAATTTCCCACTTCCTATGAAAATTACACTTTGAAGTAAATTTACCCCAAGAAATGGAGGCAACTTCAAGGGGAATTTTTTAGAGTGTATATCAACTTCTACCATCAACCTAATTACTACGACTTTTTTAAACTTCTGTAGTATTTTAATACGCTAACGTAGTTATACACACAACAGGATATAACATAAAAATGTTAGTTTCTATTTTTGATTCTAATTGTTTGAAATTCACTTATTGACTTCCTTTCCTACTGACAAGTTTAGTAGAGCTAGTTTGCATGCTCCAAGGTTTGGAAATTAGTTGATATTAACAACTACATTTTGAGGTTGTGCAAATGGCCACTACGCAGTTCAGATTGTAATGATCTATAGCAAGTTTGCCTGAAACGCCTTAGTGGACTATAATCACAATGTGATTTAATGGAATTAACCCATTTGGTCTCTCTTGTGTTGGAGTAAAATCCATTCGCTTTATTGCAAAATAAACCTGAGGTATGCTGCTTTTTCTATTTTGTAACCGCAACACAACAGTAAAACCATTTATCATTGATAAAACTATATCATATCCACCATGGTATTGAAAAGAAAAAAGAATTAGAAGCTTTTCAAAGTTAAAGAAGGCTTTTTCCTGAAAAAGGTTTTTTTTTGTTTAGGAAGACGCTTCTTTCTAGTCCTCGTCTTCAGGTTCAACTACATACAAGAGTTGTACAAGGTATTCAAACCAGATGCTTATAATGAGCAATATCACTAGAACACACACGGTCGATCAATCAAGTAAGCACTCAGATCGAGGTTAAATTTTTTTTAATTCATTTCATTTTGAAAATCAATTTGCAGTTTGTAAAAATCAATTAGTGAACTCTGTAGTTTACCCTAAATTATTTATTGGAAGCATTGTTGTCTCGTTTTATATATAAGTAAAGTTGTGTCTATTGCATGCAAATTATCATTAAACCTAGGTTATGTTATTATTAGGTCAGAATAGCGCAGGAGAGTTTAAACAAATATACATAATATAACTATCTCAATATTGTGAGGCCATTTTCCATTTAAATATTTAATTATTATTGATTCATTAAATACAAGACCAATCTGAGAGCACTTTTTAAACTGTTTAAAATCCAATAAAACCGTTACTTGATTCATAACATTGCATGTCTATTTTTATTTTAGTTTATTTATTTAGTAAACCTGTCAGTGTATGTATATTCATATTCGTAGTACCGCAGTGACTTAGGACTTTCGACGCGGATGTTTCGGCGTTCCCTTTCGGCGCCAGAACATTTCGGAGCGTTGTCGTTTCGGCGCACAGTCAGAATATCAGTGTTAACAAATAAATATTTTTCTTGGCACATTTTTCTAAAATGTTTTCTTGTAATAAATTAAAAAAAATAAGTCTTGTATTTTATTAAGAATATAAATTCGGTTAACATTTCCGAACAGTAGTGAACCTAGAATTTTGCGAAAATGGGGGGGGGGGGCAGTTTTTTTTTCAAGTCAGGATAGGTAAAGTTTTTTAGAAAAAATATTTGAATTTTGGATCAGAATTTGGGAAATTAGATTAGTCGGGGTGAATGGAAGGGGGACTACAAACTATGTAAAGGCGTGTAATATATAAGGTGTACGCTGCTGCTATGTTATTGCTTATGCCGCTTGTTTTATTGTCTCTTTGTTATCTGACCCAGCCACTCTACCAACCCAGATTTCTCCCTGAGTTTGGTTTTTAGCCATTTACAGTATTACGGTTATAAGGAAAACACCCTCTTATGATCCGACTCACTTTCGCTTTGATCGCCTAATTTTATGTCAGCGGACAACCTTCTTTTCCTTTCGCCCAATAACAATGCATTAAAGATTTAAGCCCACCAGTACACAGTGTAGACAACTGGATTCAACAATTTCCAACCAATTTTACAATTTTAAAATCCAGAGCATCGAGACTCTTGTTATAACTAAAGATGCCCAACGAGGCAATAAAATATTCTATAGGTGATGTACTATTGGTTTCATAATGATCTAGGACAACAAGGTTCATATGATGCTATTTTATTGTTTTTTTTAGTATAAATGCATAGGGTAAAGTAATAAAAAAATAGCATCATATTACCCTTCCTGTCCTAGATCAGTATGAAACCAATACATGAAGAAACGTTACCACGAAAAACTGAACAAGCAGAAACCTACAAAGTCAGTGAGTAGAGCACATGCTGCTGTTGCTCAATATAAAATGAAATTGTGATACGATGGAAGTTTCTAAATAAATAAGGCAAAAGATTTACAAAAATTAATTAAAGATCAAAATCGAGTCTGTTCTTTTACAGGAGATGAAAATGTCCAAAACGGAAAATGCTGAACGCTGTTACTTCTGATAGTTATAATTAAGTATCTTCTCTCGGAGCAGATCACAGTCGGGGTAATATTGTACGGAAATATTTTTGAATACGTTTCAAACTATTTCTTACCTTATAAAAGCTACAAATTATTTCTTACCTCATAAAAGCTACGATTTATGTATACTAGGGCTATCGCTATAGATTATGCATACTTGTTCTATAGCTATAGATTATGTATACTATAGTTTGTTTGGGGTATATATCCTATACTTCGCGTGTCATTATAGATGGCGCCACTGCGCGGTGGAAATTTTAAGTTCTAGCGAAGAAAAAACCTGACATAAAATTGCTATAAAACAGTGTATTTAATTTCAAGGTTCGTACCCACATTATTCTTATATTAGTTAAGTGAATTAATTGTTCCTGAATTGGTGATTTTGCTTGGTCAAGGTTCGAAGAACCATCCGTGTTCGCTAGTTATCTTAATAATTTATCTACTAACCAATACAACGCAGCTGACATACCTAATTGTATTCAAACCGGTAATAGCAGAGTGATTCCCAATGTAAGTTTTGTAACTTTTCTAAAGAACTAAGTTATACTTTTCAAATCAAGTTATCAACAGTTTCTCCTATAGTAGTTTCAACTATAGTATGAGCAAAAGTTTCTAGTGTTACAATACACATGAGTTCAAAATTCCAAAGGCACCTTTGATGGTGTTACTTTTTGCTCATACTAAATATATGTCCAGTGTAAAAATACATACGCAAACCTAGATTACAACCATTTGAGAAGAATATTACATTCTGAATTAGAAAGGCAAACCAAACCAAACCAAGAATTTGCATTATAGTAACAATAAGTGATACGAATACTAATCAATTAAAAGAATAATAATAAAATGATAATCTATTCTCGATAAAACTATGAATAAAGAAGAATCGAAGGAATTTAATTTGACTCATATAAGAAGGTAGAATGTCCGCCTAATATGTCATAGCTTAATCTTTACAAAGTTTGGCTTCAAGCAAAACACAAATCTGAGATATTAGGGATATAGAAAATATTACAGCTACACACGTATGACTTGTGAATAAATCTGTAAAAATTGTACGTATTTCACCAGTTATATCGCATTATCCACTTATTTCGTCATTACTCTTTCACCAAATCTCAGGAATTTGAAAAATAGTAGTTTGTACGTTTTACCTGTGGCCACTGAACAAGCTGACAAAAGTGTCTTTTACTTATATCTTATAATAATGGCAATCTTAAAATAATCATAAATTATGCTATTAACAAACGAGGTGGGACGAAATAATTTGTATAGAAAGGAGCAAAGATGAAAATCATAGTAACAGTTGGATTTAGATGGAAATGGGTTTACTTATTCTATACATTATTTGATTGTAACAAAACATTATTAGCTCTATTAAAAAATCTCTTCTACAAGGCAATAGTTGTACGTATTCCATCTGTCTTGCTATGCTTAAATTTTACATATCATATCATCCTTTTTTGTCTTTGCGTATGTTTTGGTCATAAGAAATATGCTACATGTTTGTAATAATACGAGGGTGGTTCAAATATAAACCGGAATTTTTGAATAAACGCGCGAAGAAGTTAGTGTCGTTAAAGTGGCTGTACTGGATGTTAGATTGGTCTGTTACAAAGCGTAGAGAACAGCTGGGACCGCGTAATTTCGCTTGTCAGTGTAGTTGTAGCCATGAGTGGAAAGGACGTACCAGTGTCTGTTGCGCAACGCATTATTATTCGTTTTTTGGTCAAAGATAATGTAAAAACCGCGGAAATTTATCGGAAATTGCTCGAGCAGTTCGGGAATGAGTGCCTCTCCAAGACTCAAGTGTATGAGTGGTGTTCCGCTTTTCGAAATGGCCGAGAAGTGGTGGCAAACTTGCCACATGCGCGGCGCCCCAAAACAAGCGTTACCGATGAGAACGTCCGCGCTGTAGAAAAACTCATTTTGGGAGACCGACGCATTACTGTACGCGATATGGCTGCACAAGTGGGCATCAGCATAGGCAGTATTGAGCAAATAATTCATGAACGGCTCGGTTACCGCAAAATATCAGCCAGATGGGTGCCAAGACTTTTGAATTTTGACCAGAAATTCACACGCTGGGAAGTTTTCACGCGTCTCCTGCAGCGATATGCAGACGAAGGAGACAATTTATTGCAGCGCATATTCACCACAGACGAGACTTGGGTGCACTACTATACTCCGGAGAGTAAACGCGCGTCTATGGAGTGGAGGAAGCAAGAGGAAGGCGCGCCAGTTCAAGCGAAGGTTACACTGTCAGCGGGAAAGGTGTTGTGTACCGTGTTTTGGGACATGAGAGGAGTAATGGCGGTCGATTTTCTCACTGAACAACGAACTGTGAACGCGCAGTATTATAGTAACCTTCTAAAACACACGTTGAAACCTGCCTACAGATCGAAACGACGCGAGATTCCAATCCGAACTGCGATATTGCTGCAAGACAACGCCAGACCGCATACAGCTCGGCTTACGATGGAAACATTGCACGAATTGGGTTGGGAAACACTGGAACACCCTCCTTATAGTCCCGATTTGTCGCCATGCGACTATTATTTATTCGGTCCATTGAAAGAGGCACTTGGCGGACAGCGATTCAAAAGCAATGCGGAGGTAGAATCTTTCGTGCGCGAATGGTTACGTGACAAGCCGAAAGATTTTTACGAAAAAGGCATCCTAAAGCTTCCGGAGATGTGGCAAAAGTGTGTAGAGTGTGACGGAGACTATCTAGAAAAACTGTAAAACATTTCAGCTCTGTAACTTAATAATAAAAATTTTTACAGCAAAATTCCGGTTTATATTTGAACCACCCTCGTACATTTTAATTATTATAGCAATTATTATCTATATATATAACGGGTGTTCATTTAAATTCGTAATCTAGCAACCTTTGGATTATTGCCTGTCTCTATCTGCGACGTATTATATCTGTCGCTCTGTCTTCTTTCATTAAAATTCCAAAGGTTGCTAGATTACGAATTTAAATGAACATGCGTTATATATAAAAGAAAGTCGTGTTAGTTACAGTATTTATAACTCAAGAACGGCTGAACCGATTTGGCTGAAAATTTGTGGGGAGGTAGCTTAGAACCAGGAGACGGACATAGGATACTTTTTATCCCGTTCCCGTGGAACGTGATAAAAAAACGTGGTATAACAAAACGCAACTGAAAGCAAAACAAAAAATTAATCAGTCAAAACATAGCCGTTCATTTGTTAAAAATGGTATAACAAAACGCAACTGACAGCTAAACGTAATGTTGTCTATGGTTAAGTATGGTTGAAAATTTTATAATTTGAAATTTTGGAGTTGACTGGTTGATGTGTTTGTTTCGAGTTTCAATTAGCTTATTGTGCCGATATTATCATTAACAATGCCATGCCGCGACCAAGACGATCAAATCTTTCTCGACAAAGCCGTAATGCAACTAGGATTCGAAACATTGCGAATGAAAGGACTGAAGAAGAACAAGAAATTGCACGTGAAGAGCGCCGCGTTAGTATGGCTCGACTTCGTGCTTCTCAATTATATGTGGCATGTTCACGGGTCGGAAGACCATCTGCGTTAATTGTTCTTGCGCCTGATAATAAAACGAAAAATGTCGTCTATCACAAGGTACTTCACTGAAGAGTGCAACTCATGCACTAAAATACATGGCCAATAAAGAATCATTAAAATATTTGATTTTTTTTATTTATATTTATTATCCTAATAAAAAATTGAACTTAATAAAATCCAAAATATGCTCATTTATTGCCTCTAAGGCGGAACAAAGTTCGCCGGGTCAGCTAGTTATATTATAAATTTGAGTGCTATGTGCATCAGGAAGTCTTTTGTATAAGGCTTTCCCTTTGATTAAAGATTAAGAATACAAGGTCTTGTTTATATGTTACCTTTTTGCAACTTTAATAAATTATTTTTAAATAAATTTTCTATTTATTATTTTGTTATTGATAATTTTATTTGTTCAGAAACCTGCTTAGACACAACTCGCGAAACAACAAAAAATTAAGTACTTTTGGATATTTCATTCTTTTTAAACATTCATCTGTACATAAATATTTTTGAGTTAACGAAGTAACTGTAATCACATATTGTTAATTACGGAACTGGTTTTAACACTCTTAATTTATAACAGTTACAATAATAAAGCTGTTTTATTTGGATTCAGAACGTGTTTGTGTATAACGCTGTAATAAAGTTTTTTATAAAATATTTAAATGCAATTAAAACTTGTGAGAGTTAAAATCTCATTTTATTTCTAGAGTCTCTGTAGCAAGTTTTAAGAGCCCTTAAGAACTTACTAACACCTACCTGTACTGCATGCATACACAATGCACTTGTGTATACTAAATGCAGTACATGGCAACCAACGCACGGCTGCTAATACCGGTATGTCCGACACAGTTATACAGATGCCGTTGACTTCAATATTTCAAACTTTATGGATATTTTACGCTATTCTTATTTTATTGAAGATTTTCCTACCAGTTAAAATATTGGGAGGTACGCGCACAATTTTTTTTATCTGGTTTTGGTTTTGGAAATTAAATGAATATTTTTGTGGTAGAAGTACATATTTTGTGGATCTCCCAAAAATTTTATTTTGTAACTCAACCATGAAATCATTAAATAAAAAAATTACGACTGATTTTATTTGGTTATTAATTATTTTATCGTCGAAATGATTAGTGTTACATAAAAAACGTATAAACCCAAATCCACCCCTGTGTACAATAAAGTAGGCAGAGAAATGTTGCGGTAATGTTTTGTACCATAAAATTTCTAATTTCTCGCTCTATTAATTTAACTGTAAATTAAGGATCGTTTATAAGTAATTTTGACATAACCGACGTTATTTAACCCCTTGTAATACTAATAATGTGGTAGTCAGAAGGAAAAGTGAGAAAGAGATAGGTGATTACAGGAGTGAAGTCTACTACCATCACGGGTATATGCACCCCCTTAAAAAATATTAACCGTGGGGCTGCAAGAGAAAATCGTGCCTAAAAAATGCGAAATCACTCCGCCGTCATATTTCATTATACTGTTTGTACTTCCAAATCGTCGTTAAATACATAATTCACCCCGAGCACCTAAAATAAACGCGCGTGCATAGTGGAAAAATTAATGAAGAAAGGAATCGGGATTACGTTTGAGTATTGTAATTCAAACGAATTGTTTTCGCGGGAGTTTTGACATTTTAGGTTGATTGATTGCCGAAAGAAATTGTAATTTTTAAACGAATTTGTGAAATGGACGCGATTATTAATGTCTTCTGCTTGTCATTCCTAATTGTTATTCGCTCTCCCTTTTCATGATTTATCATCACCTAACTCTTCGTCTCTTCGAAAACAAAACCTGAAAATCCTCCTGCAATAATAAAGCTCAACAAAAACAAAATTGAAACCGTCTCTACTTTCCTTTCAATTCTTCAATTGTAATAGAATATTCAATTAATTTTTTTTACTGGTTTTTCTCTGTGTGTTTTCCGTTTGATATTACCGTTTCAAAAGCAAACAATGTTCTGCATCAAAAATGTCGATGATGTGCCTGGATGGATGGATGGATGGATATTCCAAAAAATACTGAAATATCAGAATGTAGTTAGGGACAGTAAGATATTAAAAATTTTAAATGGAATATATATGTATTTATAAAAGTAAAATATTCAACACACTCTCAATGAATTTATTACAAAATCGTTTAAAGTTTTAATTTTTTCCAATACATTTTTATTTTGTTCGTTCATGAATCTTAAAACTTGAGCTCTTAAATAACTTAATGTATTAATTAAAAACGAAGTTTCAATCAATTTAAAAATAATTTAAAATATTGAAAAAGGTGGTTTTAATCCATCCACTGGTACAATGAAACTTTTATGTAAAAAAGAAATATTGAAAGTCCTGCTTTCCATTAAATTTTCATTTTAAAAAATTATTTTATAATACAACTTGCTAATACTACTAACTTTAGTGCCAGTTTTGCTCGATATTTAATTTGCTTTACTTCAATAGAGGTAATTCTAATGATTTACATTAAATTATATTTTGAATGCAAATTCATTTTATCGTCTTGGCTGGGAATCGAACCCAGGACCCTCCGGTGTCTAGGTGGTACATCCACCAACTGAAGAAACGACTATCAGCAAGGCGACAAATCTTCCATATCAATTAGATATTTTAGCAAACATACAAACTGACTTTGTAGTATGTTTATCCTGGGTTCGATTCCCAGCCGAGACGATAAAATTTTTCTATATGAATTTGCATTCAAAATATAATTTAATGTAAATCATTAATTAACTTAATAAAAATTAACTTCATCTAAAACGGTAATTTTAACTGCAGTTTTTCACACATACTGTAAGTACAGAATTCTTATTTATTAACGTCAATAAAGCTAGCACCCCCACTTCAAAAAAATTTAAAAAAAATTAGCCTATAATTTAGTACTAATTAAGGACAAATTTGTACCAAAAAAATTAAATTTGTACCAACAACCGTTTGGCCGCAATTCGCATTTGACAAGTGGGGGTGCTGGCTTGAGCTCAAGCTAGCACCCCCACTTTAACAAAACTGAAAATTTTCTACACTACTATTTAGTTCTAATTAAGGACAAATTTGGACCAAATTTCTTTTTCTCGTAATTACAACCATATAGCCGCTATTCGCATACCAAGACTAGCAGCGTTAATTGGCAATCAAGCTAGCACCCCCACTTTAATAAAAATAAAAATTTTCTACGCTATCATTTAGTTCAAATTAAGGACAAATTTGGACCAAATTTTTTTTTCTCGTAATTACAACCATATAGCCGCTATTCGCATATCAAGACTCTTAGCGCGAACTAATAATCAAACGCTCTTTTTAAGCCCCCACTTTAATAAAAATACAAATTTTCTACGCTATCATTTAGTTCTAATTAAGGACAAATTTGGACCAATTTTTCTCGTAAATACAACCATATAGCCGCTATTCGCATATCAAGACTGTCAGCGCGAACTAATAATCAAACGCGCTTGTTTAAGCCTCCACTTTAATAAAAATAAAAATTTTCTACGCTATCATTTAATTCTAATTAAGGACAAATTTGGACCAAACTCTTTTTTCTCATAATTACAACCATATAGCCGCTATTCGCATATCAAGACTGTCAGCGCGAACTAATACTCAAACGCGCTTGTTTAAGCCCCCACTTTAATAAAAATAAAAATTTTCTACGCTTGCTATCATTTAGTTCTAATTAAGGATAAATTTGGACCAAATTCTTTTTTCTCGTAATTACAACCATATAGCCGCTATTCGCATATCAAGACTGTCAGCGCGAACTAATAATCAAACGCGCTTGTTTAAGCCTCCACTTTAATAAAAATAAAAATTTTCTACGCTATCATTTAATTCTAATTAAGGACAAATTTGGACCAAACTCTTTTTTCTCATAATTACAACCATATAGCCGCTATTCGCATATCAAGACTGTCAGCGCGAACTAATACTCAAACGCGCTTGTTTAAGCCCCCACTTTAATAAAAATAAAAATTTTCTACGCTTGCTATCATTTAGTTCTAATTAAGGATAAATTTGGACCAAATTCTTTTTTCTCGTAATTACAACCATATAGCAGCTATTCGCATATCAAGACTGTCAGCGCGAACTAATAATCAAACGCGCTTGTTTAAGCACCCACTTTAATAAAAATAAAAATTTTCTACGCTATCATTTAGTTCTAATTAAGGACAAATTTGGACTAAATTCTTTTTTCTCGTAATTACAACCATATAGCCGCTATTCGCATATCAAGACTGTCAGCGCGAACTAATAATCAAACGCGCTTGTTTAAGCCTCCACTTTAATTAAAATAAAAATTTTCTACGCTATCATTTAATTCTAATTAAGGACAAATTTGGACCAAACTCTTTTTTCTCGTAATTACAACCATATAGCCGCTATTCGCATATCAAGACTCTCAGCGCGAACTAATAATCAAACGCGCTTGTTTAAGCCTCCACTTTAATTAAAATAAAAATTTTCTACGCTATCATTTAATTCTAATTAAGGACAAATTTGGACTAAATTCTTTTTTCTCGTAATTACAACCATATAGCCGCTATTCGCATATCAAGACTGTCAGCGCGAACTAATAATCAAACGCGCTTGTTTAAGCCTCCACTTTAATAAAAATAAAAATTTTCTACGCTATCATTTAGTTCTAATTAAGGACAAATTTGGACTAAATTCTTTTTTCTCGTAATTACAACCATATAGCCGCTATTCGCATATCAAGACTGTCAGCGCGAACTAATAATCAAACGCGCTTGTTTAAGCCTCCACTTTAATTAAAATAAAAATTTTCTACGCTATCATTTAATTCTAATTAAGGACAAATTTGGACCAAACTCTTTTTTCTCGTAATTACAACCATATAGCCGCTATTCGCATATCAAGACTCTCAGCGCGAACTAATAATCAAACGCGCTTGTTTAAGCCCCCACTTTAATAAAAATAAAAATTTTCTACGCTATCATTTAGTTCTAATTAAGGACAAATTTGGACTAAATTCTTTTTTCTCGTAATTACAACCATATAGCCGCTATTCGCATATCAAGACTGTCAGCGCGAACTAATAATCAAACGCGCTTGTTTAAGCCTCCACTTTAATTAAAATAAAAATTTTCTACGCTATCATTTAATTCTAATTAAGGACAAATTTGGACCAAACTCTTTTTTCTCGTAATTACAACCATATAGCCGCTATTCGCATATCAAGACTGTCAGCGCGAACTAATAATCAAACGCGCTTGTTTAAGCCTCCACTTTAATAAAAATAAAAATTTTCTACGCTATCATTTAATTCTAATTAAGGACAAATTTGGACCAAACTCTTTTTTCTCATAATTACAACCATATAGCCGCTATTCGCATATCAAGACTGTCAGCGCGAACTAATACTCAAACGCGCTTGTTTAAGCCCCCACTTTAATAAAAATAAAAATTTTCTACGCTTGCTATCATTTAGTTCTAATTAAGGATAAATTTGGACCAAATTCTTTTTTCTCGTAATTACAACCATATAGCAGCTATTCGCATATCAAGACTGTCAGCGCGAACTAATAATCAAACGCGCTTGTTTAAGCCCCCACTTTAATAAAAATAAAAATTTTCTACGCTATCATTTAGTTCTAATTAAGGACAAATTTGGACTAAATTCTTTTTTCTCGTAATTACAACCATATAGCCGCTATTCGCATATCAAGACTGTCAGCGCGAACTAATAATCAAACGCGCTTGTTTAAGCCTCCACTTTAATTAAAATAAAAATTTTCTACGCTATCATTTAATTCTAATTAAGGACAAATTTGGACCAAACTCTTTTTTCTCGTAATTACAACCATATAGCCGCTATTCGCATATCAAGACTCTCAGCGCGAACTAATAATCATACGCGCTTGTTTAAGCCCCCACTTTAATAAAAATACAAATTTTCTACGCTACCATTCAATATAATATATTTAGTAGTGGTATTTATTTATTTAAATTTTAAAATTAAATTAAAACTTAAATTCGATTTTAATTTAAAACAAAAGCTTTTTGATATAATACTCTTTTAATATATATTATGTAATTAGGAGATCAAGTGGTATCCTCGAAGATGTTACAATGCCTCGGGTAACGCCTCAGCGTTATAATACATCTTCTCAGATTTAAAGAAGCTTGATCTCCGTATTGCATAAGTTGTTTTATTTTATTTCATATTTCAATCCTAATTTCTCCCTTTTAAAATTCATCCGAATTTATTGTATAAAGAAGCAAGTTGCCTTGTCTGTGTCGTTAATACGTGTAACCAGCCGTGTAGTCATGCAGTCTCGAATGTTCGACGGCGACAAATAGGGGGTTTTCCGAGGGGTTAATCATTTTTATATTTCCTGTACACCGAATTCAGAATTCAGGAAGAATTCATGAAACGGAAAATGAATTCAAAAGAATCTGCCAAATTATTGAATTCAGACGAATACACATAAGTGCATTGAGAATGCACTTGAATTTACGCGAATGCAAATGAATTCAGATAAAGTTCGAATGAGTTCAGACAAAATCTATCGAATTCCTAGGATTACACTTTTTTGAAATTAAGTTAAATAAATCATTAACGAATCTTTTTTTCAATCAAGCTCCTAGGATATAAGAAATCATAAGACAAAAATCATAAAAAAAAGTATATAATGTAAACTTGCCTTTATAGTTGGAATAAAAAAAAATCTATTTAACCTCAAGAATTGAAAATTAACTAAGTATTATCAGGCGTCACAGGTCGAGAATAATTAATAGCCAATCATTTTATTATTCTTTTTATTAATTAACGTACTTTAAGAAAATCTACATAAACTTAAAACAGTTAATACAGTTTTTAAACGGATGAACAACTTAAAAAATTAACGAAAACAAAAAATTCTGATTTATAAAAATATACCTACTAAGCTATAATATTGTGTGAAATAACCAAAAATAATAAAGTAAGTAATTCATTTTCCTATCACTCTCCTCAATCTGTCGCTACTTTGACGACAGTGTGAGTTTTGAAGTAGCCAACAGTAAGTACTTTTTTTTACTTGAATATTTTTGTTGCCATCTTTGACAACAATTTTAGAGTGATCTAAGCTCGTATCTAAGGTAGTTTCGTCATCAGTCTCTTCATCATTAAGTTCATCGCGATCATCAAAACTTTCTTGGGTTTCTTTGGCAAATTCATTCTCACTAAGGTCAGTATCGCTACAACTGGAGTTATCACAATTGTCACGGTCGAGATCACAGTCGGTTGTTCTGTCGTTTCTAGTTTTCTTATCTAAAGTTTCTACAAGTTTTATTTGAGGTAGGAAGTCCTCGTCCTTTAAAAAAAGATTCATTTCTTGAAACATAGTTGTAACATGATGTTTAGCTTTTTCAATGGTTTCTATAATAGCTGTGTCACTAGGTAAATTCACCACTTTGTTGCATTCGGCATGTTTCTTTGAAGGAAACTGAAATCCATCCATATCATGTTTGGAATAAAGTATCTCATTTTGCACTTGCAATCTTTTTAACCGATGAAGTATTTCCAAAATGCTGTAGTTCACCATAGTGCAATTCGTTGAAGTCATAGATCTGGTTATCCGAAAAAAATTTCCACAAGTCTGGCTGCTGAATAGTACTGGAATAAAATATTGAGGAGTATTATTTTCTCTTAAAATCTTAACTAAATTTACAATTGCATGAGCGTTTATTTCTACACACAAATAGGCGTTAGAAGTTATGAAAACATCCATTTTAGTAGTTGGTGTTTTGGTAACCAATGATTTCCATCCTCGGAAAAAGAAGACTGCAGTCCAAATTTTAAAAATTCTTTCGCTTGGGATCAGATCTTTATCATTGTACGCCATAATGCAGTTTTGAATCATTTCAAGGTAATAAGCTGTAGCTGTCGCTTGGCGTCTCCTAAGAATGTTAATAACATTGGAAGAAATTATCTTTTCTACACTTCTGTAATTCATTTTATCCCTTATGTCTAAATCGGTCTTGCAGAGTAGATGTTGTGATTTGGGTAATTCTTCTATTACACTGTATAAATCTTCAACGGAAATCTCATTTTGTCCCAACATCAATTTTTTCTGTGTTGTCGTTTTAGATGTAATAATGCCTGTTTTCAGCAATCGATTCCTTAATTTGGTCGCAATATGCACAGTGTCTTGAACACAAATACCCCGTGCCAGAAGGAAACACGCAAAGTATTTGCAAAATTTTTCTCCACATGTATCGCCCATTTTCATTCTATATAACATTGCCTTTAGAAGTCTTGTGTCGCCATCACTAGATGTTCCTAAAATTGTTATATTATATTTTGCAGCTTCCTGTAGTACAAAGTCCCATCTATGCACAACATCCTTGCTAGTAAATTTATTGTCAGTTCCAAATAAACTGATGCAATAAGGTGGAGCCTTTTCTGCAAGTGGTTGCATCATAATGATATATAGTAATCTTGATGCCTTTTCGTTTTCAAAATAACTCTTAATGGTATTAGCATCTGTTGCAGGGTAATTTTGAGTAACAGGAAACCCATTATCTCCAATCGGCAAAACAAATCCAACGACTTGATTTGTTGTTGGATCAAACTGAATTCTACCTGTCACTCCAGTTGCGTCTTCACTCATCCACAAGACTCTGGGTAAATTGTGCTTAGTTAAATAATCACTCAATTTTTTGAAATCTACTTCTCCTTCTATCACAAAATTTCCAGTATCTCGAATAGATCGTAAAACAGTTGATACGGATGGAAGAGGTAAATTAGCTGATAAAGTTTGATACGCAGACCGTCCACTAATAATAAATAAGTAAGTTGAAAAGAGTTTTAGCGATTTCTCAAAACGATTAGCTTTAGAATGAGACTGTTTTTCCGCAGATTTTATTAGAAGTTTCAAAAAGGTAGATGTGGAGTTTAAGTCCAGTGAGGTAGCTTCGAGCGTAGCTTCATGTTGACTTTTAGATCTGTTTCCGTCTTCTAAGAACCATGAAACAGTTTTTCGCAATTCCTCATTCTCTTTTAAGACAGTATCCATACGATTCAAAACAACAACAAAAGAATCTAATTTTTGACAGCTTTGAGCTACTTTATCGCGTACCCGTTTTGACCGCTGACTACGTGAATATCTCGGATCACGCCAGTTTTTCTTTTTATTTTTATTAGTGAAGACAGTTGCTTGTAGAGCATTATTTTGATTGCACTGAACTGCTCTACTTAATTCAATGCAATTTCTCCTTCCCCCGACTTTTCAGTTACGTATTTGACCAAAGGTTCATCATCAGAGTCTTTCACTTCAGTCTCTATTTGACTTGGTTTTTCAAATTCTTGTTCCAAAGCTTGATTTACATTCTCAGGAAGTGCTACTCTAAATTCAGTTGATGCCGAGGTTGATGCTTTTTTCATCTTCAAAGGCACAGGGCTTATATCTCTGCTTGTTTTGTTCTCTTTGACATTGCTATCTCTTCGATTTGTATACTGAATCAGGTCCTCTGTTGACTCTCCCACTAACGAAGTACTTGTTTGGCTACTTGTATCATATGGACTATCTACTTTTTTGACAACAATGTGTTGCAAAATAGAAATTTGTTTCTTTTTAGTATTTTGATTAAGTTCTTTGGTTTGACGAATATTATGCTTCTCTTTGTGGTCGTCATTATGTGCCTTATTTTCAGCGTGTATCTTCACATGTCTAACAAAATTTGAGATCACCCAACGTCTCCCTGTTTTCAACGACGAACTTACGACCGTAATAAAGTTGTCGTGTTTACATAAAAGGCACTTTATTTTTGCATTTTGTCCTTTAAGCAAAATATCCGCAGTACTTAACTTAGCAAGTTCTTCTAATTTTGATCTATTATCTGTCTCTAAAGACATAGAGTAGTTCTGCATCCAAGTACAAATTTGTTTCAAAATTCGTTTTTTTTCTTGTAAACAATCTTCAAATTTTGTACCTTCAGAAAAATTTTCTGTCCGGGTCAGTGTGTTACTACTCTTACTATTTGAAATCTGAAGAGTTTTTGCAAAAAAAACGTTAGAATTAGTAAGTAAATAATTTTTCATTGCAAAAATTAGCTTCACATGTCCAGGCAGTATTTTAAACTTTTCTTTGTTTGTATGGTAGATTCCATAAAAATCGGCCATAGAAGAATTTGGCTCGATGAGCAACTGCATGTCAGTTCGTGCAAACTCTTCCATGTGATGAATATCTGACATTTCAATTTGTTTTATAGATACGGGTGTATCAAATCCACAAAGTTTCATTACATTTATTAAATACCTGGGAAACTGACATTGTAAGCACCGTTGCATCAATTCCCAAAACCTATTTCTGTCGTCGTTTCTGTCAGTAGATGCTTCAGGTTGGGACTCTTGCATTTTATTAACACTGGCCTGAAAATAAAAAAAAATAGTTTATGCAACGAGTTTCTGTGTAAATTGAGCTTTTCTAATCGCCACGAGTAACCAGATTAAAATATGAATTCAACGAGTATTTTAAGACCCCGAGTGACAATTAGTACATATCAAAAAACACTGTAACGTCCAAGTTATGTTTTATTTTCCGTGACTGTACTTATTATTATTATTTAACATAATATATTATATTTTTTACGTAGCTAAACAGTGAATAAATACGACGTGAACTAAGATATTTGAAGAAATTACAGCTTTTTGTTTCCACAAATAAAAGACGATTCGTATCAGAATGCATCCGCGTATTTACATACAATAATCCACATAAAAAACGGTAGGTACTTACCTCTTTTTCTGTGTTGTTACCTCCAATCTCGCCAACACTAGTATAACCTCCAGTATCACACATCTTGCGCAACAAAATTAAATGGTCGAGTAAACCATATAAACAGGTAGTCTCGAAACCTACCCACTTGCTGCTGAATGGCGGCAAAAAATCTTATTGGATGAGCCAAGGTCAAAGGAATTCATGAGTTCATCGTAAATGCAAAAGGAATTCACGTAAATTCATAACGAATTCACGTGAATTCACAAAGAATTCAAGTGAGTTCAGAAAGAATTCAAAGAATGCAAAAGAATACTCAAGAATTCACGAAAGTTCAAAGGAATTCATTTGGAATTCACCTCGGATGTACACCTGAATTCACAAATGATTAACCCCTCGGGGTTTTCCCATCTGTTACAATATTATATATTCCGTACTTGAGATGAGATTCAAAATTCATAACTCACTGAGATCTCGCAGAATATGTAGGTGTTATTAGAGAACTGTTAACAGACAAATGGAAGGTTTCACAAAGCTTGATTAAGTAAGCTTAATCAAGCTTTGTGAAACTGGCCAAAACATTAACAGAAAATAGAAATAGAATATAATCTTATCAAACAGGTTGTATTTAAATTTAAAAAGTACCACTACTAAATATATAATATTGATTATTGAAAATTTTTAAATAAATACAGATGTTTTTGATTTTTTCTTTTTGTTTACACTTGATCTCTGCCCGAATACCTTCAATGCCAGTTCCAGTTCCGAGAAAATCAAACAAAGGAACATCCCTATCTTGAGCTGCAGTTTTGTAAACAAACAATAAATGGTTTTACCCCTACACTTTTATTATATTCAAACTGTGTATTAACCATGGTCCTGATATTTTTTTAATCTAAGTAGAAAGAAAGTAATATCTTGCTGTGCAAGCAATAAAAAGTGTTAACTAATTAATAAAACAGCAAAGAAAACATGCAAAATGCTACGTTTTTAAATGATACAGATAGATAAATAAAGAGAAGAACCTTAAATAAGTTATTTACATTAAACTACATTTTTATAAATTATAACATTTCATTATTTTGTCAATCGAGAAAACTTTATTAACGTTTCATATTTCATTCATGACGACTCATTTAATTCTAACGCATAATGAGTTGTATGAAAAACTTTTAATTTCTCGATCATTCGATTTACAAAAGCATCTCTTTCGATCGTTTGTACTTCAATTCCTTTAATTTTTAACAAAAAGCAATGCACTTCCAATCCAACCCATATCATTTTATTGCTAGTCATATATAATAACCTTAAAGTACAAAGGGTGACGTGCAACCGCCCGCTAGCAACTGGAATACTATTACCACAAACTGCACTCCAAACAGGAAAATATATGCTTAAACTATTACGATTTATTTGTATCATTTTTTTTAATTGTAAGCAATTATTGACACTTGGCTTAATGGTACGAATTAGTCCTTAATTAGTACTAAATGATAGCGTAGAAAATTTTCATTTTTATAAAAGTGGGGACTTAAACAAGCGCGTTTGATTATTAGTTCGCGCTGACAGTCTTGATTTGCGAATAGCGGCTATATGGTTGTAATTACGAGAAAAAAAAATTTGGTCCAAATTGGTCCTTAATTAGAACTAAATGATAGCGTAAAAAGTTTTTATTTTTATTAAAGTGGTGAAACTTGATTGCCAGTTCGCGCTGCCAGTCTTGATATGCGAATAGCGGCTATATGGTTGTAATTACGAGAAAAAAAAATTTGGTCCAAATTTGTCCTTAATTTGAACTAAATGATAGCGTAGAAAATTTTTATTTTTATTAAAGTGGGGGTGCTAGCTTGATTGCCAGTTCGCGCTGCCAGTCTTGATATGCGAATAGCGGCTATATGGTTGTAATTACGAGAAAAAAAAATTTGGTCCAAATTTGTCCTTAATTTGAACTAAATGATATCGTAGAAAATTTTTATTTTTATTAAAGTGGGGGTGCTAGCTTGATTGCCAATTAACGCTGCCAGTCTTGGTATGCGAATAGCGGCTATATGGTTGTAATTACGAGAAAAAAGAGTTTGGTCCAAATTTGTCCTTAATTAGAACTAAATAGTAGCGTAGAAAATTTTCAGTTTTGTTAAAGTGGGGGTGCTAGCTTGAGCTCAAGCCAGCACCCCCACTTTTCAAATGCGGATTGCGGCCAAACGGTTGTTGGTACAAATTTAATTTTTTTGGTACAAATTTGTCCTTAATTAGTACTAAATTATAGGCTAATTTTTTTTAAGTTTTTTTGAAGTGGGGGTGCTAGCTTTATTGACGTTATTTATTATCATTTTTTGTGCTTTTTAACGTTATTTGATTGTTTAAATTTCCTAAGATCCTTGCTATAGAGTTGGCAGTTAGAATTTCTTATATAGATTTGTATTATTACACTAAAATACTTTTTTGTGGGGTGTTACATGAGACAACGAAATCTCTTCACATCCGTGTCAGTGTCATAGACGTATCAGACTGCAATGATGTTTAAAGTTTTGCGAAACATATGTCAAAGGAAAAGCTCTAATTATACTCACAATTACAACAACTTACCCTTACGCCAAAGATATTTATTATCACGATTATCTTCTACTCCTTATGTAAAAAGATTAATACTATTACTGATAAATGCAGCACTGCCAGTACATGAGTTAATGGATAAAAGAGTAAAACGAAGTGAATAAAGAAATTGAACTGCGTTTTAACAACTAAGCTTAAAAACCTTTGTAATAGCCGGGTTCAGGCTTGGAGAATTGAAATCTTGAATTCAGCGAGGAAGGTATAGAAGTCAAGAAAGGAATTGTAAACTACTTGGGCCACTAAACACTAAAAAGTCGAAGGAATAAAGGATAAAAAGTATAAATAAAACAACAAGGAAAACGGAAATAAAGAGTACATATGTACTTTTAATAAATTAAGTGTTTTTGGCAGTTTTTGACAACTCTGCTATTCGGGCGGAAATACCAAAATTTTTAGTACGATTGGAAAAAGGATTAACTTTAACACCTTAACCTGTATAAATCCTAAATTTGCCTTTCCATCCAATTCGCTAATTTTGCGTTATAGTTCAACCAAGAATAAAAGAAATGAGTCATTTTCGTAATCACACCGGAATAAAGAAATACGACCCGAGGTGAGATAAGATAAGAGTGCAAATTTCACGTTGCTAAGAATTCAGTGACGTACGTTAGAACCAACAAATTTTCATTGCTGTTTTACATTTATTTTTAATTAAAAAGGGGTTTGTTCCGCTACTGAATCTTTCTAGTTCATTTATTGTTTATTTTATCATTTTAGATTACTGCCTAGCCTTCGCGTAATTCTAGATGCTTTTACATTTTTGATCTTGATGCATTAATGTGCCACAAATACTGAAAATCTTAGTTTAGAATCGGAATGATATCACTACCTCAAGTAATTTTATTAAGAATTATTAAGAATCTACAACACAGAGGCAATGTTTGATTATCGAAGTGAAAACGAAATGCAACATAAATTACGTTTGCATACCAATCTATAGTACCCATCATCAACCAGAACTGTCTGACATTTTTAACATTTTCTTCATCTCCTCCCTGATCCAGCAGCGACAGCCAAACCTCAGTTCTCTAGATCTTCGTATTTTGAAGTTTGTACTGGCTGATATTTATTCCGCTTTATTCATAATTCAATTAAGTGTATAAAACATGAAAGGTTTCTGTTTTTGAATGCGACAGGCAGCTGTATTTTAAGAAATATTTAATAATCCAGACAGTCCTATTTAATAGTAAAGTGATATCCAGTTAAAACCAAGTCAACACTTGTACAAATAAAATATGAATTTCTCATGGGTTGATAGCTTGCTTTAGTCAAGTATTCTTTAAAATTCTGTTTAATATCATTTAAAATAAGATCAAGATGTTAAGCTTTTAGGTAATAAAATTGCTTTGAAATAGAAATTTCTTTGAATTTCAAAATTATATGGCAGAATGGCTTTCAGGCTGGCTTTCAAAGTCGATGATTGATTAAATTCATATAGCCCCTCTTAATACGTCAGAGTTTAGTTCGCGTTTTCTTGCTTTCGGCTAAATTATTCTGCGTCTTGCTAAAAATAATCAGGTGCGATTATCGTTTTTAAAGGTTCCGTATCGTACCGTGTGTATAGTGAGACCAATTTTTTCCAATCTGCCGTGGGTTATAAGAGTTAAATTTAACGAAGAAAATGAATCGCACTACCTAGTTCACGTCAAGGAACTGGAGAATTTGTTTTAACTAGGTTAGTACCAACTAAAGAGATGATTGGAAATTATCTAGATTGTTACAAACTGATAATAACTGTGAAAGTTACGTGTTTTAGTAATAGCAAGCTAACATCCATAATTCCATTCAAAAGATGGCTAGTAAAAGTACATATTAAATCAGTTTAAACAACATTGCAGATCATTATTTTGGTCGCAGTAGATTAATAATAATAAAATCAAATCAACGCCATATTTGTATGTAATTATATATAAATATATATATAGTAATGTTTGGTATAAATTCTTGTATGTGTCTGTACCATCATTGTTATTAATTGACTCTATAAATTGTAATTAAATAAACGATTTCAGAGTCTATTCTTTAATTGTCAATATCCATCAGTTCAAAATCCCGCCTATCTATCATAGTAAAATCCTGTTATGTTGGTATAATCAGAATTATTGCAAAATTGTTAGTATAACCTCACACTTTACGTGTTGACAGGTTATTATGATCTGTTTATTGTATTTGATTTTTAAGTTATATAAAACTCTTTATGAATTTTAAAAAGGTAAGATTTAATAGATAAGTTTCTTGTTTCAATTACCTGTTGTCATTTTTATTTGTAGCTACAGATTTTCTGCCAAGCACTTTACAATAGCTTTTGGTAATAAAGTAAATTTAAATAGATGCACTTGTATTTTTATTATAAGAATTTGACGTGTTTCTTTCAGATCAATAGCTTAAACAGAAACCACTCACAAGTAATAATGATGTACGAGTTTTGTAACTGTTTGAACCTGTTTTTCCAATTGGTGAAAAGCCTCCAGTAATTATCGTTTCTTTGTTCTATTGGTATTAAAACCTTATAATAAGGATTACTGCCTGTTTGAAATTTCTTTAATTTTATTTTTTAGAACATGAAACATGACCAATCAGCACCATGAAACCTGCATTATGTACTTTCGCTAAAATATCACTTCACCCACCTTTGTGGATAGAAAAACGAACCAGTATTCTTCTCTTAATACTTTTTATAAATAAATTGTGCAGACTTTTTCAATAAATTCAGTGTTATTAAGCTTTTTACATAATTTTTTGCAACGCATTTCTTTCAAGAATTATTTGTTTATATTAGTTACCATTATTTATTTTATTCTCCCTATTTACGCATAGTATCCTAAGTCGTCTAGCTACAAGACTTATTTACATTATATTACCTATATTAACAATATGTGATTATTTGTCAATGCATCTTAATGCATATACCCTTTCTTACGATTTCTAAACATTTTCGTTTTAGTTAGTGCTTTGCAAAATTTTCTTTTTAGGTATAAACAAGAAACATCATATTCCAAGATTAAGTCAAATGGTTTGAATCTATGTACTAGGATCATG
The DNA here is from genome assembly GCA_929113105.1 of Agrypnus murinus. NCBI lineage: Eukaryota > Metazoa > Arthropoda > Insecta > Coleoptera > Elateridae > Agrypnus > Agrypnus murinus. Next base: position 103,105,485 of record OV816025.1, read on the forward strand.
CAATAAACAGATAATAATACGTTTTTATAAAAAAATAATAACTTACATTGAAAAGTTTACTAACGAAACTGACCAACAACCACAGTAACTAGACCTAACTAATAATCATTACAATGTGTGTGTGTTAATATAAGAATTCTATGTAAATGTATTTAGGATGGGATCCCAAATTAAGCTAATATGTAGAAATTGATACTGCGACTTAGTTTTCATTAACTATTGACTGTGGTGCATTTTTGTATTGTTGTAAACGATTTTTTTAAATTTAATTGAATATACAGAATTCGAAATTAATACTCATTGCTATAGTGTGGCAAGACAAATTGTTGAGTGTTCCATTCACAAAATAACTCTTAGAAATAAAAGAAAAATTAATGGGATATCTTTTCCCGAATTGTAGATTCTCAATGGTTGCTATTAAATAATTTGGGTGGCGCACTTCTAACTTTTATTAACTGTTCCTGTGTTATTCTATTTTACAACAGTAAAAGCCTTTGCGATTAGCACTCACAACATTTGAGCATAATTTGAATCAATAAGACGTCTCTGTCGGGAGATCTGTTAACGTAAGTATCAGTGATTTATGTATTTACTTAATTAATTTACAATATAGCAAATATCACGAGCTATTTCATATAGCCAACAATTATATTTGATGCGCTCATTATTACCATAACATTCTTCAATGCCAATTAAGATGTAACGTGTTACAACCAAATTCTTACCTTCCATCTGGAAGCATGATGGTCTGTTACGACTACGACTCGATAAATTAACTCACCTGCAAAATAAAGAAATGACTTAAAAATTGTTCTTTACTCCATTTATTTAATAAGTGCATACATGTTTTATATACATAAATAAAAATCACTATATCTGCGCCGTATATTATCGAACACGACAAAGCTCAATAATTTTCACATTTGCTTCCTTCTGCTAAAATGCAAAATTTCCATCTCTCGAAACAATTTATCGCAAACTATTCTTTAATAGAATCATTATGTGTCTTGCATGATACACGTTACGTGGTAAATAGTTTACTTGCATGGTGCAACCATTGTGTGATGTAGAACTTCACCAGTAACCTCTTATTACTTCCGCATTACATATCCTTGGCACGATTAAGATATTTGTGTATAAATCAGAACATTCCAAAACAATAAGAGTATACGGAAACAGAGCCTCAAATTAGTTAGCCTTATTACCCCAAGGACATAATAATTAAATGATCGATTAATTGCAGAAGATAGAATTCCAGATTAAGTCTTAAAAGAATGAAGTAGGACAGAGAAAAGACAGAGAGGAACCTAAGAAAGAAGCGAGAGAAATTTTGAGAGGTCGACACGAGGAGGAAATATTTTCCGGGAGCATTCCGGTATAATTTGAACCTTTCACAGTCCTTTAGAGGAGACGGTAGTGGAAAACTAATAAACCTAACGATTTCCCGAAAAAAAGAAAAAAAGGAGAAAAAGCGAGAGCCAATAATAAGTGGCAGCTAATTCAGGGTTGCCATCCGCCACGCGCTACGCAGTGCCTGCTGCAATCCGCGATTACATGCCACTAGCACGGTCTATTAGCGGTGCCGAGAGCCACATTTTCGAACAATATTGAGTTTAGTAAGGGGGAGCACAATGTTTGTAATATGCAATCTGCGGTAGCCGCTCTGATCTATTTATTACGCCCAAATTGATGCCGAATAACGCCGTGGCTAGAGAGATTGACAGGCGGAATTAAAATGTTGTTACAGTTTTGCAGATGGAATTCATTTTAAAGAGGGGCGGAATCAGGCAAAATTATCAAACGCCAGACGAGGGGGAGGGAAGCTGATGATGTTTGTTACTTTGACTTGCTGCCGTTTTGGAAGGTGCTGCCTGCCGGAAATGTGGGTTATTTCAGGTGGAAATCAAACCGAAATTCCAATTGGCAAAACGTACGTACGAGGGTAGGATTCCGGAAAAATACATTAAAAGCCTATTTTTATCTCAAACACTTCGCCTGTTATTTTCATAACACATACTATTTGTATTTACATATTTGTGGATTCGATCCAATCAATCGATATCTTAAAAATGTACACTAAATGTATTTGTTCAAATTGGAACTTCAGGGTTATCTGTATGTCGGATAACTAAACAGGGTTAAAGCTGTATTTTTTGAGCTACTAATCTTATGCTCTAGTACTTTTCTAATCATCACACTATCTAAAGTCTCATTCAGAGTACGTCCATTTTTCTATTTTTTTTTTAGTCTAAAAGCCGTTGCAACCATTCTCTATCCAGCACATGAACGCGCCTTGTTAAGGCCCGCTGAATGGATTGATGATTTCTTTTCGTTTGATGCATACAAATCCACAACCACCTGATTAACAAATTTTCAGATGCAATAATTTGTGAGTGTATCAAAATATTAGATTTTGACAGTCTAACAAATTGTGCACATCTCCTTTCCGATCCAACCGACTAACTATTGTTTGGAAACTCTGTGTTATCCAAAAGATATGGTTTTCAGTTTGAATTTTTCATTTTTTCCTCATTTTTTGCTTTTTAACAAGAACTCCGATTTCATTTCACTGTCTGTATTTGTGTGTATTTATAGATATGAAAATCAAAACTGTCATTAGATCTAACAATCGACAAAAGCGAGCTCTGGGGAACATGATACACACAATATAAACCCTGATACGTTTTACCATTAAAAGGCTTTGAAATACTAAACGAGAGAAGAATAAAAAATAATTGAACACAATGTAAACATTATATTCCACCTAGTTTAACTGACTAGGGATGAAAAGGGTATTTTTATAAAAGGTAACATTTGAAAAGACAGCTATGAATACTACAATCAGTCTCATAAAAGGGTGCATACAATTCGTGCTTCAAGTGAAACTTATTTAGAAACTCGTTTTGGCAAAATAAAAAGCAACCGAATCGAGATTCCAAATGCCAAAAAACGAAAAAATCGAATAACTATGAAAAAAGAGAAACGTGTATGAAGTTTTTCAAACAAATACTAATAATATCCATAACATGGCTTAGCCTAAGGGTTGATATCTCGTAATGATGGAAAATATGAGAGAGTAAAGTGAAACGTTCCAGCTGTAGGGGTTTAGCGGTGGATTGAGGGGTGCAGACAAGCGTGACGGGGCTACTCGACAGGGTGCTCCGTGATTCATAGTCCCAGCCTGCGGGGTGCTGTGCCCCGACGGTCAAAAATGGCAAAATACATTTGTCAAACTATTAACTATGGCTAGGGGTTAATAGCGTGAACGACGCGGCAAACTCTGATAAGGGGAATAAAAATTACTACGCCGATTTTAATTACGAACTCCGGATAAATAAAAGCAGGAAATTATTATAAATCTCTCGCTTTCGTCTGTCTGCGAATATTCTGCAATAACATATTTTTATTTTAGGCTTCGTTTTTCAAACCCCGCGACATTTCTAAAAAATGTGTTCTATCGTGTTTGTTACCAATTTATTATTGTATTTTTCTGCTCGGGGAAAAGGTAAACAATTATCGAAATGCTTATTACATTCATTTTATTTGTTTACTTACATTTTTAGAAATACTATAAGAATATGAACGAGACTTTGGAAGTAGTAAACAACGTATTCTTAATTATGATCCTTTTAGAATCAAGAAGTCTTGTTTTGGTATATATTTACATTCTTTTAATAGGTATATTATTATTGTCAGTGACTCCAATAAAAATATCACAAAGAAAAAATTTACATTCTTTCATTCAAGATCGTGCGTTTTACACATCCAGAAAAGTAAAATGCACATTTATGGTTAATTCTTCGTTGAGAAATTAACATCCAACACTTTAAATGTTACTTCATTAGATTAAGGTTAGATCTAGTTACCTAGCAAATGAAAATTTAACGCACAATCTTAATTGAAAAAACGGTCTTAGATATTTTCAAAATCAATTGGTATAATGTTTGATGATTTTAGCTACGTTTAGTTACCAGAAAAGTTGATTGTCAAATTAACGCCTGTACACCGTTTAGTCTAAGTTTAAGTTCACGTCATAGATATAAAAGTAGTGACGTAAGAGTACAACCAACTGTGCAAATAATAACTTTCAAAATTGAATTTTACGAAGAAAGATTATTTGCTTTATCGAAAATAATAAAATTTAATTTTCATATATTTAGTAATACATTTATTTATAGAATAAATACAAATAGGTTTTTAAACCAAAACGTAATTTGTTAATTTAATGAGAAAGTACACATTTATTTCAACAGAAAAACAGGTTGGTACACCTGTGTAAGCGACACGCTGTATTGTCAAATTTATTTCTTGTGTTTTCTAAGTTCGGTTTGCAATAGTTTGTTATCTATTTTGTATTTACAATTGCATGAACTGAATATAATTCTAGAGAGTTTCTCAAGCACTGAGAATATATCTTAAGACTGTTTCCAACGTTTCATCTGTGGAAGAAGTTTTCAGTCCAAAGAGGAAACGAAATCGAAAACAAACTACAGAGATTGATCTTCTGTAGAGGCAAATATTAGCAATGAAATTTATGAAATACATATATAAGCACAGTAAGTACCTGAGGTTATGTGTGTGGCTGTGCTCTTCAATTGATATACCACATTTGGATACAGGAGAACATGTATCACTTAATATTTTGTCAAAAAAATTTAAATCCAAGTTCGTGTATGAAGGAAGTAGAAGAAGTATCCATTGCCTTACAACAAATTGGATTCGTATACTATAAGAATGACCATCCAAGACAAGGGATGATGGGTGGATGAATGGGGACGAACAAAGTCATATTGTTCATAGGTGAATAATTTTTTAAAAAACGTATACTGAAAATATGCAGCAAAGGTATTGGATCAAACAAGGAATATCCAATTTAATATGGCAACAGCGCATAGTCTGACGTCATAATTTAGTAATGACGTGACGTAAACTTACACTAAATAACGTATAGTAGAAAGTTCAAGCATTTTTTCGTTTATCAACAATAATTTCAACTCGCAGAATTCTAAATCTCGGTTCACCCGAACCAAAATTTGAGTCACTACATCTAGTCAGCCAGGCCAAGTTGGCGTATCAAAGTCGATGCCATCGACGCCAATATGGGGGCAAAGGAAGCTTAAAATCTAGTAATTCCTAAATTAAAATCGCATCTTACGTATTTGGCATATTACAATTTGGGGCTGTCAGAACGAAAACTATGTAGGAAAACCTTTTAAACTAAACGTGGATTTAATTAAATTCAATGAGGATAATAATAATTAACAATTTCGGCTTTTTCTCGTCCCAAAATGGGGTCGTTTGCGGTACTCTGAGCCGCCAGCATGGTCTGACCGATTAGATGTAGTGATTCTAACCAAAACTAGGACCCTTCAATTAGAGTCTGGGCAAGACAGCCATTTTATATCACTAGACATGCGCCAAATCTGAAAAGTGGAGAAATGGTTACACGTCCAAATATTGGCACGCATGTGAACGGTATTGGACTCAATTAAAAAAAACGCGAAATAGTGGATTATGTATATAAAATATTATTTAGCAATGAAACTAGGATAATGGGCCCTACGGGCCTAAGCACTTAAGTATGATAGAAATAGCATTTATCGATTTTTTTTAAAGTAGGTCAGTATTTACATGACCTACATAAATCTCCAATCGATTCTCTATCGATAGAGCACATATTAGTACCAAATAACACTCAATAGCACTAAATAGTACGATAGAATCAGCATTTATCGATTTTTTAAAACATAACCTAATTTAAAAAATTTTAAAACATAACCTAATTTAAAAAATTTCGTCGTGCAGAAATTTCGTCAAAAAATTTCGTTTTGCATTATCCTCGGCAAATTACGCGTCGAATGAGCCCAAGCCCATCTCTCCAGCCCTTATAGAACGCGAGAATGGGGCTCGGACACACATACAAATTAACTTTAGTAGTATTGGATGTCAAAAATATATGTCATTGATCCTACTGTGATATAAAATGGCGGGCACCGTGGCAACGTATTGGCCAGACTCTAATTGAAGGGTCTCTAAACCAAACCCACTTAGAGTAGCCTACTAGCCTACTAGAGTGCCCCTAGCAGGCAGCAAAAGAAAGACATTAAGGAAAAAACGAAAACAATCTAGGATATACATAACTAGCATAACGATTAATTAGTTAATGATTAATTAGTAAGGATTAATTAGTTTCACAAATAATGCCTCCTAGAGGAAAAATTCTACCCCAGAACATAATAAATCTTTTATTCTGTTCATACCTGCTGAGTTTCTTTGCTCAACCACTATTTTAACATTACAGGTGCGACTTGAGAAAAGAATTTTCTTGACATATTACTTCTGAAGCTAACTGTATATACCTGACATAAGAAATTCTAAGCTTCTATAGCCCGTACCAATTCCGTTGTCGAAAAGTGGATTCGGAATTCCTAGAACCGACAAGGAGAGACCCTACTGTTTACGTTCTGTTGTCATTGTACAGCATGCTGGAGATATCCTTCACGACGTCACAGATGACGTTTCGTTCCAATAATCTTCAGCCAACGGAATTAACATTTGCTGTATATTTGTTGATTTTTGGTTTATATTAAATATTTCCTTTGCATTTTCTTGGAGCAGTGCTATTCCTCCAGATTGAAGACATACTCTAAATCTCTCTCAAAACTATTTTACTGAATTCTTGATGGATAAGGAAAATTTTATTTAAGAAACTTTCAAGCGTATTTCCACATGAACCTGTTCGATAATAATTGACACGTTGAAGAAAATGTCTTACACTTTTGGGGTCGAAATGTCATTCCATTCAAATTTTTATAAAATGACTATATACTTTGACCCTCAAAAACCTTTTAACTTCTCCTCAACCTGCTATTATCGAGCAAATAGATGGTGCCACTTTATCATGAAAATACGCTTAAGTGCACGAGAATAAAAGAATTTACGAACCTTGACCTTTTCTAAATATTTCTAAGGTTCTGCAGTCATAATTACTGTAAACTTGTTCTCGATTTGGAGGCTGAAGTCCACAGAAACTAAAAAAAGTTTAAGTAAGAGCTTCAAGAATAAATAATCGAAAATTTTAAATGACTCAGAATTTATCCTTGAAGTTTTAAAAATTCATAACTTCAAACATAGTTACATGTAGAAGTTCCAAGGTTTAAGCGTCATAGTTTCAAAAGATTGTAAGCGTGTAAATGCAAGTCTGTTGTCAAAATTCGCTGTATGGTGGAAAACAAAAGACCCAATTCTGCGATCGACGACGAATTTTTTGATGTGAATGGTTTTTCGGTCACACTTTCACGAACCCTGGCAATAATTTCGACTGAGCGAGCAGTACGACGATGCTCGGGTGTTTTGATATCAGTTACTGACTCATTTTGTTCAAATGTCTGGGCTAAATTCCAAATTGTGCGCTCAGTAGGTCGATTTCGTACAACAAAATACTCGCGTATTTTCATTTTAATAATATGTTTAATAATCTTAAGTCTCAACGCGTTCCCTCGTGGTGTATCTTTGCATGGTTATTTAGAACACGTCTCCAGTTTAAGAAAAACATGTCAGTATTAAAAGAAGTTTAGGTTATGTTTAACAATTATTTACAATTGTCATATGAGATATTGAAATTGGGTTAAAAAAAGTGTTAAAGCACTTGGTAAGATGAGCCGCAACGATCAAGTTTTCGCCATTATCATTTTAGAAGAAGTGTAGTTCCAACCATTTGAAAGACGACACCGTACACCAAACTGTCGCTTTTGTTGAATTAAGAGGAACTTGATGCATCTCTTGTGGATTATTCAGGGTCAAATAACCACAGCTTTGTCGATAAACGTACCCACAAAGTAAAAATGCGCTTCATCGGATATAAACAAGTTCATGTTCAACATTTGGAAATTAATTTCTTATCTCCAAGAATTGCTTAACAAATTGCATACAACTATCCTTATCTTCTTATTGTAGTAGTTATTGGACAACAGTTGTCTGATGGTGTTTTGCTTGTACTATATTCTTCTTACAGTGCTGCCTGAGATTTAAAGGCCATTTCTAAGTAGCCCATAGAGTTTGATAAGGTACGCTTATTTGTATTCTGGATTTTTCTCTTAACTAACGAGTCAATCATTACATTTCCCTTCAGTAAAATATAATTATCGTTTTAGGGCTAGTGTTTCCCGACTGTGCCCTGATTGCTGTTTTTTCCTGTACGATTGTTTTCCAGTTAGCTGTTTCCTGTCTTGTTTTCCTAGAACTCTGTTTTGGTGACATCAACGTTTTGTTAAAAGTTTGGTTTTTCGTTTTGTACTGGAATATTCGATGTTGTTCCTGTCATTCTGGATTCCTTTAAGGAATTAGTGTTGAACCTGAATTGCAGACAGTAAAATACATATCAAAATCAAGGTAAAATATATGAAGTACCCACTCATGCTCTGTATAATTTGAGTCAAAACCTTAGAATATAAAACTGTAGGAAGGAGCGTAACTACCGGGCGCAATGAGCTTTAAAAACGACGGATATGACGTCACACTGGCCGCCATTAGACACCATCTAAACCTGCTTTTCTCCTAAACTCCGACAAATACGAAGAAGAGAATTACATTTCATAAGTGGTCGTTGGTTTAAAATATTAAATATAAAATTAATATTCTAAGATTAATTTCAAAATACTATGTTTTAAAATTGAGGTTATGTAGTTTATGTGCGCATTTCGAGACAGTGAGAACCGCCAATGGAAATATCTCATTACAAAACCGGAAATACCTACTCCGCCATATTGAGACCCCATCTCCTATAGTTTTATATTCTAAGGTCCAAACGCTACAGCACCATCTTCAGAGCAGCTGTTGGAGATGACATAAAAAATCAGTTTATTCTATTAAAACACTCACAGGTGGGTTCTTTATTTGGCGTAATGCACTTTTATTGCTTTATTGAACTTTATTTCAAAGTCACAAGGAAGGCTGAACCTTTTGTATCCAATCCAAGAAAAATTAATAAAAAGCATATTATTATTTTTTGAAAAGTTTGATCGTAAAGTAATTATCCTGAAGTAATTCAAATTTGAATATGATCATAGTAAAATTTAATATCAATAAATATCAAAGATTAACTTCACATGGATCCTTACAATTGTTAGTAATTTGTTTTGGTTTATTGTATTGAAATATTGAATGTGTAACCTAATGGTATTTTAGTGTACCTTATCTATTTATTAATTAATAAGTTCAACTGAAGTTTTAAACGTACGAAGACCTTCCAGTACTTAATAATTTTAATGATCCACTTTAAGATATAGAATTCCGTTATTGTGGAGCGTTAGTGCTAATATTTCTGATTTGCTTAACTCAGTCATGCTGGCGCCCTTCTCTATAGCTCTATGAATTTACGAATGCTCCAATCCACCTATAGTCTGCCTTAATTTTAAAAGAAATGGAGTTCTCTTCAAATTGGCGCACTACAAAAAGGACCTTTTGTTGTATTGTTTAGTAGTTTTTCTTATTCCTACACTATTAAATAAACACTTATACATAATGTTCAAGGTATATAAATTCATACATTTTGGTATCCTAGAAATTTTAGATTTATTTAATATCGTTATACTGAACTCTATTATAAGTTCTACATATCACAAGAATCTAGAAATAATAAAAATGATAATAATACAACACATATTGGGAAGCTGTTTTTTATGGTTAATATTTGCACCGGTTGCAGAAACCAAATCATAAGAATGATTTGTCTCTTGAAGGGCCTTGATAAGTGAGAATACGTGATCGCCATACTTGTAGGCTTGGAAGAGAACCTAACCGTCCGTAATGGTGCAGTCGTTAGATGCAGGTGCGTTAAACTTACGCCTATTTTGTTCTTGGGGTAAACTAGCAAAAGCTCCGTTTGCTTGCATTTGGTTTCTATTTTATGCAACAAAACTATCTTTGCTTCAAAAAAATAAAACATCGTATCGTGCACAACAAGGGCTATGTATCAACATAATCCTATTTAATTAGCATTCCATAAAATATATGCAAAACTAATTACGAAATTAGTAAACAAGATTTTATTTGGAATATTTCAATTTTAACTAACTTCCTGTCGTAATTAACGTAAAAGTTTCCTCTCTATCTAATTTGCCAGTGGAAATAGTTCTGTCAGCAACAGAGGAGCACGAATGTTTGTTCACTAATAAATAATACATAAACTAAGTAACTTTGCAGACATTTAATTCAAATGGACCGTGGTTATTTGATGTCAAACGCAGCGACGGCCACAGGACAAGCTTTTGTTAAAGTAATTTTGCAAATGTATAGCATGGACTTGTATAATTGGTGTATTACAGGAGCAACACAAAGTAAACAGTACACGATGTTTATTGGGCAGGACGCAAATTAAAAAAAGCTGTAGCTTGAAAGGATGTTTTCCATAGTTTCATCTTCCGTTTCTTGAATTGCTTTAATGAAATTCGAAGCTTTTGTGTTGTTGCTTGATAGGAGAGCGAAGTGCATGCAACGAAATGAAACAAAAGACCGAATCGATAACGAACCAAGTACTACTCCAAAGTCATAATTTATAATTTGCGAAACCAATCCTAAATTCGCCGATTGCGTTCCCGATACGCGAACAAATCGTTTTGTGTTGTTGCAAGGGATTCGCCGATATAAAACAGAGATAGGGATCATTTCGGTGCACTCGTATTGTGGGACGAAGACAATTCTGCAACACAGTACAACGACGACACGGGGTGGCAATGTCATGAGAGAAAATCGTGGAGCTGCAGAGATAGGGGTGATATAGGGTGCGGAACTTAAACGGGGTAATGGGTCGGGTATAGGTCAGGGAACCGGCGGATTTTTACATTTTAAATCTGCTTTATCTTTAGAGAGCACGCATACGTTTACAAATATCAGCGAGTTTTATCATTTCAGCTATATATATTTCGGGAATTATATTTTGAAATGTCGTGTAAAAAAATGTAACGAATAGGAGAGCGCCCTGAATTAACTTCAAAATGGCCTGTCATCCGGTAGAACGTGAAATTGTTGGGAGAATGACCGAGTAAATAATGTAGTCCGGTAAAAAAATATACCTACGCTAAAATATTCCGGAAACAAACAGTACATTTTTTTATACTAGGAAGGAGAGAGGTCGAAATTATCATATTCATATTTATGCAACAATTTATTGTGTATCCACAGGAACACTTATTATCATAACATGAAATCGTTTAGATTACCAAAATAGAAATGGAAACTAAAGAATTTCCTCCACGTTCGAATGACAATAAATCAAAATTACAAATACTATCAACATTCCAGACATTTATAAACAGAAATCTATACTTTTATGCAGGTAAAACAGAGAAATTATTTTTGTGCGCTTACTAATGGCTAATTCGATGATTTAATAAGTAATGCAAATCAATGCATCAATCAATTATAATTACATCTGAAAGTATAGGCGTCCCACCAAAATAAAAAAGTAAAAACTTCAATAGTTGTTTAAACGTCAAATAATGATTTAAATATATTTTAAACTTGTACATACAAATGTGTGTAATTAAAAATGGAAATTAATCAGTCGATGAGTTCAGGAATAAAAATATTATTTATAACACCTTATGACCGCCTAATTTTATCGTCTACTTTTAAACGAAAAAGGTTTTCTTAGACACTTTAAGGGTAGCTTTAGTTTATTGTGACATTTATCATTCAGGAAAAACGTACGAAACAAGTTTCCACATTACTTTCAATTTCATGACATTTTTCTTTTCATAAAGGATTTTCTTATATTCCGGGTATGCTGTACACAAGTGATCAGTTGAACAATTACATTTGATTTCGGTAATACTTTAGAAAATATAATCTCCAGAATTTGTACCTGTATTTTCATTTAATATTTAATGCAAACTTTAATTATTAAATAACAATAGCAATGAATATTTTATTTATTCTACTTACTTTCTGTACATTGTATATTTAAATAAAACATATTGTAGAGTAGAATAGGATTCAGCTATCTTACCACGACCGAGCAGGCTAGATCTGGCAACCCACTTCTACAACTTCTGACCGCGTTCAGGTTTTTACTTTGCTTAGTTTGTAACGTTACGTTTTTGTCGGTTTTCAAATAATGCAATTTAGTATACATATTTAACAAAAAACCCTAATTGCGGTCCTGCGTATTCACATATTTTCTTTTAATGTAAAATCACCGTCGGTATACTGCATAAAATAAATCCCATAAAATATTAAAGGTCATCTCAAAGAAGCACTCCATACTAATAAAATTGTTTTTATAAGAATTTACAGATCTCATTTCAAATAAAGCTACTGCTTCCACACGTGTTAGTATCTACCATTTCATATTGTTCGTGGGAAAAATAATATTTTCAAATAGACTAGTCTTTTAGAATTTAAATTGTCAGTTATTCTCGTCAACGTGAAAGAGAATCTGCAAATATTCCCATCTAAATAAGTTGAAATTGTATGAAAAAATATCAATAAAACCTCTCCTGCCTTGATTTATGATTTCCTTGTGCGTGCTTATTGATAAATTTCAAATAAACACATCTGCGCTTCGAAAGATTTCATGTCTGCAAATCTTGTTGTAAAACCCCGGGCTCTGAATTTTCTTTGTGTAAAAATACTAATTTTGGTTGGCTTAAAAAAGTCATGTCATTCCCTTATTGGTCCATTTGAAAGTTTACCCTTCTTAAAATCTCGTCTACCGTCAAAATGTCTTTAGTTTTTTACAGTCAGTTTACAGTCAGGGTTTAATAAAGTAAAAAGAGAATACACACAGTCTCTTCTTCCTACAAGATAATCTAAATAAGAAAATTCATCTAAATTGTCTGGTTGTATCGGTTACTTAAAAGAATGAGCTCTACTAATGAATACCTCTTTGTACTACGGTATTGTGAATTTTAATTCTCGTAGTTTTGGGTTATTAGTGATTGCAGAATTTTATGAAGTTCGTTTCTATAGTTTAGTGATAACTGTTTATACCTGTGTAGGTAAAGGGCAATATAGTGTACGTTTGTTCTGATTTAGTTTTGCGAATTAAACAATTTGAACAGGATATTGTGATTTGTTGACTTTTTGAATCTTGTGAACATTGTGTAAGTTGTATGTTGCTTATGTACCGATTATTTTTGTTATTTTGTTGTGTGAAAACGTTTCCATTTGATAAGAATTCTTATACAGGGTATTGTGACTTTATATAATGATTTTTTTGACTAGTTGTTATTCTTTCTAACTTTTTGGTTTATGAATAAACATAATTTTTAAACTGAATTAGACTGAATAATATTGACCCATATAATTATGAAAGTCTTTATTTATATTTTATCCAACCTAATTTTGACATCACCGATTATGACTAACGAGTTGAATTAAATTTATTCGATCTGACTCCATTTTCTGGTTATTGGTGCCAGGTCATTATTCTAATTACCATCATTATCAAACTTTCATAATCAGATGGCGCCCAATTATATGCATTTTATTGTGACTTAAAACCTTTATCTATTCTTTTACAATTTAAAGCTATTGGAAACAATACCTACGACCTGAAATTTAAATTTTAAAGATAAAATCCTAAGCTGTGGCAATTTTAAGTATTACCGTAACGTAAGTATAATATTTGGAAGCTTTTATGAGTTTCAGACGTCTATCGTGCGACGTATATTTTCTTATGTTTAAGTTTTATAGTTAAAGTAATATTTTTAGTCCAGAGAAATAAGGGGAGTTTCAATGACGGTCCAACGTGGGCCTTGTTTTAATTCAGTTTCAAGTTTATTAGTAACTGATTAGTGTTAATTCCAAACATGTATAATGTATATATTATTACACTACATGAGATCTGATATAGCATCTTAGTATCCAAACTAAAAACGTTATCATCAGTGCCGTGACGTCGCTAGGACCTCCAGGGTAAATATAATTTTGTACGGCCTCACAGAAAGAAAAATTTTAAACGTATTTTTTTATTTAACGATAGTCGATTAGTGAATAGTCAGGTATGGTTTCTCAAGCATCTAGATTTTATAAAAGTATAAAGGTAAATGTGAACAAACGCAAACAAAGAAATTTCTATTTTAATCAAGAAATTCTTCAACAAAACACTATTAACCCAATTCAACACAATAAATCATTACCACTATAAAGTGAATTTGCATTAAATTTCCACGTTTAACAATATGTGAAACTTACAAAACTGGATGACTGGCTTGCATCTTTCAATACTTAACAAAAAAATGATCTTGTTCACTAACGCAGACGAGTCTTCCGGAAAAACATGATCAGGTAAAAGTCAACGTGATTGGTATATCTTAGCGGTAGAAATTTATGGCCAAAGTACCTATCGTAAACGAATATTAGTAAGTTTTACCTTATATGGAGCATTGAAACGTGATACGAATTAGTTTGTATGCATTTAGGGGACGTTGTAAATAGATTTGAGATTTTACCAAGAGAAAAAATTCTAATAATAAGATAATAGTGGCTATAATTAGAGAGTTATCATTAATACGAGAATTATCCAGATCAAAATATAAAACCATACGTCCGTGTTGCCATTAAAGAAATGAAAATCTATTTGGGTTAGGCCATGCTCATCTATTCTCTAAATCAAAAACGAACAATATCTGACCTTAAAGGCTATGCAGTATGGCGCGCGTAATATGAACATTTTTAATGAATAATCTTTACGTTTCTTTGAATGAAGCACCAGATTTCGAAATGCTTCTTGGTCCGCCTTTGGCACGATTGTTATGATATATGCCGATCCTACTAATTTCAGTTCATCAGCAAAAGCCCAAAAATCTGCCACGGCGAGTACTTGAGATCGTCATCTTTACCTGTCTATTATTTCTATAGTATTCTCTCTTTACACACTCAAAACAACAAGTGATCTACAATTTCGATTCCACCACTACAGCGTGTACCTCAAGCAGTATCCAATAGCAAACAAATGTTACAACTATCGCCGTTTCATTTGATGACAAAGCTCTCGTTGTCAACTCAAACAATCTAATATGCCAACAGCCACATGGACCAACAAATGCATCCTTCTGAAGAAAGGAAAGACGTGATCGCCGGCTTGCAATGATGGCGGTTATTACATACCTTCTAAATCGTTTTGCAAAGATCTTCTTCCTATTATACTTAAACAAATGATTTAAACTAACAAACACTGAGTTATAGCCCTAACTATAACCTCACGAACTTCATTAATAATGTTAGAAAGTTTCTGGAGTTAGTCTTCCTTGTGTCAGAGAATGTTGAATTTTGAAAGCTGAAAGCTTGAAATTGCGCTGTCGAACTCTAGCGCAATGAAATTTGTGAAGTGGCTATTATGAGTTTAAAAGGGTTGCAATATTTTCTGAACAAAAGGAGACTTCGGACTTCTTTTTGAGCTTTTGATTAAAGAGACTATTTAAAACCATATATTTTATCGTAGAATTCTCTGAATGTTCTTTTATTGCAAGTATTCAATGATGCTTATTTGATGTTTTTGGGCTTATATGTGGTAGTGTGGGGTAGATACCTAATGGGTAAGTTTCTAAGATTTATTTCAATGTTACATTTCTTGTTGCAGTTCTATTAGTTCTCCATTCTTATACTACTTATCTAATAAGACAACCCTTCTTACACCTACTACAGTTTGTTTTTTCCTTTTGCTATTGTTTCTGTTTGTTTAGTCAGGTGAACCAAGAATCCTACTTTGTAGTCCAAGAACTTAGGACGGATCATTTGCTGTAATCATGCGGTTCATGGATTGTATATTTTTGATGATCTAACTCTAGACTTCTATACTTGACCATTGTTGATTTCTGGAGGACACAGTTTTGATTTTAGAGGTTTTTGTCCAATTTAAATATTGATTAGAAAAATATTCGCTGCTACTATACCAAGTTTCAACTGGATAAACACTTTTTTGTTTTATTTTATACACAACCTTTCGTGTTCTCAGGAAGTCGATATAATTTTGCAACTGAACTTTTTCGACCGTTACTACAATTTCTGTAGATGTGTCCTTTTGCGAGTCACACAGAGGTGTTCAGCAATAAGTTTAGTAATATGACATGAATGAAAGAGCTTTGTAATCTTCTAAAAGAGCATTAAAACATTTAAACCAAGTAGTTGAATAAGGGATCATTATAAGATTCAACCAAACTCAGTAATTTAAAATCAATTGGTCGTGATGAACAATTGTCCCTTTTCTTGGAAACTGAGTTGTAATATAGTTGATAGTAATGTTTTAACGATACTGATTGTCCAACGAAACTTACTAAAACGTTTGCACCTCGGTGACCGAAAAGAAAAGACATTACAGTTGTAAGAACTTAACTAAGAGCTTACGTAAAGTCACACTTGGAACGACTGTGTAAAGTGATTTACATACATAAAAAATTGACATCACCTCTACAATTTAACAGTAATTTTAATACCTTTGAACGTTTGTAGCTTTGTAATTAAGGAAGATAACGTTGATTAGAACATATGCCGGTAATTTTTTTTCTTTAATTTTGATAATTGATGTGACTGTTAACTTTTGGACAATTAAATTTGTATGAAGCTCATAAATGTTAATTAAACAAACATACCTCAGCCAAGATTAAAAAAGACGGTGGGAACTGAGATATGATCCCAAGCAGCATCTAAATAGCACTAACTGAGATCGGAACTTTGATCGAGTGATTGTTACGAACTACAACTAAATTTATGACTTTATAGGTTTAATTTCTTCAGTTCGGATTATTTTAGTAGTTATGTAACTAGTTGTTTCTGCTATTTATTGGAACTATGTAGTTCCATTACTTCTGAGTAACCTTAAGAGTATGTGGAACGGTATTGCCACTTATAAGTGGACCTTACAGTTGACGTGTCGTCGATTTCAAAATGTAAATTTGAAGGTTTATAGCTTTTGATTCATTTTTTAGAAATAATTTTAAAAGCAATAAATACTAAACGTTATTATACCAACTGTGAACCGGGATGCATTTTTACTAAAAAAGCTAATTTAAAAAAAGTAAGAATAGAACCCTAGGCCGACCGTGTATAAACCTACTACGTTAACCACGCGTGCACCCTGTTTGTTGCGAGTAACGTTTTTATTCCAAGTAAATACGTTGCGTCTTGTTTGTGTTAATTTGTTATTTTTTTTAATAAGCCGTATAAGATTAAATGCAGAAACACGTATTTCTTTATTTGTTTTTTGATTAACTATGATTTACTTTTATTTAAAAAAAGAATTTGCGAATTGAAAAAGAATCAAGCGATGTCAGCTGTAAGTTTCCATTTTTAGTATAATTACTTTAAAGTCGTACTGAAAGTTCCTGCCACCAGTCTGAAACCACTGCTTAGCCTTTTAAGGTCACGGAACGTTACAGTAGTGCTGAAAGTAATACTTACGTTTTTGCTACCCAGAAGAATCACTTTAAAGTGATTTTTCGTAAACTACTTCATCTCCAAATTTACTTGTAAAATGTAGGAGGCCATAATCAATTTGCAATTTGTTATGATTGTTAATATATGTTTTACTATATAACCTTCAATAAAAATAACAAATTGGTGCCAAATTGTGCCTGAGGAATAATGTAATGTAACGTTCTTTTTCAAATAATAATACAAGTGCTGTTTAAATCGTCTATTCACAAACAAATATTTATTTCTATACACTAATGAATACACTATAAATTAACGCTATGATTATAAACCATTAAAAACTATTATTTACAGACTATGAATTTCTAATACAACATTTATATCCACTATTTATTTTGTAATACACAGTTAATGACTTGCTGTTGACTGATCCTCTTTTATCCGCAAATCCGCTTTTATATCCTCATATAAACGCACCAGAAGTCGCTGGAACCTTCTATGTATTCAAGAAAATGCTAGAATAAACCCCGTCTGGTTTACATGCTTGTGCGATGCGTCATTCTCTCGAAGGCGGCAGAACACACCACCTGTCGCTCGAAAAGAGGTTCGTTCCTTTTCTCTCTTGTTAGACTGCCCCCCTCTTCAAGTCTGTTCTGTCCCAGAACAGGTTTTATGCTCTGGTTCCTGTAGAACGGGTCATGACGATATCGACAGTCTTCACCTCGACTACACGTTCCATTACGGTAGAAATAACAGTCTACACTCTTCGTTGGCCTTAATGCGGGTTGTGGGTCAAAATTGCAGACGAAGATCTTGACGTCCGTACCTCTAAAGACAACTTCCAGCATGTTTCTAACGATTCTCCAATCCAGCTGGTCCCGCCCACAGCCGAGTTTGGGAACTGCCAATTTGTTAATTCCCCTGGTAAGCAACTCGATCCTCAAATTCCATAGTGCCCTCCACAAGTCGGCGTAACTCGGTTTCTGGTAGTAAAACTGCTTGGTTACCAAGTAGTAAATGGATCGGTCATGATCAGGCAAGCGTAAGGATTTACCAACAGAGGGATTTTGTTCTCGAAGTTCATTCAGCCGTCCAAATTTATTTCTAAACACTACTGCGATCCCCCTGGACATACGGAGATCCGCGGAGACACAGTGGGCAATGGAATAATTACCAGGGACCCGGAAGAGATCTTGTTGCATCTCAGTCGTGACTCCGAATCGCGCTTTTCTAGTTCCAGAGAACGCAGCCATAAATTCTCTAAAGGTTGGTTGATCATCTTCAGGCCTTACGGTATTGATAGTCACCTCAGCCTCATCTTTCCGATCCGGGACTGCGTCATTATTTCCCTCATAGTGCGCCAGACGATTGGAGTGTACCACCTTTGGTTTCCCCCTTGGCAACTTCTGGATGCGATAAATCAAGTCATTTATTCGTTTCTTCACCTGGTATGGACCCTCCCAATTTCGCTGTAACTTTGGAGAATAGCCACGACGCCTTTGCGGGTTGTATAACCAGACAAGCTCTCCAGGTTGAAACCCTCCTTCTTGGGCTCTCACATCGTACGTAGCCTTCATCCGGTCACTCGCGATTCGACTATTATTTCGGGTTCGGTCGTGAATATCCTCCAACTTCTTCTTTAAGTTGATGACATAATCATTCCCGGCTACCTCCTGCTCTATAGGTGGAGACCCAAATTCCAGATCACACGGTAACCGTAACTCACGTCCAAACATTACAGACGCTGGTGACTGACCGGTTGTTTCGTGGACCGATGCACGATAAGCCATCAGGAACAGATGCAGGTATTGGTCCCAGTCTCGTTGATGATCGGAGACGACCTTGGCCAAATATTTGCCCATTGTCCGATTCATGCGTTCTACCATTCCATCGGACTGCGGATGTAACGGTGTGGTCCGAGTCTTACGAATGCCCAACAATCGACAGACTTCTCCAAAGAGTACAGACTCGAAATTGCGGCCTTGATCCGAATGCAGCTCCATGGGCACTCCGAAACGACTGAAGAACTCTTTGACTAGTACGTCAGCAACAGTCGCAGCTTCCTGGTTTGGTAGGGCATATGCTTCTGGCCATTTGGTAAAATAGTCCATTGCCACTAAGATGTATTTATTCCCATCGTCGGTTTCGGGAAATGGTCCGGCAATGTCTATAGCTATTCTCTCCAGAGGACTACCCACATTGTACTGCCTCATAGGTGCTCTTCGCTTCCCCAAGGGTCCGTTGCCAGTGGCACATAGTTCACATTTCCGGCACCACTCCTTCACGTCTTCTTTACAATTGACCCAATAAAAACGCTCCCTAACTTTCTCCAAAGTCTTTTTCACACCGAAGTGTCCTCCGGAGGCACCGTCATGGAGATGTCGCAATACTGTAGCCACTCGGCTTCTTGGAACCACGAACTGAGACCTAATGGTGGTGCCATCTGCACTCTCCAGTACTCGCTTCAGGAGATCGTCTTCCACCTTCAAGGACCCCCATTGGGCCCAATATGCCTTGAGCGTTCTGTTAAAAGGGCTGACGGCCTCCCAGGCGCTTCCATTCCAGTACCATTTTTAGTTCGGGATCAGCCTCCTGCTGTCGTTGCGATTCTTCCGGCAACCAATTGTCGTTGACGATGGTAGTCCTTAATACTTGGCAAACCCTCTCCTCCAAACGAGAGCAATGACGGCAATCCGTTGGACAGGGTCTTCTTGAAAGAGCATCGGCATTTCGATGACTAGTGCCCGCTCGATGTTCGGTGTCAAAGTCGTATCCTTGTAATCGTTCGATCCACCTTGCGACCTGGCCTTCAGGATTACGGAATTGTAGAAGCCATTTCAACGCTGCATGGTCCGTCCTCAATAAAAACTTCCGTCCGTACAAGTATTTGTAGAAGTGCTCAACGGACTTCACGACGGCCAATAGTTCTTTTCTGGTCACACAATAATTCCTTTCGGCTTTCGACAAAACCTTACTAAAATAGCCGATGACCTTTTCTTGTCCATCCTGTATCTGAGAAAGTACCCCCCCAATGGCCAGATTACTTGCATCTGTGTCAAGTATGAATTTCCCTTCTGTCCGTGGATAGCTCAATATTGGTGCTGTTGTCAGGGCACGCTTCAGCTGTTGGAAAGCTGTTTCACACTCTCCGCTCCAAACATACTCGCGCCCATCTTCAGTTAACCTTGTCAGAGGTTTCGCTATATTGGCAAACCCAGGAACGAAACGCCTGTAGTAGGTACATAACCCAAGGAAACTACGAACTTGGTGTTTATCTTTCGGTGTTGGCCACTCTTGAACTGCACGAATCTTATCGGGGTCGGCTGCCACTCCATTTTGTGATACGACGTGCCCGAGATATTTCACTTCCTTTCTGAATATGTGGCACTTTTTCGGACTCAGTTTCAGATTGGCTCCACGTAGTCTTCGGAACACTTCCTCTAGATTGTTCAAATGTTCGTTGAATGATTTTCCGACTACAATCACATCATCTAGGTATACCAGGCAGGTCTTCCACGACAACCCTCTCAGGATGGTCTCCATTAGACGCTCAAAGGTGACCGGAGCGTTACATAGACCAAAAGGCATAACTGTAAACTGCCATAGTCCGGAACCAATAGTGAACGCGGTCTTCTCCCGGTCTTCAGGTTCCATTTCAACTTGCCAATAACCGCTCTTCAAGTCCAAAGTCGAAAACCATCGTGAACCAGACAGGGTATCTAACGTGTCGTCGATGCGTGGTAAGGGATAGCTGTCTTTCTTGGTCACGTCATTAAGCTGCCGATAGTCCACACAAAATCTCGTTGACCCGTCCTTCTTACTGACCAGGACCACCGGTGATGCCCATGTACTGCTGGATGGCTCGATGACCCCTTGTTCTTCCATATCAGTAATAATCTTTTCGGCTTCTGCTCGCCTTGCTAGAGGTAGACGCCTCGGCTGCTGACGGACAGGCATAGAGTTGCCTGTATTGATTTTATGTTTTACTATATTTGTTCGTCCCTTCTGGCTATCGTCAAGAGCGAAGATATCTTGGTGTCGGTGAACCAAACCCTGTACCTCTTTCACTTCCGTTCTGTTAAGGTCTTCGCACGAACTAGTAACCATACCCACTAATTTTCCACCATGGTCTTTGGGCACTGGTTTTGGAACATCACCCCACACCTGACACCACTGTAACGTTCTTTTTCAAATAATAATACAAGTGCTGTTTAAATCGTCTATTCACAAACAAATATTTATTTCTATACACTAATGAATACACTATAAATTAACGCTATGATTATAAACCATTAAAAACTATTATTTACAGACTATGAATTTCTAATACAACATTTATATCCACTATTTATTTTGTAATACACAGTTAATGACTTGCTGTTGACTGATCCTCTTTTATCCGCAAATCCGCTTTTATATCCTCATATAAACGCACCAGAAGTCGCTGGAACCTTCTATGTATTCAAGAAAATGCTAGAATAAACCGCGTCTGGTTTACATGCTTGTGCGATGCGTCATTCTCTCGAAGGCGGCAGAACACACCACCTGTCGCTCGAAAAGAGGTTCGTTCCTTTTCTCTCTTGTTACAGTAAAAATGGTTTCTCGAAGTGGTTCCTAGTGGTTCAAAATCATGTGTATCAACTTTAAATATTTTTGTCATATTTTATTAGACATTTTTTATTAAAAAATTTATTTAAAAGAAATTTAAAGAAAAAAGTTGTTATTTTTCGATCTATCATCATTACGTTTAACAGAAAAGTTGAAATGGTTTATAATTTAGGTATATTGGAATGACAAAATAATTAAACATTTCATCGCTTTTTGTATTATTAAGTACGTATTATAAATAAAATAGTAATCCATTTTGTGACACGATTGCAGCATTAGTACAGAAAATGATAAAATATTTGCTAAGTAGGTTGCAAGAGTAAGAGAGAGCAACCACGCGACACGATGTGTCAAAGAGAAAAGAAGTTCCACGAAAGTAGCAATTACTTCGCCGCCACGTTCCCGCTACGTAGTTCCAGTACAAGTTCCAGAGAGGTTACTGCAACTTATCTGCTACCTAAAAATTGTTCCCCATTTTGGTTCCAGGCACGTAACAAAACCGTAGCAATTACGTGCTCGTGACTAGTGGCAAAAACTTAATAGTTCCAATGGTAGTTGCTGGTACGTAGCGATGACTAAAAATGATACTTGGGATGGAATCGACTCAATTTTGTTAATTCAAAGTTAATTCTGATATCTGTTTTGTCGATTACTTAATTTTTTCACACTTACGAGAAACTTAAAAAGCGAAAGTTAGTAAATTTCAGAAGTTATCTAAATTAAGTACCTTAAAAAACATTAAGTCTCAATATATACATAAATCCCTGTAAAAGAGGAACTGCTATAAAGGCATTTTCTCGGTTATCTTGGGGTAAACCACAGTAGATTTCTTCTAGAGATTTACTTCAACAAGAAATACTATTGAGGACGGCCAACAGCGAAATTGAATGGAACAGGGAGTTTTGAGGATGGCCGTAATAATATTTTGACCTTAATCAACTTCTTATATAATGTAATATAAACTATAGAATTATAAATAAATAAATGAAGAATTTAATTCGTCTAGTCACCTCATTAATCAAGATGTTATAAAACTTCCTTTTCTTTGATAAACATGTACCAAAATAAGCAAGAAGAAAGTTAGGAGCTGTCATTTTGGAAGTAAACACGTTGTAAGGGATTTTTTTCTAATAAACCCAATTAAGTGTGGGCAACAAACATGTATAAGCCCACCAGTGAACGAGAGATCTCTCCAATAAAAACGAGAGCGTCTTTGCTTTCAAAACTGCAAAATGCGGCAAGTCTTTTAACTAAATTGCTTCTTAAAGTCGCTAAGAATTTACAAATTGTTAACTGGAGACGAATGCAATCCATTATTCGCGATGCTCGGTGGTGTTTTATGAGACTTGTTCGGTGGTATGTGCGACTCTCTCCGCAAACTTTGAATGGCAAAAAGCACAAAATAAATGGCTAAAATTTTTCATAACATTCTCTTCTAGTTTTATAAAACCAGTGCGCTCGTACTTTTTGTTCGCCTTTTGTGTGTGGTAGAAGTTTGCAAATTCTACGCTTTTTTTGTTTTAATGTTAAATTAGCCAGGGAATTTTTGTTCTAGGCGGGCATAATGTGAGTTTTATTTCTTTCTGAAGTTCGGTGCTCAATCACAGACGCGCGACGCCAGTTATTATTAAACAGTTGGCTGTTGATACGGAACAAAAATGTAATTTTTGCAATCCACCCCCTGTTTCCTACACCCTAGCACCACCTAGTTTACGCTCTTTTGTTTTACACTCGTTTTTTCCCTTTTTTCAATAAATTTCCGTTTGTATATGTACTCTAAAAAGACAGGACGTTTAATAAAAAAGCCTGCAACTAAATCAATTATGTGACAAAGAAGCGAGGCGAATGCCGATGTTTACTAATGAATAAATTTTACGGTTGTCGGTTAGATTTGAACAAAAAGACCTTTTTAAACATCCGAGAGTGCCAGGCGTCGATCGACGGAGAAAAATCTGTTGACTATGTCTGTATTAATACAAAAAAATGTTTAAAATACGCCCTTGTTCAGAATAATCTATTCTGACATTATTTAATTAAAAAAAAATCTTTGACGAAGTAATTTCCGAGATGAGATTTAATATTTTGAATGGTGAAAATTTTTAAATTGGAAATGTCGAAAGCGAAATTGAAGTTTATATTAATTGACACATTGTTATATTAGTATAACGGATCACGGAGATACAACATAAAAACGCAATTTACGTTTTGCTGTTTATATTAATAATTAATCCTACCATTAATCGCATGTTACTTTTGCTTTTAAACAAGTTCAGATTTTAACGATAAAAGAGAAAAGCTTTTGTTTCGACATCAAAATCTACAGTGTGAGTGCGAATTCTCTTGCCTGATGGAAAATTTTTTATTAATGGTTTTTCGAAAAAAAGTCACTCTTTAAAAAAAGATTTTTTCATACACTTTGCTTAAAACCTCAAATGCTGCCATTAAAATTGATATGTTATATTCTAAAACGAATAATAATTATGATTTTAAAAGAAAGCCCCACGTTTTGGGCAAGCCATAAAAGTTATTTTAAATTTTAAATGAATAAACTAAATGTTTATTTTTATTTGGCTAGCATCAGTAAAAATGAAAATATAACAACCCAAAGCTTTTCTTTTACCCAATAGGCTAGCTCAGGTTTAAATTTGATAGAGCATGAGATAGACAAATTATAGATCTTATTAATTCCTGTACCTGGATCGCTGCACTTGGAATCCCACAACTGGACAATCAGTAATCTTAATCTCTGTATAAATAAAATGAATACTTGCATCCACATCAAATAAAAATAATAAACACTTTTACAAATTAAAATCCATAGACCTTTATTTTATTAACGTTAAATAAATTTATGAAAAAAACAAGTTCCTTAAAAAGAAATGACTAGGAATATCTTCCTTCAGTTTGCTTAAATGAAACTCGGGTGGTTGTCAACCTGACAAATGGGTTGCAGCCATTCATTTAAACAAACTAGCATCAAATAAATTCAACCAAATACATTATTTACAATTGATAAACGAATTTTCAAATTGTTGTTAAAACAACAAACTTTGTTCATATAGAACCTTTTTAATTTTTACAAAAGTGAAATGAAAAAAAATAGTTTTATAAAGTGTTCCCAATGAGTAACAATTTTTATTACGATCAACCACCTTGCATATAAGAAAATTTTGTTGTATCGGTAAAGCAGCTTCGATTCAAATTAGCTGATCCAAATAATATTCCATACATAAAATGTCAATATACAAATCGCTCATAATTGTTGATATGTAATTATACAAATTTATCTTCTTTGATTTATAAAAATAATCGAACACCGTTCCAAATAATAGTGTTGGAAAGTAAAAATAAATCTTCTTTGATTTATAAATGCAGGTAAACATTCATTTCACAAAGTCACTTTAATAAACTTGACGTTTGTTTATAAAAAACATGGTTAAACAATAACTTATTTTTTTAGAAAATTAAATGTGAGCCGAGCGTAGATTCTTCCAATGCGTTTTATCGACTGAAATTGTTCTTTTTCCAGAGTCCATTTATATGATTTCACAAAACAGTTGGAAAACAGCGAAATTTCACAAACGGAACATCAGAATCTGTCATGACGTCACAGAAAATAAACACCTGATCAAGATTAACGCTAATCTTAATTCCGAAAAGATAGAAAGCGGCAAAGCTGGCAAAGAGACGAATAAATTGACATAATACACTTTTGGTTTAAATTGAACAATAACAAAGAAAATCTATAAAAACGATCAGTTGTCACCGATCTCATAAAAACCAAATTACATTGGAAACCCATCACTCTCCAGCTTAAGCTTAAAATAAACTCAAAATTTGGTAAAAACCAAAGAATATCAGCACAGCTGATATCTTCATATCCTTGACTTCAAATTTCCCAAATGCAGGAATTAGTAAGTTAATTATTACTTTTAAAACATCAAAGTAATGATTCATTTCAACTATTTCCAGCAAAATATGTAACCGAAACTGACTTAGCCTTATTTGGGAAAGAAAACTTGTTTTGCGTTACACAACGACAAACCTCAAATCTAATAAGAAGATAAAACCTTCTAGAAACGTGAATAAACCATTAAAACATGTAACCTGGGTTACATATACAACATGTTCTACTATAAAATAGCATAATTGATTTATATCCTTTTTATGATTCAATACTTTTTATAAAAATTGAAGTTAAGTCCTAATAATGACCGTGGTACTCCTATGTATCTGTTTTATACTACTAATTATCCATGTGACCTAGCATGTATCCTTTAAATTAAATAAAACTAATATCCTAGCATGTCTATCTTTTTATATTATGCATAAAACAATTATTTTTGTGTTTTCGGAGCCTAATCGTACCCCTCAAATATTTTAATGTTTTATTAATGCTTTATAAATTTTCAATCGATGATTCCATATCATCTTGCTATGTTGTATACAGGATGGCCAAAAAAGAGTGTCTTTTTTCAATTTTCCGAAAAACTCGTAATAAAAAGGTTTACCATTTGGCAAGAGAATTTACGTACGTTATGTATTGCAATGATCACCATGCCATGGATAAGATCCAAGTAATCCAAGATAAGTATCCAAGGCAACCAGGGCCGTAGCCAGAAACTTATTTCCGGGGGGTTCTGGGGGATTTTGTTTTTGGGGGGAAGCAGAATAGAAAAATAATTTTTTCGGACACTCAATGGAAATTAACTACATTTCTTGTTACAAAATCGTAAAGAAACGTATCTCTTTTCTTTATAGCAACCATTTCTTTACTCTTAGTCCAAATAATAAACAATTGTGTGGCTTTACTCGTTAGCAACACTTTCCTTCACTATGCTGAGTATGCTGTCATACTTTGACATAATTTGACGTTAGTGTTTTTGTTAGATTTTAGTCTGCTTCATCAAGTATCCGAAAAACTAACATGTATTATTCTTAAAGAAAAGTAAGTTCTTTACTCATCGCCTTTCTAATCTCGGCTATGCCTCGATTAGAAAGATCGCGATTCGTAAAGAAATACAATACTTTTCTTTACTTATAATACAAATAACTATTATTTTGTTGGCATTTTATTAGTATTAAGTTCAGTTTCGGGGGGGATTCAAACCCCCTAACCCCCCCTTGAACACGGCCTTGAAGGCAACAAATGTAAACCAGGAGTGAGAAATTAATTCATACAACAAGGAATCAAAAATTAATTCTCTCCTCTACAACATTAAAAGACTAAAGCTTATAAAAAACTATCCATCTCTTGCTCAACGTAGAACCACACATATTACATGGTCTTAAAGAACTATAAAAAGGCTGGGATTTTTATTACAGAATATTTTCAAACTTTTCAAATTTTATGACCTATTAGACAGCTACCATTTTCCTTTCATGTTTTTTCTTTTCATGTTGCATATACCATGATCCAACTACCTACAAGTCCAATAGAAGCATCACATGTTCCTCTTGGGTTAAGTTCTGTAGTTTTTTCAATTGTCACCTTATTCACATTAGCTTAATTCTATAAGTTAAGTTCTTATATTATAATAATAAAAATATATATTGTAACGAATATTAACATTAAGACCCCTGTGCTAGTTTTAATCACCAATTTATCGTAAAACCATTCAAAGAAAATAAAATGCAATTTTTGCGTATCTGTGAAGTTGCTTTACAATCACAATCGTGCCTTATGCTTGCAATCACCAGTTCTCATACCAACTTGATGGAGACTTTTCACAGATCACAATGCCTTGGATATTTTTAAGTATCAAAGCAATAAATGCAACCATAGAGTGAGAAATTAATTCATAAAACAAAAGAGTTAAAACATGAATAGGGAGAAGAAGTGCATACGTCATACCGTGCCTGACGTCATAATTCTTTCCTCGCAACGCGCATGTTCGCATCGCTCTACTTCGCTGTAAACCGTTTGTTTGACAGTTTTGACACTGTTGACAGTTGGAAGAGAAAACGTGACGCTACTTTGTGAGGTTAAAATAATAGATAGGTACTATCACAAATAAAATATTGAAACAACAATGGGTGAAAGCCATTGGGTAAGTGTTTTTATAGCTTGTAAACATCCTTTTTAACACTATCAATAATCAGAAATGAAAATATAATGTGCCTTATTGAAGTACATGCGCGTTGCGAGGAAAGAATTATGACGTCAGGCACGGTATGACGTATGCACTTCTTCTCCCTATTCTCTCCTCTCCAACATTAAAATACTAAAGCTTATAAAGAACAATCCGCCTTTTACTCAATGTTTACCCATTGCTTTAAGGTTTACGTCTTATAAAAAAGGAAGAACAATCATTACAAAACAACATATAAGATAAAGAAGGAAATCTTTATTAAAAAGTCATAGAGTCCCGCAATTAATCGATTAATATCTATTTCGCATGATATTATTCTTTAACAGAACTTTTTTGGAACAAAACAGTTAAGTACAATCTTGTTGACCAGATGAAATTCTACAAACAGGTAATGCATAATTTAATAATTATGCATGGAAACAAAAATAATTCTTTACTAATGAAATCTAAATATTTTCTCTCTGTATTATTAATTAATTCTGTATTTAAATTGAATATTCGATCTAATATTATGCTATTTAAAAGTATAAAAAGATTCACTCTATTTTAATATTTTAAGAGAAAAAAGCAGTTAAAAAGTTATCAAAACTGGTAATTTTTTGGTTAGTGTTCATGTTATTCTAGTTAGAGTAAATAAAACTAATTTGCTCCAATATACGCTTGACATTCATTTTGATAATTGCATATTCAGTGTTTTATTTACCAACAGTAAACACGATATTATATATATTATATTATATACACGATACGATATTAGGTAAGTTAAATCAATAATTATAATTATATCTAATTCGCAGAACAAAATAGTAACTTTGAACTTGAAAGTTGGCTCGAAGCAGGAGTAGTAGTTCGCTCTAGCAACAATTAACAGCATTACCGTGGACCAAGAAAAAAACTTCAAAGCAAAGGTGGTGTCCTTTAACAAAAATAGAAGTGTCTGAACTATTATGAGCGCTCGTATATATATATTTTGCAATACATTCTTGTTTTATTTATGTATACTTTTTATGTATGTTTGAATTGCAATAAATAAATAAATCACTTACTTTATTATTGACCCCAACCCCCAGAATGAAAAGAAACTGCACATACTTTCACACTTAATTTTAGTACTTCCTAAAATTTCAATCTAAATAGTTGAAAATTCTAAGCCTAGCACTCCCCTCTCTTAGATTACTGCATTACTACATACATACTGAAATTCTATATATGCTTAATATACCAAATTTCTAGTTGGTTCTTGAGATATTCCTTTTCTACTTTTTCATCAGATATTCGAATCTGAAATGAAAATTAAAAAATTCGACATAAACGGATAAACAGAAGCAGACACGAATTTCGTGGAAATGGTCTATAACCAAGTAAACATTCGGTCTCGAGCGTATAGAAATGCATCCATTACAATTAACGCTTTTAAAAATATAAATACATAATTCAGAAATCGCAAAACTAAAGAGAGCTGGCAAATCTAAGGAAAATCTTTAACTTGGCCCAGTAGAACTCTGGAACGTAGCGCAACGAAAATAAGTCTTGTGTTTTACATAAGTATAAAGTATTTTAAATTTATGGCTTTAGAAATTTAAAAACTAACGAAAATATAATGTCAAAGTGTATAAAAAAGAATTAGCAAATCGGTCTTCTAGAACTCGTAAAAGAGAACTATGGCGGCATGCAAGGTTTTGTCTATACATCAGAATAATTCGAATACCTATTAAACAGTCAATGATGGATGATAGAAGGCTAGACTGTAGAGGCTGCAGCCGCTGAAGCCGCATGCGTTATTTCTTGCATTTGGGATTAATTTATTGTAGTACTTTTAAATACTGCAGGCGTATAAATTAAGAAATGAGAATAAAATCTAAAATCGACCTTGTTTAAAAAATTCTTGAACACTTCTATTAGTACATTTCAAAAACATGAGAAGAATAGTGTTAGAAACTTTCCATAAAAATATTTCCGGAAACTCCCGAAAACTTATTGAATTGGCAAATGTCAAAGAAAGTTAACGAAATTCAAACGCAGTTTAAGAGGTATCTAGGAGAATCAATAAATGGCTGAAAATTGCAAGATTTCTTTATTTAGAAAAAAAACAGAAAAAAGAAAAATCATTCATCATCATGAAGGAGGAATGAAAAAAAAACAAATAAGAAATAATTATAAAACTTAATATAGCATACTGACGTTAATTCTTGTACCTTTATTTTGCAAATGATTAACAAAACAATTGAAAAAACGCATTCTAATTTGTTTGTGGTTTACGTTAATCTAGTAGGTATAATGGTATTTTATCTGTAAAAATTTATTTATTAAAACAACGTACCACCGTCAAAACCTGTTTCAATGAGAATTTATGAGTTTAATGTATCACACAAATAATTACAAAAATTCAATTTTGCAATATTCAAAGACGCATAACTTGGCAATGCAGCACTCAAATTTAAAAAATGGCACACCAAAATGTAGAGAATAAAAAGCCCTTCAAAATGATCTCTCTCTTGAGTCTCACTCGACCGCCTTTCCCATTTAAGATCTTTGGGGGGTTGGCTCTGGGGGGCAGGGGGTTGAAGGGGGCGATATAATTTATACGTCAAAATTCTTCCCCCTTGAAAACAAAGTTGACGTCTCAGCGATTTTTGAAATAATTTGCCAGTTTAGCGATACTAGGGGTGGGAAGTTTTCAAATTGACACACTGTATAATCATTTATTGGAAAAACTGAAAGAAAAACTGCAAGAATACTGAAACCTTAAAAGGCTCTGTAGCTCTTAAGGGAGAAAGGTGTGTAACGGTTCATTTTTTGAACTTCCGAAAAATGCAATTTTATTTGCATAATTGATAAAAAAACCCATTAAAGTTATATTATTATATATTTCTTCTTGATTTAGAAATACGTTGGTGTTCTGCATATGGTAGGTCCGTTAAAATATCAAGGGTCATTTAAAAGAAACATTCCCAGATCGATAAAATTTATTTCTAGAAAAATCTGCAGATTTCCTTTTAAAAGCACCGCCTTCAGTGTTAAAAGTTTATTTCCGAGCTTATAAGGGTTAAAATCTAATATTGGAGTTAACAAAAATCTCCCTATAGTCATATATGTATGAAAGTTACGATTTCTTTAGTAAATAATTTACCGCCAAAAGGAATTTTCTCGATCGAGTTGCCAACACCATGTGTGGAGGCTTCAGTTTTGTGTGTATAGATTCAAAAGATAATAACGTAAATATATTCTATTGGCTAACAAATATCCCACCACTTTTCTATTGGACTGTTTAAAGTTTCGTCCTCTTCAAAAAATCAATACCACCGCGAAATAGTTTGAGTTTACAGTAAGTCCCCACTAGAGCTTCAATTCGGACAGCGGGTCTCGTACCATGATTTGGCGTCCGTTCGGACAATGGGGCCTACCTCAAGTTAGCGGGCTTGTCCCAGTATTCTAGTTCTCGCGTTATTTTCGAATAAAGTTAATTAAGTTGTGTGATTACCGTTTTGCGTTTCTTCGCTTAATACAGGAAGCTTATTGGCTTCAACCTACCGTTTTAGTTTTGTGTTAATAAAATTAACCAAATCCCGTTCCCGTTCGTTAAAAATTCTAGTGGAAATTCAATTTATTATTGAATTTTAAAGTTTGTTTTTCGATTAACGTATTAAAGAATAATTCAGAAGCTTATTAGTTAATAATTTAAGAAGAGAATTTAAAGTATTTGAAAGTATAGTCTTCTAATAACGAATTTCAGTTATTGATAAAATTTGAAATTAATAATTAAATTACTGGAATTACTGCAGTTTAATAATTTTATTATGGTGGTTTAGTGCCGAATTATTATAGAAATAATTTTAGTAACTTCATTCAAGAAATTTCAGTTCATCGTTGCAGCATCTTTACCAACATTCAAAGTTCTAATGTTTAGTGAATAAGGTCTTTTATTGTGAGGTGTTTTGTGACATTTTGAAGAATTGTAAAATTCTACTTCCGCATCAAAGATATTAAGGATTTTGTTTGATAAGAGTAAGTTTATGTAACTGTGAAATTTATTTGTCTTGTTTTTTGTTTCATCAAATGTTTTTGTAATTTTACGTATTTTGGTCCTTTGAATAAGAATTCTTATCAAGGTTTTTTTTATTTTATTATTAAAATTATTACCATCAAAACTTCATTATTGTCATTGGAGATAATCGGATAATTTTATTTTTGAATAAATGAATTTATAAATTAAATATTACCATATTGATAATGGACTTAGCATTAATTGAAATTATTTAAAAAACAGCCTTGGTAGTGTAATGTCTAGAGTGCTGGACTTTCACCCAAGCGGCCCGAGGTCGATTTCTGGTTAAGGTTTTCTGCAGTTTTCCTTAGCTGTGACACAAATGTGGGATTTGCGCTGTTCCATCTGTAAGTCGGCTGCAGACGCACTTAGGGCCTACGTAATAATAATAATAATCGCCCCCTCCCTCCCGCACAAGCTTATAGCTTCTGGGGCCTGGTTTCCAGGCTATGGGTTGCAGCAATTATTATTATTATATTATTATTATTTAATAATTTAATTTGTGTTAACGTAAATCAAACTAATTTTAATTAGTTCCTTTTTAATTTTTAATCAACTTAATCTAGCCCTTTGTTATTTGGGGTGTGTTAGAATAATTTCAAATAACTGGCGTCGAATAATTCTTTTTTGTGACTTTTAAAAAACTTTATTTTTCCTTATAATTTGTGTTTTATGGAAATCAATACCTCCATCCTGAGCTATAATTTGTGAAAAGATGTCTTAAAGAAAAGTCGGAGCATTTTATATACAGTAAGTATCGTATTTTGTGTTCAGTAAGAAATTTACGAGCTTTATTGCAAGTATTCAGAATAATTTTAGAGTCAGAAAAACAGGGCTCTGTTGTTTCTGTTTCCGGTTAAAAAAGCTTTGTTTCACTGTCGCCCAATCGTGGGGCTAGTTTTATTTTGTTTCAGGTGCATCTTGTTACTTCTCATATATCTAGTAATATCATCGATTACACTTTAAAGGAAAAACCCACAAAAATTCCACGCTACGAAAAGATACATCATAATTAGTATTTTTCTGCAATAGCAGAATCCGCTTAAGTTTGCATTTTTTTAAGAAATCAGAATTTACAGTAACATAAAAAATTTCGTTTATTGTGTCTCTATATGCTACTTCTATTTAATTAATATATCCTTTTAAATCAAGTAAAAGGATTAGTCGGGATTTAAAAGAACATCCTCTTATACAAACATTAAAAAATTGCTAACTAATGATATACAAATAAAACTTGGTAATGTTTCTCACTGCTTTTAATTTTTATTAAGCGCTATATTTTGATTGTGCTATTTATGTTTTGACGGTGCTTGAACAAAAATTACGTATTTGAATTAAAACAAATATTTAACATTAATTACAGTATTTTTACTAAACATTAAAAACGTTTCATTAGCACTAGCACTAAACAAGAGTAAATGATAAATAAATGGGTAATTCAATACGTACATAACAATTTCTATATATTTGCAAATTAAAAAAATAATATTGAAACAAATTTTCATCATTTCACTCTTGTAAAGTGTGCCTGTACTTGAATACAGAAATATGAATAACACATTAATTATAAAAATAAAAGAACTTTTTAAAATACTCAAAAAGAGCATAAAATTAAAATATTAATATTAAAATTTTGTGGATAAAACAAGATAATAATTTTTAATTAAACCAAAACATTTCATTTAAAACTATTCTTGAATCATCAGAGCAAAATAAAAGCCTATGTAGAAGGAACTTAATTACTTAACGCGCCTCGTCTTAATTTTAACGGATGTTAACTTCCACATGATAGGTAAAATGAACTAAAAATTACTAAGCAATTATTGTGTTAAGGCTTCAAGAATTTAGGTGCAATGTTACCGGGAAGAGGTTAAGTTAGGTTAGGAAATTCATTAAACGTGCTTCATCCGCTTCTGCAATTGTTCGAGCTTTGTTGCTAATTTGTTGGTTTCGTATACAACTAAAGCACTGAAAGCTAAAGCTATTGTGAAAGCAGACGCTTCCACATACAAAAGGATTTACTTTAATTCGTTCCTCCAAGAACAGACTTAACAAACCGATGCAATTTCTCACAGCTTTTGTTTTAATGAACGACCCTCCACTCTTTACATGTGAACGAACAATACAAAAATTAAAAAAGGCACACAGAAAAGAAGAAGAAATATAAATGAGGAGAATAATAAAAACGCGTTTTGCGAAACAACCGTTTTTATATAATGTAAACATAGCTAAAGAACCTCGTTAATGATCCACTGTTGGAAAAACATGTGTTACCTTCCAAAAAACATTAATCTCGAACCAACATCAAAGCTGGAAAAAACGGATAAAACCCCTCATAAAGAGAAGTATGCGTCCCGTCACTTTGCTGCAGAAATTTCATTATTCTAAGAGCTGTTCCCTTTTTTACACGTCATTCGTTGCATGTTTGTACATCATTTATTTTTTATGTTTCATCCTTCGAACTTTTACCGTCTTTTTTTGTCACTCTGTGTTACTAACGAAAAGGAAAGATAGAAATACCATACCTATGCTCAGCGGACGCACGAACCGTGTTCACTCATTTATATTTCATATTCCACTGGGAATGAACAGTAGTAGATACATACATATTATTCCTACTTGCATATAACGCATTACTTTACTTATTACGAATAACAGAACCTTACATTTTTTATAAAGTTGATAAGCGGGAAAATTATTGAGCGCTTATTATTAGAGCAATTGGAAAAGCTTTTACTGCAGGCAGCTATTTCTCACCAACTACTCGCATACCTAGTATATACAACTTAGAAACTCTCCAACTTTGTTATTTCATACAATAAGAGTTTATTTCTGGAAGGTTTCTGTAGTAACTAGATATAGTATACATGACACAAACTACTTCAAGGAATACAACAATATAAAACTGCAAATGCAGAACTGAAATGTGGAGTGGAAGTGAAAATCATCCACAAAGACTTTTCTAATTCTATAATTAAATATGTAAAAGATACATAAGAAGTTACAAAGAACAAGATACACTGTTATGTATATCGAATCTTAACAATTTCAAGATTGATCATTTTTTCCCACGCCAAATTATATTCATATCAAACCCTTAGCTTATTGTACACAGGGGCGTATTATCGTAAAAGCCCAGGAAGCCCGGGCTACGGGCGCAACTTTCTAGAGGCGGCACGAATCATGAAACTGAAGTTCCCCATTTTGGTTCCAGGCACGTAATAAAACCGTAGCAATTACGTGCTTGTGTCTAGTGGCAAAAACTTAATAGTTCCACCGGTAGTTGCTGGTACGTGATGACTAAAAATGCTGCTTGGGGAACGCCTAGGTCAAATCGTTTTTTACTTAGTTTATCTAAATTTCTTCATCTAATGCTACGCAAGCAGACGACCTGTAATCTGCTTGGATACGTCCAAGCAATATCAGATTTTCTCTTGATATTAATTTACCCAAAAGTAGTTCGAATTCAATTCAAAGATTACTATTATTAATACAAACGCTCCATGATGTCTTCTGATTGACCTAAACCAAGAATGAGCATAAACAATAATATATACTAACGTTCATTCCCCTCTAAAAATGCTGTAAAAGCTTTATTTTTCATACTTAAGGAACGAAACCACTTTTTTATATTTGCGTCCTAATTAAGCCATTAGGACACGCATTTTACGTGTCCTAAAGAGATTTATTAGAATACGGAAAACAGTAACTTTTTATTTTTTAAAGTTGATATTAATATTAAACAGCTGTTCTTAAAATGCCAAACTTATTTATGCTATAAAGAAAAACAAATGCGGAATCTGAATTTTCAGTGTTGCCAACTGTTCCCCTGTTCCCAAAATTCCCCTAACAAATTTTATTTAAAATTAAATTATTTCTTTTTTAAATGATTAAAAATAAGGCAAATAGAAAAAAATAGTATAAAGTATTCGTTTCATAAGACGTTTTAGTGCACTTGTCCTTTAGAAAACTCCCCGCTACGCGGGTCGTTTTCTAAACTCGGACGCGTGCGCTAAAAACTTGTCTTATGAAACTAATACTTTAATATACTATTAGAAAATGGTTTTTCTAGTCACTTGTTGAATTCAAACCAGTTTTGCGAAAAAATGAGAGGGGGGCTAAAATCCCAATTTGCATACCCTTTGCGCCTGACAGTAAAAAGTAATATTTAACAAAAATAAGCCTTTTCATCTTTGTAATAATGTTGCCATATCAAAGTAGACTAATAAATTATAGGTTTTTTTACAATAAAAATGAACCAAATCAATTAGATTTTGAAAAGGGACCTAAAGTCCCCAATGTTATTTCTCCATAACGACTTTAGGTCCCTTTTTGAAGGCTCGACCTTTCCCCATTAAATTAGGTTATTATCTTATTTCCCGTCCGAAATAATTTTTTTTTTATAATTAGGGTTGGTAAAAGAGATGTCATTGAATCACAATTCATAAAAAATAAAAAACACCATTTTTTGACCCCAACCTCTTATTTTGCTTCACCTGAAAATTCACGTATCCGACTTTAGGTCCCTTTTCGCTTTCCGAATCACATATTCTGAAACGTCCTGATGATTTTGTACGGTGCTAGTGCAGTTACACCCCTTGAAAGTGAAGAATTGTTAGTTAGTTAGTTTTTTTGGCAGATATCTCCGTTTCTATTGATCCTACTACACCGGAAAATATGCAAAAAATCAAGAAAATCATACTCTATCAAAAAAGTCCTATCAAGTTTTTTTGTACAAACTGTAATATTCGAGAAATCTATTTAAATCTATTCCTTAAGGTAGAGGCCTAGAACCTTAAGGTTGAGTACAAGGCGCGTTTTTCCAGGAAATCCGCCGAAATCATCTGCAGTGACTTCTCCTTGCAATCCACTTTCTATTGGTTCAGTATTCATTCAAGATTGCTTGCAGCATCCACCATAAACTGCTGAGCAATGAAGTACCATTTTTCGACAAGTATACTTTGGTCCGCAACGTTTGCAACAATTGCAAAAAAATATTTCCAAGAGGCAATTGGGAGCCAAAGGTTGTGATGTTCTTTTTGACACCAAAAAACCACCCATCAATTCCCATCCCCAAGTTTTGTTTTTATGCAACATGCAAATTGAAGCAAAAAAATAGAGATGAAGCAGAATAGGAGAAAACCAAGAAAATGATAAAATTCAATATGCAATTTTAAATTAAACTAATGGATTAGACCCACAAGGGATACCTTAAAAACGAGCTATGTACTCAACCTCAAGGGTGATGGTTAATACCGGAAAATACGCTTTTTAAAGTTTAAATGGATGATTTCTCAAAAATTATGTCTCGTAAATAAAACTTGATAACACCTATTCAATATAAAACAATTTTCTTAATTTTCTGCATGTTTTGTTGTCGTAGAATCAATAGGAACGGAAATGTCCGCCAAAAACCAATAATAATAATCCACCCTTTTCAAGGGGTGTAACAGGGGTAGCAGTGGGTGAAATCATCAGGAATTTTCAGAATCTGTCTAAAATGATAAAATAATGGTCTGTACCAAAAATGAGCTTCTTCGCACTTATTCTGAAATTAAAATGCCTTGTTACTGAACTAATAACCGAAAAGTGCGCAAAAAGTTGCGGGGTCTGTCTTACTTAATACGCCTCTGGTTGTACACTTATATAAAATTACCAATTCAAGTTACATTATTGCTTGAAATGAAGATTTGATAATAGCACGCCTGCAAAAAATCCTATGCCGCACGATAAGTACACTTGCACTAAAAGTAAAAGAATTCAGATATAGAACACAGCTTCTTAAATATGAGCAAAACTAGGTTGCATTTGCTGCACCTAGAAAGAAGCAATATTTTGACATAGCAACAGTTAAATTAAAAACTAACTAATTGATAAAACAGTCATTATCGGCCACCATCATAGAAGGCTAGAGCAATTCGTTTTGTGAGCTTTAGGAACTCCTCTAGCTGGTTATACCTAATATCAACTATAGGGTAAAGTAAGCTAATTTGGCAATTTGGTGGCTCAATTAGTCGAGAATTAAAATATCTCGTTGTATGTTATTCTCGAGAAAATTGTGATTCTTTTGAGCCAAGTTTGTCATAATGTGTCTACAAGAGGACAAACTACAGCAGTTTTAGGTTGTGTCTGTGCAAATGGTGCGTGAACTCCTGCGCTAATGATTTTCATTTTTAAAGGAATTAGAAAACCAGATGAATTGAAGAAAGGTCTCGTGTCAATTTAATTTATAAGTTAAACTTTCACTTTTTCACTTTTTTTTTCAATTTTTGACAAGTGGTTTAAACTTATTATTGTCTATTCCTCCTCAAAGGTATGTAGTTTTATTATAGTCTTGCATGCGTCACATATCAGCCCAGAAATTTCAAGTCTTGTCAAAA
Organism: Agrypnus murinus; assembly: GCA_929113105.1. Taxonomy (NCBI): domain Eukaryota; kingdom Metazoa; phylum Arthropoda; class Insecta; order Coleoptera; family Elateridae; genus Agrypnus; species Agrypnus murinus. The sequence continues at coordinate 103,143,983 of OV816025.1, forward strand.
AAGCGACATTACGTGTTCACTCTGTCTACTCACACGAGCCATATTTTTCAACCATTGCACTTGGAGAATCTATCACAGTAAAACATTTAGTGTAAAATTCGAACAATTTTTGTATAATTTGTTTTCTATTTAGATTGAAATTTTAGGAAGTACTAAAAATAAGAGTGGTAGTGTAGTTTTTTATATTGTGTGATTTATTTATTTATTTTATTTGATTGACTGTTTTAATGTGCAAAACTTACCACAAATAATATATTTTTTGCACTTTCCTTAGTATTCCTCGAGTTTTTCTAAAAGTCTAGAAGGAAGCTCAAATGCATTTTTAGTCATATTTTTCATTTTTCCTGATTTAAAAGCTTATTTCATTACTACGTATCACCAAATAACCTTACAGCCCTCAAAATCGACATGCTTTGAATTAATTTTATAATTTTGTTCCCATGCAATGGCTTTTGGGTATATAGTATTGAAACTTTCCAGCTAGACCTAAGAAGGTATAACCAATCAGAATCTCTTTGATTTATGCCAATTATCTCTGAGATCTCTATTTTATTTCAGTTTTTGAAAATGATTACCAAATTACCTTGCGGCGTTACGCTACTTGTTGCTACTTTGCTAAACAAACTGAAACAAAATAAATACTCTCATATTATGGGCATTACTGTATTTATTCAGTCCTTTTCAAAAAATTACAAATAAAAAGCTAAAAACATAACACTATTATCCTGAGTTTGTGTGTACTAACGGGCTTCCTTCTTTTATATTACAGCTGATGAATATGTTCTCAGAAAATTTTAAATAAATACAAGAATTCTACAATTAAAAATTATTACAAGAACTTCTATAGAGGTAAAAGCTCAAGTATGATGAAAATTGGAAGATAAATGGTACAATAGTACTATATGTAGCAGAGATTCCTCGATACATGAATGCATTCAAGATTTCATACCTTTACAAATCCAATGCAGATTTCTGAAGTAGATTGGAAGACAATGTTTCTTACCTAAAACAAAAAAATATATTTAGTAATACATTATAACATGATACATTATAACAAAAACAATAACAAATTCTTTGAAAATTATCTGCAAGTCGCGCATTCTGCGAAAAGATCAACCTCCACAGATAAAATGCAATGTTCAATAATGCTTAAAAAGTCATAAACCAATGCATTTTAGCAGGTGTCAAATTCATGTTATAACACAATTTGCAATTGCCGCAACCAAACTACGATGATAATGACTTATTTGTTAGACTATTATGTACCTGTCATCAGCTGCAATACACGGTCGAATTAATAGAAAGGGGTTATGAAATGAAACAATACAATACTGTAGTATTCAACGATTTAGCCCAAGCCTTTGATAGGGTTTGGATCGAAGGGCTTAAATACAAAATTTCTCGATCACATATATCGGAATATTTAAAAGCAATCCTTCAACCAGACCTATCAAAGCAGATGTGCCACAGGGTAGCGTACTGGGGCCTATCCTTTTTAACATACACCTACATGACATTCCCAACACCAATGCAAACCTAGCTTTATATGCAGATGACACTGTTTTGTTGATCATAAACGAAAACCTGTCAGTGGCAGTTGCTCAACTCCAAAACTCAATAAATACTTTAGCAAGATTGTTCAGTTCTTGGAACTTGATGATTAATCATTCAAAGTGCGTCGCAAAAATCTTTACTCTTAAGACGAATTAATAACCTGCCAATACTGCACATTAGCAATCATGTTATACTATGGAATAATTCTGCGGACCCTGAAATACCTAGGCATCTACCTAGATACTCGCCTCACGTGGAAATATCACATTAATAGGAAACCTAAACAGGTTCACACAGGATTCGCACAACTCTACCCACTGATCAACAAAAAACCGTCCCTGCAAGCTGAATGGGTCACTTTACTTTACAAATCATTGGTACTATATGGATGCACAATTTGGGGGAACACATCACAAGCAAACTTAAACACAATTTCAGTGTTACAAACCCAAGTACTTAGGACGGCGGTTAATGCGCCCTGGTACATAACAAATAAACAACTACACCACGAACTTGGCATGGCTATCATTCCAGAACACATTAAGAAAATGACCAAAAACTTCCACCTAAGTCTTAACGCCGGCGCAACTTTTTATGAACTTGGACAAAGAGAAATTTACATGGGGTTAAGACGTAAACTCCCACAAGACATTTATTTAAATAGTACTGACGAGGACTAACAATTAATAGCTAAACTGTGGTGATATCAATGATCGAATAATAAAAAAAATGTGTTAGACAACTAATAATCGATTAAATTAAAAGAAATTGTATCTGAACTTGAATAATATTGAATGGAATATGCAATTGTTATGTCACAGTAGGTAACGCATGTGACATTATACGTAACACCTTCAAGATCTAGATTGACCATTAAAGGAATCTTAAAACAAAACCGTAAGTATGGCATTATTTTTGGTGTTTTTTCTAATATTGTTTTATTTCAAACAAAAAATTTCTTGCTTAAAAATAATTTCTGGAGATTCGGAAATCATAAAAATGCGTCAGAACGCGTCACGGTACGTAACCGCGGAATACTCGATATGTATAACCGTACTTTTCACTTTTTCTCTGATTCGTGTGTAATAAGCCGTAGAATTCCTAAATAAAACTTTTGTGTACAGTTTGTCCTGAATTAGACAGGAAAATCGATCGAGAAGAGAAGAACTACTTTAGTAGTTGCGCACTAATTGTTTAATGATGGAGTTAATTGCAATGGTAGAAACAATAATTAGCTATTGTTGCTTGTTTTTGAAATAATTTCAAAATTTCAAAATTATGCACTCTGGAATGTGGAATATCTCGTTTCTTTGAACAGAGTAAATAACTATCAGTTCAAAACAAACCCTAGACAGTTGAAGCAGAGCTTCAGGCACATCACTGTGGGAATAATTGAATATTTCAGAAGTTCCTTAAGACTATGGCCATCATTATGGGTGGACAAGTCAACACTTTTTCATTTGGATCAATATAAAGTGTAACATCTGCAACATAAAGATTTTGTCTATCGTGAAAAGAGAAGCCAAAAGGTATATACAAGTTGCCCCTCCATGTCCCGGCTTCATCTACAGCCTCTGCGGTGGTGGAATATTTCGAATGAAAAAGTTCATGGTTCATGAAAGAAGCTTAATGTGATATTATTGACCAAGAATCATTAAGAATTAAATGATTTTTTAATTGGACGGATAATCATAACTTTCTTCACAGGATGTATAATATGTTCCCAAGTTTTATGTTTTTTACAATATTTTTCTTCGAGTGCCGTACTGTTGCAGAGCGTTGGCGGTTCCCTCCTATACTTGTGTTATGAGTGTTCAGTGATCACTAGTATAGAGAACCTACAGCTTAACGTGGATTCCAAACCACTCCAAGTAGTTCGATTTTTTAAAATTAATTTCAAAGAAATTCCCTAGGAAAAGTATGGCTCCGTGGTTTGCCATTGCATCCGAGGGATACACGATTTTTAAAAATCCGGTGATATCTTAATCGGTGTTCGAACCCTCGGCCCGTTGGTCGGTAGTCCCACACGCAACTAATCGAGCCATAGCTCTCTTACAATATGAATGCCCAATATTAATATAGCAAAATATATGCTATAAATGGCAGATGTTAATATCAATTTAGCAGTATATTATCCATTTGCAAAAATAAATTATAAAGATCACACTGATTTGTTTGAATTTGGTTCTACTAAACATTTAGGTATGCTAAATTAGATCGAGTGCAAAAGATTAAAAATGTAAATTAATTGTGAAGCAATCTTGCTGTTAATCGAGTAATAAAAATACTTGATTAACTAAGACTTTTAAATAACAAATAAAATACCTACATATGAGTACATTTTAATTTTTGTCTACAAATAATATCATGTTAAAAGTGCGAAATAGAGAAGAAGCCATAGAGAAGAATAAAATGCTTGCGTGGAGTGGGACGCGAATAGACGGTCCCCTGACAGGCGGTCGAAAATTCCCTTTTATTACATTTAATTTCATATTTTGTTTCATTTCATGTAAAAAATATAATTATCATATTAAGTGATAATGAATTAACCTTTTAAAAGCATGCATAAAACTTTTACAAAAAATAAAGTTTTTGATTTATCGCTTCATTTAAAAGAAAAAATAATGTAAAAATAAAAAACGAAGGATTTCTATTAGATTTTTGGTATTCTTGAATTTCCGAAAATCAAAATATATACAATTCGTACAAAACTTCTTACGTGTTGTGATAATCTCAATTTGCGATTATTCATTGTTCTTGTTGATTGTTTACTTGCAATCGGTTACTGTAACATAAAAATGGTTATTGTGGGCTATCTGTTAAAGATAGGTAAAAGCTACCCCAGGCTTTTTTTTGTAGAAGTCTTTATAGTTATAATTCTTTCATATATTGCTTAAATACATTATATCTTTAACGGTTTAGGCAGCATAAGCCAAGAAAGCGTTTGCACGGCCGATTTTTCGTCAACCTACTTTTATTAAAGATTAATGTTTTACGCACCTACATAAACTTTCCTCGAGAGACGCACTATATAATTGTGAATACCTCATCAAAATCTGCCCAGTAGTTCTCGAGATTAGCGGAAGGAAAGGACAGACTATACTCCTACATAAATAGCGAATGTCCGCATTAAGCCCACAAAAACAACAACTATCTAGTCTAGCCGAAAGTTGTATCGCAAAGAAATAGCTGTGACGGTTGCTTTATACCTCAATGGCAAAAGTTTTTTCGCCCATAAACAAGATTAAGCGATGAAGATCTTCCGGGTAACTCTGCAAAAAAGACTTGCTTCTGTGTCCAGTGCCTCTGCTGTAAGTCATCGCGACATGCACCTGAGCTCATGTCCATTTCTTTCGCCAACAACTTTATTTATGAAGAGGATTTCTCATAATTCGTGCACGAACAGCCTTAATCGCTCTCTAGCGTGATACGCAAAACGCCGATTTAAATCCAGAAGTTTGAGGGTTTTGAAAATTGCGCTTGCTGAGTGCCCTGTATGCTACATACATAGAAATAATAGTAACAAGGTTTTCAATTTTTGATGATTCCATCTTAAACTAAAATAGTACCGGTACAAACTAAACTTGGTTTGACAACTACATAACAAAAGTAAATAAATATGCTACGACAATTTTTTTTCTTTTTTGATATGGAATTTGGTATGCGAAACTGAATGGTGATATTATGCGTTCTGTCGTGTCACCATATGACAGGGCTACAAGAAAATCATTCGCGATCTGGAACGTGAGAATTGATGTCAGCTGTACCTACTCGACATAGTGAATACAAAGCTCAAAAACAGTAAGACGCAAGTGAGGTTATGCGAGGGTCACGCTATATATTTTGAGATACAAGAAAACTACAAGTCTTTTTAGGAAAATGATTTTATTTATGTTCAATGTAATCACCATCTACATCAATACACTTTTGTAACCGAAGCTTCTACAACTTAAACGCTTGAAGCCAGTCATCTTTTGGAATTCTCTCAAAAAATTGATGAATTGCTTCATCTATCTCATCCTCCGTCGTGAAACGTCGAACACGTAAATGTTTCTTTAGGTTAAAGAACAACCAGAAATCACACAGGGCTAAATCAGGCGAATTGGGTGGATGTTCAATGACTGTTACATTATTTAACTGTCTGCTGTGCAGTGTGTAACGATGCATTGTCGTGATGCAACATTAACCCGCGAATATTGAATGACTCAAGCACTGCAGGCAAACATTTTGTGGTGTACCAGTTTGCTGTAACTGTACGTTGATCTTCAAGCTTAATTGATTTCACTAATCCTGTACTACGAAAGAAAACTGCGTACATAACTTTCTTGACAGACCTTTTGTTTTTTGCCATTGTTGGTGTTGGTGCATCTTCGTGAATCCACATACGGCTCTCCTGGCGGGTAGGAATATCATAAAATGGTATGTATGTTTCAGCACCTGTTACTATTTTAGAAAGAATACGATGTCCACCATTATTTAACATTTCTAACGTTTCCCGCGCGATTCTTACTCGCTCTGCCTTTTGGGAATCGTTAAGCGTATGTGGCACCCAACGAGTAACAATTTTTTTCATATAAAGACGATCATGTAAAATGAAATTTACTGTTGCGGATCCAACACCAAGAGTTGCCTCAATCGCTTGATAGGTGCATCTTGGATCTTCTTCGATCATACGTCTCACTCTCTCAATGTTTCCAACAGTAACTGACGATCAGGGCTTACCAGCACGTGCCTCATCACCAAACGATATCCGTCCTCTTTTAAATTCGCTATACCAGCGAAACACAGATGCGCGTGAAGGACTTTCATCACCAAATGCGCGTTGCAACCGTTCAAGATTTTGTTGTTCACTTAAAATCGACCTTGAAATCGTAGTAAATCATAGCGCGTACATGTTCTCTTGACAAATCCATGTTTCAACAGGACAAATCGTATGTACCACGTTTACTCTGTGACAGTAACGACTCAACTGTTGTCAGAGCTTGCTAATGAAGGAAGGTGGTATATAACAATGCCGTGTTGCCAGCTCTAACTCCTCTAGTTTCGTGGCATCTCACAATATACAGCGTTGCCCTCGTATTCAATACAACAAAGTGTGAAAACGTCTTGATGGCGATATCCCGTATTCCGTTCTCTAAATAGAAAATAAATAACAGAACAGCCAGCCTCGATGGATTAGTGGTTTGCATGTTTGCTTCATAATCCAAGGGTCGCAGGTTCGATCTCCGACCGAGCAGGTAATTTTTCATAGCGGAGAAAAATTTTGAAAAATGCCTTCTCAAATAGAAAGTAAAACTGTAGGTCCCGTGTCTATGCGATGTTTGGAACGATAAAAATCCCTACTGGGGATGGAATTCCCCCAGATTCGGCTAAATTTTAGTAGGGTTGGCCAAATGATCATAGCAATTAATGCCATGAAGTACAAAGGATGCGCGCCCAAAAATAAATAAATAGCAAAACAACGATATTGGTCCAAGAGTATAGTCGTCCAAACAGTTGGACACTATGAGGTGGGGGTTGGATGGTGGCCCTTAATGAAACTTTTTCAGATAATATCAACCATCCAAACGGTTACCATATTGGAGAGTAACGAGGATCAAGTCAATTTACGTAAGGGCAAATGCTAGGGTTGGTAGTTAGAAGTCGCGATTTTGACTTCGTAATTACTCAACAGACACAGTGTGTTCAAAATTTGAGTGAATATTTATATCCATCAAATTTATGTTATTACGTTGTATTTCTTATTTATGTTATTATCAAGTGCAACTATTTATCTACATAACCATAACATATACCAGTTGGTTAACAATCAATCAAACCACTATTCTTGTTTTAACTGAAGGATGTGGACAATAAAACAGATTCATTAACAGGTGAAGCATTCCAGCAATGATGAACTCCGACTTGTTCACCGTTACTACCGTCCCGTATAGGACTTATCATGGGTTGCACACTGTATCATTCAGCTAGTAATAAACATATACATCTACGCACTATTTTGAGTTAAGTGCTTAGAACGAAAAATAAATCAAATTTAACTTCAAGATTCGCAAAACCTGTTCACATTAATAACAGCTCCACCTTTTTCTCAAAATTTGAGTGAATATTTATATCCATCAAATTTATGTTATTACGTTGTATTTCTTATTTATGTTATTACGTTGTATTTCTTATTTATGTTATTATCAAGTGCAACTATTTATCTACATAACCATAACATATACCAGTTGGTTAACAATCAATCAAACCACTATTCTTGTTTTAACTGAAGGATGTGGACAATAAAACAGATTCATTAACAGGTGAAGCATTCCAGCAATGATGAACTCCGACTTGTTCACCGTTACTACCGACCCGTATAGGACTTATCATGGGTTGCACACTGTATCATTCAGCTAGTAATAAACATATACATCTACGCACTATTTTGAGTTAAGTGCTTAGAACGAAAAATAAATCAAATTTAACTTCAAGATTCGCAAAACCTGTTCACATTAATGACAGCTCTACCTTTTTCTGTAGCGTTTATAGTAACTTTGACTCAGCTAACTACTGTAATATAAAGATTAACCGACATCTAGCTTTGCGATATGAAAAGTTATTATTCTCGAATTGAATTGGAAATGCTTCAAGTTGGATTATGAAGCAGACACGCAAACGTCTAGAACATTCAAAGTAATAATGTTGTTTTTTTCTCATAAAAAATAACTCTAGTGGCAATTGCGGCCCCATTAGTTTCAAATCGTCCATAATATAGGAATGGACAGTAAAGGGTATATCAAAATATCCATAACATGGCCTATTTTCGTCAAAATCAATAGTCTTCCGCAGGTCATGGATAAAACAGAAGAAACGTTCCAATTAACCCAAATTGATCATTTCTTTTTAAACATGTACTGCAATTTATTTAACCCAGCAAAAGTATATCATAGAACCAGAAGTGTAATTTCAATTAAGTTGTCCAAAGCTTGTAAGACTGATTAGCTGTAGGGCTGATATTTCTTTAATTGATTGGGCGCTTTTTTCTCACAGTCAACAAACTCTTCTAGAAAATGTCATTTGAGATTCTAAGATTTTATTTATACTGGAGAGGTAAGTCTTAGTTATTTATCTAGGTCTTATACCCTAAAGGAAAATGTTCCAATTAAGAAGCACATTGCCGTTTGATTAGGGCGAGTCTGGCCTTAAAAAAAGAGAACAATTATGAAAGTATGCCGTTCCTTTATCGAGTTATCATGAGAAAAAAATATTAGAAATCATTTATTGAAAAAAAAGCCATTCCTAATAAATGAGAATGAAAAACACTGAAGCAAAAGAGATAGCAGAAACCAATGGACAGACAGATCAAATTATTTCGACGTTTGCGGAACAAAAAAAAAGTTTGGATGACTTTGTGCCTGGCAAGATATTAAATTTAACACCAACTTTAACCATTCACCATGAAATAAACGTCAAAGACCAGTGCGAAATTGCATTAATAAAATGGAATAATCCCTAATTTCTATACCCAAATAAAATTCGAGTTAAAAACCGATCGCATTCGACCTAAAATTGCAGTTGCTCGGCCTTTAACGTAAGTCTCGTTCTTTTTAGTACCATAAAACTACGACATCCAGAATTACATCAATACAAATGGCCTTTTAGAGTGAAGGGACGAGAACAGGGTGAGAAACTCGATGCAAAAATCAATATTCGTACACATGCATAAATATAAAATACGCATCATGGTGTTTGATTAGACCGTAAAATATTCACGAGCTATGCGAATTTATGTCCGATACGTAAGCGTGAAATTTTTTTCGTGTTGTTCGGTCAAACCTCGGTCAATATCGATTTAATAATGCACGGTAAACGAGCGGAAATTTGAAAGCGTATAAAATAACACAGAAGGAAATGGAAGACAATGCTGATTATTTTCAGATTTAAATGAAAAGAGGAACCGAAATTCACCTCGAAGCTTTTTACAAACGATAGTTTTTGAGTGCGACACGGAAATAAAATTCGAGAAGCGAAAATAAATCCTTCCTTTTTACGACGGTTTCACCTTAAAAAACGAGTACAAATGGAACAAGAGCATCTTCTAAAGTCTAAACGATGATTCTATGGCCCCAAGGCGCCGTGAACGCACATTTAAGAAACAAAACCAAAGTTTTCTTGAGAGTGCACTCCAGAGCCTTAATTAGAGAAACGTTAATTCTAAGATCCGAAAGCAGTAAAACTGAAAACTGGGAAATTGTTACGACGACGAAAATTTGTCCGAGGCTCCTACCAAAAAGAGAAAGGGAAATGAGTGAAGGTTTTATAGATTTTGTAAGTTTCGCCCAAGCAACCCGAGGAACAATGTAGCTATTGTAATTCTGCGTACGAGTTGCAAGCAGCAGACGGCGTCGTTTGCCGGATCGATAGCCCAAATGGCCCGGCTTGGAGGTCGATGCCGCCTCCTAGAGGGGATCACTCTTTCAACTCGGAGAAGACTTCCATTATGCTAAAACCGCATTAGCTCGAATTGAAATTTCCAGCTGCAGTTCCACAACGTTTTAATATACGCAACCGTTAAAACTTAACAGGAGCACGCTTCTGTAACCATCTGATATGCAAAAATTATACGAAACTCTTGAAAAAGCCCGACCAAATTACTAGAACCAGAAATAAAAAGAACGAACTTAATAATTAGAAATTAAAGTTTCATCCAATGCCAAAGTTCTAAGTCATCTCAGATATCTTTTAGCAGTTTAAGGTGGCCAATTTAAAATCTTAACTTACTTCTTCTCCAAGAACATGCAATTACTTAAATTTCCAATTTCAATAATTGTTACATAATCCTTGTAGTAACTTCTGTGCATTTTCTCTTCTGGCAGCGATGACTAAAAACTGCATAATGTTCATATTCTAGAGATAATATAAAAAGTTTTCATCTTACTTTTCTAAAGGTTTTCTGAATGAAATCTGACCTAAAAGTTTTTAGTATAAATTATACCACTGGGAATCTTCTCCGGGTTATACCCTTTCTTTCATCTAGTATCTTTCAAAACCAACTTGTTAAATGAATTGAAAAAAATCGAACCATCGAAATACTTTTATGGGTGACAATTCCCCTACTTATCTCTAAAATAAATTGCTTCAGATAGAAGTCGGTATTTAACTTTTGTATTATTGGCTTACTGATAAGGCACATTTCTGATGGTTTTTCTCTTCTGCTTTTTATTGTCTAATCATGAGGTCATTTTAATTGAATTATTGTTATTAGAAGATATCTACAGAAAGCATCTATAGCAAGCTTATATTCCATATTTCTGGACGTTTATATCTACTATTTTTTTAGATCAACCCCTTTATAAATGGCAGTGGTATGCTAGGTAATTGTTAAGATCGGGCTGTGTAACTAAGAACAGCTTTATGAACGCAATCTACTTGTACTTCAACACCGTCCAAATCATGAAACTATCTTGAAAACATTGTTTCCTGGCCACTGATAAAGTAATAACTGCAGTGACGGTGTGTTATCCCACGGTAATGTGAACTCGCGTAGAAATAGTGTCTGAAAAGATGCCGCGAATCCCGGTTGAGATGCTTTGGGTATAGGACAGACGCTGATAGGTGCCTACGGGACGCAACGCCGACCGCAACTGGTGAACACTTTGCCGACCGTGGGCACTAACCTAACCCTAAGTTGATAGGTGATATTGAAGAAAACATTACAGAAATCATATTTGTGAAAACCATATAAAAATCTATCAATAGAGAATAATTAGTCTTAGCTTCAGAACTTTATATTAACATCCCCATAAAAATTGTAACTATGTACATACGGCTTTAAGGGGGCTACGGTTAAATAAGTGTCCACTGCTTGTGACATGCGCTGTGTCGACGGTGGGCGAAGTGTCCAGCGATAACATTTATTTTAAGACTTCGGCGTAACGTCCACAATCAGCGTAGGGTCTGCCAGGGAGTTATGTCCAGCCACCGATGCTATGTACTTTTACAGTTAGCTACCTCGCTTTGCAGCTAGTTAACTCCACATCGTTTCAGATGCAAAGGTGCACAAGCCGGAGCCCATCATCCTAACCGTCCAAGTGACACCAACTTCCTGACGACCTTCATCGTTAATTCGGTGTTTTCGGGTTTAGCAGCAGTCATCAGATGAACAGATACCTTCCCATCTCAACCACAACAGTTTAGTATTACCAAAGGTAAACTTCTTAACGTGTCGAGAAAACCATCGTCGAACGCACTCACCAGGCTGGTCCACATGACTCCTGGGTTCTCCATCTGCTGACTGTCAATACCACAATCCCATTGTGGATTCGACGTATGGCGGCGAGTGCGTGAGCACGTACATTACTGTGTGGTCCGTGTAATATTATAAATTAGTATAGTGCAGTGCATTAAAGAAATAAAACAAACGCAGAAAAACTGAATTTGTGTGATAATCGTTGTTTGTGTGATAATCGTTGTTCACCATGCCAACAGACACTAGAAGTAAGAACTTATCCTCCAACGAAAAATTAGATCTTATTCTAACGCAAAACAGCACCATAAGCAGTGAAATTACTAATATGAACACTAAAATCGACAATTTAACTGCCTCTATAACTAGTTTGGAACAAAATGTAACGGAAAATAAAAATCAAATTAATTCTAATAGTGAAAAACTAGATGCACTTGAACAGTATACCAGGAGGAACAATTTATTGTTGCATGGGATACCAGAGCATGAAGATGAAAAAATCGACGATGTCGTACTTAAATTTATAACGACATTTTAGGAGTATCCTTATCTCTAGAAGCCATAGAACGTACTCATCGATTTGGCCAAATGGGTGGAAAACAGCCAAGGCCAATAATAATCAAGTTCGCTTCTTACAGAACAAAAGCACAGGTATATAATACGAAGAAAATGTTAAAAGGCTTAAAGAAATTGCTTACTGAAGACCTAACTAAAAAACGCCAAGCTATATTTAAAGAAAAAAGACAACGATATGGTGTGAAAAATGTATGGACGAGGGATGGGAAGATTCTTTGGATAGACGGAGAAAATATCTCATCGTATCCAACCTTTTCGTTCAAATAATAAAATCCACGAAAATTATTTATTCAGAGTCAGCGCCTTATTTAATTATTTGCTATTACTTTAATTATTTTCTAATACAATTTAAATAATATAATTCAAATTGTGAAATAAAGAATAGTTGATGTTTGTTTACTATAGTATTAAATTTATCGCTCTTAATCATATCTAAGTATGATAAAAATAAAATTTTATTTTCAATGCCTTTATAAATGTTATATACAGGATCACACAAAATGTGTGAAGGGACATACGTAATTGTTTTTAATTATATAACTTTTCTTTTTTTAGGTGTACAATTAATTTAATGCCTGGCAATGATAGAAAGCAGGAACATACACAGGAATTTACTGTCGTGCATGTTAATGTAAGATCTTTACCATCCAAACCCACTAAATTAAAAGAATTTATCTGCAACCAAAATCCACAGGTAATCTGCATCAGCGAAACATGGTTGAAGCTGTCAATATCAACAACAGACGTTGAAATTAAGGAGTATACACTCTAGAAAAGATCGACAGAATTTGCACGGAGGAGGGGTAGGTGTATATGTAATATTATAGAAAATAAAAATAAATCTCAAACTTACTGGAATATTTGACAAACGTAAATGACGTAAATAATTTTTTTTCTTAACTCTGTACCTAACACCCATCTTGATAATGACGAACTACAAAGCTATTACAATAGTAATTCGAAAACAAACCATGTACTGTTCTTTCGCCCTGTATCCGAAGAAGAGTGCCTACCCTTTCTTCTCCCTGTTGTGACTCATGTAATTAATTATTGTATTATCCATTCAGTATATCCCACTAGTTGGAAGAAAGCAAATGTTATCCCTTTAAACAAGATTCCTAATCCCTTAGAATTCAAAGATCTCCGACCCATCTCCATCCTCCCGGTTCTTTCCAAAGTTTTAGAAATGATCATTGATAAGCAATTAAAAGAATTCTTAGAACGAAATGATATACTGCCTGAGACACAGTCAGGGTTTAGGCGGGGCTACAGCTGCATGAGCGCATTACTTAAAGTAACCGATGATATAATAACTGCTCTTGACAAAAAACTTGCCACTGTTCTAGTACTGTTAGACTTCTCAAAGGCTTTTGACACAGTAGACCATCAGTTACTTTTATCTATTTTATACTTTTGTGGACTCTCAATCGAGGCGGTAAATTTTTTTAAAAACTTTCTAACAAACCGACAGCAAGCTGTAGTATATAAGAATAATACTTCAGAATATCTAACCTTAAAATCTGGTGTACCCCAAGGCTCCATTGTCAGCCCTACCTTATTTGCGATCTATACATCGAATTTCCCACATTCATCATTTCGATCATACATCGAAGACTCCCACTTTTACGCTGATGACACACAGCTGTATCTATCATTTCCCTGGACTTCGGTAACTCAAGCTTGTCAAAAAATTAATGCTGATTTACAAGCAATTTCTAATTTATCTAGAGCACATAAACTGAAACTTAATCCTACTAAATCTCAAGCAATACTAATAAGTAGTTCTTATGTGTACGACTCTTTAGTGGCAGAGGTCAATATTGAGATCGGAGGCGTAAAAGTGGAAGTCTACAAAGAGGTGAGGAACCTAGGTCTAACTATAGATAAAGATTTACGATTTAAATCGCATGTCTGTAATGCTCTTAAAAAAGGATACTTCAATCTTCGTATTATATATCAGAATCGAGAGTATCTCGACACGCATATCAAAAAAATGCTTTGTGAGGCGCTGGTTCTTTCTCATCTTAACTACTGTGATGTTGTTTATGGGCCATGTATAGAGCAAGAGGTTGCAAATAAAATACAGCGACTACAGAATGCCTGCCTCCGACTAATTTATGGCATACCTAGGGCAGTTCATCGTATAACAGACAAATTAGCACCAGCAAAATGGCTTAACATGTCAAACAGACGTCACCTACACGCGACAACTTTCTTTCATAAAATATTACAACACAGCAAACTTGAATACCTGACTAATAAAATAAGCTTTCGATCACATAAGGTATGGGCAGTTAGCACGACACTCTCTTAAGTAAGCACTGTCTGTTCAAACTAGCGGTAGCGTGATTGCTTATCACCCTCTAGTAGCTCTCCCACGCTAGTGAAGATATTAACGCTCTCGCCCGTCTACCGAGAAAGTCCTCAATCTAGTCCAGTATGTGAAAGTACGCTTACCGAGCCCATTCCAAGTGTGGACTGGGCTTGACCTAGGATATGCCAAGGATTTACGTAACATTTGCACACTCCGACCTACCAATTAAAGGCTTGTGGTCCTTCGACAGCTTTGTGTTCGACTCTATCTGAAGTAGAGACCCGACACATACCGTATGGAGGTAGAGTTGTCAAACGTATGACAAACTATATTGTAACAAGAGAGAAAAAGAAAGAACTTCTTCTCGAACAACAAATGGAAAATTCTACAGCAATCGAGAGCATTACTCATCGCACGAAGCCTGTGAAATAGACGCGGTTATTCTAGCAATATACCGGTATGTTCGAGCGATTTCTAGAAGATTTGTATGGTGGTATAAAAGCGACTTTGCGGATAAAAAGGGGCAGTCAACAGCGAGTCATGAACTGTGTTTCACGAAATAAATAGTAACTGTAAAGATAAATGTTATATTAGAAATTCATAGTCTGTAAATAATAGTTTTAATGGTTTATAATCATAGCGTTAATTTATAGTGTATTCATTAGTGTTTGGAAATAAATATTTCTTATTAATAGACGATTTAAACAGCACTTTTGTTATTATTTTAAAAAGAACGTTACAATATGTTCGCGTCAACATCCCTTAAAGGTGATCTCCCAGGATAGTATTACTTAGGCTCAACCGTATCGGATTTCCTAGGACTCGGGTACCCATCATAGTTAAGAGATGGGGAAAACTTCTGCCTACTCTGTTACCCCCTGAACCATGGAAGATCCAAATCGACCGCTAAATTCCAAAGTAGCTGATCCATAGTTTTGACTACCAGGGGACTAACCTAACGATACGATCTCACATGGGCCAGTGATCAGGAGAACATTGACTCTATATAGAATCAAACCTTAAAATCGTAAAATCTTAATTTTACGAAAACATTGTTTAAATAAAAAAAAGACAGATAATTAATTTTTTTACAAAAAAGGTCTGTTCTATTCTCTTCGTAGGACCAGCCGTTCTCCAGGTATTTGCAAAAACGAGTTTATGAAGATGGCGGCTAAAGACCTAATCTAGAGACCTCAGACAGTGTAATTGAAGATAGCTCTAATTAAAAACGTCCTATGAGATCTCCATAAGTACCCGATTAAATCAACCCCAATTTCTTTCAAGAATAAGTTACTTAGATTAGGACCTCGTGCATGATGACCTGAGATCCCGGTTCCTTTCTAGATTAAAGTACCTAGGGAAGCCCCATAGATCTTTCGTTCGAAAAGGGGCATCCTGAAGTCATTTTTCAGTTAAATAACTTAGGGAAGCCCAATGAGGTTCCACGAAGATTCCATCGGGACAACCTCGATCAAAGTGGGGTCCGAATAAAGAATCCCGGTAAGATGCTTAGAAGGAAATTGTGTTGCGTGGTTCCATAAATTTCCTATTTGGGACATTGGGCCATCCGCTTAAGGTCCTTATTTATATTTCCAAATATACAAATGCCAAGGAATTGTATAAAATTAGAGCATATAGAGATTAGTGGAAGCAATGTGTATGAAAGTCTTTACATCAAAAATACAGTAAAGTTATGTTATGTTATATTAATGAAGAAGACTTTAATTAAAGTTTTCATTAGATGTTAAAGCTGATTTAATGAGTTTTTCTACAGTTTCGGTATGCTTCTTGGGTCCATCTTGGTATGGCTGACAGCATCTACGATTTTCATAGATTTATCCAGCTCTGAGTGTACGTCACAACAATAGTGTTGAAATGTTGAGAACAAAATTAGAGGTGATAACATTGGCATTTACTTCATCTTGACGTCTAATTAAGATGATTAAAAAACCGAACTCGTTCAAAGCTAGACAGATGATAATATAATAAATGTAGTTTCCCAAACTTGAAGTTTGAGCAAAGTTAACCAAACGGGATATTTGAGGGTTAACAGTTTGTTTACAACCTTGGTTTAGTTTTGCTTAATGGCAATGTGATATAAATAGCGAACGCATCCTTTGAATAGACGTTTCGTTTAGTAGTTACATATTTTGATGTAATCCTGATCCATGTACACAGTAAAAGCTTTCTACTGTAGTGTTTCTGTTGTAAGATCTGAAAAAGAGAGATTAATGAAATCCCGTAATTCCTACTAATAGTAATCCTAGATATCCTAGTAATAGAATAGAACATCTTCAAGTGGTTGTTTTCTAATGTAACCGACTCGTGCCAATGCCTTTAACATGAGAACTTTCCAAGACGTGATCTCTTTAGTGTCAACAAAAAAAACAATCGTTTAAACGGGTATTCCTTCCCTTTCCGATCGATTGTTCCGTACACATTTCTAAAGTGCCTGATTAAACCTTTAATTTTTCATTAGAGTTGCTCCATTCCATCTTATAAAAATCCATTTATCCAAGTAAACCACTTCCATATATCAAGAACTGCTTTTTGTTAAGCACCAAGAGTTCATACCTCCACAGTAATTTTCTTCCTTATATTAGTTTTCATCGCTAACATGGCATTTTACAGCGAAACTAAAAGAACACAAAATAAAATCGAACAGGAATTCCAATGAACCAGGAAAATCTCTTGTAAAACTCGTCCAATGAGGTCCGGCCTAACATTCATTTACGATAGGTCAATAGCAATCTGGAACTCATAACCGAGCAAGGTAAACCATGTTTACTTATTTCGTGTTCTCGGAAGTTGTACTACGGATATGTCGAGGAAGGAAACGAGGATGCATTCTGTCCAATATGCGCCGCTGCTGAAAATACGTGTTTTAATGGTGACTACACGTCTACTTCGTAGTAGCACCGTCGCTCGCCGTCAAATATGAAATGACGAACAAAACCGACTTTATTAAAACTTAAAAAGGTTTAGATAAAGCTGACACATACAAAACAGGGTAAGCGTCGAGACGAGATGTTGGTCGTAAAATTCGGGGGAACAGGTGCATCTTGCAACGGAATTGTATGGAAGGAAACATTACAAAAAAGGGGGAATGAAATATACACAGGTTTAAGGGTTTCCAACACCAGACTAGTCCAAAATGATGAAGAAGCAACATCAGCAGAATGTGAAAATGAAAATTGCATGCTTTGTTTTTGTTTTCGGCGTTTCTGTTAAATCAGAAGTTTTGACACGAAAAAAAAAGTTAGAAAAGACGTCGTACATACAGTGTGTCCCAAACTGATAACATCAACATTGTTATCTCTGTTATTATATGAGATGGAAAGAAGGTTAAATTAGGAAAGTTTTGCAGATTCCCATATGATTTCAAATGTTATCTGCATTTTAATAAATAAAACAAACAATTTAACTAATTTGTGGTCAGAAATATAAGAA
The DNA here is from genome assembly GCA_929113105.1 of Agrypnus murinus. Taxonomy (NCBI): domain Eukaryota; kingdom Metazoa; phylum Arthropoda; class Insecta; order Coleoptera; family Elateridae; genus Agrypnus; species Agrypnus murinus. Next base: position 103,162,105 of record OV816025.1, read on the forward strand.
GGATGTCAAGGAATTCAAGAACTAAGAGTCAAAGAACATTAACTTGAAAAATAAATCCGTTGGGTTAGTGCACTTTGTCGCAAAAGGCATGTTATTTACAGTTCTTTGACATAAAGTGTACATCCCTTTTGCAACAAATAAACAGCACTAACTCCAAGTCTTTCAATTTTGTAGCTAACGTTCTTTGACACTAAGCCCTCGAATTGTAAATGTCATTTTCAGAACAGAGACAAACTGGCCAAGAAAATAACTACGAGGCTACGCAAAACCTGATGTGACAAGGCCTAACTTTCAGTGTTGACATATAAAAGGTATAGAAAACGCACATTTACTTTTCTATTGTACTCTAGCAAACAACTCTGCCAATAAGCGTATCTCCGACCCACGGGACGGATTGATATTTTATCAATTTGATTTAGTAAAATAACATTTACGTAGAGTGACATATTAATATACCTCTATAAGTCTTTTTAAATTAAGCCATTCATACTCCTATACCTGTCGTGTCAGTACTGCTACATGCGATGCATAATTTGCACGCTCACCTCCTCTAGCCTAGGCATTAGGCAATATATCAAGGTAATAAAGTAATTCAAAACTAACAAATAAATGAATGATAGTTCTCACGTACATGTGTATTATCTAATGTGTGAGCAACGGAATATTGATTCAGAGAAGGCCTTGAAAATTTTAGGTTACATCTGATATTAATTTTAAGTAGGTAAGTAACTACTACAGATCATTGAGAACTACTCTCAGTCACTAAGTAACAGACCTACTTTAAATGGCGCGCACGTGTAACATTTTAATTCGGACCCTCGGAGAATAAACCCAAGCTCCATTAATTTATATACCATTTCTCAGATAAATTTCTACCATATTTCTCTTTTGTACTTCATTAAATATGAATGCCATTATTAAAAACTGATTTTTTTCTGTTTTTTTTTTCAAAAACAATTAATCTGGCAGCTCTCTTCAAAAAGTGACAGTTTAAAAAACTAATTCATACGATTCAAAATTTCACATGACCGATATGACTATCTCTTTCTTTCAAGGTCAACTCTGAATCAAAATTCCGTTGCTCACACATTACATATAGGTATATAACATATAAAATTACTCGTTTGTATGTTGGTATGTATGAATGTTTGGAATAAGTTCGAAAACCACTAAACCCATTTCCAATAGTTTTCAATTAACAAATGTCTTCGGCAGTAGTAGGTTATACACGGTGTCCCATTAAGAAATAGTCAGAGTTTGGCAGGGGTTAGATAACCATTAAAGAAAGAAAATGCCTATATACCATTTTTCTCGTACTTCTATACTTTTGGAGAAAAACAGCATCGAAATTCAGCTCAATGTTCTCAAATTTAGTAGCAAGAATACACATGACACATACTTTGAAGTTCAAGGAGATAAACAATACAAGTGTTTCGTAGAATAACACCAGATAAACACAATTAAATAAACAAAACATGTTGAGAAACGTCCTCTCGTTTGATATTATGTTTCAAAAACGGTATTTTTGTTTTGTGATTTCTGATTTGTAAGACAATTTCAAATTCTTTTGATAGGCACATTAACCCCTATGTGTAATACAAGTCTGCAGGTTTGTGAATAAAAAATTGTAGTGCATGTAATAGTGATCCATATTTTGAAGTTCAAGGAGATAAACAATACTAATTGGTTTCTCAAATAGTAAGAAACTGCAAACCGCTTACACTGCAGCTTTTCGTAATAAAACGTAACAGTACTGTTACCATCCATCAGGGTCGTTGTATCAAAACATCAAAGAGAATAATAAGGTTTTACTAAAGGAACGTTTTAGAATTCCAATAAGAAATAACAATACCTATTGATGCATTAAATTATCTAAACATGTCTTTACTTAATTAACTAATATCTGTTTATTAACGAATAACAAATCAAATTTAATGATGTCACTAACTGGGTCAGTATTAAAATGATGTCATTTCTTTCTACGTTTCCTATTACAACACAGGGAAATCCCCCGGATTAATAGAACGTTTTAAGTTGTTTCAACAACATCCCAAATGGAATGTGCGCCGTCTGCATCCTTGTGCTCCTTCAACAGATGTCACGTTTTTACTGATGGTGTCGATTTCTAAAGCGTTTGCATTAATCCTATTCGACTTGCAACACTGGCCTCCATCAATTATACGTACTTTTCTGAAAACGTTGGACAAAATTTTCGAAATTTTCAAGTTCATTTAATCAAAAAATGTTACTAAGGTTTTATGTTTCTAATGACCAGAGAAACTTATCCTCAAAGTCCGATCATTATGACGATATAAAGATAAGGTAGGAGTGAGAAAATATTGGTGTGTCGTATAGCACCTAGCGAGCGGGCGGTGAGGTCGGTTATTTGACATCCACACTAGTTAATTAATAATAAATAATTACTGATGATTGGAATTGAAATCTCACAAGATTTTCAAAAGTGCTAGTGTACGTGCCAGAAGGAATTTCGTTTGCAAGATATGACAGACGTAGATTCTATATTCGTTTATCTGAAACGATGAAAGTTGAGGAGTTACTATGAAAATCGATCGATGGCAATTCCAATTGCCAATTGGAAGAGTGATCGTGCAGTTGACTTCCTTGAAGGTAGTACTCTTTTAAGTGAGTATAATCCATTCAGAACTTTTCTTGAATCAAATGTTCATATACTAAATATGTATAGTAGTGTACTGGATGAGCCTAGCATAATATAGATCAAGCTATAAGCTAATTTGAAGTTGAGAAGCTTACTTGATTTTATTCGAGCCCTTAATGTTTAAGTTTAGACACGAGCTCAAAAAAATCTATATTGCGTCTTAAACTTGTGACCACCTAACCTATAAGATTTGCGAGCACTTACTTTCACTAAAGCAATAGTGTTCATTTTTCGGTGACGGTTCTAGCACTACTTGGTGCATGCACCGTGTCAAGTAAACAAATCCATTTCCAATGGCACGCAGAGTCATACATCTTTTAAGACACAACAGTACTTCAACGATAAAAAGCGCTAAGTGTGTAATCAAGCGGCAAAAGCCTTGGGATAAAAGAATCAAGTATTGACGAAGCCAAAAATCTAAAAGTATCTGCTGTCCAGTAAGATGCATAATTATTGATAGAGGATTTTAAGAATTGGACCCATTGGACTCATTGGGTCCCTGGAACCTTAAGGATTGGACCCTTGAGACTGAACCCTTCGAGAATGTATCCTGTTACATGGAACACTTATTACTTATATTCATTCATACTCTATATAATACTGTAATAACATATGTATATCTGTAAAGACTTGTTCATCAATTGTTAGCAAATCTTGCAATAAGTTTCTTAAACACGAAAAATCACAATTTAAAGTACTGCAGGCAATATTTAATAATAATTTGTAACACCTGAAGACTTAACAGATTAAAAGTAGCTAAAAGAACTTAACAGATTAACGCGATTAAGGTATACTGAAGGAAATTTCTACTGTTTCGTGGAACAGTTCCAAAGTTCCAAAATTTGCAAATTTACAAGTTCGTGTTTTGGATAACTCCGGAACGGATGATCATATTAAGATGGGACTAGGCGCAAGGTCATTCAATTCTCTGTAACGATTTTCTTTATTTTTGATTTAGGTCATCAGTAAGCTCACTAGGGAGTATAAACATAGTATTTTCTGTTAGAAAGTCCAAGTAAATCATTCTTGTCTCAATCTGGAACAAGTCCATCACCATTACATCAAACGCAAGGCACCAATAATTGTTCTAATACATAGTCGTCGAATTCTAGTCAATGGTCGTCAAATTCTGGCCCTTCATCTAAGAATCCTAATGCAATTCTACACAGTTGATCATTTGAAAGTCTACTGGTTATTTGCTTTGTCTGGTCATTCCTGAATTACAAACTCGGTCTTATTATAGCTGTCCCATTAACCACAAAATTATCGTGTCAAAAACAATATTTAGGATTTTATTTAGTAAATGCCCTTGACATTCGTAAATCTTATCCTAATGTAATCCCAGTGAGTGACGTTAGTTTGAACTGTGTTTTAGGAACTCCTGATCTTAACGTATATAAACTCAAACTTAGTTTAAATTGCGAAAATGAAACAGTTGCTTTCGAAAATTGCAATTGCTATCGAAAAATATTACGATCATTGGCTGAATTTGGAATATAGGAATACATTCGGAAATTAATTCAGGAATACGGAAATAACTGCATATATTTCCGTATTTTCGGGAATAGGTGTACAAATTTTCTGAAATATATCGGGAATACACGAATATACAGAAAATAATCGGGAATACACAGCAATGCCTGATAAATAGTCAGGAATAATCGGAAATATTTGGGGAATACACGGTAATACTTGAGGAATACTCGGGAATATTTGGGGAATACACGGTAATATTTGAGGAATACTCGGGAATATTACGGAAATACATGAAAATTCGGGAGTGAGGTACAACGAACTCTGATACTATTTCATTACGTTTTAGTTAGGAAATATATTTCCGTATCACATCCAACATGCTGTTGATGACAATCAAACTGATTTGGTGTCCTCCTGAATTGGATTTGTTAGTTTCATTTTTATAAATAATTATCGAACCTTTGTTAACTTTTCTGTAAATCTATCCGTTCCACAGATAAGCTTAATTGAGATGACATACGATATTGGTAGTAGTCGCAAATGCGTTTTGAAACTGTTGGCGCTGATCTCTGTTTATTGCAGTCGGCTCTTGGCATTCCCTATTAGAGAACATCCAGTGAAAATCCCGACCTCACGACTAGCTGGCTGGAAGCCGACGGAATTAACTGCCTTTATTCGTCGTTTCTCCATATCCCACCATATTCATCATATACTCTCCATTTACTTGCAGCTCCGTGGATCGAAACGCTAACGGTTTCTGTACCAAAAAATTAGAAGAGTGAACTTTGTCACTTTCTGCACAGATTGTGCGCTGCTTTCAGTGCCAAATCTATGTAGTTCTGAAATCTATTAAACGTAAAGTTTCACTCTATAAGGTACATAAGAAATCTTTACCTGAGCATAGCCCAGAATTTCCTGGTATTTAGCAAAGCTTTTACTCGCAGAATGTCTACGTAATTTTGCAATATTATAGCAGATATATTGTACTTTTAACACCATCAATTCTTGCGCACTTGATAAACGAATTTATTAATTTAATTAGATTTATTTCTTGATTATGGTAATGTTCGGTAGAACACATCCTGTTTTCAAATAACTTAGCATCCAGACTATAGGACCTGGATCACAACTTTGTAGAAGTCTGGCAGATAGATTACTACGTAACTGGATTGCCTGCTAAAATTATAATTTGTTTGTTTAAGATACTTTAGCTTTCTCCAATTATTTAAACCAAAAAATTAGTTTCCGAATCGTATTCTATACAACAAACCTGGAACCTACGAAGCTTATACGAGACAGGGGAAGTACACAACACTATAAAAGAAATGAAAAGACTACATGTATGTATCTATATTGGGCATAAGCGAAATGCGATGGCATGAATCTGAAAGTTGTACTATAGATGACCACAAAATCTATTACTCGGGAGAAAATAGTAATTAATTTTATTATTAAACAAATTAAACAAATGGACCAGCGCATCAAATCAGTAACTCAAGTCTCGGATAGAATCATTATGATCAAACTGAATGCGAATCCAGTATACAGCAGAGACCAGCGAAGACGACCTGGAGAAATTCTATACATATCTCAGAAGTGTCATGGATCAACTGAAAAATAAAGATTTGACTATGATAATGGGCGATCTTAATGCGAAGATCGGCCAAGGTAGACACCATAACATAATTGGAGACTTTGGGCTTGGCGAAAGAAATGAAAGGGACCATTTCGTGGAGTTCTGCTTGGAAAAGAACTTATGTATAATGAACACTTTCTACAAATTGCCAAAAAGACGACTATATACCTGGAAATCTCCGGCTGACTCACCAAATAAGATCGTAAGAAATTAGATCGATTTTATAACTATCAACGAACGCTATAGAAATGCCGTCAAATCAGTTAAAACCTACCCTGGCGCTGACGTACCCTCAGATCACTGCTTATTACTAGGAGAAATAAAACTTAAGACTAAAGATCAAACGCCGCGAAGCTCCTTGCCGACTGAACACTGAATATTTGAACAACAATCGACAACAGATAGCGAAATCTATGGAAAGTAAACTAGAAATTAATGAACAGGAACACAGTATAGAAAACGAATGGAATCAATTTAAGAAAATAATACAGGTTGAAATGACTAACATGACAAAACCAAGACAATTCAAGAATCGAAACACTGAACAATATAAAAAGACTAACAAAGAAATTAGAACAAAAATACGCCATGCAAAAGAAAACTGGTATGAAGATAGGTGTTTGGAAATAGAAACGCTAGAAGGGAAACATGATGAATTCAATATGTACAAGAACATCAAAGAAGTGGTTGGAATACGTAATAGAAATACTAAAAATCTAGTAGACAATAACGGTAAACTTATTATAGATGAACAAGAGAAAATGAAGAGATCGAAAGAATATATAGGTGAATTATTTAATGAAGAACGACAAGAATACGATATACAGAATATTAGAACAGGTCCCATAATAACAATAGACGAAATAGATCATACAATAAAAATAGCAAAAGTAAGGAAAATGACAGGTCCAGATAACATGCCAACTGAAATGCTTAAGATTCTAGAGAAAAAGGGAAAAAAGTATCTGCTCCACATGTGCAACAAAATCTACGACACAGGAGTTATCCCAACAGATTGGCTGAGATCTACATTCGTGGCAATTCGGAAAAAAGCAAACGCAAAACAATGCAGAGAACATCGAACTATTAGTCTAATGAGCCACGAGTTAAAAATATTCCTCCGAGTCATTCACTCCAGAATTCATAACAAAATAGAAGAAAATATGACTGATACACAATTTGGCTTCCGCAACAATCTCGGAACTACAGAAGCACTATTTAGCATCCAGGTACTAGTGCAAAGGTGTAGGGACATTAATCACCCAGTGTACATGTGCTTTGTGGATTTTGAAAAGGCTTTTGACCGCGTCAGGAACACCAAAATGTTCGAAATTCTCCACAAAACAGGCATTGATGATAAAGACCTAAGGATAATTCGAAACCTATACTGGAACTAGCGAGCCAACATAAGAATAGGTCAAAACCTTTCTAACGAAATAGAGATACGTCGCGGAGTAAGACAGGGGTGTATTTTATCACCCCTGCTGTTTAATATATATTCAGAACATATCTTCAAAGAAACATTAGACGCAGCAGATGGTGTCAACGTTAACGGTATAAAAATCAATAACTTAAGATACGATAACTAGTAGCCTGCCAGAACTCCAACTGCTTGTCGATAGCCTGTCAAAAATTTGTGACACCTACGGCCTAAAGCTTAACACCAAGTAGACCAAGTTTATGATCGTTAGCAAATCACCAGAGAATGCTCCAAGAGACAGAGCGTATGACATACCACTCGAGAAAACAGCTAAGATAACATATCTGGGAAGCCAAGTCAGCGATAACTGGGACATGACAAATGAAATAAATGTTCGCATAGAAATATCACGAACTGCGTTCTTTAAAATTAAAAAAATACTCTGTAGCAGAAATATCAACTTCAAGCTTAAGATAAGACTTGTGAAATGTTGTCACAAACGGAAATATTTACAATTCAATATTATATACAAAACTCAACTTCTCTTCCGTTCGTACAATATATCGTGCAAGGCCACACTCAGTTGCCCACGGTAGTCAAGCAGCTGCGGTCTCACCGCCAAGAACTTTGAGCCAGCTGCGCGGTCCTTCGTAGAAGCGCTCCCGCTTCACGCACGACGGGGCATTCCTATGTTCATCTCAACTGCATATTCTGCTGGGCAACCTACGTAATTCATAAACAGCTGCACATTCCTTCAGCAGAAACCAACACACTTCCGATCGACCCACAGATTGGTGCCAGGCACCCTCAGCTCGAATGCAAACTACCCACAAGCCTGCAACCAGGAAGCGCGAGCTTCCTTGAGTTTAATACTTGGAATACCAACCTACTGATTCCCACTACGACGCTAATATCTTCCGCGTTCAGCAGCATATAAACCCGCTTGCTTGGCTTAAAAGGCAGTCTGTGCCAAGACTCAGAAAAAGCCTCATCAAGAAACAAGCGGGTAAGTGATCTTTCATTAATTAATAGTAGATGGTCTAGATTCTGGCATCCATGGATGCTGAATACCTGACCCTCTACTGCTTAGTCTGCTTAGTTATGAGGGGTTGCGCTAAAAGCCTCTCTCTGCTTAAGTTATGGGGAAGTTGTGATCAAGCTCCCTCTCGCTTAATTGTAGAACACCAGGAGTTCAACTCCTACGCGTAATTTATAGATTTTGGACTAGAGCAGGGTGGTTCCGACCACCCTCATGATTGTGTTAGTTTTAGGAGGACATGTACGTCCTCACACTCTATAACCTATGTGTGTAACCTTTGTACTCTCTTTTTTGTTGTTAGTATATAGTTGTTTTTTACGACTTGTGTTTATTTTCCTTTCTACCGCTGAGTACGTCCCCCAGTCACGAAAACCCCACGTGGCAATGTTATATATTCCCAATACTGTTATATGGAGTAGAAATCTGGACGTTAACAAGCACACTATTGAAAAAACTGGAAGCTTTTGAAATGTGAGTATAACGGAGAATACTTCCAGTGAGTTGGATGGACAGAGTCAGCAATGAAGACATACTGCGTCGAATGGAGAAAGAGGTAGAAATAGTTAAAACAATAAAAATAAGAAAACTCCAGTACTTCGGGCATGTGATGCGAAACCCCACACGATACAATATTTTGCATCTGACAATAAAAGGCAAAATAATCGGAAAAAGAGGTCCAGGCCGAAGACGGACGTGTTGGTTCCGAAACCTGCGAGACTGGTACAGCAGATCTACAACAAGATTATTTCGGGCCGCTGTTAATAAAATTACCATAGCCAATATGATAACCAACGTTCGGTAACGGACAGGCTTGGGTTACAATGTAGTAAGTTAACTTTTCATAATTAACAGTTGCTTTTACTAATAAAAATTATAGATATAACTGATTCTGATAGCTGTTTAACAAACGGATCATGCTATCCCACCCAACAGTTCAGTCCCGTACTAAGATAAGGCTGGCAATTAAAATGTTGTACATAGCAGGAGCTGGTATAGGAAAATGTTAAGGCTTATACAGACTTAAGTGGTAGCGCTCACTAAAGAAAGTGAGGCGCTAATTGAGCATACCTCAATTATTTGTCCAATAGAGGATCGAGTCACGTAAATCCGTAATTATGATTATAATACTAGCTCCAAATAAAGAAATCGACAAAATATGAAATATAATTTGTATGCCGTTGTTGCCCGTGTTTTTTGTTAAATTAGAAATCTGCCAATACAAAAAAGAGAGTAGAAACAAAAAAATAAATGAAGTTCAATTTTATTCATAACCTTTATTCACTGGGGAAAAATGAATAGGTAACTCACAGAAAACACACAATAACAAAAACTCTTTCCATGAACAAAATTTAATTAAAACCTGAGAGTCGAAACTGACATCATGCAACGTTTAAAACGGCTGGGCGTAACGTGCAATTGAATTTTTTTACTTTCAACGCAAAATTAAAAGCAAACATTTCAAAATATGACACTATTTACATTTTTCGACAAACCTGAATACAAGAGGAGTGAGTGTTCCTGAAAAGTATAAATTTGCCTTAAAAAACAAACTGCCGACAGAAAATAAACGCAAAAAATGTTAAAAACGCTCATGAATTCACCAGCATTAATAGAGCGAACATTAAAGCGCTGTAAACTTAAGAGTGTACGGTACAAAAAATAACCCAGTTTTAAATTCGCGGAGTATCTTGAAAATTGAAGAGCACTCGGCGCGTTTCAATAGGACAGTTCATTAACCGAAATTCCCAACAGCCCTCTAAAATTCCACCCTTTTAACTGACACACTTTGTTCTAAAGCCCACACACGTTCGCGTAGTCTTTCTTTTTCTAATCCCATAAAATACTACGTTCTAGAAATCCTTTATATAAGATTTCGTTTGCAAAACCTGAAAACAATGCGTTGTCCGCGTTTTACATGAAAGGAAGAGAAGAGAGGAACAAAACGACTTTATTAATGAGAAGTGGACACAAATACTTAATTAAGCTTTTAATTTTTTTCTGCTGTCATGGTTTTAAAATATTAATATACCCTTATATACTTAGCACATACGTGGTTTGTGATAAAGATCACTCTTCTGTGAATCATTCAATTCTGGGCCAGTAAACAGGAAACAATTACAAAGTCAAATTACTGGGTTCACCGCGTTAGTTCATTCAAACAATTAAAGAGAAGTCTTCTAAAACTTAGTTGATGCAGTTGTAGCTGACAACACTAGACTATTCTAAACACCAAAGTTCACATCGAAGCAGGTTAATTGTCAAAAATTGCGCTCAACTTAGTCCATAAGTTTCAACCTTTTCCTCTTCAAAACCTTATTGCCTCTTCGTGGTTAAATTCTAACAATAGTCTATAGTAAATTAAAGTAAAAAAAGAGGATTTAATTTAGGAAACCACAACCACTTCATTTCTACCAATTCCAGGTGAAAAAAGAGAGAGGTTCAAAGAAAGGGGAGAACGGAAGTTTTATAGGAAATCGAGGTTCAGTAACCGCCTCAGAACTTGCAAAATTCAATTCCAACTAGTTTATCGGAAAAGCAACCAACTCAGAGAGTGGCGATGGCGCACGCCCACATTTTTGTGGTCGTTTTGAACTTGTTTTGCTTATTACTTCTACTTATTGGGATAATAGGACAAACGTTTATTAACGAATTATTGAGTCAATTCTTTTAGACAACACACATGTCATTTCTTCTCAATCAATTTGTAGAAGCAAAGTTTTTGCAGATTTATTCATTCGAAACTAGTTTTATTTTGAGAAGTTAAAATTAACTTACTCGTGTCTCATGAAAGGATTCATGGAATATGTTGAAATCGTTTAGAACTAAGTTAGTAAAATATGTAAACTGTAGAGTATGAATTCCCTCCCACTTTAAACCATTCAAAATAGGGTAACTTAAACAATACAAGGTCTTTTGAACGTTCTGGATTTGCTAGTCTGCCTTTTACTAAAGCCCATTCTACATAGTTTTATACACAACCTTTCGTAATAATAGTCAGGGAAATACAGACGGCAGTTATTTATGTCAAAGTTGTTAAGTTCGCAAGACTAAAATGATTGTTCTGAAACTGGCGTTAAACTACTAGAATCCGTTTTATTTTTTCTTTATTGTCTTTTAGAAAAAATACTTAAAAAGCAATACTGATTTCATTGACAAAACAGACACATTATCAATACTTAAACAAATTAAATGACTTCTTATTCATAAACAGCAAGTTCTTCTGTTATCCAAAAAGAGGCAATTTTGTTCGAATGGGTTGAATTTTTCTGTTAACTACATATTTATCAATACATAAACATTCTAACAAATTTATCAGAAATCTAGATACATCACTGAGTACCTATTGATTTCTTTATAGTGATAATTCGTTTAGAGGTCTATTAGAATCCATTAGTCTATGAAATTTGAAATATAAATGTTTCAAACATTAGTTTTCAAACCTAAACTCACAGTTTCTGTAAACTGAAACACTCTAAAATGTGAATATGTACATCTCAAACTTGAAACTAAGAAATTATTTCTGAATCTTTGGATATTTCTCAACTCTAGAGATTTGGAACTAGAAAAGCTTGATGCTGGAATTCTGAATAATAATAATTGCTATTATCCATTACTTGGCCAACCAGGCCCCAGAATCTATGAAGCTTGAGCGGGAGGAAGGGGCGATTATTACTATTACGCGGACCCAACGTGCGGCTGCAGCCGACTTAATAGATGGTATTAGCACAAATCCCACATCTCCCACTCCGGGAGTCGAACGGGGCCGCTTGGGTGAGAGAAGAGCACGCTAGTCCCTACACTACCAAGGCTTAAACAAGTAAAACGCGGAAGTCAGAAACTGTTAAATTTTGAAAAAATAAAACTTAAAAACTTTAATTACAGTTGATACAGTGTATATGGTGTTGATTATAAAAAGACCACAAGAGCTGATACCTTAACTGAGCAAAACGAGCTTGCGATCGTATTGTAAAATTAAATGTCAGGAAAGTAAGCAATAATCTAGTTATTAAAAACTTGTCAGTGGTAAGAATTCTTTAAGAAAACTGATCTCATCCATATCATAATCAGCTCTATCAAAATCTTAGTGGTAGCGATTTTGGGTAAGGGATAACATTTTGTAACAAAACAAAACGTATTCTTCAAGTGTGGGTTATTTTACTCACGAATCAACGCAGCATAAAAACAAACGGTTCTGTAAATTGACATAATTCTTTTATGATACCAAAAACCCTCATGCTGTTCAAGTTTTGAACTTGCAAAGTAAGTGGTCGCTCAATGTTTGGACTATAATTTTATCCTAGGAAAGTACGGCCCGATCTTGATCAAGATTTCAAGGGGAATAGGTCGGGAACCAACTAATTCGCTTGCCAGATCTCCCGATTTGACCGGTGTGGGTTTCCTTTACGCAGATTGCGTATTTTGTAATATATCGCTTACTGCTACCAGAGATGATGTGAACAAATGAATGAGGAAAGTGTTTCGAAGTATTACATAAGCGACATTGATAAATATCAAGACAAAATTTTATTATCCGCCTGGAGATGCGGGTAAATCCAATTAGAAAACATTTATTACATACCTATTTAGTACCTATTTACATACCTAAGAAGTGTTCGGTCGAATAACGGTCTATGTAACAATTCGCTATTTTGACGGAAAGATCTATTTATAATACTAAAAATGTTATTTCCACTAAAGAATTTACTAGGGCAGGCACAATATAGTTACTGTTATTTCATCAGTCTACGTACGTGTGGCCTCAAGTAATGTAAACCTGTAAACAATTTGACAGCTAGTAATATTCTAATTCAGCCTATAGGACCGTTTTTCCACTATACGGCATTCGTCCGATCCGAATCGGTTTTCATCATTCGAATTCGGTTTTCCATACCTTTTTTTTGACTATTTGGTTCATCCAACAGAGCATCAAGCTACATGGCGAGACAGATGTGTCTGAAGACCATGGCTTGAACGCAGTTATTTTCGGCTAATATGCACCTTTTGATATGCCATTAAGCTGTGCTTATAAACTGTGAGCTCTTAAACTGACAAAACTCGCGTCAAACAACAAATTCGTGCGGTGGCATTTTGGTGGTTGGTAAAGCTTTCGAATGAGTCCAAAAAATAAGAGCGTAATCGATTTGAAGATTTGCATACGGCTCTTCTTGCAGCACGTTCTTTACATGCTAATATCCACCTGCTACAATAATTAAATCATAGGTAACTTTAACTGGACGTGGTGTAAATGACCATAAGTAAATTTCTGAAACATGTGTAACAAACAAAAATCAGACCCACATATGGGCGTCAATTTGTAACAAGTACTTTTACTCAAAAAAAATCTACTAAACAATAATACTTACTTGGCCTCGGCTTAGCCTGAACAATATGCATGACTCGACTCTTATCAAATTAAAGCAAGTTGTGGGCGAATTAGAATATCAGCAAATTCATAGTGAACCAGCACGATTAATTTTAAACCGGTAAAATATAGCAATAATCCACAATAACGCAGATTTAGATCTTAACATGAATCAGTTTCAATCGTGCAAGAACCGATTTCCTTCACTCCGTTATTACACAAGAATACCTAACCAATAAAAAAAACAATAAATAACATCATATAATATAATTTATTTATTCACACAAAAATTCGCTAACCATTCATTGGATTAATAGTGAACTACATACAAGGCGTTTAGTCTTTAATTAACTAAAGTATTACTATGATTAATAATGTCGTTACATAAAAATAAATAATCCCTTAAACGATGCATAACTAGTTTAAAAATAATTCTAAAATCCAACCTTGATCGTTATTTAAACTTATTAATTGCTTGATAAATAAAGTTAAAAATTTTAATTTCTTAAATTTTAATTTTTAATCAAAATATAAATAACTGTGTGAACATTCTAACACAATTATATTGATTAAATCTTAAATTTTAAGACCATGAATCAAGTAACGCTTCCACATAAAAATAGGATAAAAAACCCACCTGTTTGTTTATATAAACTAAATTTGTTTACTAACATGGTTTCCATTGACACGTTGCAGATGATCACCACGTTATTATGAACCTTTTGGACAAGGCTTCCAGTTAATCACGTGTAGGGATTCAAAATACTAAGAGCTTCAAAAAACCATTGTTAATGCATGATAGTTTTCAGCATATATTCGCCATTAACATCAACCAAACAAAGGTGAAGCTCGCAGTTTCAATCATGAAGATTAACAACAAACTATTATTATCCAAAATGGACACGAGACTTAAAACGCTAACTTGAATTCAAGTCTGAATCGAATTTCCCTATAAATAATGATTGATTTTCTAGAAAAGACTTTTGATCACGTCAATAAAACAAGAAACTCTAATTAAAATGAAGGTGTTGCCTTCCAAATTTAGCGGGAATTCAAGATGTAGCCAAGAAATATCTAATTTCGTTATATATTACGAAACTTCCAAGCAAAGATTAAATGCTTCCAGTATTTTACAAAACCATTTTGTGCACTAATTATACCATAAATGGCCCATCAAGAAGGAAATTCACTATTAAAACACAAAAGTTTAAGCAACACCAAATCTAACGTCTTGTTCTGTCAAGAAAATTTCGAGAAGCATATTTTAGAAGAGAATCGCGTCGTGGGGAGAGTTGTTTTCCCGACACAAGACGCATCTAGATTTAATTGCTTCTTAACGAATCAGAATGCTAGAAAACATTTATGCCCAAATAGGGATTATGGAAAAATCGATATTTTGTAGTTGAAATAGCAAACCTAGATAGCACCATAAAAATATTAAAGTTAATGAAAACGGACAATCAAAGTGATTTGAAAAATTGATAAATAGCAATTAAAATGTTAAACTTAATTAACAGAAGAGAAAAATACAGTAAGAATTAATTTATCACAAAGAAAAATCGATAATTTTGCAGTCAACCTAGATGACGCTGTAAATAAACATTAAAAAACAATTTTATAGTATAATAGAGGGTGATTCCAAAGCATAACCCAATAACATTTTTATCAATATACAAGGTGATCTTAAAATTTAAAAAAATGTTAAAAATGGAACTTTAAAATGAATACGTAAAACTTTAAAATTAATAATAAACGCCTACAAAAAGTGCGAACAACAATTCTGGTCGGTACCTGCTGCGCGACAGCTAAATTACAAACAGTTTGGATAGGAAAAACTGATACAGTACGCTACTGTCCATTAGGAAGAGAAAAATAGAGTAAAAGGTGTGTAACAGACAGATTTTCAGATTACCTTTTTTTTAATACCGCCCCTCCCGTATTCTGGTCTTCAAATATTATGCCTTGCGTTTGGCATACACTCTGTATATCACCTTTATTAACATTTCCCTTTCGAATTTTATATTTTTAAATAGTGCCATCTAGTTTAGGTAATTGGCAATTCAACTACTCAAATATTTATTTTTCAAGATTCCCCAATATGGGCATAACTGTTTTCCACTGTTCTGATTTGGTAATCAATCACAAAACTCTTTTCTCAAAATTGTGCGGCAAACGTGACCCCCTCCTCGCGCAGCGCGACTAATCTTGGAGTTGCAAGCGTCCCTTTTTGTTCAGACTTTCGTCTAGTGAGCAAGTGAGCATCTCATATTGGGCGATGTTTTAAATTTGATTTTTTGTGTAAATTCCTCTTTTGATGCGCAAATTATTGTGCAAAAAGTGTGTCTCTATACATGGAGATATTAGTTCGCCGTTCTATAATTAAAAACAACGAAAATTCAACATTCTTAGTTATTGTTAAAATGGACTAGATCCACCATCTTGGAAGCCGTGCAATTGCAGAATATAATTTCCTATTTTTTTTTAATGATTTAAAAAATTCATTTCCTCAGTAAAACATAATTCTTCTTTTAAAGTTTTTGTTTTTGGTTTGGTTTGTGGGTTTCGTTCTTTTTCCGGAATGGTTGATAGTCAAAATTTTCCTGTTTTTCCCTGCTTGCGGACAGTCGTTTCTGTCCACTCCTGCCACGGTGAAATCATGTTCATTTGATTTCTTTTGAGCTTCTAATTTTGAATCTGAGTACGAGGCAACAATATTAATCAATCAATCCGAATCTTTTAGGGTACCTACTGGTAAGAATCTATTGCTATTTTCGAAGGACACTTTTGGTGGCCTGGGCCCGTATTCTTGAACTCATACGTACAAGTTTCGCATACAAGAAGACGTAATTTTTACGTTATAAGATGCAACTTAGCCAATCAAATGTTAGAAGTTAATAGAGAATTACGTCATCTCGTATGCGAAATTTGTATGCAAAACTCAAGAATACTGGCCCTGGTGAATCCTCCATTTAGCATCTAGTTGAAATGATGCTTACAAGTCAGGTTTATTTAATTAAATCACTATCAGGTGGGTTCTTTGTAAAGAATTTCATTTATAATTATAATATAATATAATAACTACTACAACCCATAACCTAAACCAAGGCCCCAGAAGCTATAAGCTTGTGCGGGAGGGAGGGGGCGATTATTATTATTATGTAGGCCCAATGTGCGGTTGCAGCCGACTTACATTATTCGATTTCATATAAAAATTTAATGAAATATATTTTATTAATATTTTTAAATAGTAGTACCTTAAATAAATTTCATAATATTGGGAATATTCATGTTTACAAATTGTTTCAGATTTATATTTACAAAATCAAAGTCAATAACGATAAAGGTATGAACTCACACTGGCCCATAATATAGTGTAACAAATGGAGAAAGCCCCCTATTCGCCGCCGTCGAATATTCGAGACTGCATGACTCATCGACACGACTCATCGACGTGACTCATCAACAGCTGCATGTATGATTCATCAACATCTGCATGTATGACTCATCAACACCTGCATGTATGATTCATCGTATGTTTAGAACTGTTTCAGAACTTTATATGAAAGATATAAATTGAGTGCGGGTAGAAGGAGTTCAGTTAATGTTTAACCGGCGTCGTATTGAAATGTGCTCTGTGTAAATTAGTAATCGAATGTTAGTGAAGAAATAAATGTTAATAATTGTTATAATATTACAAAAATAGTTTTTACATAGTCCTCAAATAAATTTGTAAATATCTAGCAGTTAAGTTCATTAAATAGTTTATAATTATAGTGTTTTAATTAATGTATTTATTATTAAATAATATTACTTTTGTGAATATACGATTCAACAGTAATTTTGGTATTATTTTAAAAAGAACGTTACAATAGTTTGTAGTTTACTTTAGGTTATTCTATGGAAGCGTTATTAATTTGTTGAAAGTATTTGTATTTTGTTGTAGCCTTCCTATTTTGATTAACAACAGTTTTATAATATATTTACATTATTTTCAAAGCCCTCTCAGTACACGATCTTACTACGGATATAAATTTTATCTTATTTGAGTTAATAAATGAATAAATAATAAACTTGTGTTACTTATTTACTATTTTCCGTTTCGTTGTGTGGTATATTTATATGATATCGGAGCCAAGGAAATTCGGCTTTTGCGTAATTGAGGCTGACTCAAGATTATTATTAATTATTGATTTTTTGCATATGGAATATGAAAGTACTTAAAGTAGCACTTTTTTAAATTATTTTTCAATTATGTTTGTAAAAACAAACTTCAATCTCCTTGGAGATTATTGTCGAAGAATACTATATTTTTCTGATTTTTTAATTTTTGCATAAATCTTGTTAGCGCAAATTTCTCTGCAAAAAATATGTTAATTTTTATGTTGTTACAGGTCTAAACAGCAAAAAGTATTCGATATTTCATATTTCGTAAGGAAAAAGCCAAAGACTAGTGAAGCAACTTCATACAGAATGGTGACATACCGGAAATAAGTAGGTACTATATGAATGTTAGGTCTTGGAAATAATAAACGTTCATTGGTGAATAATTTCTATTTATTTGTATATTCCTGTTCTCAAAATATAGGTTATTAAAAAAATAATAATGAAAACCAAAGTCATTGTAAAGGATTTATTTGTATGCTTGTACATATATTGATTCTGTAAGATTTTTATAACCTTCTACGGTTACTACTTGCTCATACGCGATAACCATTCTATTACCATTTAACTGTTGAAATGACTAACTAAATAGTAGTTCATATATCCTGTTGATAAGATCTTGTATTTTTAACTTCTAAATTGCTTCTGTATCCAATACATGCACAGTTTATGCATTTTTGGGTACAGAATCTTATCATTATCACCAAGTTCAAAAAGTGTAGAGACTCGTTTAGACTAGAAGTTCAAACTTAAGAGCAACTACATTTTGGGCAACCAGTTGGTGATGTATACTGCCGAAGAGTAACAGTTCACACAGATCAGCAAAAATAGCGACTCCTAATAAAATTTTTAAAAACCTTGCATCCAGCACCCTTGAAGGAATTGTGAGATATTCGTGTTTGGCCAACTACAGACTTTTACTACAATCATTATAATAGCGGTTATTCAAACCAAACTGGAAAATCAAAGAAACTCATAAAACAACAACAGGCACGTGCAGTATTAGGCTCTTTTAATTAATTAATACTGACATCAAATATTGGCATTCAAACAAAGGTTCTAACGACGTAGTTTCATTAATAAATCCAAATGTCTCGTAGCAACATTCACCCTAAATAGTTCCGGAAACATATATGAATGAATGATGTCGATACATCAATAAGCGAGTGATATATTTAACGTATAACAAGTATCTCACAAAGTTTAATTTCCAAAAGTTATTTTCATCACCCCCCATGTGCGTAGGTGGTGTGTGAAATATCGCATTTTCTTCCGTAGTAGAATGAAAAGGTGTCATTGATGCTTTCAACGTAGGTCGGGACTATTCAAGTTTTGAAAATAGTCCCGATATAGTATATTTTTTCGAATCATCGCAAATCTTTGGTGGACCTACTAGAAACATTTCTATTTTAGAAATAAATAGAGATTTCTGTTTAGAACGGAAAAACAATTCTTTCCTGATGCTTCTTCTCAAAACACAAGTTGAAATGCCTCGCTTTGGTTGCAATTTGTCGCATCTAAACAATCTATTCTGAAAATACAGCAAAGGAAAAGCAGTGGATTTCCTGTTCAAGAATCACTAACATAAACAACTGTTTGCGGTGTACACAAAATATACTAGAGTATGCACCTAGGAACTCCTGTAATACAGAGCGTAGAATATGATCTCCAATTTAAAGTTAGGCGGAACAGAAACCAATACTAGTTTGTAAACACTTTGATGGTTAAGAAACCTTTGCAATGAAACCTATCCAAGCGCAAATTATTACAACAAAAACAGGACGATCAAATTATTTCCATCATTAATTATTACTGCTAGCTAGCATTGCTACCAACCTTTAGTCTAGACTAACATTTTATAATCTTAATAGATATCGAGAGAGCGATGCAAAAAGAAAATTTTAAGACCGCAAAATTTTCCAGCCATGCGAAACATTAAGTGCAACTAATGGAAGAGATCATTAGCAATACCTAACCTAATTGTTGTAATTACTTGGCATAATTGCTTGCAGTTACAACACCGCTCCCTTCTTAATCGAGCCCCCGTCCCAGTGAGGTTACTCACTCACTACTACTAGTAAGCAAGATACAACTGTCGGTGTTTCGAGACAAAGTTCCTGTCTGCCCCATGCAGAACGAGGCCTCTCCTGCTCTACACGGTTAAGGTAAAATGATGATAGGGGAGAGGGTGTGCAAAAGGTAAGGCAAACCAAGAGGAGAAGCCGGAGGAATGAATTAGCGAATAAACTTGGGCACGATTACACCGTAATATGCTATCAATATTCTATTATCCACCTCGGTTAGGTAGTTAAACCTTTAAGACTGATTTACACTGGTAAAAAAAGTTTTGTGGAGTAATTTGAATTTCTGTTTTGATTTATTGAATAAACAATGGGTAAATTGCGATAGTTGCAAGCTCGCAAACTTTTTATAATAATATATGGTGATCGATAAAAAAACACACAGATTAGAAGTCGCTATTATATTCCAGCGTCGTCCATTTTAATGTCCGTACGGTCATTTTGTGATAGGTAATGCTACTCAATACATCAAATAATCGTTAAGCGTGTACTATGTTCGTGCAACACGCAGTGCAATCAAGTCACACTTTTGTATTCATGTTCCTCATTTGTTTACCCTAGTGTTTCGCTTATTTTAACATCTGGGATTACTATGATATTAATCGAGCCCAAATCTTTTTATTACCATTAGGGTTACAAAGCTTCCTGTTGAACAACTAACAACTAGGCAAACGTGTTTCTACTTTTCCAATGACTTTTAAGTTTTTTTAGTTTTAACTTGGTAACATTTTTTTCAGAAAAATTGGAAATTTACGTTTATTTGGTGCATTGTATAAGTTGAACCTTTCGTTGATTACGGATTATTCTCGAGATTATAGAATTTTTGTTGGATTCGGTTATTCTATATTGTTAGGTTTTTTATTAAAGGTGCCGGTCAGTAGTTTCATCTTATTTAAGCGAAGTGCGGGGATATTTCTGATTGTTTACTTTTTAATACTTGCATTGATGGTGGTAATCCGCTCACACATTGCTCGTATTCCAAGAAGAAACTGTTTCAAAATCTGTTTAGAATTAATGTCGTTAATAATATAGGATTTTCCACAAACGGGAAAAGTTATCGGCTTGGTTTGATCCTGGTCAAAACTTCAAAATAAGAATCTCCAATCGATATTTAATAAATCCACCTCTTTAAGCAATATATTAATTTCCCAAAAGTTTCAAAACTCCTAAAACTTCCAATATCGGAACTTGAAAACCTTGATTCGATGTACTTAAAAAATAAATTTTGTTTTTAGCAGCAACCGGTCCGTAAATGAGGATAAAAATTTTTCCGTTAAGTACATCAGCAAACAAATTCCGTTACTGAATTAACTTGCAAACTATTCACGGTTGTATCTGTTTTATTTTTTTCTTAAGGAAACCGAAATAGAGTCACGTTTTCCCGACGGAATTAACACAGAGGAAAAAGCTGAATCGAATAAGAAAAGCTGGAGACAACGCGTTCGCCGAGAAAAGACAATAAAACTCTCAACTATTATAAATGCGGGAAACACAACAGAATTACATTTAGAACTCGCCCTAAAACACCTGGAAGCCTGCACGGTAATCCGGCCGTAATCTATTTTAATCTGCAATTACAACCTATAATCCAGCAGACTGGCGGTTTTGCTGCGTAAACCCGGCTGCCGCACAACAGACGGGGCCTAAACAAACATTATATCAAGGATATATTAGATCGGACAAAGTAAACTGCTTAATCTTATTTGACATTTAAATTGGTTGTGCTGCTGTTCTCTATCTACTGCATTCAAATTAACAATTATTTAAAGGTTAAACGCTATCCATTACTATCATCACGTAACAATAAAGTAAATTGTGCCACCATGATAAAAAATTGCGGCTTTTTTCCCGGACGACAACGGTTTCTTATTTATATTTTTTCTTTTATAGTCAAATTTTAAATTAATGAGGAAAAATTGTTTTTATCTCTTGGAATAATTAATAATTTAGACCTGTTGCAGATCTTAGCAGAAATGACATAATTAGGACAAAAAGTTGGGAGAAGTGCTCATAATTAAAAAAATTGTTTCATTTTTCTTTTTGTATATTGGATTTTAAATTAGAGTTGAATGAAAGAAGTTTCAACCGTTTGCTCTTTTAAAAAGTCATTATTTAAATGTATATAAATGGACGAAAACTGATAGAAAAAAAACAGGAACTTTCACGCTAAGTTGGGCTATGAGTTGTACTATAATATTATAGTATAAAGTATCTGTCAGTGAGGTCTATGGTGTAGGTCAGTCAGGCCCTTACTAAACAGCTACTCTCGAATAACTTACCAATATCGATTGTATATCTAGGCAGTACGCTGCTGAGTTCGTTGCTAATCAGTTCTGAAAAACATTCACACTAACACCTCACAATCTTTCCACTAATCTCTATAAAAATTTGCATAACAGCACCTAAAAACGTTATGGATTATAACAGTTCTGTTATTTGGTTTCTTTCATATCAACCGACAACGATTCGGTAAATTAAGCTTTTCATAAGTTCTCAAAGCGAAAACAAATAAAAAACAGCTTGTCAACGCAAAATAATTCGACACAAGTGCTAAACCAAGGGTTTTATGCTGTGAGTAGGGAAGTTTTCAGGCTTCGGCTTCGTTTTGCAACCTTACACATAATAAAACCTTTTTTAGCATAGATTCTTACGATCCCAAATATTAGTAGATATCATTGACAATATTCCTATTAATTTTTAATATTTATTAACATTTTATTTATAACATTTAATTAACATTTTACATACAAAACACCCCTATTAAAATAACTACAGTGAATACTACCCTAGATTCCGTCTGGGATCCGATACCGGATTCGGTTGACCGACACCGGATTGAGGGTGTTCCCGATCCGGAATATTTTTTCTCTCGGTCGTCGATTAATGCGGCCGTGAGCTATCAAAGCACACCTTAAATTTCAAATCTGGACTTTCCCTGGTAGATTGTTTAGGCGGGGGAGGCGAGTACCCAAAAGTTGACCCTTTTACGGGGAGAGATATCTCAGGAACTATTGGACATAAAACGATAACCTTAGAGTCAAACGACAGGGAATATCAAACGGTTTGAAACGTTTCCCCCTTCACGTCTCTTCCAAAAACAATGATAAAATGTTACAGCCAAACACATGTTTCTTCCAAAAACTGAGATTTTTTATTTTTTTTCACCCGAGAATCATTCTAAAGTAAAATCGCCGCCGCCAGCTTAATCGGGCTCCTAAGGGAAAACCGCTTTTGGACGTCTTAAGAAAACTCCCTCCCTGCGTCGATTGAGCCCAATCTCGAGTTCCTCGTCGTTTCCGTTCCCGGAATCGCGAAGATCGACAAAGTCAGAACTTGCAAACGTAAGGAGTGGTAGCCCCGCTTCCGGTACATGTCTTGTTCTAGTTTCCGAGGATGGACTGTCCCACGTGTCTGCCCCGCTTCCCTATGTTCGTTTATCGAAACAAGAAAAACTCCGGCATTTCTGATGGTACCCGCTGATTTCGGGCCGGTCCCCATTTTGGTCGTTATAGGTTTTGTATGAAAGAAGCGGACCAGGATTTGGACTTCCCATGAAAATACACCGTGATACCTTACGTTACTGCGCAGTGTCAGAACTATATTGGCGAGTCTGCTTGTAACGTACAGAAAATTTGAAGATTCAATTTATAAAAATAATCCTGCTACTCTGGCCCTGTGTATAGTAAGATACTTGCTTGATACTCGTTTGGGTTCAGTTAAAATTCAATTCCCACGTTCAATATGCACTCTTGTAGAATACAGTTACGGAGAGCTGTATTTAAAATTTGTTTTTACGGACGAAGTTCTTG
Organism: Agrypnus murinus; assembly: GCA_929113105.1. Lineage (NCBI taxonomy): Eukaryota > Metazoa > Arthropoda > Insecta > Coleoptera > Elateridae > Agrypnus > Agrypnus murinus. The sequence goes on from OV816025.1 coordinate 103,185,766, forward strand.
ATAATTCTCCTAAGTAATAAAGATATCGGGCCTTCTGGTATAGTTTAAATGCACGCACAAAATTCATAAAAGATAAATTATTGCCAGGCTGCATTTTAAATTCTTTTGTATTCGAAACTACAAATAAGAAATTTTAGTAATCAACAATATAATAAATATTTTGTTTATGTGTCAAGTTTTATTGCTGGCCATTTCTGTAGAGCTCATAAACCCTTCTAAAATATTTAATATGATTTTAATTTTGAGTATGTTTATTATTATCATATCATTAATATAAAAATGAATCTTTTTAAGTGTTCGGTATTGCTGATTAGGTTAATACTAAATTAATTCAGTAAGGAGATATAATTATATTCCGGTACCTACAACTTATTGGGAATAAAGTTCAATGTTAAAGTTCTCCCAGTTGCACACTATATTGGCTTAGAGAATCAGTATAAAGCTAGTAAAGAGTGAATTCATGTTAAATCGCGTCGATTTAATCATATAAAGGGTAATGTTGTATAAGGACACGTCAATAATAGTCAAGCAACATTCTTAGTTAGTTTTACGTACCGTTCAGTCTGAAGTTATTATAGTTTTTAGTATCGTTAAGTTAAGATTTACAACAAATTTGGCACGTATTGGAAATTAATGCAAAGTGTAAAGTCTGTCGTAAATAGTTCAAGATTCAAGATGTGTTTCCAGCAACTGTAGTTTCAGTCAGCGCTTTTTTATGTGAATTTTGGTGTTATGGTCTGTAATTTATTGGCTTGAGCCATAGTTCTGGTAAAGTTTCAGTGCAAATTACGAATTGTACAGGATAACTGTTTATTGGATTACGATCATGTATGTTTAGGTATGTTTTAAATCTGTTTAACTAAGATTGTCTTTATGCATGGTACTTGATAACCTTCAAAATGTTTTAAGATTAATTAGGTTCTTTGTGTAAATTTTATTTTGTGAAGATCCCGAAATCTAATGTTCATTTTATGTAGTTAGAAGTTTTTGATAAACTAAAAAATGATAATTTTTATGTAATCGATGTTAATTATTTTAGTTTTTAATATACACTTCAAACTGAATTACCGCTTATATAGTTCGGCTCAACAGACTGCTGATGTTATTTTATTAGCAAGATTTTCCAGTGTTAAAAAAAAATTTTGTTCAGATCAATTTAACGTCAAGTTTAAAAGGGAGATCATTTCCCAAACTGTGGACTTCCCGCCTTTATTAAAAAAATAATATAACATCAATTCAGTTTGGTGGCGCCCTCTATTTTTTTATTTGTTCCTGAATCTGTTATCTAATCAGAAACTTTGTGATTAACACCCACGACGCCTGAGCATAATCTGATTTAATATGCTTCGGTCGGAGCTTTAAGATCTTTAGTAAGTTTAATAACGTAAGTATTATGCATTTATGGTGTTGTTTGACTGGTTATTGATCGATTTCAATGTAATTTGCTTTTTGAGTAAAAAGTGTATATCTCATATTGACGCCCATTTGTGGGACTGATTTTTGAGTTACATGCTTGAGAGTAACTATTTTAAAATCCCTTAGCATGAAACCACTTGGCGTACCACAAATAGCCAAAACCCGACTTAGACTTATAAATCAGTTTATTAGTAAATTGGTTAATGTAGTCAATCTGTTTATATATCATCCTTTGGTATAAAGATTACCTGATACCTCACACCGTTTACACTTTACACTACTGGCACTACGGCACTTGAAAGAGGTTATTATATTTTAATAACACTAATAACTGATCAAAAGATTGTGTCCCATTTATCTAAATGAAATTTCCGACTTTCAATGCTTGGCGTATAAAGGTATAAAAAAATTCGGATTCTCACTTAGGTAGGGGGTTGCAGATTGTTGCAGAAGAGTGCGTATTCATCGTTTAGTTTATTATGCCCCTCCCAGCTTCCCTATCTGCCACTTGTTTTCTAATAGTTTTTCACTCCTAACTGTTTCAAGCTACTTAGGGTGCGCAGAGCAGCGCTCACCCGAAAAAACTGGCTGGACTCTACCCAATCCCAGATACTCTGGGTAACGGGCGATATAGTCAGAATAAAATGTGTGGTAGAGTGTCACGTAAGTGCTCTCGACGGGGACTCATGAACGTTGAGGAGGAAGTTCTTCTAACATGAGTACCGGTGCGGGTGGATTGGATACTCGCCTGAAGGGGAAGCCAAATATGGTGCACCGCTGGTCACCCGCTGTTTGGACAAACCTGATGGAAGGGAATTCAAGTAAGGTTTATCCTGGTCGGGGGGGGGGGCAAGCTCCGGGCCAATGGGAAACCGCATGCCACCAGCCAGAAGGATTCAGAGACGAAAGTAAGAGGATCACGCTACGACTGTCAGTTCCAGTCCAGTGATCCAAAGAAATTGTCTCGAGCAGCTGGATTTAAGGGATATTGAAGCGAATACATAGCCTCTCAATGCTCAAGACAACTTCACCTTCCAAAAAGGTACACACCGGGGTTCGATATAGTTAGTTTGCTAGCAGAACCAAACGAAGCTCTGACGAGGGCACACCAGGCCTATAACTTGGTAGACCGGGGTGGCATAACCGTTCCAAGCCCGCCACATTGAGGTTGGTTTCGGTCGGGCAGTGGTCCCATAAGAGTATGGGGAAAGTCCGAAGCTGGACTAGAGGCCCTCTCCTATGCCGGGAGAAGGGGACTCGACGAGTGAGTACGTTTATAACTCCGGTACTAGCCTGGAGAGCTAGTAGAGGTCTGGAAAGATATACCTCGCTCCCACCAGTGTGTACTGGTAGCTTCTGCAATAGCATTAGTGCGCTAATTGAGCGTATCTTAATTCGTGTCTCCGAAAAGGGGACCGTGGTGTTTAGCTTCTAGGTGCGCTATGTTAAAATAACGCTTCCCGCTACAGTTAATTCTGGGCACAGTGCAGTTACTTATATGTTTCAAGTTACTCAGGGTGGGCGGAGCAGACCACACGGCGCTTACCCATAGAACTGGTTCGACCTCTCCTATCCCAGGCTTGTCTGGGTAACGGTTATTTAGTAAATAAAGGCTTCTAGGTTCCCCGCCTATGCTTCCCAGGATCAAATGTGTGGGAAAGAAACCTGCAAGTGTTCTCGACGTTTACTCATAAACGTTTGTTTGTTTGATAGGAGGAAATTCGTCTAACATGAGTACCGGTGTGGGTGAATTCGATTCTTACCTGGGACACGGTCATCTATGGTGACCGTGAGGAACCCGCTGTTTCTCTGAATCCTAAGGAGGAGAATTGAAGTGAGGTTTATCTCGGCTCAGAGGGGTAAATCTGAACCAATCGGAAGCTATTCGGCTCACCCTATGACATGATACTATCTTGGGTACTGTGAATTGAAGCAGCTCTAGAACCTTACTCTTAAAGGGAGTGATGCGAAAAGGGTACATACCGGGGGTCTATTACGTGTAGACTTGCAAACGAAGCTCTGTCGGGGGCATACCAGGCCTATAATCTGGAAGATCGGGGTGGCAAAACCTTTAAAAAACCCCTTAAAAGTCCTGCCACAATTGAGGTTGGATTCGATCGGGTATCGGTCCTCAACTTTATAAGTTGAGGGATTGTCCGAAGCTGGACAAGGTATCTTCTCCTAGGATAGGGTGCCGTCGGGTGAGCACGTTTATCGCTCCGGTACTAGCCTGGAGAGCTAGTAGATGGATAGTAACCTCGCTCCAACCAGTGAGCTATTGTTAGCATCGTGAAGTGTAGGTGATGAATGAAGTGTGGCCAATTGAGCGTATCTCAATTAGTGTCTTAGAGATAAGATGGGACGGAACACCCGGACGTTCAGTGATATAATTTTAACATACTTCCAAAGTTCAAATACGGCCTATTGTATAATTACAGGTAATATGCTATAAGGTGCTGCAAGAATGGTTGACTCAGTTCGTAGTGCAGAGTTGTATGTATGTCTGTATGTTTCAAGTTACTGAACAAGTTACTCCCACCTTAATACTAAGGTACATACCGGGTGTCTTAAAAGTGTGGGAACGCTTGAATTTCTCGAGAACGACACATCCGATTACAAAAAGAAAAATCACGTGTTCCTTTATTTTTTGAAACCTATTCAGTCATGATATGCAAATATCACCCCCACCCCCCTGGGGGGTGGGGCGGGAGTAAGTTGTGAAAATTTAAATGGGAACACCTATGTTTTATTGCACTTTTGCATTCTCCATAAAAAACTGTCCTCAAATTGAAAATTTCGCCACCACACCCCCGACCCCTCTTGGGGCGGAAAGAGGTAAAATTGCACATATTCGCAGAAAAACGATCTTCTTTTACTTTTTTTCCTCCAAAATTTCCACCCCCTAAGGGGTGGGGGCGTAGGGGAGTGGCGGACAATTTGTAAATCACAAAAAAAATTTTGGAGCAAAAAAAGAGATCGTTTTTCTGCGGACATGTGCAATTTTTCCTCTTTCCACCCCCAGGAAGGGTCGGGGGTGGGGGGGCGTAATTTTCAATTTGAGGACAGTTTTTTATGGAGAATGCAAAAGTGCAATAAAAAATAGGTGTTCCCATTTAAGTTTTCACAACTTATTCCCGCCCCACCCCCAGGGGGGTGGGGGTGATGTTTGCATATCATAACTGAATAGGTTTCAAAAAATAAAGGAACACGTGTTTTTTCTTTTTGTAATCGGATGTGTCGTTCTCGAGAAATTCAAGCGTTCCCACACTTTTAAGACACCCGGTATATGATAAGTAGCTAGACACATCTCAGAACTATATAACAAGGAAAAGTTTGAAAGTTGAAGAAGCATTTTTCCACGCACTTCGAGCATTTTTAAGATACGTTGTTTCTAAAAGATCTTGTATTCTTATCTCCATCTTGACAGTTTATGTACCGATGACTAGAAACAATGCTAGAATGTTAACAACATGTATCGACAACAATTGAAAATATTTGGGCAGGTTTTAATATGTTTTGATAACATCTCAGTTGCTTATACATATTTTAGCTCTACTCTATTTTCTGTTTAACACACTACTTTCCTTTCATACAATGTAGTAATTCGTGATTCATTAATTGCAGCAACTTTTCCCTTCGAACTTTTCAAAAGTTTACAAAATCTCTATCAAAATCATAATATGAAATAAACACCAAGCGATTTTCAGTTATGGAGGACAGTCAGTTTTCCTTTAAGCATTTTCTTCTGTAGCCCTTTCTAGTCTTGGTAGCGACAGTTAAAACTTCACTACCGGGTGCTTCGTAACATTCTTGCTTCAAAGTTTGAGTTCTCTATGATGGCGCTAGAAGAGGAAAAGTGTCCTTGAGAAGACTACCGCTAGACTAGGTAATCATCGTTTGTAATGGTGCATAAGAAAGTATTTTTTATATAATACTCTTTGCATTCTACAATAACAGCACGCAATAATGCAATTAATAATCTTGCTAATTTAAATAAATAATAAAATGCATGGTCAGAGAGTAGCAAAAAAAAGAAAAAGAAATAAGAGTTTTAATTAAAAACGACAATATTGTAGTGACGTTGTGTTTTTAACTTTATATCCTTAGTTTAAAAAGTAATTTGAGAGAAGATAATTTTCCCCATTAAAAATTTTTCAAGCTAGCTTTTCACAAATTCCGACGTTTTGTCACATTATCAGCTTAGAGTTTTCCTATGCAAATTGGTATCTGTTTTTATCGAGTAAAATCGTTTTTGCTTAAATTTCTATTTAAATTTTTGCATCCCGCATCGAATTCGTGGAGTTTTATAAGTGACCCTGTTTTGCGGGGAATTTTAATTCCTAAACGTTAACGTTTGTTTTTTTGTTATTCAACAATTTACATACTAACGATTTTTCATTGTTTTTTTGCATTTAAAACGCGCTCTTTTTTTCTTCTGTCTCTCTATCCGGCAATGCAAGTGCAAATATTTTATAACTTTGAACAAGTTCACCCCACAGAATATAGGGGAATACGATGGTCACTGGAATACAAACTAAAGGATAATCGATTTTACTATCTGGTATTCCACACATATCGCCAACATAAACAAAAATTACTACTTCTGGATTGAGCTGAAAAATATTTAGTTTGCTATTATCATAATATTTATGACTAATGTATGATTTATTATGCGAATTATTATGCATTTCTTTGCTTTTAGCATCTAGAATTTTTGTAAATTCAATATTTTCTATCTAATAATATCTAATAAAATCCCCCTTTTCTTAGAAACCCTTATAAGGTTTATTCGACATTTGATATTTTTTCAGAATTCAGTATTCAAAATTAATTTAAAAGAATATTAACTTTTGTTTTAAATGAAGAATTACTGTTTTCATAAATAAAACTCATGAAAAATTATTAGTGGGGGTGGAAGCCTCAAACTGAAAACGTAATAAAATACCGTACATACGTGGGTTGTGTTGATATTTTTAAAGTATTTTTAGAACATGTTTTTCTTTTAGAGCAATAAAATTTTTAACCGACCACAAAGAATTAATTATCCAACTACCACAAAGAGATATATTTTTAAGCAGTCATACATTTTAATTATGAGTCCATCTTTTATCACTAGAATCTAAAAATACTCTTTTACCGAGTTCTACTCCGGGTAGGTAGTAGAATACTCCACAAGGGAAATCTGAAATACAACATGGTTTACAAAAAATGAAGGCCACATAGCTAAAAAGATTTTTTGGCTTCTTGTGTCATTGAAAAAACCAAGTTACCAATATTTAATGTCAACAGCGTCGGCCGCTACCGCATTCTGCAGATCCCGAGTTTATATTGGAGGTTATAAGTTACTAACTGGTTGCGAAGTTATATAGTGGGAATCTAAAACCAACAAAAATAATAATAATAATTGGTACAACCTATAACCTGGAAACCAGGCCCCAGAAGCTATAAGCTTGTGCGGGAGGGAGGGGGCGATATTATTATTACGTAGGCCCTACGTGCGGCTGCAGCCGATTTACAGATGGAACAGCGCAAATCCCACATGTGTCACAGCTAAAGAAAACTGCATAAAACCTTAACCAGATCTGCCGGCATCGGGAATCGATCTCACATCAGCCTGTAACGTGACAACAGTTCGCAATATGACGGTCGAAATTACCAAAGAATTGGAAACAATTATTTTGCTTATTAACAATTATTTTTATTTTGCTTTTCTAATTTGCGTGATGTTAAAATTATCTTAGATAATGTTGGATACGCCTTTGAGTTTGATGTATTCCGTCAAGATTTGATACATGTTTCGTTATCTTCAACTGCATCTAACGCTGAATCCAATTATAGGAATTACCTTATCATTCTGATGCTAATAGTACAATGAAGAACCTAAGTCGATGAAGAACCTAACTCTATTTGGAATCTCCACTCTCAAACAATGAAACATAAGCTGCACTGTACCTTCAGGACATATCCGTGATGATCCGTCCGTTATTTTCCTTTATTCCTTCTGTTGATTTTATCAACACGATAGAAGAGATTGAATATTGATTTGAAAATGGTAAACTAGAAGCTTACCGTAGTCTTTGTGCTTAATGTGCTAAACTTCATTATATCTTCTTTTCTCTTTTGATACAAAGACCTCCAAAAATGCTACCATCCCAAAATATTTGCATCGGTATAGAATTTTAATAATAATGAATTGTTTAGAGAGAGTTCAAAGGTTCGTAGCAGGAATGACAAATTGCCGATTCGGATTAACTATATCGAAAAATAAATAAAGTTTTAGACAGTTTGGTGAATCAGTGGTAACCATATTTAGTTCATCAAAGATGAATTGATTCAAGCGAACTTACATTCTGGACACATCTCACAGCATAAATGACTAGCTTATTGACATAAGTTCTGTATAGTGTAGAGCCTATAAGCAACAGTGGCCAAGGGCATTGAACTTCTAGTAAAAACTCATCCATCAATATTTATAATTCTTTAGATAGACCAAAGGTAACACACCGTCTTCCTAAATTATTTTGTAGGAGGTAGAACGCGCTACGGTCTGATTCTCAACACAAAACTCAATATCATAAGCTAAACTTCAAATATTATATGAAAAGTCAATCGAATTGACATATCTTTACTGTTACTACCGTAAGATAAATTCATGTACAGGGTTTGTATGAGAAAGTACATCGACATTCGAATCAAAACCACTAACAAAAACAAAATTCATGTCAATTTCAGATGTGAAGTTTCGAAATCATTAAGATTGTGAGATTTTTCTTCCTCCAATCGAAGTATGGAGATTTATTTTCCAGCTGTTGCTTATTTATGATAAGCAAACCGAACAGTGCAAAAAGATATTTACTAACCATTTGACCATTGACCATTTAGAAGGAGCCCCTTTTTCCGAAGATTGTCGCGAGATGCGGTAGTATCCGTTTTCAGAGGATCTTTTTAGTGCGATAATAGTGGAAACTGTAGGCTGTAGGTTCCCTTTTTTTAAGAATCACAGTTTCTTGTGAAAAGTATTGACATACATAAAGATATATGATCGAAATCGTAAAAAAAACTGATTTTTAAGCGAAAATAATATGGAATACGATGGAACTAGTGATGGACTCGAGCCCGAGCCAAGCTCGACTCGACTCGATTTCGAGCCGAGTTTCGAGTCGAGTTCGACGATTCTTTATTCGAGTCGAGTCGAGCCCGAGTCGAGTCGAGTTTTTGAAGTCGAGTTTTTCGAGCCGGCTCGAGAAAATTGTACAGTTTACAGTATTTCCCAATTTTGTACTTTAACGGATTATAACTAAGAATTTACGCAATGACTTTTCTTTAAATGGCTTCATTACACTATAACACTTAAAACATAATGAAATTTTTAATTATTATATAATTATTTTATCCCGTTATTAGGGTGTAATGTATTCATCAATGACAAACAAAATGTTAAAAAGTAAAACTCCTGCACGCCACTTTATAAGTTTTTAATAGCTGAAGTAACAAGAGTTGCTGCTTGCAATCTAATCTTATCTTTTATGTTCAAAACGTGTTGATAACGTCGTTTATTTATTAACTTATATTAAAAAAATTAGTAATTTTAGTTTGTTTTAAAATAACTATGATTCCAAAACGAGCCGGTTCGGCTCGACTCGATTTCGAGCCGAGTTTCGAGCGAGTTGAAACAGATTATTTCGAGTCGAGCTTGAATATTTTTTTTCGAGTCGAGTCGAGCTTTCTAGGAAAGCTCGGCTCGAGTCCATTACTAAATGGAACGGTGTATCTTTTCTACTTTTGTTTCCTTACAGCATAACGAGAACTTTATACACACATGCTACAGAAGAAACAGATCGAGATTTAGTTAAAGAACACAAATAATAAACTGTAAATCAATATAAACAATAAATCAGAATCAACGATAATTTTTCAGTTTTTATAATAAATCAATATTTTCAAGGTCAATTAAATTGAAATCAAATATTCAATATTTTATTTTACTTACAATTAGAGCTAAACAGAACAAGACATTACATATACGAGTGCTAAAACATAAATCTGACAACTGTGTAAGCAATAACAACAATCAAAACAAAACGGTAGCCAATTTTATTTTTAATACATAACCTAAAAAAAGTGAAAGAATGTGTTTACAGTTAAAAGCACAAGCAGAAATTTGTGTATTGAAGGATGTGGTGTATCTTGTCTTCTAATGTATGTAATTTAGACGCCATAGTACGTTTGATTTTTTATTATAGCCGATAACAAAACTCCACGCTCCAGGAGAAACTATCTGTGAAGGTAGCCAAAGAGATGTAATGAAAAACTCGTTTGAATGAATTCGTTTATTTCTCAGTTTTATCAACGTAAGCTACGGCATACCGAATAGATGATATTGTCCGCTTAAAAAATAAAGGCCCAGAGTGGCCCACACGACAATTGACTCTTGTATTTAGGAAGGTATTCCTACAAAACAAGGAGATAACCATAATGAATAAATTAGTTTAGAAGTGACTCTTAGTAGCGAGTAGCGATTAAAGACCAACTAGGTTTTCAGTGACTACAAACTATCACCTTCGTGAAACAAACTAGATCACTAGGAACTAATTAACTTTATCCACTAAAAACCTTATAGAGGGAAATTAACAAAACTTATTAAATGAATGAAGCACACACTACTTACAAGATAACTAACAACAAACTGCACAAAAGTGAGAAAATTATCTTGTTTTGCAGAATTAATAATAACACAAAGGGGAAATGTCTTATAAGAAGATTTTTAGGTTAAACACTAAATCCTAAAAGTCTTAGGTTTCTATCATTACCAATACTACTTACTCTCTATTTTACGCGTTGTACATTCATAGTTTTGATATCATCCATTCTTCATTGCCATTAGTATTCACAATTACTATTTACTTGTTAATGCATTATAATCACAATGCATGCGGGCAATTTCCGCAAGAATTAATTATTAATAATTAAAATACAACCTTTTGAGACAAATAGGCACATTTTCAAAGGCAGTTATGGTAAAGTATATACATATACCGGTAATTAATTTTATATATTTTTTATAAATTAATTATGACAAAAAAATATTTTGCGAACAATTATTGCTACTCTATCCATGTTTTCCTTGAAGTAGATTTAAAATGTCTGCTTTTACGGAAAATAATTAACTGCTGATTAATGTTCCCATACACATTTGCAAATGTATTCCGAATTTGCTCTAAGAGCATAGGGAGCAGACAAATCCGTAATCTGATTTATCAGGACCACCACCACGGTTAGACAAAAATTTATTTGAGAGTACGCCACGATAGGGAGAAAGACAATTTAAAATTGCCTGGCAGTAAATTTTATTTGAGACCTTATAAATTTTTTTAATAAATCTGTCATCCGAAGTGTAAACACAAAATAGATTGAATTTTCTGATATGTCAGAACGTAGTTCCCTCCCCTCCCCGTTCTTTTCATTTTATATTTTTTTGGAAAAGAAAATTTTAAATATTTATTCTGTAAGCAAGTACAGCACGAGAAAGAGGAGCAAAATGAAGCGACAATTTATTTATTGATATTAACTTTCAATTACTGAGGGTTACATTCATCGTCCTTTACCCTGTTTCGGAGTTTTGGGGTTAGAGTTATGTGAAGGAAGGGATTTACTAAAATTAAAGTCAGTGCATGCAGCAGCGTCTAAGTAGACGAACTCAACAGGAAGAAAAGCGGAAATGGAAGGGCAAAGGTCGAACTTCCGGTACGGTAAGCGGAAATAGTATATCGAACCATGTCGAAGTTTCGTGCGATTAGATAAGAAAACCGAGTTATGACATTATACTGCGCTAACCAATTTTGTTGCGAAGATAACAGACACACACACATAACCACGCTACTACTTTTACCAAACCACCATAGCTTTTTCTCATTCCTGGACGGATTTTCCGGAAGGTGAAAGAGAGAAAAAATAGCACGTAACATTCGCAGTCGTTTTTTCACAAATCCACACAGACTGACACAGATTGGAACGCGAAACGTTTAATGATAACGCGATAAATGCGATGGCACACACATAAAATGGCAATTCTCCTTCGATATTGCTACATCTTCGGGTGAAAAATTAGCAATATCCACTCTTCCGAACGGAATTACCTTGCAGTTATCAGAAATTAAAAAGTAGGTAAAATTGCTTGGTCAGTAAAAGATGGATACATATTTTCATCCGCCCTGAAATTTATTGTATTCGATTGCGGCAATTGCGAAAATCTCTATGCTGCTGCAAACAATTATATAAATTTCTAAGTTGCGACCCATTTCCAGACAGTTTTTATTGCTGTCGAGATGTATGTTGGTCATTTGGGACAAATAATGGACGACATTATTTTAAGTAATAAAAACTGCCTTTCGCCTAACATGTGACCTCCTTATTGACCGCAAGTTTTTTCCCGAAAAAAAAACTTTCCTAACGAATAGCATGTAAAGCACTAAACTTGTAAGTACCAGAATAACTACGAGATAATTCTAATTTTGGACTATAAAAGACGACAATGGGTACGAAAATGACATAAGTGGGACTGGATATGTTTGGGGTGAAAATAAAAATAGGGGAAAACTAGCAATTTGATAAGGGGTGCCACGGTCGAGGAAAATATATCCCAATAACGCGTCTGTTTACTCACTTCGGTAGTTACTGAAAAGAATTGCTGCTGTATTAGGGAACTTTACGGGCGTCTACATTGCAAAAGGACTTGTAAACTGGGCAACTAAAACCAAGAATTTTTCGTTTTATATCCCTTAAGAGACTGCACGAAAAAGTTAAACTTTTTATTTTGGGTGTTTAGTAAAAAATTCAAGGCTGGAACTTTATTTTATTAGTACTTTACGAAAGGTGGTCGAATATTTTAAGGTAAATTTAAGGGTTTCCTCTAGAGGTTTTTCAGAGAAGTAAAACATTGTTTAATGTAAATTGTAAAACAAAATAAAAGCTAAATAGAAATGTCTATAAAAATGAGAGGGTAGTCATAACTGGAAATGTACATAGAAAGTGGACAGCTGAGTCATCGGAGAAGACATATCTCCGACCGAAGAAACGGAAGACCCAACAGAAATATTAACGTCAGTAACTGTATATAATAAAAACATTTTGCCTTCGGCTAAGTCGATATTAAGTTACAAGCTTGGAACGCCCAAGTTTCACTACAAACAAATGATACAAACGCAGATCCACTCTGAAGCAATACGTTTTAACAGAAAAATAGATATGCAGCTAATTTCGAAAATTTTGTCAAATAGTAAGTCCAATGACAAAATGTGTATAAAATTGGAAAATCCGATCGAATTTCTTATTCTGGTCCAACTTTAATTCTTTGCCCTTTAGCTAACCTTTTTTGGGGTCGATTCCTCAGATTCTCAATTAAATTTAGGACAAGCAAACTACAGACATGGATTATGGATGTATTACTATTTCAGGTAGAGACTTATATTGGGTTGGACAACAGTCTGAGCTGTATGAAATTGTGTTTCTTTTACCGATGAAAGAGAAACTTCAGAGCATTTAGTAGTTATCGCCTTTATTCGATGTTGTCAGCTAGCTGTTTCTAGCCTAACTTAGTAAAACTACATTATGAAATAAATAGAAAAATATATTTACGCCAAACAGCTTTTAGGTCAGAACCACACAATGACACCTCAAAATAATATCAAATTCTTACTGACGAATTTAAGGATTTTTTTTGGTTTCTTAGGTACAAAGAAAGGCTTTCAATTCTTAGTAATACGTTCGTTCACCACAGCAACGCGACTGCGATTCGATCCTAAAAAGTATTACCTTTTAGTGGCTTACTAGGCAGTTTCTAGTCGAACCCGTGTTTTGAGTGTAGGTTCGTACAACAACGCAATGGTGACCGATCGCCTGAAAATTGGTAAATTGTCAGTTTCTTGGCGATCATCTTGGCCGATTTGTAGCGATATACAAGTAGTTGCAGTTTTTATTGGTATTATATGGTCTCTACGATGTTTACGATATATACTGGGTGTTGCACTGTCGTGCACAACATTGGAAATCGTCGCATGGTTTTACTTTATTAGTTAGTTCCTAGAAAAGCTCTTTTGATATTTTATATAACTGCTTGGTTTTCTTATTATCTTTTTAACGCACATCTTTTTATATTATTTTCAATAAATAGATGTATCCACCACTTACTTCTGAATCTTCATGTACGCGAATACCAGTACATGACTACAACATTATAAAAATCTCAACTGCTAGAAATTTTGAAAGCAACTGATAAAATTGGTCTGGTGTGCGATGAATATATCGTTTGGTCGCGATTATCGCTTAAAATTTTTATCGGAGTTCCACACGTTTTCTTTCACTTCACTCCACTTTTTTCTATCCGCTGTTAAACTTCTCCAATTGCTGACTGCTATTTCGAAGTCGTGTTGGATGTTGCCTATCCAGCGTCTACCTTTACGTTTGTTACCTACAAAGATCCGTTCCCCCCAAAAAATAGTTTTATTTCATACTGTGTCACATTTGTCAGTTTTACGTCAAACTTTTTAGTCCAGAACATGCGATTTTACGGTCTAGTATGCCTGTAATAGTAGATTACTTACCGAGGCGGGAAGTAGAACATTACGCGGAGAGCAATGCTGCTGCCCGAGGCGCGAAGCGCCAAGGGCAGCAATTGCTCGACGCGTAATGTCTTCCCGCCGAGGTATGTATACTATTTTATTCAAAATCGTACATAATTATGTTCTTACATTGATACCTTATACTTGATATATGTAGGATACAACACCAGCGTTTTTATTCAGGTGGCGATAAAATGACAATTGCTGCAACAATTGTCAAAGTAAATTCGTGTCACTACTAAACCAAATTTAATTACATTGCTCCTAATTGAAACTTACACGATTTAAAATGCCTGATAGTGAAACTGATGTAAGTTGCACACCACCGGAATAGCGAGAAGTTGCTAAAACAGTGACTGACTGTTTGTTACCTGCTAAAAGTAAAGATAGATACGAAAACTTCTGCCATCTGTTGAGAATATTTAGAACGAGCAAAAGGTAAGTAATGGATATTACTAACCAAGAGAACTCATTACTAACCAAGAGAACTTATTATTGACTCTGATGTATAATAAACTACTTTCTAACTTTTTAAACGTCAGTAATGAACACATTATGTATCGATTGTGAATAAAAAATTTTACAGGACTTGTGACTGTAAAAAATTTTACCGGACGCAAATACAAACAATCACCTGGACAACGTTTTAGTACGTAATCAGTTACCATAGAAACTCGTTCTTCATAGATGTCCATATTTTGCATTCCGAAATTTATTTTATATAATTTTTATTTAAATTAAACCAATATTCCAATAATTGCAGTATGAAATAAAACGCATTATGTCATACGTCCTGGAAATGGTCTTACAGTCTCGTTTCGATGTTGCGGACTCGGCTCCTTCGTCGCCTTGTCCGTAACATCTTACTCGACTGTAAAATTCCATTTCCAGGACTTATAACGTAAATTACTATTACTATCGCTTAATGTGTCAATTATGTTCAAATACCAAATACTAGCCACCCCAGTCTATGGTTTTTTATCATTTTACATTTACTTACTACTTATATTTGGTTGTTTGTACAACTGTTTTAGTTCAAAATTAGTTTTCCATTGCCAGGCATATAGTTATTCATAACATTTTCCTTTCCACAGGTCTTGAGTACGTTTCTGAATTTTTTCTTTCCCTTCCCTTTCCCTTTTTTCTTCTGATTTGTCTATTCCCTGTTTTGTTTTCTTCTTCTATAATAATAATAATAATATACTACTACCCATTACCTGACGGACTAGTCTCCAAAAGCTATGTAACTTGTGCGAGAGGGAATAACGATTATTATTATTACGCAGACTCAACGTGCAGTCGACTTAACAGATGGTAGTACGTATAGTAAATCTTAACCTAGTGGTTCCCAAACTTTTTCCTATGGCACCCCCTTTTTGATAACATGAAATACTCACGCCCCCCGATAATTAAGACAAAAACTTTATTGCAATGATATTTATTTATTTATTGATTAATTAATTTATTTAACAAAAAAAAATCAAACTACAAAATCATTAATGTGAAGGGTGGTACTGAATTTTCTTATGAAATTCTCGATCTTATCTTAAAAAGTGCGCAGCGTAGGTCGCTGGCAACATCAAGCTTGTTTCGTTGTTTGGTCTTAATTTCCATTAAAACATAAAACCCTTTCGCGCATAAGTAGGTCGTCGAGAAAAGTATATAAGATGTTTCAAGTCTATTGCTTGTTCTTGCATGTGTTCTGGAAGGGTGTTTATATCAAAATTGAATGGATTACGTGCGAATTCTTCATTGTCATATAAATTTGGATAATAGTGTTGAAATTCCTGGATAAGATTTTTTAAATGAGAGATATCTTTTGTGATTTTTTAATTTACAACAATATTACGAATCACTTCAGTGTTCATTAATGACACAAATCTCGGAAATGATGAAACGTTGCAGATTTTATCCAGGAATACGCCCCCTTAATGTTACTACACGACCCCCAGTTTGAGAATCACTGCCTTAACCGGGATTCGATCCCGGTCAGTCTAGGTAAGAGACTGGCACGCTACCTTCCATCTCTTAACACTTTCCTGTTAAGATTTTGTTATTATTCTATTTACCCTATTTCGCAAATGAATAGTTATAGATTAACTCTGAAAGTAGGGATGTACATGATCTAGGGCTTAAAATTAAATTCAAGCGATTATTTGAAATATTTGATAACAATCATTGCCAATCATGGGAGTGGTGGGACGAGGAGAAAGAAGATTATTCACACGTTCAGTTACGTGCTCTTTGAGTTTATTTCTTCTAAAAAAAGGCCTCTTATAATTTTCAGCGAAACATTGAGGAAGTCATTTTTCATTTATTTAATATGACATAACTATATTCCCGGAGATTGTAATTAATTTTGCTAGAGTTATTGATTTTTAGCTAGACAGTATTTTAAAATGAACATGTTAACAAGAAATTGCGCCGTGTATGCGCCAACGGAAATTGCAAGCGAGAATGTAAAAAGAACATTCTATGAAGAGCTAGAAAAAAACCTATGAAAAAGCGTCAAAACAAGATCTAGTAATAATGATGGGTAACCTTAACGCGCAAATTGGCAAAGAAGAGTGGATAATAGAAGAAATTGCATGGAAACACACAATACATAAGCAAACAAACAACAATGGGCACATGTTATGCAATCTTGCTGCAGCTAACAATCTTGCTGCAGCTAACAATCTTGCGCATAATTGGCACTAAATTTAAACACAAAAGGGCTCACAAAATTACATGGATCCAAATGTAAAAGACAGAAATCAGATCGACCACGTCCTAGTGAAAAGAGAACACTGTAAATCCATTAACGATGTCAGATCTTACAAAGGCGCAAACATCGATTCTGATCACTTTCTTGTGATAACGAGCATAAAATTTCAAAAAATAGAAGAAAGAAAACAGATAAACAGGAAAAAGTGGAATACGGACAAATTAGAAAACGGAAAAACATTACAAAAGTACAAAGAGGAAGTGCAGAATAGATTAGTAACAGGAAAAAAACAGACAGCATAGAAGAAAATTGGAAGCAGATTAAGACAGCTGTCATAGAAGCTGCAGAAAATACTATTGAAGTTAGTGGAAAAAGAAGGAAGAATTACTGGTTTGATAAAGAATGTGAAAATATTATAAAATGAAAGATAATCCTAGAAATGAGTGGCTTAGGACAAACAGAATAGAAGATAAGACACAATATTAAGAAAAAAAGAAAAGAATCAAATAAAATATGCCAAGAAAAGAAAAAGAAATGGATAGAGAAAACACTACAAGAAATACAAGGAATATCGAGACAACAGAAGAAATAGAAGAGACAGAATGAAAAAATTACTTTAGTAACCTTTATAAAGAAGAGAATTACAATCCAATAGAAGATGTGGAAGAACATATATTAAAGATGAAAAACAAAAAAGCAGCAGGGTGCGACAATATAATGGCCGAACTGATAAAATATGGAGGGAAAGAATTACTTCAAAGAATACACAAGATGACTGTAAAAATATGGATAACTGAAGATATGCCATCAGAATGGAAAATAGGCTTGATAGTACCTACACCAAAAAAAGGAGATCTGTCCAAATGTACCAATTATAGAGCAATCACCCTACTTAACACGGCATACAAAGTTCTGACAATGATAATAAAAAGTAGAATCACAAATTATGCAGAAAATATCTTAGGATACTACCAACTAGGATATAGAAAAGACAAATCAACGATAGATGCCATACACACAATTAGGCAGATCACGGAAAAAAAGCTATGAATATAACATCGACATACATATTATCTTCCTCGATTACAAACAAGCTTTCGATAGCCTAACTAGAACGAAAATGGTAGAAGACTTAAAAGAAATTAAAACACCTAGAAAACTGATACCGCTAATCAAGATGACAATGAAAGAATCTAAAGCATCGTTACTTCTCAGGCAAGGACCAACTGAAATATTTGCAGTAAGTAAAGGTAAATAAATCAGTTCAATTAATAGCTTATGCGGATGATATTGCAATAATAGCAAGAGACATTTAGAACATAATCGAACAAAGATCAAAAAACAAAGGATTAGAAATAAATGAGACAAAACAAAATATATGCACTGCAGTAGCAACCAGCCAAGGAAATAAAAATTAAGAACTATAAATTTGAAGTAGAAATATTCAAATACTTGGGAGCACTGATACACAGAAGAAATGAAAGATCGAATGTAGAACACAGAATACAACAAGGGAATATAACGCTGTATGCAAATAAAAAATACTAAAAAACAAGAAGCTTAGTAGAAACACAAGAGTACAATATACAAAACAATGATACGACCAATTGTAACGTATGCAGTAGAAACAACGAGCCTAACAAAAAAAGAAGAAGAAGAATTAATGAGAATCTTCGAAAGACGAATTATTAGAACAATTATGGGACCCAAAAAAGAACAAGAGGACGAAATAAGACCATTAATGAAGTACGAGATTGACAAAATGCTAAAAAGAGAAGACATAGTGAGAGTATGCAAAGCAAAAAGAATTAGTTGGTACGGCCATATATTCAGGAAAGAAATAACTTCACCACAACGAGTAATTACAGACTGAATACCACTAACAACAAGACCAAAAGGACAACCAAAACTAAGATGGAAAGAACAAGTAGAGGAAGATATTAACAAAATGAAAATAAAGAAATGGAAGAAAATAATAGATAACAGAATAGAATGACAGAAAGTAGTTCTGAAAGCTAAAACTTACCAGGGCCTATAAAAACAAAAATAAAGTAAAATAATAAAAAGAAGAAAGAAGACAATGTGGATTGATCCACCACGACAAATGGATCCATGAGTTCTCACGAACAGCTTTTATTTCCACGGAAATGTATAGCTTCAGTCAATCAATCAACAAGAAATTGTGTTATCAAGTTTTATGTATATAGTCTACTAAATGGTATATTATATACCAACTCCCGTAGTAATGCGTTATTTTTCACAACCTAAAGGGTTTAATCTTTACTACTACGCAAACACTTACTCCCTAGGGATTAAAACAGCTACTTTTTTTACTCCCTCTTCTGAGGGAGTAATATAGAGATTTATATAACTATTTATGCAAAATACCGATTTGTGTATTAAGAGCGGAAAGTGATAAATTGCCGATCGAGAGAGAAAGTAGAGTATCCCTTGAGATGGCATTTTCCGTTAGAAATACACACAAGATTTTTGCTACTACTTCAATAATATTAAAGAAAAATTAATTTTATATCTAGCTGACAGCAGTAACATTCAAAGCAATCAGTAGCAAAATCGGCGGCAAAACAAAAAACATTACCATTGTTGTTCGTTTTAGGCAGGCGGAAAAGGCTTTTCCGCGTTATCATTTGAGACAAGCGAGAAAGTGCTTGTTCCTCGAAAAACTTTTAATTCTTTCTTCTTTCAAAAATGACAACTGAAAATTAGCTTACTTGCAAATGCCCGAATAGAAAAAATATTTTCAATATTTATTTAAATAAAAATGTTTTTATAGTTGTAATACAAGCTGAAAAATACAATACACATCGTTGGAAGATGATACCTCATTTTCGCAGAAAACTGCTTTGTAAACAAAAACCTCATCTCTATGATATCAAAACAATTGCAATGTTGTTTAGCATCAATTTATAGGCAGAACAAAATAAAGCAGAGGTAAAATAACAATGAACTGATTTTCTTGAAGTGTTCCTGATTTCTTTTGCTAATGAGCTCGGTCGTAATTAAAGATCAATTAAGTCAGTCTACTTCTACCGAATGCGGCACTTCAGAGAAATCCAGACCACTTCTAGAAAACTAATTTAATATAAAACTAATCTTGGTTAAATGCATATGTCAAAAATATTAAATTTAATATTTTATTCATCCTTTTGAAATCAACGAAACAAAACTCGTTTTATTTCATAATTACTCCTCAAGTATATTTCACTCATAAACTCAACTTTGCACGCACATTATCCTCTATTAAAAGAGGAAAACTTCCATAAAATTAACAGCTCTCTACTAACGTTTGTAGTTTTCTACCTACATTTCAAACACATAAAAAGAAAGAAAAAAAAGCTCTCGCAAAAAAGCTCTACATTCAACGAGCAACGTTTTTCATTTATACTTTGCGATGCTTTAAGGTAGCAAAAAAAAGCGATCTCAGTTTAGGTCAAGAAGGAAAAACACTACTACATCACAACCCGCATAGGATTGCAAACTGGCGTAAATCACTCACCTTGTGAAGAAGTAATTGAGGCTAGAAGAACCAGCATTACTATTGCCCCACGAAATCGGGGCAAAGACCGAAGAAGAAGTTGTCCAGACATCTTTGTTGTGGACAGGCTCGACCACTTATCACTCATTCAAGCGACTTGTTCCTGATCTGCAACAACAAAAAGATTGTTAAATTGCGGCTTAATCGAATCAACATTGTCAATTTGTGTACATACATACATTCACGTCCACTAAAGGAGGTATAATTTTTACATACAGAAAATGTATAAATTTGTTGTAATTCTGTAAAAATACAAACGTTTTCGATAAGAATAATGAAAAATATTTCATATTTTCCGTCACGCTAAAATGCTAACTAAGAAAACGCTAAAATTTACCGAATTACGAGTGAATGTTTTCAGTGTCAACAAATTATGTAAATTTTCAGTAAGAATTAGTAGCAGGTTACCTGGAATATTAATCTCCAAAATATATATAATAGGATAATATACTATTTTAATTAGTCTATGATTATAATTAGCAATTTTCATTACCAAAGGGTGGCACACCTTCTATGTAATTTTACTATCTGATTTTACTTACCGTTTTCTAATAAATTAACAATCTAAGTAAGCATGTAATACATCATTATTTTTCAACAGTAAAGCAACTCTATCTTAGATAGCCAGTGCCGGTGCTAGGGCTTACGCCGTTACAGGCGGAATATATTTCAAAACAAAAATTAAATTTGTTAAATTGACGATTATTATACTCACTTTATAATAATATGCGTATAATTCGCAGACTCTAGGACAGAGCTGTTTCAAGCATTTGACTCTCCTCGGCTAGTGGCAGCACGTCTGCGAATTACACACATCACCCGAGCTTATATACCAGCCCGGAAATAACATTAATAGATTGATATCTACAGGAGGCATCACATTTATTTGTTGATAATAAATTCGCAGACTAGCTGAGGAGAGTGAAAAGCTCGAAACAGCTGTCCTAGAGAGTGCCGTCTGTGAATTATACACGTATTATAAAGTGAGTATAATAATTGTCTTTTATTTTAAGTAAGAACCCACTTAATTAATTTATGACACGTTTGTGTCTTTGTTTTTTTCATTTATAACGTTTTTAACATTTTATAGCATTTTCGTTTTCTAGATTCGTTAAAAAACGTATAACGTTATTTTTTGTTTTTTTTGTGTGGTAATATGTTAATTTGATCTTGGAATTTATTTGTAAGGTTGGCCACTCCGTATTCTACACTCTACAGAGCTAGTCAAATCAACTTCCAACGACCCAGAGAAGTGCTAATGTAATGCTATCTTCGTCATACTCGTAGATAATGATAGTAAAGCACAACAATACGCTTTCTGTGATAATTTCTTGCAAAGATGACGCAGAGCTCATCTTTCGGTGGACGGATAGTATATAAATAATTTGACTTACTGTAACGAATGGGGAAAACCCCTACACGGGCGAAGAACAAGCTAGAAGATTCCCGGCCCATCTACAATGTTCGAGACGAGGCATAATATACCAGTCTAATCTAGTGCGTTCTAGAAAGATTATAGGGGATATTTAAAATCGCCGTCGCACACGAAAGAGGGAATTATTGTTGTTTAACCGGTGAATCGAATATGTGCTTTGTGTAATTAGTGGTCAAATATCAGTGAATGAATAAATGTTATAAATAAATGTTGTATTAAAAATAAATAGTCCTTAAATAACCTACTTTAAGTTTGTAAATATTTAGCATTTAAGTTCGCTAACAGTTTATAATTATAGTGTCTGTAATTAGTGTATGTAAATAATATTTTTCTTGTTAATAGACGATTAAACAGCATTTTTGGTATTATTTTAAAAAGAACGTTACATACATGCTAAAATTCTATACATTTACCTTGTTTTTAATATTTAATGAAGCCCTTTAAGGGTCTACCTCTGCAGTATGTAGGAATTTATGATGCCTAAAATGCTTTTCGAGCTATACTTCTCATTCAGTTATTTCTTAAAGTTTTTACACCCTACTTGAACTACAATAAAGAAGAAAGTCTATTCTACATCCAAGCTTTGTCGGATTAGAGAAAAAGTATTATTCATGGAAAAAAGATATAGAAGAAAAACATAGGGAAAGCGACTGTATTTTAAAAAATCCTAAAATATTAACTAAGCGTAATTCTGAAAAAAAAATTGAAACGCAGGAGCAGTTTATTAATCATATTTCACTTGAATTTTTGTTTCATTTTGATAGATGAATTATAATAAGAGCAGCAGACAAATAATTGGAAATATGCACGCCATATTGATTCGCACGTGATGTAACGCAGTTCCGGTAATTTCTTTTAAATAAAATTATGAAATATTTAATATTTTATATAAATAAACAATTTTTTCAATTCAGCAATTCAATTTCAAAACATTTTTTTCTGCTGGTTTGATTTGTATAAAAATGACTTTATAAAATAGAATCAACAAAAATTGCAAAAAATTCAAATCATTATTTTTATCACCACCATAGCTGTACGCAGGGCACGCTAAATAGACTTATAATTACAAAACACAAGTTCTAATCCCAGTTTAGGTAATCTTTTTATAAATATTTAATATTTTATAAGTAAACAATTTTTTTATAAATATAATATTTGTAATTATATATTTTCAAGTTTTATTTTTAATTAACATAAATATATACACAGTTAAAAAATGACTATAAATCAAGGGATAATTTTATGTAATTATTTCTTTTCATAAATATTATTTTTATAAAAACATTGTTTATTTATAAAATCTATTCAATAGTCAATAGTTATAATAAAAATTACCCAAATTGGGATTAGAACTCGGGTTTTGAAAATCAAAATCCAGAACGCTCTGCATTTGGCTGTGATGGCTGTTGTCAATGTTGTCATATACTTTTTAATGAATGTCAATTTTTCATATTTTTTTGTTGTTTCTTTAATTACTTTTTAATAATTTTTTACAATATTACTAATTGCAGCACATTAAACTTATCAATTGATTAATATTAACCAATCAACCATTAATATTAATTCATTTACGCATGTAAATGGGTTAAATAATATGCTCTCAATGGAAAATATGCTTTCAAAATCTAGAATTCCTTGGAATTATGTAACAAAAAGCAGAAATAAGTAGGAAAGAGGTGCATGATTACCACTACTCAATATGGGCGTGTAATTTTAGCAAACGAATGTACCCACATTGCAGATTATTTCGAGGTCCTAAATGTCTAAAGCGATTAATGCTCCTGCATATACTATAGGCCCTTAATGTAATTAAAAACTATAGGTATTAAAAAAAGTAGGTGCCTGGGGCATTACCCTTAAAATCATTTTTTATTGTTTAGAAGAGTTGTTTTTTTATTAAAAGGACCATTACAAAAACAAACCATCATCCGTATTTGATCCACGCTTGCTGTTGATAATTCACGCTTTCTTTTGATGATTCACGCGGTGCCATTTAGGCATTTTTTGCGTTGCGTGGTTTGGTTTCATAGTTTCGGGAAGTGCGTCTCATAAAAACATCTAAAGACGTCGCCAGCCCTTCTTCGCTCTGGTGTTAAAGTTGAAATTGTGAGTTGCAACCAGAACAACTGAGTGCTCCGATCCTACCGACATAAAACCCGCGTGACCCCCGTCACTATATTTACTAATACATAATATGTAGTTATTGTACCTTATTGTACTGGTAGATATTATTGAGAAATTAGGATTTATTAACATTTGTTAATTTTCGTGAGTAATATCGGATACTTGTGTTTGGAAAGTAGAGTGGATCACACACAGGATATTTGTTGAGCACGATCATTCTGCGTGTCGTCGGCCCCTAAATTTGACCGCTACAGGCAGCTGCCTGCTTTGCCTGTACGTTCCACCAGCACTGTTAGATACTAAGGCAACATGTGTAGGTCATATATACTCATATATTACAGCTGAAAAGATAAATTTCACACAAAGAAAATCCACACTAACTATTGTTATTGGATAATCCTGGTGAAATATCGAGAGGGTGGTTGGGAGGGAGATAAAAACTAAACTTCTCTACAATAACATTTAAATTTTCAATTTTATTACAATTGATTGTCGTCAAATTTCCAACAAACAAGTATAGTCCGGTACAAATCTTAAGTTCACTTCTTTGACTTTCGAGTTAGATGGATAGAAATTGCTAAATAACCACTAATAAAATAACAAAAAAACCAGCACACGCTGTAGAAGTGTCTACTAAGGAGACGAACTGTCTATGCTGTGGACTATTTGATTCCCAAGTCAAACAAGTAAGCTTTAACATTTGTAACGGGCTATACTATACAACTACAGGTTTAGATAGTATGCATTTCCAAGTAAATCTGTTCTGGGAATGACAGGCAGATTCTTTAAATAGCAATGTAGAAATAATCCTACAAAAGTGGCTTTTATTCGTTTTCCTGCTCCTAGTGTGGACTGATATTTTACCAGTATCATTAATTCCATAGAGAATTAAGCATCACCACAGACACTAATTTTTACGTATTTGTCTCATTTGGAATTCTGAATTCGCAGATCCGAAGTAGGTTGCTGATATAATTTGCAGCGCAAATATTTCTCAATGTACTGCACATATATCGTAGTACATCTTCGAGTAGAGTAAAATAAAGATAACTATGCATCCTCATCCTCATGAATAGTTTTAAGATTAAAATTACTAACACCAAGACGCAACAGCTTGCATAAGTCAAATAAGGAAAAATGATTACGTTCCGAGATCTCCATTGTCAGACGGATTCTCTTTCTTGATGTAGTCTTTCTTTTCGTCATCGGAATTTTCAAAATGACGTTATATAATAGGATACCAGCAAATGTTCTAAAATGAACTCTAATGCTGGTTTCATAAAGTAGAAGTCGAAATATACTAAGGTGCCGAAATGGTTCTAACTTGTTTAATATGCATTTTAGAACTATGATATCTCAATACTTTGTTCAGAATCACGCTGGCTATCGATTGGAGTAAATCCCGATGACGCCATATCCGTTAGTAGCAAATGTTCTGAAATAGGTTATAATGCTGGTTTCGTAAAATATAGGTTGAAACATACTCCTAAGTCCTTTTAATTTAACTGCGATATCCAGCCACTAGTTGAGTATAGAACGTTAAATGGGAAAAAAACCCGTTACTTGGTTCTAGCTCCGTTATTATGCGTTTTAGACCTATGGTACCGCAATAATTTTGTATTCAAAATCGTACTTGCTGTCGATTGGAATACTTAAACCCTAATGGTTCCATTTACAAATATCCCGATGATGTCATAAACGGTATTAAGTAGTGATAGGGTCTCGATACTACCCGAGTGTCGCGACACTTGAGAGTCGAAACAATATGGCGTGAGAAGTGTCGACTCTTCATGATACTTTAACGACACTTCGCCTTTACATCATGCATGGGCTAGTGTAAAAGTAATCCAATTGAAACAAGAAGCAGTCAAGATTCATAGCTACATAAATCATAAGCAAACTATGGATTAAAAAACAATTATATGAGTAAATTCTGTTATGGTTATATATTTATGCATTAATTGCATTAAAAGATATTAAATTATTTATAAAAGCAAATACATATTTTTTTTTCTTTAGTTTCATTGTTTATTTACAATCTGTTAACAAATAACAATAAGTAAATGTTGTGATAAAAATTAGCTAACTAGACTACAATTGAATACATATTATGAAACAGAAATTTAAAAGAAAAGAAACAAATTCTATAAATAACTTGTAATTCAAGTCTATTCATTGGATTTATTATAAAAACTATTTAAAAATGTAATTCCGCTGACGACGTTGGTCTTTAGTCGAGAACGTGTTTTTGTTAAGATTGAAGATGATACATTTATTTTGGGTTTTCAGCAAAATAAATTGAATTAATTAAAATTAATGATCATTGTATTTATTTACACGTGTTTCGACAATAGTCTTTCTTCAAAATACATTATAAGGTAATAAATATAAGAAGCTGAAATAATAATTAGGTACATGAGGAACTTATTCAACTTCAATTATTGATTTTAATTTATTTTGCTGAAAACCCAAGATAAGATTATCGCCGTCAATATTATACTAATACAAAAGAAAAAATCCACAACAAAATATTTTTATATGTACATCTCATTCAACGATTGTTGGCCAGTTCAACAAATCTGCCTTTAATTTCTTTGTAAGAATGATCAAGCAACTTCGAATTACACTCTAATAAGAGCGATACTGTTCGACACTAAGAGTCGTGACACTTCAAGTGTCACGACCACGAATAGTATCACGACACTCGTCACCCAAGTCCCCATCACTAGTATTAAGTTCTAAAATGCCGATAGCTAGTAGCTTATCCGAATGATTGAGTGTAGATGTTATACGAGTTTACACCTGTACATCAAAAAGCATTACCTTTGTAGTTCATTCAAATTTACTGTTGATTTGTTGTCCATCGGTTTTACTAAAGAATCTGCACAGCGCTATATCTGATGCAATAAGCCCCTAAAGACTTCTAATAATTATTTACTGTGTGCTGCGGTGGCGTATATTTCGGGCACACCATTGTAGACTGCTTTGCCAATGCTGATACATTAGAATGCAGAGTATTGTGGAAAAGTACATTTTGGCCGCAGAGGCCTCCAATTCTGTATCTACTAGAGATCAAGAACAGTTAATAGAATCAGTAGTTGACAGCAACTCTACGTTCATAATTTTAGGCACCTTCATCTTACTCAAGGCAACATCATACGACAATGTTAATGGACAAGTGATTTGTTTTTCTCTTGTTTTGGGGACAATGCAGTTTTATTTAATTTTACGTAAATATACATTCAACGAATTCTATGTAAATTATTTATTGTTGTGATATAGGCATCCCGCATAACACGTATGAACGATGTGTTGCCTATCTTCCAGGCGAAAGAAGTTAATAATTTTTTTCATATTAAAAATAATAAAATTTTGTATTAATTATGTTCAAGACATACACTACAACACAGTGGGATAGGGGATAGGTTTTAAACAGAATCTTCTCTTGAATTTCACAAACTCAATTTCAAGATGAACGATTTTCTGTCGTTGGTTGATTTTTTCACACTTTGAGATTTTGAAGCCATTTTATGGCATGTTTTCACCTGAAGATTAATAAAGGCATATGTGCCAAGGTATACACAAGTATTTATTACTTTACTTACAGTTTTTATTATTGAATTTCAAGAAAGTGTTCTATTTCTTTGACGATTCATAATTTTCTATAGTAAATGGATATTATTCAATGTTATTTGAATTTCTAAGTAAAATATTTTACTGCAATATTGTTAACCAGGTTCTAGGGAGTATTTGACACTAGAATGTTCAAGTGGATAACTTTGTATAGAGAAGGTTTAGGCCTTTGAAATCCCAAAATTGTAACGTTTCAGCAGGGTCTGCTAGAATGTTAAAATTTAGTTTATATTCATAAGTTCATGGTGTCAAAATTTATGTAATTTTTGTTTGATAGATTCAAGATAGTTGCCAATGAACCCTAACTACTAACTAATTTGCATTTTAATAGCCGTATTGGGTACCAAAATGAAGGAACAATGATCCTGGTTCATTTTATAACATTTAATTTTAAAAAATTAATTTAATATTTTATTAACAATTTGGTTAGAAAAGTTTTTGGTGGAAGAGATGTTGTTTTGTTTCTAGTTCCAACTAGGAAAATTACTAGTGATTCGCAATTGTTTTACAATTATTATAAAAACAGCACAGAAATTTGGTTACGCTCTCTTGGATTTTCATATACAGCAGAAGTCATGTCAGTTTGTACAAAATTTGATACACTTTCGAGGTTATGTTGGTGAATTTTACGTCACTCAAATGCCAACAAAGTGAGGTTATGACAAATGTCATCTTATTTATTTTTAAATCTTTTTATAAGTTCTTAATATTGTTTGAAAATTTTATTTTGTATGGAACGAATTAAAGGAAGGTGATCGAATCTTATTGTAAGAAACCGAATTATTTTATATACTCATGTCATGGATACATGTTGTACCTTTAATAATTATAATTATCTTCAAAAATCACAAATAAAATCCATTTGAAAGATGACATGAACTGTGAACATCTTATGATAACAAAGAGAATTAGAATGTCTCTTAATTCTTATTTTGTTAAATCTATTTGACACCGGATTTAATTTGATTTTCTTTAATTTTAATTTTTAATAGTTGTTTTCTTTTCTCTTCATGGAGTTTTAAATTTTTATTTCTTTTCTGTGTTAATAAATAAAATTATCCATTTAAATGTTTAAAAAGAAATTTATTTGTGTATTTATTTGTGTCTGGTCCATTAACAACATTTTACAGATGTAATTTAAATAGCTTCCTAATTAATTAGCGACCCGTCTGATTTCGTCTCATGCGTTTATGGAACTTGTTTTCCAGTTTAGAAATTATAGCCGGAGAATTTCTTTGTAAAGGTAAGTGATATCTAGTTGTGTATATTATAAGACTGTTTTACCATGACTTTGTGTTTGTGAATTTCAACAATAACAGCTTTATTTTGCAATTTATAACCTTTCATCTTTCATCAAGTGTTGGAGGGTATATTATTCACTACAAATTTATTTTTCTTCCTCGTTTGACCCCACATTAATCACAACATCATGTATGTGATATTGTCGTATTTTACATGTGTTTGTTTTAAATAGAAGTTCATAATGGAAATAGTACATTATTTTTATTGTATACTTGCTGCATGATTTTGCATTGCTCTGTTTTACTACCTTGAACGTAAAAACACATACCTACTACATAAAAAATGTAAAAATTTACAAGTAAACAATGTACATGTTGTGGAGCTACTTACAAACCGTACTGTTTCGTTATTCTCACGCCAGAATGTTTTTCTTCTAACAAACTAAAGGGTTAACTAACTAAAAACACGTAAATTAAAGAAGACGCTTATTTTAATTAAAATTATTAATTCAAGTGAGTTAATTACTAAGCTAATAGCGATGTCGTTAACACATATTATGGTGACTCAAAGTTAGCATCAAGTGTAACATGCCCACAGAATTATCTTTACGAAAAATCAAAAAACCAACGGAAGCACGCAAACCATGCAGAATATTTTTGCAAGGACATGCCTCCCTTTGTGGCGAGTAATTTCTAGGAAAACAAATAATGTAAAAAATAACAATTTTTTTTCTCTCCTCATTTCTCTCTCATATTTAAAATTTATTCTACTTTTTCCTGCATAATTTGTATCCTGCAAAAAGATATTTTTGCAACGTTAATTTCAGCTTCTAGTTTGTTAACAAATCACGCATAAAAAAACTTTTTCCCCATTCTCTAGAAATTACATGTAATAATAGTTATCAGTAGATTTTATCGAGATTCGTGACAAAGTTGCAAACGTACCCCGTAAATCAAGTACGGCAAAGTTTTCACTGTTACTAATGCAAGGTGGCGGTTGTTATGTAATAAAATATTACAATATACATGAATCATAATGAAAACATATTTTTCCATTTGCCAATCAGCACAAACGATGTGATAACAAAATAATTTTCAGCTAATAACAATAAATAATAGTTAATCCTGTCCAGTAGAGAAAATTCTTTCTGCTATATTTTCGCTGTTAGTATGAATAAAATGAATATGTTTAACAAAAATCAGTCTGTTGTAGGTGCCCCTTTCGAGTCTGTAGAAAAACATGGAAACTAGTACGAAAAGAGTTTATGTAGGTAACGTCCAGAACATATGTCTGAAAAGTCATCTGCATTTAGAACTACTTTTGGATCACTTCCATATTCGCTGAAAGAAGTATAATAAGATATTTCCATATACAATTCTGTAGGCTGAATATTTTGACTGCAAAATTATTTTTAATTCATGTACCAAAATTGAAAATATGAGAAACAAAAAATCTCTAACTATCTTCAGTCAAAGTTGGTAACAGTTGCAACACTACAGTCGCTACGATGGTTCAAAAGCGATGTTGGTGCAAGACCTGCAGACTTGGATAACTGCAGACTTCATTTGTTCTAATTATTTGCAGTTACAAAAGAAAACTTGGAAGTTTTCGATATATATATATATATATATATATATATATATATATATATATATATATATATATATATATATATATATATATATATATATATATATATATATATATATATATATATATATATATATATATATATATATATATATATATATATATATATATATATATATATGTATAATCAGCACTTGCGAGACCTGATACACCATGTGCAACATACTATGCGAGGCCCGTTTTGCACATGCGAGACCCGTTTTCGGGTCTCGCATTTCCAAGGGCTGTATATATGGTTTTTTGTGTTCTCCTGATCCTCAAACACCTAAATTTAAATTTTTGTTTGGGACTCAGAAATACGGTAAATATCGTCTCTTATACGGTTTTTAGTTAACACTTTCTTTATGCAGAGGGCGCGTCACTAGATCAGTATATAATCAGTATATAAAATGCGAGACCCGGTGTGTTAACATCAATATTCTTACGTTTCTGTTATATGTGAGTCCCTTAAACTTGGCAGCTATGTGTTTAAATATTTTTCGTACTGGAGCTTACAAATTATTATGAAGGAACATTCCTTAAAGAAACGTTTCTCACACGAGAGAGGGGTTTAAAGGTTTTACGGGCTTTTTTCTGTAATGAGAAGCATTGTGGAAAAATTATGTTTTTGCAATTTGTATTTGTTGTGTCTGTTTTATGCTAATAAAATAAAAATGTTTTATTTTGTTTACTAAATTGATATTTTATAGTTTACTAACTTATACTAAAATGTATCTTTCATTTCACACCAAATTCTCCAACTCGTTTTTTATGCTATAAAAATAAGCAATTTTAAAAATTATTTTTTAATAAGTTATAAAAAGTTTTAAAAGTTATTTTTATCTTTAAAAATAAAACTGTTGCATTTTAAAAAAACTTTTACTATTATCTTCTTGTTCTGAGATAATCATATTATTATACTTTAATATTTAATATACTATGCTTGCTAGCATGATATACTATTTTTGAAATAAACATTTTATTGAAAGTGAAGGTTTTACTGAACAATAAAAATTAAACTGAACGTATTAGAATACAAATAACAAAATAATTGTTAGTTTTAACTGAAAGTACAGTATTGATTGTATATAAATGTGTTATTCGTATCTAATTAACATTTTTAAAATGTGTTTCTTCTTTTGATTTCTACATCCTTCTTGTTGGACACCTTATTACAGTAAGTCTGAATAGGGTTTTTAAAATGTTTTGGCTAACATCTCTTCTCTTCTTATGTCCACTTTGCTTTTTTGCAAACTGCTTGCGAACATTTTTAGGTAGCTTTAGCGGAAAGTATTATTACTAACTATTATTACCTTACTTGACATTTTTAAAGGAAGATTTTTTTATTAATTTATAAATAGAAAAGCTGACATTGGTTTAAAAAGTTTAACTTTAATACAAGTTGATATCAATACTTCTTGATTATTAGAAACATCTACTATTTATAAACTGTGTAAAAATTTAATAAAGAAAAAACGTATTGGAATATATTTCCTTCTTATTTAGTATAAATTGATAGAATAATAAATTTTTAACACTACATTTCGTTGGGGTTCACAGGCTCTATTGTAAATGAATTTTAAACCTATCCAGAGAAATTGTACAATGGTCATAAATCTTTACTTTAAGTACCTATAAATACGTATAGGGTAGGCATTTTAAGGGGGTAGCAACTACTACCTGATTTTATAACAGCAGGAGTTTTTGTAAGTTGCTGTAAAAAGTTGAAAATCGTTTCATTGAGTATTAAAAACCATCTATGACTTAAACAAAACTATCTTCAAGTTTAAAGGGTAAACGTATTTGCAAATAGCTTAAACACTGAGACAAGGGCAACCACAATAATTATAATACTATATTGTAGTATTTTGTAAGTTTTTGTACTGAATCTTTATGATATTTAATAATAAAACGTCTTAATAACGTAAAGAAAAGGAGTTTTATGTTTAACATAAAACTCTTCTGCTTTGCATTAATATTCTTTGAACACTTTGGAAGTTCATTAGAACCTACTTAATATTATAAGACAAACTTAAATTTAATTACTGAATGTACGTAACATAAGAAGAAAACTATACTTCCATTTGCATTTAGTAAACATTTTTTAAATAACTAAAACATAAAACAACACATATGTACTTAATAAAGTTCTGTGAAAAAAGACTGTTGAATTTTGTTTGAGCAAAAGACATCATTCTCGGACTATCTTGGCCTTTGTTAGTAAAATCGTCATTACTACGTAGTTTTTAAATAATCACGAACGTTCAGAAGATGGAAAGTTGTTTCATTGTTTGTTTTATGTAATGGTAATGCCAAAGTAAAAAATTAATACCAAAATTTTCAAAAATAATTTCAGATTCGTAATCTGCGACTCAAAAAACTACCAGTGTGAACCTCTGAGAATGACAATTATTAAATAAAATTATACATAGTTCATGTTTGGCATAAATTTATTTTGCAATATCATTAATTTGTCAGTCTATTTTTTTTATTTAAAACTTCGTCTTCTATCGCATAAATCTTTAATTTATTCTTAAGGCAGTACAGATCATGCAATCAATTACCGCGCCGCGTTAATCGCACGTTAGGTAAAACACTCAATCTAAACAAGCAAGCGCTTAACGCAGCATCGTCGCGCCGTCAGTATCATGATTCACAAATTATATTAGTCAGCGTTACCGTTTTAGTACATTTGTACAAATTCAGTACAATTTTGCTATTGTAGTACTAGTACATAAGTACATTCTCGGACCAATCAACCACAATTTAAATAGTATGTTTTCTGGATCTTTATACATTTGACGATTGTTTAGTGCATATCAATAATAAACCTATGAGGGACCTACAAGCCAAGTGGTACAAGTAACGTTTTTTGTCAAAAAGAGCTATGTATTGAAATAAAATACGCACCTACCTATGTACCAAGGAAAATCCACAGTAACTGGACAGATGTTGAGACATAGTGGGTAAAAGTTTGACTATTTAGAAAATCGCTTACCATAATTGGAATCTTGCATCCTTTGTGCTCTAAAAGTGTACTTTTGAGTTAGTCGTGTGAACCATAATGTATGTTAACGCTTTTAAGATTGTGTTGTTATTGTATTATTTCTATATCACGAGCAACAAAGGAGTTTGTAGTATTTTGAATGTTTAAGATTTTTACTTGTTTTAGTTGAAATCTGATCATTTTGCGAGTGCGAATAAAAAACAATTGTAACAAAAATGACATTCATGACAAAGAACAACAATGTGGCCAGAACTTTAGTCTTATTAAAGCATCAAAAGAAACGGTCATTTAGAGATGTCTATATTCCACAATCTTGGTCTAACGTCGTACGAGGAAAAACCAAAATTACGTTGCACTCAATACTATTTGCCGGAGTGTTATATGATGGCACAGTGGGTAAGAACCATCACTATATAGTTTGTTGTCTACATGTTTTAAAGATATTAAAGAATATCAAACAGTTCCAGTGCGTAGTCTGAACTTAACAGACATTCAAAATGGTGCGGCGACTTAAAACTCCAAGTACGCAAACCGCGAAACCACCAATTTCTTTAATCCATATCTTGCGTTGCATTCGAAGTGAACTCTTCAATATGCACTGTGTAATCAGGAGTCGTGGAAGTTTGGTAGTTGATGGCCTGCCTCTGCCTACTGCAACGGTAAGATTGGTATGCCCTTCTTCCAATTGCTTGCACCACTTTCTAATTTCCTATCGCGATATGGCATTTCCATACACAACTGACACTCCACGATGGATTTCTTAGATTCAAGAAAATTTTAGAAGATTCAAGTGGGAAGAGTTTCAAGCTATCAGGCCATTTTCAATACCCGTTATGTTCAAACTAATGTTTAAATGTTTAACACCCAGTTAACAGGTAAACAACAAACTATATTATGATAGTTCTAAGCCGTTGTGCCACTTCTATAAAGCTCGAGTAAATAGTGCAACTTAAATTTTGATACCGCTTTGTATCTAAAAATAGCCAAAAGTTCACTGTGGTTATAATGAATGATGATGATTTTATTAGCTTAGATTTCCTTAAACCGTTTTCCAAAAACACAGGTTTATGCAGGAATCAGATCTACGCAGTTAGTGGTTGAATTTTAGAATGGAGCATCCTTTCACACCATCCGAAAATATATAGAAAAGTATTTTGAGTAAATATACTATTACTTAGATATGAAATAAAATATTTTGCACTTGTACCCTGGTTTTTTATTGACTAAGCAGACATGTTTGGAGTACCAGGGGTACAAATGCAAACACATGCTAAGAAAATACTGATAGAAGACATTAACAATGAATAAAATGATCTCATATTTTAGAGAGAAGTACAAAACAGTATAAGCAAAGGTAAAATATAATAACAAACTAATTAAATAACATACTTGAATTACAAAAATTATCAAAATTTAGCTCTGATTATCTAACATGTTACATTGCACTTATACCCCTTGGCTTCTAGTCCCCCTCATATAAAATAATGAGTTTTTCATCCGTACTACATATAATGATTTTCATTTATAATACTACAAATACATAATAAAAGTGTAAAATACGTTGTAAGATGTAATTCTGAACAAGTACATAATTTATATGTGCTGATTTTTGTTTTATTAACATTTAAACAAAATTTAAAAGGCTGAGTTGAAAATAGTGCAACTAAAAAGTAATTGATAAACATA
This sequence comes from Agrypnus murinus, assembly GCA_929113105.1. Taxonomy (NCBI): domain Eukaryota; kingdom Metazoa; phylum Arthropoda; class Insecta; order Coleoptera; family Elateridae; genus Agrypnus; species Agrypnus murinus. Next base: position 103,220,818 of record OV816025.1, read on the forward strand.
TTTAACAATTTACATAATAATATTAACATTATAACGTTCTGGTGTTCTTATCTTGTCCGATGACTTATTTATTACGTAGTAATTATTTTTGATTATTTTTTCTTTAATAAGAATTCACCCTGCTTTTATAGAATTTTTGTGAAAAATGTCCTTTTATACTTTATAAAGTAAGAAATATCTTCAAAAAGGGAATTTTTTTAGTTCCTAGCATTCTCCCACGCAAAAACGCGTGACCATGTATACGGTCCAATGCAATTTCGTGTACCTCGCTATGCGTAAATCGCGCGATAGAATGGGGAATCTCGTTGCAACGCGAATCAACTAAAATTTACGCGCATTTGAATGTATACTTGTCTTATGCAATGCTATGTAGTCAATAACGTGCGTTAATAATCGCGCATTAGCTAACACCTCATGTGCACTGGGACTTGATAGAGAACTGGAAACATCTTTTTCAAATTTACAAATAATAAAACTGACATTTGTTTAAAAAACTTAACTTTAATACAAGTCAAAGAGCAATACTTGCTTTTTGTAAAATCTCAGTTGTAAACTAACAGGGTTCAGTGTTGCATACGTTTTAACATTATCATTATCCCCAAATTCGTAGAAATCACCAGACTTACAATTAGTTGACGTTTCCAGTTCTCGCAGTACCTAATTACTCTTACATTCGTGTCGAAATTCTAATATAAGTATCCGAGGCAGGATTATTGCTATTAGATTTTTTTTTCTGTATGACAGTTTCAGAAGATAATCTTGTAGGTTGGATAAATCATTTTTGATAAAAGAGGTAATTCCAAATGTTTTTTATTTGCATTAGAAACCTTTTTAAAAGCAATTCATTCTCACATAAGGCATAAGTAGGATAAATTAAATGACAAACTATTTGCCTTATTTTCTACTCTACTTTTAAAGTAAAATATTATCTAAAATGGCTACATTAAATACTTTTAATTTTTTGGCTCAAATTCATTTTAAGTATTTACTTCGAGCGGGTATCCATTTAAAATAACTAGAGAAAAATTACCACGTGTGAGAAGTGTGCGTAAAGATCCGTGACAAATTGAAAACACATTTCTTTACTTCGGAATATTCCGTTAACCTCACTGAGAACACCAGGTTTACTATAGTGTCATATTGGCAACGTCGAAGGGACTCTTATGTGACCATGAACGTATATTTTTAATATTACGGGTCTCGCATGTTCGTTGCACTTCAAAGGGTCTCGGAAGACTGTCATAAATATTACTTTTTGAAAATTTTTACCCCTCACACTAAATAATTCCTAAGACCAATAAATACATCCCAAAACACCAAAATACACAGTTTTAAAATAATTTTTTCGATCGGGTCTCGGGTTGTCTGTTCCGTATCGCGGGTCTCGGATGTGTTGCTATTTACGTATATATATATATATATATATATATATATATATATATATATATATATATATATATATATATATATATATATATATATATATATATATATATATATATATATATATATATATATATATATATATATATATATATATATATATATATATATATATATATATATATATATATATATATATATATATATATATATATATATATATATATATATATATATATATATATATATATATATATATATATATATATATATATATATTTACGGCCACTTATCAAAGTGAGGACATATCATGAACCATAGTTAATGAGGACCACCCTTATAAATGGTCACAGCTTTGCAAATTTTTTTGTGATCACTTGTTTACTTGTTCTAGTTATGTATCTCGCAAATATACACAGATTTCTTTGAATTTAAAAAAGTTTTATTTGCTGTGTATAATAATACCAAGTGAGGCTACACTATACTACTGACGACGTGAGGACCATATAATTAGATACGATTTAATCGCAAAGTGAGCCCCAATATCAAATTATACACAGGTTTTAAGTATAACATGAGGACCGGCGCTGTTGCCATCATTTGCTTTCATTATCATCAGCAAAAATGCATGCTATTCTATTATTGGAATTTGTTAGTTGGTCGGTCGTCAGTATAAAACTAATTTGATGATAACAGACTTTTTTGTAGAAAAATAAATTATCTATCTTTTTTATTAAAACAATTTTTTAATTGCTTGCAAATTAATGTTTTAAGAGTTATTACACAGCAAAGTTTTCACTTTTTAGTTTTGCTAAATAATTCGCAAACGGCTAACATCTCACTGAAACAGGAAAACATTGCAGTGTAATAACTCTTAAAATATTAATTTAACAAAAAAATTGTTTAAATAAAATAGATAGATAATTAATTTTTCTATAAAAAATGTCTGTTCTGTTTTCTTCGTAAGACTATTTCTCCAGACTATTTGGATTATTTACTGGCTCCCTAACTTAACTATTTCCTGTTGGCTGTTGCATTGCCTTCTAGAATGTTTAAACGAATGCTTGACCGCTTAGATCAATTAAATTTAGACGAAAAATTAGATTTAACTATTGATTAAGATTCTGGTGTTTCTCATCATTTTAATGGTAATTGTGCTAGTAATATTAACAGCCTGCTATTAGTGGGACAGATTAGTGAATTGATAGCTAAGTACCACATACTTTACTTTAAAATCTAAATGTATTACTCCTAATAATTAATTATTATTAATAGTTAGATTAGTTTCACTAATAATTATAGATGTAAATCTGTATAATATGTTAATTATTCTGAAAATGCTAGTAAAATCAGTAAATATTGTCGCCTAATTTAAAATGCTGAGTTTGTTCCATCTCATTTTTAATTAAATTTAAAAATTTGTCTGTAATTTCCTTACGGTACGTGTTAAAAAGAATATATGTATTTATCTTCCTACCTAAACCGATCTTGGCTTGTAGCAAAGAAAAGTGGTTATTCTATATTTAGGGTATTTATTAGACCAAAAAGAATGCATATAAAATCTATATTTCCGTGTAAAAAGATATAAGAAGGGGGATTAATATCGCTCTTGGTATTTTTAATATTTAATTCTAGTTATTTTTTAAATGCTTGTAATGAACCGTATGTGAATCTGCCATTTAAATTTAACCAACCAATAATTATTGTGAATGACTTTTCAGCATTAACTGTGCCGTCTATGAACTCAAATCTTACTAATCCTCCAGCTGACATATAGCTATAAATCATTACGCCTTGAGGAAACTTAACATTAGGTTTCAAGCAGTATTTATGGAATGCTTCTTGTTTAGCTCTGATTACTCTTTTGCGAGAGTAAAACTAGAACAAAACTGCTTAATGTTAAGTTTCCTCAAGACATAATGATTTGAGGCTGTATGTTATCTAGAGGATTAAGAAGATTTTAGTTCATAAACAGCATAGTTAACGCTGACAAGTATCTGCAAAACGACGAGTAGCATGGGCTAAAACTAAGTTGTCCTGGGCAGAAATGCTGGTCTAAGGTCATATTCATCAACTAGTTAAAGTCTGGTGTATCAGTTAGTTACTCTCGGAAAAGATTGATCAGAGCTAAATACGAAGCATTCCATAAAGACTGCTTAAAACGTACCGTTAATTCTCCTTTTAAGGCGTAATGATTAGTACCAAGAACTTATAAATAAAGGAAATTAGGATTTCAAAAAAGGCGAAACACCTTGTGCATATTGGGTTAGATTCAAAAATTCAGTAGTGCAGGTACTCTTCTAAAATTAACTTGCCAATACGAATTTTTCAGCCGACTGCTATCAAGAATATCGATAATATCGCCTGATGGATTTTGCCGAAGAGATGCTAAGATAAAGGATGACTGTACCACGATCGCGTCCGGTTCTCAACGAATTTTTCTTAGCTACTTCATGGCAATAGGGGACCATAAATAGTTACGCCAGAAAGTTCCTTGAGCAAATTTACTGGTGCAAATTGCTGATCCGTGTATGACATATCTCCTTTCTTCGATAACACAGAAAGAAGGCGAAGTACGAAAAAAAATTCGAACACTTTTGGTAGGGATTTAAATAAGCTTTATCTTACCTAACCTCCTTTATCTCGATAACCCTAATGGTTTCCTAGAAAAACGACAAAACCGGTAGGGGGCGTGGTTTATCCTCATTATTTCTTCGAGCTCACCACCTACAGGTGTTGACTTTTAAGGAGTTGTTTAATAACCCACAAGGAAACCGTATGCAAAAATCCATGGACTTACCTCAACTTTCCGCTATTTTTTCTAAATTGATTAGACTAATTATAGCAGTCCAACATAAAGCTTTGTATGCAACTCGTACCTTAATCTATCTATCTGAGAAATCGCCAACATAAAGTTTGACAAAGTGGTAGTATCGATTGGCTTTATGGTAAGGTCATTTCAACCGAGGATATTTTATTTAACTACAATAGAATTGGTATAGGCACAAGTGAAACATGTAGTTGCTAATAATACAACATATACATACACTTGCTGATCTGAAAGAGCTTCTATCAAGGAATTTCTACCGTCACAAATATCATAAATTTAGGATCGAAAAGTTCCAGCAAAGAATTAACAAACGCATCTGACATACGGATGTTGATACGAGGGATGCTCTGTTAATAGTTAGTAGCAGGCCATGGAAGCTCAATTGGCTAGAAACAATTGCAACAATTGAATGTCGCATTAGTTAGCATTCGTTACCCACAATTGTCAAACGTTTCGATTTCTTGTGAAACGTAGTTAATTTTGTAAGGTAAGTAGTTGTGCATTTTTAATTCAGTTAAGATGAGCATTCCGCGAACTGCCTTTAGAGCTATGATTTTCTACGACTTTAAAAGACAGTTAGGATACCAGCAAAGCCATGAAAATTTGATAGCAGCATTATCCGCTGTTAGTCATTGGTTCCGCGAATTTCGACGAGGGCGAGAACTGCTAGAAGACTAAGCAAGACCTGCGGAAGCTGCCTGTTCAGAAAATGTTGATCGTGTGGCAAGCTTGATTCATTCCAATCGAAATATTACTTATAGGGAGATTCAGTAAGAAGTGAAGATTGAATCCTCGGTGGTGAATACCATTTGGCATAAACATCTTGGAGTAAGAAAGCCAGCAAGCCGTTGGATATCGCATTTGCTCTCAGAAAGTCAAAAACAGGCTCGAATAGACTGGTGTAAATTTATGTTGCAAAAATTTGACGGAGGAGCTTTCAGGCAAGTGGCATACATTGTAACTAGTGACGAATCTTGGGTATACAGTTACGACCCTGAAACTAAACAGCAGTCTAGTGTTTGGGTATTCGAAGATGAAGACTTGCCCACAAAAGTAATTCGTGGCAGAAGCTTCAAGAAGAAAATGATTGCTGTTTTTTCCGCCGATGTGGTCCTGTTGCTGTTATTCCACTTAAAGATCGCAGAACTGTTAATTCTGAATGGTACTGCGAAGTGGCTTTACCACAGATGTTTGCAAAATTACAGGCAGGTCGCCAAAGGACCGGTTTGCGTAACATCTTAGTCCATCATGACAACGCATCCTCCCACACTGCTGCCAGAACATTGGATTTTTTGAAAGATACGGAAGTTCAATTGGTAACTCATCCGCCGTATAGCCCAGATCTGGCGCCGTGCGACTTTTTTTTGTTTCCAACTTAAAAAAATGATGCGAAGTAAAAGATTTTCCAACGCAGATGCAGCAGTTACAGAATTTCAAAGAATTTTTGAGGACCTTTCAGAAAATGAATCTTCCGAATGTTTTAAAAAGTGGTTTCAAAGAATGCACAAGTGTATTAGTCTGAATGGAGATTATTTTGAAAAACAATAAAGATTGTTTGTTAAAAAATGCAACGGTCTTTTTGCTAATAACAATTTTCAGCGCAACCCTCGTATTGTACCAATATAAAATACTTTTTAATGTTTTTAATGATAGTGTTGCATTATGTCATCAGTCATATTTATAAATTGTTCACAACATAATAATAAAATAATAAATAAGTACCTACTAAATAAACTATATTTAAAAATATATATGTATAAATATATATAAAATTTTGTATTTCTTAATTTTCTCATTGAATTCATAATCAGCAACCCCAAAAACCCTCCAACATGAATTTCGCTCAAGTTGATGTAAAACTTCCCAAGTTATTAAATTGGGAGTGTAAAATGGGGGTTTCAACCCCCCGAGGGGGCGTGCCCCCATTTTAAACAGATTACATTTTATATTGGTCCAGTACTGAAGGCATTACAAAAGATTTCAAGTCGCTATCTTTAGATAGTAAAAACTAAGAACGTAATGCAAAAATTTACTCTACTACTAGGGCAGAGAGAAAGGATTACATAATAAGGTAACCAAAATGGTGTATTACTTTGCAAAATCACATTTTAAACACTTTTTGACGCTTTGAGCTTTTCTCTAAAATCAATAGAAACGGCGTAAATCGCATTTTCAATCTCAAATGCCGTTATTTTAGGACCGCCATTCTGGTGTCCGCCACTTTGAATTTTTCAATTTTCTCATTGGATTCATAATCAGCGACTCCAAGAACCCTCCCAACATAAATTTCACTCAATTTGGTTGCGTTATTAAATTAGGGGTACAAAATGGGGGTTTCAACCCCCCGAGGGGGCGTGCCCCCATTTTAAACATATAACATTTTATATTGGTCCAGTACTGAAGGCATTACAAAAGATTTCAAGTCTCTATCTTTAGATAGTAAAAAATAAGAACTTAATGCAAAAATTGACTCTACTATAAAGTTGGGAACGACCTCTTCATCCATCATCACATAGTGAATAATAAATATAATTGATATTCTAAATCTGTTCTAATAAATTATTCTTATTGTTAGTTTTATTAAATATTAATTTAAAAAGAGACGTTTTGATTGTAATATTTGGTACTTATAGTTATCAATTTTTATAAGCCTGCCTTGAGAAGTAAGAATTAAATTCATTGCGAGCTTTTATAATACAATGAAAGTTGAGAACATTTAGTAGTTGTGTAGGAAAGCCCTCATCTGATCGTCACCCGGTGATCAGTTTGAGGTTACAACTTATAACAGAATTCGACTTAATATACTATTTTGGGTTACCTACCGTTATGTATTTGTTCATAATGATTACTATTTCCATTTAAAGATTAAATCTGAAATTAAATTTTTTTTCAATGAATTTAATAAATGACTTATTTAATTATTGGGTGTATTAAATGCAGAAAAATAGTCTGCAGAGTATGTTGCGTCTAACTTTTCTTTCTAAAAGCAATAATACAAACAAACTTGCCAGCCTCGGTGGATTAGTGATTTGCATGTTTGCTTCATAATCCAAGGATCGCAGGTTCGGGTCTAGGCCACAACGGCCAATGACCACAACGGCCAATCGCTATTTTGGCCGTTGTGGTCATAACCACAACGGTCTCCGTGACCATAACGGCCAACAGCCACAACGGCCAATTTGACCATATCGCCCAACTCGAAACTTGACCATAACGGCCACCATGACCACAACGGCCAACTAGAAACTCCACCCCATCCGCCATTTTGACCACAACGGCCACCGACGCTTATGTATTGGCGTCGCTGGTGACGATGACCACAACGGCCAAAATGACCACAACGGCCAACTAGAGTGAGTGACCACAAGGGCCAAAATGACCACAACGGCCAACTATGGAGCGTGACCACAACAGCCAAAATGACCATAACGGCCAACTGTGGCGAGTGACCACAACGGCCAAAATGACCACAACGGCCAACTAGGGTGAGTGACCACAACGGCCAAAATGACCACAACGGCCAACTATGGAGCGTGACCACAACAGCCAAAATGACCATAACGGCCCACTGTGGCGAGTGACCACAACGGCCAACTTTTTTTCATACTGTTACTTTGGTTTAGTTAAAGCTCATTTCTCTCTTTTAACTTAGCCTGTATTTCAATAAGGTACGTCCAGAATTTAACAGCGAGGTCTGATGTCAAAGTAGCGCCGATTTAACGTGACTTACCTATATTGAAAAATGCTTTTTCTATATATGTTACAACTGCAGCCCTATGCAGTTGACGACATTTTTCTTTCTTAGTTTCTCGGCAAGTATCCCAGGCAGATTAAATTCTGAAAATTTGATACAGGTACACTATAACTATTTACAGAATCATGATACTTTAGTTCACAGGGTAGTTTATCTTTAACGTCAAAAGAAGTTTTTTTTCTATTACTTGTTTACCTACAGCAATCTTTTCATTTTGGGAACGTTTAAAAAAGTACGAAATAGAACTATAAAACAACACGTTTGACGTTTTATTTATAGATTTCCATTGCATTGAATTTGAAGTACGTAATTAGCTGTTTTTATCAGTTTTAAAATTTAAACTAAATGTAAATCTTCTCCTAAAAAATAAACACGATATCTACGAATCTGTCCAGTACTTAATAAAATCAATCTAGGGAGCAGCATGGGACGTAACCCCAGAAACAAACCGCAATAATCCAAAACAGTATTGCTCCATACGTATCCGAGAAAAAATACAAGAAAACGAGCTCTTAGAAAGTAATGACAGATTACTTGCGGACCGGGCGATAAAACGTAGTTTAATAGGGCCGTCAAAGAGTTTAAGAAATTATTAGATGAGCAGAGAAATCAAGATTTCCAGAACTATTTCCACTGCCTAACATCAACTAAAGCAACTGGCTGCATTATAGAACGTCATAAAGATCGTGTTTACGCCTCTCTTAACATTGAAGAAGAAAAATTCATACGGGACTTCCTTCAAGCGCGAAGTAAGGTCATCGAAACTGAAATAAATTCGAAGAAGTCCCCAGGTTTCGACGTAATAACTGGAAAACTCCTAAAGGAACGTTCATACGAGGGATTTCGCATGATAACTGTAATCTATAAAGGGATATTAAGGACGGGATACTTCTCTGGCCAATGGAAGGTGGTCCAAATAGCAATGGTGCCAAAACCGGAGAAACCGCCATCAGATGTGCCCTCATACAGACCTATTAGTCGTTACCCGTCAATGGTTTGTAAAAAATTGTTCGCCATGCGAATGTCACCGCTAATTGACGAAAATCAGCGAAAGCCCAACTAACAGTTTGGATTTCGTCGACAATACGCTACAATCGAACAAGTACTTGCATCAAAAATCAGGTTTGACCTGGAGACCAAAACATTCTGTTCAGCGGTATTCATAGACACAAGCCAAGCATTTGACAGGGCGTGGTATGTATCAATTATGTTTTGACCATGTAAGACGTCTGTCTAGGTGGAACCCTAGATATTTGACCTAATCTTCTTGAGTAGTGAGTTTCCGTTAAGGTGAACTAGAGGGCAAGTAGTTTTTTTAGTAGTATAAGTGGCCTGTGTTGGTTTTTGTATATTTGCTTTAATGCGTCGTGTTCCATCATCTTTCAAAAAGGCTTAGGTGGTTTGTAAGTTTCTGAAAACTATATCTGCATTAGTATGGGAAGCCAGTATTGCCATGTAGTCCAAGAAGGTTGCTATTGTCGTGTTTCTAGTTGAAGATTAGGTATAATGTCGGACCAGTCGCGCGACACCAGATGTTGTGGATAGAAGGGCTGAAGTGGAGTCTGAATATTTCACGAAAAAGTATCTTTTAGTGAGGTATGACGTGAGGATTTGAAAGAAGGTATACGGTAAATGTCACTTGAGGTTGTAGAGTAGATCTACATACATACCACGCCCTGTCAAATGCTTAGCTTGTGTCTATGAATACCGCTGAACAGAATGTTTTGGTCTCCAGGTCAAACCTGATTTTTGATGCAAGTATGTGTACTTGTTCGATTGTAGCGTATTGTCGACGAAATCCAAACTGTTAGTTGGGCTTTCGCTGATTTTCGTCAATTAGCGGCGACATTCGCATGGCGAACAATTTTTTACAAACCATCGACGGGTAACGACTAATAGGTCTGTATGAGGCCACATCTGATGGCGGTTTCTCCGGTTTTGGGACCATTGCTATTTGGGCCACCATCCATTGGCCAGAGAAGTATCCCGTCCTTAATATCCCTTTATAGATTACAGTTATCTTGCTAAATCTTCAAATTCAATGCAATGGAAATCTATAAATAAAACGTCAAACGTGTTGTTTTATAGTTCTATTTCGTACTTTTTTAAACGTCCCCAAAATGAAAAGATTGCTGTAGGTAAACAAGTAATAGAAAAAAAACTTCTTTTGACGTTAAAGATAAACTACCCTGTGAACTAAAGTATCATGATTCTGTAAATAGTTATAGTGTACCTGTATCAAATTTTCAGAATTTAATCTGCCTGGGATACTTGCCGAGAAACTAAGAAAGAAAAATGTCGTCAACTGCATAGGGCTGCAGTTGTATATAGAGAAAGCATTTTTCAATATATCGTTCAGTAACCTTGTCATCAAAAGGGTGGTCTACCTTGCATGAAATGGGGTAGTAGACTTTTTTTATATTGTATGTGATAGTACCAAGATGCCAAATCCAATTTTTCGACCTCCGCGACCTTCCGGATCACCGCCAAAAAGAGGTAAAACCGCCGAAATTATGCACTTTTTTTAGGTTTGGCCAATTCTGACCATGAAGGAGCACTTTTTCAAAGAAGACAATTCTATTCATTTCAAAAGTACATTAAGTTTGTTACAATCTAAGACCAAAATGATTACTATAGGGCTAATAGTTTCCGAGATATAGCTCCTCCGAGTTCATCGAAAAAGCGGTAAGACCCCCGAAAATATGCTTTTTTTTAGATTTGGCCAATTTTGACTATGAAGGAACACTTTTCCAAAAAAGATAATTATATTCATTTTGAAAGCACATTAAATTTGCTACAATTTAAGACCAAAATGGTTACTTAAGGTCTAATAGTTTCCGAAATATCGCTCCTCAGAATTAGTCGAAATTTACACCCATGCTATTTTTCAAGTATTAACCTATAGAACTGAGTTCAAAGGTTCAAAATAAGAATAGAATAGAATTGAATAGAATAGAAAACCTTTAGTCTTATTCAAACAAATTCATTTTTTACATTGGAATCTTAAAAATAATCCCTCGTAAATGGTTCATGTTGTCAAGTGGATATTACCAGAAATATGAAAAGGCGACAGGGAAAACGCGTTTCAATTTTGTCTAAACCGCTTGGAAGGTCCAGGTACAAGATACTCTTCAGCCTCTGTGTCCATGTTCTTTTGTTCTTCTTCAGCCTGGTCAATTCATTTTAAGAGTACATTAAATTTGCTACAATTTAAGACCAAAATGGTTACTAATGGTCTAATAGTTTTCGAGATATCGCACCCCAAAGTTGGTCAAAACTTCAACCCATGCTATTTTTCAAGTATTAACTTATAGAATTGGCATCAAACCTTTAATAATACCTCTCAAATAGTTCAATAATGTATAAATTTAGTATATGAAACATTCGGTTCGGGTTACATTAACATGCAAACGCATTTTGCGACTGGTTGCTGCATCACCCTCCATTCCCTAATACGAATGTCGTCATGTCTATAAGCAGTGGACTTGTTGGAGTGGAAGAGGTCAACTGTCACATGGCTAGAGATATGGGTAAGGAAGCGATGTTGAAGGTTGTAGGGGAAAACTACGAAAATTTCAAATTCAAAAGGAAGAATAAAGTGGTATCACTTTCTTCTGTGAATACTGTGACTGTTGGCAAGAGACAGGTGACGGTTGACCCCCTAACACTGTGGCACAGGCTATGCGTTATGAAACAGCCGGATGAAGAACTGAAGAACTTCACACACGACCTTTCACCATATCCTCTGTCCCTACTAACACAGTAACATCTACTTTCAGAAGTGCGGAAGAGGTAAAATACCAGATGTCCTCTATTCAACCACCTGGATATCTTCTTACCGTCACCTCAAGCCCTTCACCCATGCCTTTAGTGGATGTGATTCTACGTCATGCTTCTTTGGTCAGGGATAAAACAAGTTGTTATCAGTAATTCAAAAGAATTCGGACCTCAAGGAGAAAGCAGCAGTTTTCCAACTCAGAAGCAACACCTGACGAAGTAGCTGAAGCAGGAGAGCAAATTATCATTGCGCTGTAGGGTGAAAACAACTCAACGAAAAGCCTCAATTATCTGAGCTATTAGCTCTTTACAAAGGCTGCAACCAAGACGAACTTTAACCTTGCCAGACTACCTCCCACTCAAGAAGCTGTGAATCGATCCGCTCGAATGGGGGTGGGTTCTTACAGCTCACGGCCTTTATGATATCGAGGGATGCGGCCCCTTCCCACCTCATGCAAATGATCTCCTGCAACTGCAAGAAAGGGTGTGACAATGCATGCTGTTGCAGAAAAGCAGGCTTGAAGTGCTCTATTGTATGTAGCCAATGTAGTGAACAGTCCTGCGAGAATCGGCCAGATATCATCGTTGACATGGATACTGCCAAGCTCGATGACCTACTACATGACGATGAGCTAGATGGACTGCTTGTATATCCTAACAGCCCTCCAGATAAGGAAATTGACCAGGCTGAAGAAGTACAGGAGAACATGGACACAGAGGCTGAAGAGTATCTTGAACCTGGACCTTCCAAGAGGTTTAAACCAAATTGAAAGGCGTTTTCCCTGTCGCCTTTTCATATTTCTGGTAATACCCACTCGACAACATGAGCCATTTACGAGGGATTATTTTTAAGATTCCATTGTAAAAAATGATTTTGTTTGAATAAGACTAAAGATTTTCTATTCTATTCAATTCTATTCTATTCTTATTTTGAACCTTTGAACTCAATTCTATAGGTTAATACTTGAAAAATAGCATGGGTGTAAATTTCGACCAATTCTGAGGAGCGATATTTCGGAAACTATTAGACCTTAAGGAACCATTTTAGTCTTAAATTGTAGCAAATTTAATGTGCTTTCAAAATGAATAGAATTGTCTTTTTCGGAAAAGTGTTCCTTCATGGTCAAAATTGGCCAAATCTAAAAAAAGTGCAAAATTTCGGCGGTTTTACCTCTTTTTGGCGGTGATCCGGAAGGTCGCGGAGGTCGAAAAATTGGATTGGGCATCTCGGTACTATCACATACAATATAAAAAAAGAAATCTACTACCCCATTTCATGCAAGGTAAAATGTACTAGGTTACTGGGCTAATAGGTAAGTCACGTTAAATCGGCGCTACTTTGACATCAGACCTCGCTGTTAAATTCTGGACGTACCTTATTGAAATACATGCTAAGTTAAAAGAGAGAAATGAGCTTTAACTAAACCAAAATAACAGTATGAAAAAAGTTGGCCGTTGTGGTCGCTCGCCATAGTTGGCCGTTATGGTCATTTTGGCTGTTGTGGTCACACTCCATAGTTGGCCGTTGTGGTCATTTTGGCCGTTGTGGTCACTCACCCTAGTTGGCCGTTGTGGTCACTCGCCACAGTTGGCCGTTATGGTCATTTTGGCTGTTGTGGTCACGCTCCATAGTTGGCCGTTGTGGTCATTTTGGCCGTTGTGGTCACTCACTCTAGTTGGCCATTGTGGTCATTTTGGCCGTTGTGGTCATCGTCACCAGCGACGCCAATACATAAGCGTCGGTGGACGTTGTGGTCAAAACGGCGGATAGGGTGGAGTTTCTAGTTGGCCGTTGTGGTCATGGTGGCCGTTATGGTCAAGTTTCGAGTTGGGCGATATGGTCAAATTGGCCGTTGTGGCTGTTGGCCGTTATGGTCACGGAGACCGTTGTGGTTATGACCACAACGGCCAAAATAGCGATTGGCCGTTGTGGTCATTGGCCGTTGTGGCCAGGCCCCGCAGGTTCGATCCCCGGCTGAGCTGGTAATTTTTAATAGCGGAGAAAAATTAAAAACATGCCTTCTTCTCGGATAGGAAGTAAAACTGTAGGTCCCGTGTCAATGCGATGTTTGGCACGTTAAAAATCCCTACTTGGGGTGGAATTCCCTGAGGGAGTAAAGTGTTTCCTTGACAACAACAACAAGTAAACAACAAAAAAAAGTAATCGCGGTACATGTTAGGATTTATTATCCTGAAACTATGTGATTTTGGCAATTGTCCGAATGACATGTAACGAAATTTTGAATTTTTGCGATTAAGTCCTTTAGACGTGCAAAAATAGCGTATATACCACTGGACTAAAAGTGTTTTTTAAGTGTTAATTAATAATTGAAAAAATGCATTTTAGTCCCTGAATATATAATATACATTATATCCGCTCGGGTGATTATGACATGATTATGACCTATTTTGCGGACTGTTTCTAGAGCGTAAATCGCTAAATTAGAGCACCCCCTTTTACTACTCTTGTTTAGGACGTCTCCATAGTAATAAGAATAATTATAGACCATAGCACCTACCTACTTGAAGTTTAGGACTTTTTAAATTATTTTTATTTTAAATTAAACTTAATTTAATCTTAGACCGCACATTTAAAGTACGCATTTCGGGCTTAATTAGTGTTTTAGAGCCCTTTATCGTCTTAGCGCCTTCGGTTTTCGCTTCAGGCGCTAACTGACTGCACGGGCTGTAAGACACTCAATTAAGCCCTTAATATACTATTAAAGACTAGAAAAAGCCTAATCTTGATTAGGTGAAATGTCATTCGAAAAAAAATTATTTTATTCTTAATTAATACAAAAAAATAAAAAGGCTGCAAGTCCTCGAAGATTTATTAATCTCTTTTACAATGTATTTTAGTTTTATTGCCTAATTACAAATAATCAGACGTCGATGAAATTAAATCTAAAAATTTCCCTATCGAAATTTTGTAACAGCACAATAATACAACTTTAATAAACCGATTTCCGCTCGTAAGAAATAAATCGGCTATTTAGGGTATTTCCGTTCTCTTCTGTAATAGAATTAAAATCAATATTGTATAACTTTCATTTCCATCGTTGCCACTTGTTCGGATCTCACTTTGCGCATCATTCATACAAGCTTCACACAAGAAATTATACGTCTGAAAAATATACATCTGGCGCAGCGACTCCAGGCGTCAACTCCTTGAACTAATCTGTATAATTCTAGCCGTTTTGGCAACATCTGAGGTCCAGCCCATTTTTTCAGTATCGCCAACTTATACCTTCGAAAAGCTCTACACGAAATATTATCGAATTTCAAAGTGAGGTCCGTATATTTGTCCTCACTTTGTTTGTGGACCTCACTTGAAACGTGAACTTTGTTCATACGGACCTCACTTTATACACTGGCCGTAAATATATATATATATATATATATATATATATATATATATATATATATATATATATATATATATATATATATATATATATATATATATATATATATATATATATATATATATATATATATATATATATATATATATATATATATATATATATATATATATATTGTAATGATGTTCGTCGACTTAACCAAAAAAAAATCGACCAATTCTATAAAAACTAAAAGTTGGGCGCCAGCTCACTCAGATTGAGCATGATAAACATGTTACAAAATTCAAAAAGTTAATTGAAATTGTTGATCTCAGGTAGTGTCATGAAAAGTTCTCAAATTCCTTCTTTCCTAAGAAAAACTAATAAATTACTTTTATGATTCAAATAACGATCAGACTTTACATTCTGTCTAATAATAAAAAAAAAATAACTATTACGAGTATCACCAAACTGAGAATCTAGATTGTTGTCTTGTAGCTGAAAATTCTCTTGCACACACAAAACAAAAAAAAAAATGTTTCACCACACAATATTTTCCTACCTGGAAAAGCTCGCCGGAACATCAGCAGCTGAAGAGCTCATAGTTGATGCAGGACGCATGATTGCCAGGAAGCTGCCATCCAGGATGCCTTGGAGTAATATGGAACATGGATTCAGCTTACCGTTCTTGAAGATTTGTTGATTAATTTCTTTGATTTTATAGAGTAAGTCCTGTTTTGTTGTTTTGTTTATTAATCTTTTATTGCAGTATTGTATACGCAATTTATATCTAATGCTTTTTTATTTTTAATAAAATAAAAACACAATAAGACTTTAGTATTTTTATTTCCCGCTATCCCAAACAAAAAATATTATTTCCACATAAACAAATTACAAACATTAGGCTATAACAGTGATGAACGTTATTTTTACATTAATCTTTATTATTATTAATTTATTATATTTTTTGTGAACTTTGCTGTTTACACTTTTGTTTTAAATATTTAAAATTACTATTGCGGTGAACTTTATTGTTTACACCTTCTATTCAAATATCTAGTAATACCACGGTGAACTTAACTGTTTACACCTCAAGCATCTCTAAACAAGTCCTCTACATTTCAATTCTCTCCCAAAACCTGACACACAAAGTGCCCTCTAGTAGAATTTTCAAAATTCTTCAAAATATTCACAATTCTTAATATACAGTCTAATGCAATATTTTTGATTTACAAAATTAAATATAAAATAACGTATTAAATTAATGACACAATTTATAAATGTTTAATTAGTCTGATTGTTTCCAATATAATAATTTGAAACTACAATTTCAATATAATAAAAATTTGCGTACAATAAATTTCAAAACCATTAGCGTCTCATAAAATTGGGCTTAATCACAAAAAGAAAATTCATATTTCGTTCTTTCATAACGGAAACTCATTAATGATCACCTAACATCACGAAAATTGACCTTAGCCTAAAAAAAAATATTTTCCTTTTAAATAAATATTTTAAAGGGCAAAATCCACTACATTTACCCCCCCCTTGGGTACAATAAAAGTTTTATCCCCATATTGATAAGAACTTGAAATTGTAGCCATAATAAAAATAAAATAATGCCACAAATAAAAAAAAGACTCATATTGCTCATTTGTATTTCTACCTTCTTATAGAAACCAAAACATTTTTTTTTTACAAAAATCCGTTTTTTCTTATTAAACCAATTAAATTTTGTTTTGTTTTTATCAACTACTGTTTTTATTTTGAATAAGTCATAAATTCTTTTTATTCTCACTGTTATAAATTTGGTAGCTTCATTTAAAAAATCTTCGTCCAACTCTCTATCTATGAACTTATCCATTCTATCTTTTTCTTCGATATTTTTAATATTATCTTCATCAGACTCATTAACTTTTACAATTATAATTTCTTTACTACTTTCTTCAATAACCGCTTCTAAAGAATACTTCATCATACTATTAAAATCTTTTTCATTTCCTTCTTTTTCATCTATTTCATTTTTCTCCAAATCAATTTCTCGTACTAATCTCTCTTCTAAATTATCTATTCTTTGTTTTGTTTCATAATCTGTCTCTTTGGAATCCTCTTCCTTTTCACTTAATTTAATATCGTCAAGAAGTAGCTTCGGTTTATTCTCTTGTGTGTCTTGTTCCACTTTGAGAAAATCGTTTATTCTATCTTCTTCGCACCTCTCTATTTCCTCGTACATATCTTCTTGAATATCTTCTATCTCTGTTGTTTCATTAGGTTCATATCTTAGTAGTTTGGTTAAACTGGCTGTTTCGTTTTCTTGTTCTTGTAAGGATTGTTCTATCTTTTTGAATCTTTTGTTGAAATCATGTAAAAGCTTTTCTGTACTTTGTTGTTGAATGTTTAGTTTTTCTTCTTGATTTTTAAATTTTTCATTTAGTTCTTGTTGCAGGTTTTGTTGCATGTTCATTTGTTGTTCCATCTTCAGTAGTAACTGTTGCAGAAGATCAGGCTTTTCTACTTGTGATGGAATCTGTCCTTCTTGTTGATCTAGTACAACTGGTTCTACATCTTCTTTAGTTTCCGCATTAAAAAGCTGTGTAATATTTTCAAGTGTAAGGTCTGAGTCTACAGCCTCCATTTTTAATAAATTAGTTTTCCTAATCGACTTGATACCAGAATCAAATGCAGTAAGGATGTTTTTAGGAGAAGTCATATGAATAAACCTTTGATACCAGAAAACCGTACGATAAATTATTCGGCAATTTACAATCCGTTTTTGTAAAATGTTTTAATTTGTCTAAAACTAAATACGTGAGAGAAAAAAAATTGTTTCGTCCTTTTATAATTATATAAATTTCCCTTTTGAGGTAGATTAAACACAATGCAAAATTACAATAAGATGTAAACAAGTCAAAACAGTTTTCTTTATCTGCTTTCCTAGATTTATTTTTATCATCATCTAACACGACCAGTTCAAAGTATTTACCTTGAATTTAATCAAAATTCTATTGATATCAAATAAATTTTAATTTTTATCGTCTTTCCTCTAATAAATAACAAAGTTGTTTTTTAAAGAATTCAATTAGCTTAATATTTCATTTAAACCCCAAGTACATTAGTAAATACGTATCAAATACAAAGGAGCAAATCTAAGATAAAACAATCTTCTATTCGCAAAATATAAAAATGATAAAAGGTTTTAATTCCAATATCTTGATAAACTATTCTTATTTTGTAAAGAGTTTTTTATGTACTAACAAAATATTCATATGGACACAATTTCAAGTAAACGGATAGAGGTTGTTTTTGTAAAATTCCTCTCATAAATGTTTTTCATCTCTTGACAAAAATTTGGTTTTTTAGTCTATTCAAAACTGTTCAAATTTATAAACAGCTAGATAAAATAATTAAGATTCACTAAATACAGATGGCAAACATAGCTTAATCGTTTAATTTTGTGTTTGCGAAACTTAAAAAAAATATTCCACATAAAAGCAAAATCCCACCCAGTTTCAAAATGTTGATAATCAAAATATGAATCAATTTCAAATGTACTGGATTTCTATTTATGAAAAACAAAATTCTTTTCTCTAGTAGATTATTATTCCAAATCATAAACAATAATGCAAATAAAATTATTTTTAAGGCACAAAGAAATTATCTTTTTCTTTCAAGCAAGGTCACATGTACCCAAATGGCAAACATAAATTTACAAACGTAAATGTGCAAAAACTTTTAATCTCAAACGAAAAACATCTTTCCCTTTTGTGTATATCTGTACAAATTTTCAAAACAACTAGCACAAATGTGGTTAACTATTAATTATTCTTAAGAAAGACCTTTAAAAAGCCCCACGTGCTCAGGCTGCCATTAAATGTAATGATGTTCGTCGACTTAACCAAAAAAAAATCGACCAATTCTATAAAAACTAAAAGTTGGGCGCCAGCTCACTCAGATTGAGCATGATAAACATGTTACAAAATTCAAAAAGTTAATTGAAATTGTTGATCTCAGGTAGTGTCATGAAAAGTTCTCAAATTCCTTCTTTCCTAAGAAAAACTAATAAATTACTTTTATGATTCAAATAACGATCAGACTTTACATTCTGTCTAATAATAAAAAAAAATAACTATTACGAGTATCACCAAACCGAGAATCTAGATTGTTGTCTTGTAGCTGAAAATTCTCTTGCACACACAAAACCAAAAAAAAAATGTTTCACCACACAATATTTTCCTACCTGGAAAAGCTCGCCGGAACATCAGCAGCTGAAGAGCTCATAGTTGATGCAGGACGCATGATTGCCAGGAAGCTGCCATCCAGGATGCCTTGGAGTAATATGGAACATGGATTCAGCTTACCGTTCTTGAAGATTTGTTGATTAATTTCTTTGATTTTATAGAGTAAGTCCTGTTTTGTTGTTTTGTTTATTAATCTTTTATTGCAGTATTGTATACGCAATTTATATCTAATGCTTTTTTATTTTTAATAAAATAAAAACACAATAAGACTTTAGTATTTTTATTTCCCGCTATCCCAAACAAAAAATATTATTTCCACATAAACAAATTACAAACATTAGGCTATAACAGTGATGAACGTTATTTTTACATTAATCTTTATTATTATTAATTTATTATATTTTTTGTGAACTTTGCTGTTTACACTTTTGTTTTAAATATTTAAAATTACTATTGCGGTGAACTTTATTGTTTACACCTTCTATTCAAATATCTAGTAATACCACGGTGAACTTAACTGTTTACACCTCAAGCATCTCTAAACAAGTCCTCTACATTTCAATTCTCTCCCAAAACCTGACACACAAAGTGCCCTCTAGTAGAATTTTCAAAATTCTTCAAAATATTCACAATTCTTAATATACAGTCTAATGCAATATTTTTGATTTACAAAATTAAATATAAAATAACGTATTAAATTAATGACACAATTTATAAATGTTTAATTAGTCTGATTGTTTCCAATATAATAATTTGAAACTACAATTTCAATATAATAAAAATTTGCGTACAATAAATTTCAAAACCATTAGCGTCTCATAAAATTGGGCTTAATCACAAAAAGAAAATTCATATTTCGTTCTTTCATAACGGAAACTCATTAATGATCACCTAACATCACGAAAATTGACCTTAGCCTAAAAAAAAATATTTTCCTTTTAAATAAATATTTTAAAGGGCAAAATCCACTACAATATATATATATATATATATATATATATATATATATATATATATATATATATTTGTACAAAGCCTATAAGATTAAATTGTTATTGTTTTATGAAGATCCTATCATGCTTGATGCAGAGCACAAGTACTTTAGCAACGCGTATGAATCTTCTCATGAAGTAGAGTAGAATGATATCAATGTTGTATATAGATCAAGAAAGATAACTTACCTACCTGCGCTTTTTGTTACTCATTAGGTATTATCATGCCTGATCTCTTGGATAAGAATGTCTTCACTGTAATAAAAGCCAATCATTTCGATAGCTGAGTTCCTCCAAAACGCTAGAATGGCGTAAGCCCAAGGGGGCATCGCAAAAGAAGAACCTAAGCTACCATTTTATTAAAAAAAAAACTTTAAAAGATTGTTCAACGCTGTCCCCTGCAAATGGTTTGCATTTGTGGCTTGGTTCTTGTCATCTACTCCACTACGAAGGCAGATCATCACTAAAAATCAAAACTGCCGTTTTGTTCTTCTTCCAGATTTTTCTTCTTTTATTTGCAGTGTAAGATGTTGAGTAGGCTTCCACGTCAGAAGCGCAGATTGCATTTCACATCTCAAGGGAGTGTTATTCCAGAATTTGTCATTGGAAATAACCCAATTTCTCTTCAAATCTTGCTTCTTCTTCTGTTTTTGTCATTGATTTCAAATAAATATTAAAAAGAAAGTGTTGTACTTCGGAAAATACATTAATGATAAAATCAAGTCACAATTTCTTTCTATGCTTCTGATAGGCTAAAATATTCCATTTCCAGCAACTTCTGCATTTTCACCACCTAGATTTTCAAGTCGAATCTACATGTGCGAATCGGCTAAAATACTCTGTTCAAATCCAATTTAGTCTTGATCTTAAAAGACCCCGATGTCTTTTAGAATTTCTAGTCGTGTAGAATTTGCACTAAAGTTTTCGGGCTGTTCAGATTTTATATTAGTGAGTTTATTAATCGTGTCGCTATTCTCTGACAGGTTGGGGTTTTCGGTTAGTTGAACTTTTCGAAAAGATTGAGCGTTTGAGTCAGTAGAGTTTTCGTTATTTTGAATAGAAGTCTTTCTTACTTTCCTATTCTAGTATGCAAGCAATTGGAACAATTTCTTTTTCAAACCGAACATTTCCAAATGAAAGATTTTTAAATCTACCTGGGCAGTATTCTGGGGTAATCTCAAGTGAGATTCTTATTTTCATTTTGTTTGTTTAAAATCTGACCATTCTTTGAGTTAAGTAGGAAATAGATTTCATCCAGTTTAAAACTGACACTACTTATAAGGGGTGTGGATGCATTCATTATCTTAATGATAATATTGAGGGCGGAGGATTTGGGCGCGGCTGTTTCGGCGCCGGACACTTCGGCGCGAGGACATTTCGGCGCAGGGACGCTTCGGCGCGGACCACTTAGGCGCAGGGACACTTGGGCGCGAGAAATTGTCTAGTATTATTGTAATGAACAAAATCTGTAGGTACTTACAGGTAGTAAATATAGTATGATCGATGAAGTACAGTGTTCGATAAATACGGTATGATGAGAAAAAACTCAATATTTGCCAATCATCGTATGTACTGCCAGATTTAAGGAAAAATCATTCTTCTAAGCTGCTAAAACATTAAAATCAATATTCTTCTGCAAATCTCTGCATAAGGGAATAATTTGCAATAAGAACTTAATTTGTTTATTATAAATTTAAGAAATCAAAAATTTTATAAAATCAATTAAATGAAATAGGAAAGTTGACATTGAACATTGAATATCGTATCACTGATAAACACGTGTCCCACTTCACGAATGTTGTCTCAGTAGGTAACACTTATAAATGGATAATGCTTAGTGCTTATAGTCCAGTGCTTAAAGACAACAAGCACTGGAATAATGGAATAAATAATGGAATTAACCAATCGAAATTCAGGAATTAAGAAGGAGTATGGGTGTACATAAAAATAAAAAGGCTGATAATAGGGTAGCTTGTCGCAAAAAATTAGACTAATGGTCCAAAAAACGTTTTATTTAAAGATCTCCGAAAGTTTTGCCCTAATTTGCCGCAGAAAATTGCACATGCCCCGAACTGCTTTTAGTCGAAGTGTGTTTGCGCCTAAGTGTCCCGGCGCCGAAGTGTGCCTGCCCCGAAGTGTTCTTGTGCCGAACTGTCCAGCGCCAGACTGTCCTCGCGCCGAAATGGCCGCGCCTAAATGGCCGTGCCCAAATGTCCTAGACCGTATTAAGGGTGTGGCTGTAAGTAAGAATTTTGCAAAACGTGTTCACTTACTAAGCTTCATAGATTTCAATTGGACAGATTCAATAATGTTGCATTAAATACCCTTCGCTTTGAATAGGTTGAAGTTATATATTTATGTATATAGTCTGCTTCTGTTGTATCTGAAGGTTGGTTTGCTCTTGGTCTTACGTAGTTGCTACGTGCTCGTCTTGTTCGCTACCATATTCTTTACCTCATCTCATCTTTTTTGTTGCATTTCGTCAACTCCCCCGCTCCTATTTTTAGCATCTTCTGTTGTTAGGTACTTGCTGTTGTCCAAATCATCGCAATTGGTTTTGTTCAATCGTTCCTTAGCGTACTTCTCTACTTTTTAATCCTATTTTTTAAATTTCATTCCTACTGATTATAATAACGCACCTCTTACGTAGGTTAAGGTTGGTAAATAAATAGTTTTGTAATCGGTTACTTTTATTTGCCTTGATGCTTTCTTGTTATTAAAAAAATTATATAATCCTTGGTATACACTCTGAATTGCTCCTATTCTATTATTTAGTTATTCCTTATACATTAATTTATGGCACTGTCAAAAAATGCTTTAAGTTTGCTCGTTTCACCGTTTAGTTTCCAATTGTAACGTTTAATTATAAATCTCTATCAGTAATTACTGCCCCTTTAGTTTTTACACATTGAATTCAAAGTTATAGTATAACTACTTAACATGTCTTTCTATACGCCCAATGTTTTCTGCAAACACACAAACTTCTGCACTTATAGCTTGTAAATGTCTGTATCCAATAGTAAATTTCTTTATTTTTTGCTGACATTCTTTCATAATTTCGTCCACATAGAAACAATAGCGGGCTCAATGCTTCGCCCTGTCTGACGCCTTACGTGGTGATAAACAAGTCAGTTGTCATATTTCCAGTTTTCGCTCTGTTGCGTCTTACTGTATGCGTTTTTTATTGTTTCTATTAGTCGTGACGGCAACTTTCTGGTCTAGACAATTCTACATATCTAGTTCTTCTTTTTATATCAGAAGCATTCTGCATGTTATGAGCTGAAGTTATTGCCTATAAGTAAACATGAGAAAAAAATTCTAGCAATGTCTACAAAGTGTTTCGGTTGATGGAGCAGATAGCAAAAGCACATATATAGATTACATATAAAGTTATCTCTAACTAATGACAAGTTTGATGAGTTTAAAAGCTTTTCTGGAAAGAGAAGGAAGCTTTAAACATAAACAAAAGAGCCAGAGTTTCACCCCTTTACTCAATATGGTAACGGTACATAGATCGCATTAGCAAAACCATTAACCATGCTATTTCATGCAAGATGAACTTTGATGTTTATTATTTATTCTCTATTCCCTCCTGTTTTTAAAAAAGGGTCTGTACCAAATTAAATATATACGAAAAGTGGAGATTTAATAGATCAATTTGACTAATTAATTGGGCAACTTCAGTTTAAAGAACAACAGGTAACCACACTGTGGAATTTCGATAACTGCTATCGAGAACTGCTAAGTTTAACAAATGGGGCCCTAGAGAGGTGCATTAAACCTTTCGACATGATATGTTACGTAAATGTATACTTCCTTAAAGACTTGAATGGTGAAGTACAAGGATAAAGATAAGTGGAGGTTCATAGTGGACATAGAACTATTTATCTATGATTTGTCTCCAAGTGAAACTTTCAATGAGCACACAGAAAAAATGTACTTTCAGAAGAAATATTAAGTTTACCCGTTTGGTATGATAGTACAAACCAGTAAAACAGGGGTTGTTTAACGATTGTTCCAAATACTACCTAACTACCATAACCTCTAAATCTCAGAATTTTTATATTTTATTAAATCTACATTTCTTTTTTAGGTCTAATTTTTACGAGAATATAAACCATTCTCCAAAAATAAAAAAAAAGTGTTCAGATAAAAATTCAAAATATTACCCTAAAAATAACATAACCGAATATAGTGGCACATAAATCGACTACCTACTACGTGTCTAAAATTTACATCATCATCCCGTTTGTGTCTTTGTAAACCTAAACCACCCGGATCATAATCCATATAGGAAGTTTTGCACGTGTGTTCGTAAAATGTGCAGTATAATATGATGAGGGAAACTCATAAGTGGTTATAGTAGTTGCGTAAGGGCGGATATGCGGCGATTCGCGTACACTACCCCACTTCTTATCCCCAGTCTTACCCTACATTTGTGTACACGGGCACGTGCCACCGTGTATGCGTCATTACACAGCAAATAAATCTAACGCTATTATTTGCATTTAAATCTACTTCACGTAATCATATTGTCGGGCCCCTTCCAACCACTCGATAGGATGCCATTATTGAAGCGCACAATAAAGTGGAAAAAAGAATGGAAAAAGAGAAAAAGAAATTTCCCCAACGTCAGAATTAGAAATATAACGCTTGAAATGGAAATAATGGTATTATTGATCATGGTGATCTCATCTTGTTTTATTACTTGCAGTTTTAAGGGTATTTCTGTTTGTTATGGCTTGTTGATTATCAGCAGCTTATTTACGTTTATGTTCACCCTTTTCACTGAACAAGACTGATTAGCTATATTTAAATGAGAAAAAGGGTCATTAAGGGACTAACTTTTCGGGAAACGGCTTCTAGAAAATATTTTGGATTAACTTATTTGATGTAGATAAGTAAAAAAATTATTTCCTGTATTTGAGAAAAATATCTTTTTTTTAAATAATATTTCAAAATAACTCATTGTAAAAGACGATAACTCATTAACTCTTCTTAATCATTACCATTAAGATGAAGTAGCAATTAGGACGAGGGAAAATAAACTAACGAAGGTAATACAAAATAAGTCAATTGAGAAAAATAAAGTTGTTTGGAATAGCCACAGGTCAGCGCAACTAATATCGGTGGTGTGGAATCCACAAGAGATCGAGTGACTCATCTATTTCAAAGGACAGGGAACGCCTGCAGATCTTTATTTTTAATAAAACCAATCAATTAACATATTTTATTGGGAGGGTCGCAAAATGAGAAAAATCTGTCAAAAAAAACTAAACACATAAAAATGAGTTGTTGTGACCGACCCGGGCATTAATTAACAAACCCTGGATTGCTGGTCGAAAATTTCGTCCTTTGGGTAGAATAAATTTATTATCTGATGACTACAAAACTATTTGACCTGTTTATAATCAATTTTAAAAAATAATCTTATCAAGAACACTGTTTCTAAGTAGGCACTGGTAATTCATTAGAGGTTATCTTTCAACATTTTTCGTGCCTTTTTCTGTTTTATACTGCTAAGTTGTAAAATATTTTATTTTGGTATCTGTCAGATACAGATAAATTTAAGATTTTTAAACTCGATACATTAGCAGATACTTTTTCTTGTTGTATAGATTGAATATTCAATCTAATAGTATTCTACTCTAAAAGTATAAAAAGATTCGCTCTAACTTTAATTTTTTAAGAAGTGAAACCGTTAAAAAGTTATCTAAATAGATGAAAAATATTTTGTTAGTGTTCATGTTATTCTAGATAGAGTAAATAAAAGGAATTAACACCAATATAGAGTAATTTGTCATCGGAAGTATTAAATTTTACTCCACTTAGACAAAACAATACACTAGACAGAGTATTTGACAAGAGAAGCGTGTGCAAAATATAACAAAACAACACTACCAAAAATGGCTTTAAGCAGTAGCTGTATTCGACTTTGTTAATTTTCATAATTGCAAATAAAATGCGTAAAATTCACATCCAGTGTTTTATTTAACTATAAACGAAGGTAGTGAAAAATTAGCTAAGTAAAAGCAATAATAATTATATATCTTAATTCGCAGAACAAAAGAGTAATTTTAACTTGGACGGAGTGATGCGAATACATCATTGGCAGTAGTTCACTCTAGCAACAAAGAATACCCATATCGTGGACCAAGAAAAACAATTTTGAAGTAAAGGTTCCGGGGTGTCCTTTAGCAGAAATAAACATGCCCGAACTATTGAGTCTGGGCTCGTATATGCTAGTTTTTTTTAATGCATTCTTATGTTTTATTATGTAATATATTTAGGTATGTTTGCATTGCAATAAATAAATAAATCACTTATTTTATTATTGACTCCCACCCCAGAATAAAAAAAACTACATTACTTTCACTCTTAATTTTGCTACTTCCTAAAATTTTAATCTAAATAGAAAACAAATCATACAAAAATTTTACAACAATCCACTCTAAACAGGCAACATTTTTTCCTATATAGAGTAAAAAATTAAAAAGTAAGAAAAATTAAGAGAAATTAAGAAAAATCTTACTCCGAAACGAAAAGAAATTCTCAAGCTCAATTTACACTAACGTTGTATTGAAGTGGTCTACACAAAGGTACTGATTAGATATTTTAGTCTAAATGTATTAGACCTAAACACACACTTTTTATAGTGGTATAATGTTCGAGTTTTAGACTAAAATGTTTTACTGTGTAGGCTAACGATCTCCTGGTTGAAACTTAAATATTCAACATTCCTTTTTGTTACCTTATTATTATTAATCTATAGCAAAATTAATCTACATATAAAGTATCTGTTCATTTTTTTGAGTTATTTTGTTATCTTCGTTTATTGTAAGGCTACATCAAAATACACCGTTTAAACACACTACACTAATAATAGTAGAACCGTTGCCAAAATCTTAGCAATATATGTCAAAACTGAAACATTTTATTGTATGTAACACTTTCCCATAAACTATAAAAAACGAAGTATATGGTTAAAAAAACGAGGAAGGGGAAGAAATGACATATTAATAAAGTAGCTTTGAAAAGAGCTAATTATTTCACGTTTAATGGATTGAGAAGACAATGAACCAAAAGCAACGCAGCTGTAGTAAGTAAATGATACCATAGCCATATGATACCCACTGTAAAGTTTTTTTTGCTTCCAACGGTGGGCGGAGCTTTGGGTGACAATAGTTCCGCCGAAGCGCTACCAGATAGCGCGTAGTTCCAACTCGAAATAGAGTCACTACATCTAGTCACCTAGGCTGTGCTAGTCGAACAGAATAACGCAAACCGCCGCCATATTGGGACAGAGAAAGGTGATTTTTAATAATGGACAAATTAAAACCACGTTTTACGTGTTTGACATATTAGAGGTTTGATCTTTCAGAATAAGAAAAACCTGTTAAAGTAAACGTGGATTTAATTAAATTCAATACAGAACAAATAATAAACAATTTCGTGCTTCGTTTGCCACAATATGGCGGCGATTTGCAGTACTCTTGTCGACCAGCTGGCCTAGGTAACTAGATGCAGTGACTCTAACTCGAAACTGGCATAAAAATTGGTAATGTTGACAAAAGTAAAAAGACCGCGAAAAACACTACTTGAAGGATTGTTTGTAAACATATACAAAAAAGGGTTCCTATTGCCGCAAAAACCGTTAAAAGCGGTCGGTTAGAAATCTCTAGAGGGAATAAGTATTTTGTGAGAACTCTTGGCGTTTCAAATCAAATCAAATAATAGATTATAACAACGTTCATACTTGAACGCTACATTTGGCAGATAACAAATTGAGTTAGTGAAAGTTAATGTTACCAAATGGCAACCAACGGAACATCTTTCACATTTTTTTATCTGATGGCTTAAAAAAATGTATGTATAAATGTATCTCACTCCGTTTGACTGAGTTAGTTAAAAAGTCTTTCTGGCCCTTAGGCTTACAGATTCGTTGCTCCAAACCTAAAGCCACCTGGGACATTAATTACTGGATGGAAAGTAATAAACTTCAACTCCAAAAATATGGCTGGTATTATTCACAATAATTTAGGTGTACTTAGATCATCATTTTTATCACCCTTCTGTAACGCAATTGCCTGCGATCCACAATGAAGACGGTCGCATATAGCATTAGTTAATTTTTGAATCCCATCTATAGCAGCTCATTTAAGCTCTTACACACATCTGCTTGTGGTAGTACTGTAAATGTGATATTATTTGCAAGTGGTGGTCAGTCAATTAATTCATAGAACACAAATTTATTTATTTTCATCCGTCATGTGACTGGATTAATGTCTTTTCTTTGCCTAACTGAACGATAACAATGTAATGTTATTCTTGAAGTAACTACCTGATAGACCTGCATGGAGCAGTCGTTTGCTTTCAACCATACAAAGTCATAGCAATATCTTGAATCCTAGAAAAATAAGTCGATGTATTGTCTACATATCTGCTTTCTACTTACGCTAATACATGCTATGCTGTGAACTAGAATTCGTCAAACCTAACTCAAACGGCCGACTTTCTGAATTGCGTAGGCAATGAAAGGGAGCAAAGCAAGCATTACACAATAAATGTGTAATATGTTTATTTTCTGGTGTTTCTTCTATATTGCTTATACTCTCTTATATGGAATTTGTACATTGCAAGGCATAGCCATGGATACTTGACTACTACCCCATATACCTGAATTACTGCAAGGTGAAGAAGCCCTTTGGTTTAGTAATGACCGCATAGTTGGCTAACGTGGAACCAATTCGTCATCGACTTCAAGACATTCTATTTTCCGGTGAATTACGGTGAAGTCGACTTGGAAGTCGAAATAAGGCGGCGTTTGAAGAGACCCAATGAAACCGCTTCGGTCTATATTACTGACCTACAGACACTGGTCCGCCTCCATGAGCAAGCAGAGCAAGAGCTGCAATTGTTGTACCGCAACCTGTTACCAGATTTCCGACAGTATATACGCCGAAGCAATTACTAGGATGTCGTTTTTTCTCGAAAGTAGTACGAGACTTCGACGTACTTAAGACGTAATTTTAATATTCAACTCTTCTACCATAACACACATTCCAAATTATTCAATTTACTTGTAATTGCCGCGGATATTAATAGCTCAAGAATATTGAGTAATAACGGGAGCTATGCTAAACCACAACTGGCCTTATTGTAGTTTGCAGTCTGCTCAGACCTTGAATGATCTCTGGTAGATTTAAGTTTCCTTAATCCCTTTGGATTATCTTTTTAATTCCTGCATGGGGTTATTTTGAGTTGTGCAGATGTTGGATGGAGAATTCACAGAAATCCGAAAAAGTGCCCTTATTAGAATGGTGATTTACTGGGGTGATTGCATAGTATGTACCTAGATTATCTTTGCTATTAAATTATTGTTGTTACAATCGTGTTAATTGTTGAAGAGTGTAGTTCAAGAGATACTCGCAGTATGTTGTTGCTGTGACTAAAACGCAACTATTTAGACTGTGTTGCTGTTAGCACGGTTTAATTTACTTCTGGTTGATTCTGATAGATGATTTTAGACGTTGTTTCTACTTGTTGGTTTTATTGGAAATGCAATTTTGGGCATCTTTTGTAACTGACATCGCAATTCGACTACTTAGATGTCCCGCTGACGTACACCCCAACATGCCGCGTTCGCTTTTCTGGATTTGACATACATGTTCTGAATCTGCATGATGTTAAGCTATTTCTTCCACCTGCTTGGCATAGTCCAAAACAATATGAAAAGGCACTACAGAGGATGTTAAAAAGTCTTGAATTAAACTGGTTTAAGGTTTCATATTTAGTGCACTTCATAATACCCTCATACTAACTTGGTTTATTTCAAGGACCTATTATAATGCTTTGAATGAAATTCAAAGAGCGATGTGGCACATTAATTTTTTTTGATCGAGTGAAATGTTATAAATTTACACTTTAATTAAAAAATAAAAGGATTACGTATAATACGTAGCTATCAAAAGAATATTTCCAATTGACACTCAAATGCAAGACACAAACTACGTAATACCATAGTTTGACAAGATATAGAACATATAGAACAAGATACCATACTGAAAAATTGCAAGTATAATACGAAAAATCAACAATTACAAAATAACCTATAAAACTAACACCAACACTTTTTCATTTTTATTCAATGCTAAAGACAGAACACAAGATATGAAATCCGGCATTTACTGGTTGAATTGTTTGTTTTGTAACTCGGTTTATATTGGAAAAACACTTTGAAATTTCAACATAAGATACAATGAACTCGTATACCCTTATAGAAGTAAACACCCAGAAAAATCTAATTATGCCAAACACCTTTTGCAACAGAACCACCTAATGACAAAATAACACCAAATTCTTACATTTTTGCAACAAACACAAATTAGACATTTTAGAAGCTTTTGAAATACACAAATATAAACGTACACTACCTTTAATAAATAAACAAACTGAGCTTAGTAATTCTCCTTTATTAGAAGTGTTCGATATTTAGTTGTTGCATGTATTGCATCTAGTTACCTATTTTCTGTATTTATCCTTAGCAACGTGTTTGTTTATCAATCTTATCTGCCTTTGATAATGACATTTACTGCTGAAACAATTGTCAGGTAAAAATTTAATAAAACTTGTGAAATTTTTAACTAATCTTTTGATTTTGATTATATTTATTAAAAAATCAATTGCAGTGTATATATGTTAAATGTAACTTGTAGAACTAAAGGTAGATTATTGATTAAATGGTTACATAATCTCGTTCGTCTTGGACAAAAAGCTCCTATTTATGAACCTTCGCATACAAATTGCCAAATGTAAAGTACATTTTAGAAATAAAAGAATCTTCCCAGTAGAAAGCAGATACGTAAAAAGCGCAAACAAAAACGAAAATTGCTACTTTGCTCATCTAGTTCGTCATTTACAGAATATAGTTCTTGTTAAACCAAAAACTTTTACTCGCATAAAAAGCTCAAAGTACTAAAGACATTCGGACACTGAAAAATAAAAAGAAAAGTCTAACGTAGCTTTCAAGCCACTCGAAACATAACTTTTTCTGTCGTTATTAATACGACATCCAAAGTTAAAAGGCAAAAAACCTTTTTCTTTAATTAAAAAAGCACTAATATTAGAATTTATATCACGGATCCCTTTAATTTTTTATGTCAGCTTGTTTTTCGCACTTTCGTGGGCATTCCAAAAAACATCAAAAATACACTAAGGTATTGCTATAAAATTTCAGCATTATTGATCGTAATATTATTTTGTTCCCTCTTAAAAGCAACTTTAATATATATAAAAACTGAATGTGGACAACATTTCTTCCTCATAACGTATCAAAAAAGTTGTCCTTAATTCTGTTCTAAGATGACCACCTTGTGAAAGATATTTTTTCTTTTTATTATTTATTAGTTATGAGGATACTTTTAGATACAAAAAATATGGATGTTTGCTAACACAGAAAACAGATAATTCGCAACATGAAAAGCTGTAAATAATTGTGCCTATTATTATTTCTTTATCAAATAGTTATTTTCGTTACAATTGCTGTCGCGTCAATGCTGTATGCTCGAGGACGAGATTTAAAGCTCGACGGGTTAACGAAGTGCTTTAAAAGATGCCAAGAGCCAGATAATTGACGCGTATTGAACATTTTTTCCTTCATTTACACGAAAACCTGATAAGTATTAATTTATATTAAATTTTCAGCTTAACTTTAACAGATGTCAAAAAAAAGATTTATGTATTTAGATATATACCATTTTTTCTCTTATATGTACCTGACAAAACGAATCAATATACTACCACAGTATAATAACAATCAGTAGATTCACTTGCATGCTACACCATTCATTTTATTAATCCACCTTCGAATATCACGCCCATAAACGAAGTAGTAGAACGACGTTTATCGGCCGGCATCGCCGGTAAATAAAACGCAGAGCCGCATTCAATAAAATGTCTCGAACAAATATGTAAACAAAATCTCTTGTTATATAATAGTATAGTAAAATATGAAGTAGAATTATGTGTAGTGAACCATTTGATTGAAGTTGTTTTACTTAAAGAATCTAATAAATAAAACGATAATCAATTTAGATATTTAAAACATTTATTAAACTAAGTTAGAAGAGTTGTTTCTTGTTACGTCGTTAATTACCAACTAAAGTTACATTATTCTTTCAAGCCATTAACCATATTCTTGCGCTGCAATAGTCATTTCATTTTATTTAGAAATAATTACGAACAAATGCATAGCTGTATACAATTTGAATACCTGTTCAACAAACAAAGGGAGAATCTAAGTCACCGAAATCACATACGTACAAAATGGGGGAGATGAAATCAATTTACATTATAATAATAATAATTAATAATAATAAAATTTATTTTCATTCATATTAAATTAAAGACACAATGACAAACGAAATGCTAAAAAGTACAATCCTAACGCACGCTTTGACTTTTTTTAACAGTTGAGAGTAACAAAAGACGCTGTAGTTCACACCTGTTGATAAGGCGTTGACCTAGATTCTTTATTGTTGAACGCTTTTAATAATAAATAAGCATAAAATATTTTATTATGTACGATTTCGTAATAGCTTATTTGTTCTATTACGTGTTAGTAATTCAATTTTAAGCAATTGGTAAATATATACAAAAGTGAATTCTTAAATACGGCATTGTTTTTACGAGCGTATTTATTAAAAAATAATAGTATGTAGGAAAAAATAACCTGAAATCGGAAACCTGAAAAAACTAATTGTAGTTCTTTCCGAGGTATTTTTACAGCCTTTGGCGGCACAACAACTAACACTATGCATTGTTTACTGGCACTAATACTGCACGCCGGCTCTGGTAAGTTCGATACGTTCTGTTGCATGTTTGAAACAGAACTGCTGTCTGCATACTGCCGACTCGCGCCAGCATGTAGTGTGGTGGATAGAAATTATTTGCGTCAGTCACATTACTGTATGTTATATATACTGTGATACTACTATAATACTAGTGTATAAGTAAGCCTATAGGAAATCCAATGGAATTTTATCATACTTCTACTAGTAATATAAGTTAAAAAAAAAAGAATTCGAACGCGCAATTTCTGATTACGAGTCTGATACATTAATCGCTAGACCAATTCGATGAACAACTTTAAGCTTTTCTTTATACCTTATTACCAAAGCCATTAAACCAACAAGCTTTTAGGGTATTTTTTCTACACAATTTTTGATTTTCTTCATAAAGTTTTTAGTTTTAGTAGGTTTTTGACGTAAAATGAATTAGTGTTTCGATTGGTACCAAAATTTCCACTTACATTTGCAAGGGTACAAATTCAGGAGAAAAACGATAAATTCCATTAGACCTATAGTATCGTTTACAAAAAACTTACTATACAGTCTGTTTGATTTAAAGCGCCTCGCTTTCTAGGCAACTTTATTTTCAGTCAAAAATGGTATAAACCATATATATATTATTAAATGGCATAAAAAATGTGGTAAAATATGTTCTGGTTCAGAAAATTTTGTATTTACTAAATCGGCGCGAGCGTGATGACGTCATCGAACTTTTTTAAATTACATGATAGGTATTTTTTACTGAAATTGATAGAGCATTGCGTTCTCTTTTCAACCGTGACAAATATTCATACTCTTATATAAGATTTTCAAGAAAAACGTAAAAAATGATTTACGACTAGTAGGCTTCTGGTTCTCCAATTAATAAAACAGAATTATCTAGCAAGCTTAGGTAAATAACGAAACTTTAGTTGTTCCAGTGGTGTATTTACAATTGTTTCGCGGGGGGGGGGGATGGTACTCTATAAAAATTCCGAATTAAAATACTTAGATTTTCACATAACATAGATTTTGACATAAATAATCTGGACTAGTAAAAAGAAATCGTGGGTGGCTCCATCCCGTTAGCCCCCCCCCTCCCCAAAATATGTTACTGAGTTATTCTTATAGTCTTTAATTTTCAATTAGGGAAAATGTAGAACAAAACAGTACAAAAATAAATGATTCAACAGAATAAAATTATTGAAAAACTTATTTTAGAATTCCACTAATAGATAGAGAGCCTCAATAGGAAATTATTGATCTATTTTTTACCATGCTAGAAAATATTATTCATATCATATTGAACACGCAGGACAAGAATATGGCCATAAGAAATTTGCATCTCAGTCGCCCTGCAGACGGCGCATGTTTAAAATCTTTCGGGCGGTCTGGCACCCACGCGCAATTATGGTTTGGTATTCTTTGCTATTCTTGGTATCCTCTATTCATGTGCATTGAATAATACACTTAAAAAATAAATAGCAGCACTTACACAGTAGCTCTCGTGACAAAAGTAAAGCTTAACTCTGATATCCTTCATGATACATGAGATGCTAAAGTTTTATTTCAGTGGTTTATTTTATCATATCGAAAACGAGGAACAAGAATATTACCCATAAGGAATTTGTATTTCAGTCACCCTGCAGAGGACGCTCGTTTAAAGTCTTTCGGGCGGTCTAGCATCCACGCGCAACTTTCCAATGTTTCTGGCAATAATGCAAAACGAAGATTATTAGACAAAAAAATCTAGTGGTAAAAAGTATGTCACGTGACCTACTGACGTGAGTATTTTGATTCGGAATTTTTATAGAGTACCCTCCACCCCCGCGAAACATTTTGTAAATACGCCACTGGAACAACTAAAGTTTCGTTATTTACCTAAGTTTGCTAGATAATTCTGTCTTATTAATTATCTTATAAATCATTTTTCACGTTTTTCTTAAAAATTTCCTTATGTAAGAGTATAAACATTTATTATGGTTGAAAAGATCTTTTCTAAGACTTTGTTCACTGTCAGACTTTACGGTTAGTCATTAGTGAATTCAAATCCACAACTTCACATTTAGTTGTATAAAACTGATTATTTAAATGGAATAGAAAACATAAGACGAGCACATCTGATAAATATCCGACGTTTCAAAGCGATTGATTCAGTTTCTAAGTTGGTATGTGTGTAAATTTTTCTTTCTAAGTTTCATTGTTTAATTTTTCAGAGCTAGTATGAATGTTTTAGCGTTTCAAAGTGTTGTAAAATCTTGGATTTTACAACACATGTACAATTGGTACATCTATTCACGGGTCCTTCAGCCAATCAACTTCTGAATTACAGATTCCATAAATTCAAATACCGAAGTCTTAAAGTTAAGAGTTTTAAATTAAGATTCTATTACTTTCGAGTACCAAGTCCATTAACGCATTTATTGATTACATTTCAATAATTAAAATTTCATAAACTTAAAACTACAGATCTTTAAAGTTTATAGTGCTTACAATATGGCAGTTTCACATAGGGAAAGTTTTAGATATTGAGATTTGGAGGTTTCAGCCATTGGAGATCAAAGTTTCAAAGATCCCAAACGTAGATATTCAGACTGCGATAATTATTCAGAGAGATTCGAAATCTTAAGATTGGAGATTTTAGATGTATGTATGTTCATTGAGAGAACCTTGTAAATTCCAAAGTTTTATAACTTATAATTTCGGGGTTATGCGGTATTGCAAATCTAAAGTCCGGGGTTTTAAAGATTTAGAAGTTATTAGCAGTTAGCTAAAATACTTATAGAGGATTAAGATTAAAAGGTTCATTGGAGATCTGCAAAGATGTACAAAGTTTAATTTTAGATATCTAAGGATTGAAAGTGTTCAACTTCAAAAAGAAAGTTTTATGAACAATCTTTAGATTCTCACTAACTCAGGGTTCAAAATTTCAAGTATTAATATTTCAACAAGTGTATCAGTTCCACTTTTCAGTTTTGGTTTTCTATAGTCGCAACTACATAATATCAGATTTCCAGACTTCCATAGCATTAAACGTTGACATTTTAAGAGATAATGTATATACGTGTTACTTTTAAAACGTTAGAAGGTTCAAAAGGCTGAAACAGTTGAGTTCTAAAATTGATTATCAGGTTTCACAATTGACATTACCCTATAATAAAATCTAAACTTAAAGAAAGTTGATGAATTACGAAAACACTTAAACTAAATTAAATTTCTAGACGACCAAAGTTTGAATTTCAGAATTATTTTCCAAAATCTCATATCCACTTCCTGACATTTCAGTTTTCAAGTTTTTGCAATTATCAATTCAGTATCAAACTTCCATAGATTTAAGAAGTTCTTGTGTTAGTGCTTTGAAGTTCTTAAAAAACATAAGTAGTAAGATCGGCACCTGCCTGAGGCTATTAATTGATTTGTAATTGCTTTGCTTTGCCCTGGACTTTCCATGACGTCATAACCAGTGTTTACAAAAATGTTATAATTTTGAAATTTTTTAAAACTAGCGCGATTTTTTGAAAATAACTTTGCAATTAGTCAATCAAAACGCGTTTTTTAAATTATTGGTCTGATAGAAATCGTTCTTTGATATATTTGAAGGTTTAGAAAATTCTGAGGTTTACTGAAGTATCAGAATACGGAATTGTTTAGAATTTAGTAAGTAGATATTTAGGTTAATTCTATTGTTTGCAGAGATATCATTAATTTCGTTTATATTTACGTATTCATTTCTGTATTATCTTTCTGATATCTCTTTTGATACCAGACAACAAAGGTATGTATAATATAAATCTTTTGAGTACGCGAATAAAGCTGTCGTGTTGCCCCTTTGTATAGATATATTCGTGTAGGGTCTAAAATTACGCCATATTTCACTTGTAAACAAAAACATCCGCAATATTCAAGAGAGGCCTCAATCAATTTTCCAATACTCAACTCTCCTTCGTCCTACCGGACTCGAGCAAAGGCAAACATCAGAAGATTTCCATGCACAATCCAATACATACAGATTTCAGTTCTCTATCGACATCCCCCAGTGAGATCCGGCCGGAGTGGTGTCCGCAGTAAAGGAGTACAGGGAAAAACTGGCTTAAAAATGAACGCGAATGGAAAGCGGCTACTTTTTTACATTTTCCCTCTTGTTTCCTTTTTGCTACTTCTCTATTTTAGTGGTCGCATGAAAAAGAAATAAAAAATATGCGGGCAGCACTAGCTTTTTCTTACGTATCAAGGGCGGCTTTGGTCGGTTGAAAGAGCTTTTTATCTATCGGTCAGTAGACGATGACTCTGCCAAATCTCCCTAAAGACACTCACTGTATTTGGAGCTTGTATGTTGGTAGATAAGTTCTGATAACCGTTACGGGATTCCGGAGGGGTTAAAGTGGTTGTTTTGAGAGGATTTCGCTTTGTTCGAGGGTTATTTTATTTTTTACGTCCTGCTATTTCTGCATTTAACCTGTTTTACTTATTCACAAAACGAGAGGCATCCCCTTCTTCTTACCTTTTCTGTTTTGGTATGCCTACGTTTCGTTCGCTCAACTCGTTCGAGAAGGAATTATTATTTTAGGAGATTTTATTCCGCAACCTTATATATATGATGGATGATAGAGTATTAACTACGGAAGTTTTGTTTGTATTCTCGATTCTATTGTACGAAAGAATCGATTCGTGAATGGTAATCGCGGTTTTATGGAAGATAATAGGCTTTTATGCAGCAAATAAGGGCATACGAAATAACAACCATCTATTATCCACGAATCCTTGATAAAAATTTCAGATAAGCTTCTGAAATGCCCGACCGATCAATTCTTATGTATTATTTAATGTACTGAAAAAAATATTTGTAATCTTCCTATCCGAAATTCAATTTAAATTAAAACTGTTCTAAAAAATAGTTCTAAAAATACAATATTCAAATGTGTATGTAGTTTCAGCTATTAATTAATAAAATGGAAGTCCAGAAGTTCTGAAAACTTTCACAGTAAATTATTAATAACCGCGCTGGAAGACAGAGACTTTTGCGCATAACAGAAAACTTCATCGACGATCCCTTGAGTTTTCAACATAAATATTAATTCCTTTATTATATTATTCGAAGTTTCAACATTATAAAAAAGACGACGAAGACAAGATAACAATATAGCTTTATTAAAACTGGATCCTTGTTAAAGAAATGTACTGTAGGAAGGAAAAAAAGGAATTTGATACGAATTGTCTGTTTGACATGAAAAATGAGTAGTTAAAAAATATATTCAATTCCACTTGATGAAATGTCAACAAATTCCTAGGACCTTAATTTACTAGAACATTTTTCGTTCGTCATTATGCGCTTCATCGAAATATCCAATTTCTGATCTATAATTAAGTTATTAAGTACGAAGTGGAACAAAAGAAAAAAGAATTATAGGAACATCCTGTTCTGATAACCAGTTTATGAAGTGATTATCTATTTCAGTTAAATAATAATTTAGGAGAGTCAGAGTCGGTTTCGCAAGTCATCACCTCTCATAATATTGTGGCTTAATAAACGATAATGTAAGCAAGAAAGATACACCAGTAGAAAGAGAGAGAAGATAAAGGAAGTTTGGAAGGATATTATTAGCTGTTTAAGCAATTTACAACTATATAAAATAATCATATGTTTACTACCGGAAAACGATTATACTATAGCCATCTGATCTGTTCATTCCATACTTTAGATAAAATGTTGGCTATTTGCCAACTAATAGTCTTTCACATCGAATTTGTTTATCTTCATCTTTCGTTTTCATTCCATAATTAAACCACAACTAACTTCTAAAATATTTAAGATGAATTTGCAAATATGCCTTGAAAGGTGAGATAAACGTAGAAGCATGAGTTATATCAAATAAAACTCTCGTGCGAATCGGCTTACCCGCAACAGAACTATTGAAACAGAAGAGAGATAAAGTAAAACGGCCCTAATCTGTAATTGTCTTCAAAATCGCCTTCAAATTAAAATCGTCAAATAAAATATATGTAATCGAGGCCAATGCAGTTAAACGTGATACCAATAGATAAAATGAATCTGATCTCAATGTCTTTGAATTAAAGATTCATCTATCGAATAAATAACTTTTTCTATTATTTCAATTTGTTGTTTTATTTTCGATGAAAATATGTTGAAAGTTTAGTTGCGTCATTGTCAAATAACTTATTTTCGAGCCTAGTCGAGTAAAGGGAATTTTCTCGCCTAGTCGTGAAAACGCACACTTTCGCGCACCTATAGAGGCACGGAAATTGGCTTTTCACCTAATGTGGTATAAAAAATAGTATTTTGCGTCTCAACTTGTGGCAGTGTAATATTGTATTAAATTAATAGTTTAATAAATGCCAAAAAAATATTTTCAAATGTTTATTGAACGTTGTCTCCAAAATTTTTACTAACAAAACATTTACATTTCTAATAACAAATAAGAGTAAATTAACACGTAATACGAAAAATATGAAAAAAACACGTATTTTAGAATGCCTAATAAATTGAAATGTTTGTTTTTCAATATACTATTACGCCTACCTGCTACACACTTTAAAACGTACCCCAAATTTTAAACAGAAACGCATATGTTAATATGTACATTTTAACATAAGCATATTATGTTAGAGATACTTGAAGGAGTGAATAAAGAATATTTTATTGTATTTTAAAAACTGATTTATATAGACGGAAATATGTTTAAGAAAAATTAAGAAATTCTTAATCTGGCGAGCGAGAGAATTTGTAAAATAACTAAATTAAGCTTATTATTGTAACTTAACAATAACTGCTATTCTCACACCGAACTTTTAGTCTTGGGACAAGATGATTGCCGCCAGACACACCCATTTAACCACTCTGGTGCATATTCAGTCCAACCATGTAGTTGCTTTTATGCGAGTCTTTGCAGTGGCCTATAAAGAACTATAAAGGAACATAATAACATAAACATACTGACAAAGTTCTAAGATGGCCGCCAATATGAAGCCAGAGCCACCAGACCTATCAATTGCATTCCTCTCGTCCAAACGGAGTCTAACCATTTAGATGGTTTGTGGGCGGGACTTACAGGGGCCAAGTCTATAAAGGGAC
Source organism: Agrypnus murinus (assembly GCA_929113105.1). Taxonomy (NCBI): domain Eukaryota; kingdom Metazoa; phylum Arthropoda; class Insecta; order Coleoptera; family Elateridae; genus Agrypnus; species Agrypnus murinus. Next base: position 103,261,053 of record OV816025.1, read on the forward strand.
AAACATACTGACAAACTCATTTTAGATCTTAGTACGTAATAGTATAATCCTCCTAGGATAAGGTGGTCCGCAAATGGATGGCGTCGCAATGTATTTGTCTCTTGAGCCACAAATATTGTTCGAAATTTTTATCCCACCAAACAGATTTGGTTACATTGTTGCCATGAAAACACAAATTATTTTTTGCATTTCAACTTGTAGTCGCCATTTCGAAATACAACTCAAAAAATAAAACTCATTTTAGCCATTATTTATCACTACCTCGGGTAAAATAAGTCTACACCCATTTCTTATTCGTTCTTTCAGCACTTTCGATTTTACTGGTTTCCTCTTAAAATAACCTCATAAAAAGTAAACAAGAGGAGTGAGGTCTGGAGACCTTGCTGGACATTCCAGGGCCCTTGCCTACCTGGGAAAAGATCATCTAGATATTCATGGACATGTCTTGCAAAATGTGGTGTACACTTCTTTAATCCGGCGTAGTGACAAATGTCCGAAATGAGTTTTATTTCCGTTTAGGGCACTGCCAGCATATTATATGACAACACTTTGAACATTTGTAGAAAGTCATAATTTTCATTAAATTATCTTGTTTTTTAAACCAATCTTTAATTTGTCATCTCTTAGGAATAACTAGAGATAAAAATGTAAGATTTGGTACCACTTTAATTGCCCTTTAAAAATAGCCCATAAAAAAGGAGGTTGTCACTTAAAAGAAATGCGATGACGTTACTGAATTTCGAGTGGCCCAAAATGTCAACTGCATAAATTAATGTATCTGTTCAAGCATTTTACTCGATGTACTGAATTTATTCCATGCAAGAGATTGGTATTATTAAAAGACTTGTGCCAGATGAGTACAGACGATCTAATGCAACATTGCAAAAATCTGCAAATGGTATTGGGTATGGGTGACAAAGCAGAGCAGACATCGATGGTGTCGAACTTTATGAAGAACTGCATGTGTACTGCCTAGTATATCACATCGAGAGAATAATTTATAATTTGCCCTACAATGCAGTGTGAAAAACATGCGAGCTTTACCACACCTTATTTGTAACCCTGAGAATTATTTCCATGTCACAACTGGCTGTTGCCTGTACAAAGAGATCTTTTGCATGACTAAGAATCATAAAAACACAACTTATGTTATATTACTTATTATATAAAGCGCCTTAATAAAAGACTAGCAAGATAAAAAGCAGCAAAGTAACTTACTGACCTTGTAAGGTAAGTTCCAGTGACGTATTATTTGTGTACATATACGTATATATTCTAGGATCTTATAGCTGACCTTTCATATCCATTCCTCTCCACTTGCCATTCACAAAACAAACTATTTCCTAAAAGACCTTGCACAGAGCCCCGAAATCGCAAAGGACGCCTCTGGTGAAGCGAAAAAAAATTATTTTACGTAATACTGAGAAAAAGTTGCCTATTCGGATTATAAGCAATCTAACAAAAATTGGGCGTTCTTAAATAAATCCTTACGCTGCTCCAAGCGACATAAATTTCGCCACTGCGCAGTGGAAAGTTTAAGTGCAAGCGAAGAAAAAACCTGATATAAAAGCAGCTTTCTTTTACTATGAAAACAGTGTACTTAATTTCAAGGTCCGTACTCACATTATTATTCTATAAGATTAGTGAATTATTGTTCCAGAATTGCTGAATTTGCTTGGTCAAGGTTCGAAGAATCGGGCTTGTTCGCTAGTAGAAAATTATTCGAAAAGGCCCAATTTTTTTACTATGAGTTAAAAATGTATTAAAAATTAAATTTATTTAAAATTAAAAAGTTTTTCCCTTCACCCTAAATAATGTTGACCAGAAAATGTCGCTTGGGGAAATTCAATAATTTATTTGAGAACGCGCAATTTTTGGTGCATTGTTTATTAGCATAACAGGCAACTTTCCTCACTATTACGTAAATGATTTCTAAGAAAAACTTTTTTCCAAACTAGGAAAAATCCAACTAGGAGGTTAGTGCAGCGGCAGCGGGTACCTATGCTTACGCCAGCACTTCTGTTGTGCACCCATATGATTACCGATTAAACTGCTTGCCATGCTAATAGTTGGATGATAAACCTGTATGTTTTAATGGTACTTGAACTTCGAGACAGAAGGAAAGTCAGAAACTTTAATGGTGCATTTTTCCGATTGAGCATGAGAGCATATTTTTAAAATTTATTGATCAGGTCAAGGGTTTACCAAGAGGGCTATGGTGCAGCAGCCTCTCCAAAAGTTAGAATTTCGACGACAATACTACATATATAACTGTGTGAAAATGCTACTGTGCTAATGGACAGTCCCAAAGCCAATATCCTAGGTGCGCAACTGGATCAGGTATTAGTAAAGATATAAGCGACCAGAAATGTGAAATTCTGAAGAGGAGCTATGTAAAATGTGACTTCACAGCCTACTTGAAAACATTTTGTTCTTAAGATTTCACTACATCCAAGGGTACCATATTACGAAGTGGTGATAGGAAGATTAGTTACTCAGGGAAAGGTGAGCTGTTTGATTCAATGGGCTGCGCCATTATCGAATGATCAAGAACGAAAATTGAGAAAGGCAACACGGTCATGTTAAATTGACGGTAATTAATGTAACGTTGCTGCATAAATCTAAAAGTTACCAGAAGTATGAAAAGTGGTCCCGCAGTTAAAAATTCAGATGGTAATGTTTTGAATCTTCCTTCAGTGCTTTGGAAGTTGTAACTTTCTCATGAACCTTGCTTGCTGAAGTATTTCTATTTGTTCATCCTTAAGTCACAGTTTGTAGATCGTATTAGATTTATATTTTCGCCTACATTTTATGTACCTTCTTGTTTTATAATTATTAAAAAGTTTCTGGCAAACCACAATGAATTTCTTAAATTATATGAAATTTATAGAAATTGTAACCTTTTAGGTGCGTCATGTCATCATATTTAAAAAGATTTAATTTATTTTGTCACCTCAATTAGCCAGAGGACTACGAAAGTTGGTAAGTAAATATAAACTTGAACAATTTATAGACTTGAAGGTTATAGAATACTATTGTGGATGAAAAACTATGTGCAGAATTTAAGCAAGTAGTGCTTTTTAATTAATTACTAGAGAAATCTCGTCAAGACATGAGGATTAAAAGCATTGAAGGATTTCCCTATATACAACATTCGATGTGTGATTACAATCCTTCGGATTTTCGTGAGTGATTATGTAAATAAACGCAACTAAACAGAACCAGTTGAAAATTCTAAGCCTAGCACTCCTCTGTCCCAGCTTACCCTCTTCTCTTCTGATATATATTCCTCTCTAGCTTACCCCACCCCACCGGTTTATTCTACATAGATACATACGGAAATTCTACATTACGAAATGATAAGAATAAAATCAAAAATCGATCTTGTTTAAAACATTCTTGAAATCGTCTATTAGTACATATTTCAAAAACATGACATAAACACAGTGTTGGCAGATTTCCTGCGTTTTATACAAACAATATGAAACTGCTCTGAATAAGCAATTGCCATCAGCTATTATTTGTATAATAATTCGTCTGTTGTCTATAATTTTCAACTATGCGGGTTATGTTTACGCAACCTAACAATTTTTTAAACATTAACGCTTATTAATGCTGGAAGTGGACGGCTGCATCACCCTTTTATATTTATAAGCGGGAGTAGTTACGAATCTCATCACCGTAGAAAGGGAGAGGGCGCACCAAGCGAATGTCCGAATCGTCCGTCTCAAATTAAGCATTTTAAAGTTTTTCAAATTAAAAATATAAACATTAAAAAATATATAAATTAAGTGTAGTGTTGACTAATCTACACAGCGAAAGCTTTAATATAAAAAAAGAATCGCTCTGATGGAACTCTTAAACGAACTGGAACAAAATATGCCTTGTGTTTTAAATATATAGATAGCATCGATGTATCATGAGTAGCTAAATAACAAACAAAATTTGAGTCAAAGTAGACGTTTCAACAAATAAAAATTAGATTTAAATGGCTGCTCTTTAATAATTCTTCAGAATTCACATAATCGTTTGTGCATTACTAACACAAGAATAAATAATCAATAACTATTTAGTCATTCTGTTTTATTGAAATTACAAAATATTTATATCTAAAAGTACATAAATAAGTCAGACAGGTCATTTATTACAGCAATTATTGCATACTTGTCTCTTATTAATGTCTAGAAAGTTTTACGAGAGTTATTGGCAATTTTTAAATTAAAACCATTCAAAGCCTTTTTTATCGCCGATCGATCACAGAAAATTACATCTAGAACAATGTCACATAAAGATTTCTCTCGGAAAAATGTTAAAAAGAAGTAGAAAAAGGCTTTATACGTAACATGACCATCGATTTCCAGTGCTATTTCTCTGAATACATACGCGACATGGACATGGATTCACAAATGCCGGGGCATTGTTGGAAGACAATCTTGATAATAAAGGGTGGCCAATAGAGAATAGCCTTGATAATGGCAACGTATAAATGTACATCAAACGTTATTGCCTTCTTGAAACTATCGGTGAACGTATTGAATTCAACTGGTATCGAATATCCCAGTTGGGAGTGCCCTCTATTTTACTGCAAACATAATGGCTCAATGTAGCGAGAAAAATGAGACGACGAGGAGCTTGCCAAAAAAGATGATGATGATGATGATGCACCTGCTTTTATTTTCAGGGTGCGAATGTAAACATTTTTAAATAATGAAGTGGAAGAATTGAATTTCTAATTAGTGCGAAAGCAGAAAGCTGACAAAACGTGCTTGATGATTGCATTATTACAGCAAACATCGAATGAAAAAAGAGCGATATAAAGAGATAGCAAAATTTGGAAAATATTTGTCACTTAGAAATGTGAATATCCACCAGGATCTTTTAAATCTCTCGATATATCTGATCAAAGTGTGAAATTCTCGAAGGAACCACATGCAGAAATTGAATTGGAAAAATAGTTTCTGGCGACAAATATTCAATTTTTTTCTATTTTCCAGTGTTCTGTAAATCATATAACGTGAAAGTTAAATTTAAAATTTTATTCTTTTTCCAAATGGATCCAGTTAATGTAGTGCATGTTAAATGTATTCCTTTCCTGCCAAAATTGAAAAACGTGTTCTTATTGATCTATTTAAATTTCGTAATTCCCCAATAATCAAAGTGAGATGTTGGATTAGACTTAGTCGGAATAAAAAGCATCGAAAGCCAATCTTCGAAAATTTAACTTTGTCCGAAGGTAGATATATGCCTATTTTCTGTAATTCAATTGATATAGATTCGGTCTTAAATTGGGTGTGAAGCTGAGTTAGGTACCTACTAAATTTCTAGCACTAATAGAAACTGAAATTCAGAATCAGACTTAAATGAAGCTTCATGGTAAGCTAAATTAGATGCTTTTGAACTTCATTTACTAAATTGAGATTCAAACGTAATTTGAACTTTGACTAACATTCGCATGCTCTGTTTAGCGTTGGACGCTCTTTGAGCTTCTTATTGTAAATCATGTCTGATTTCTAAATGTCTTACTTTTCATCATAACTACCAATTTACATCTCGATTTCGATCGAAGGTTTGGTCGATCTTAAGTCGAGTGATGATATAAATGTCTGATACTACGACCTTTGATCTTAATTACCCATTCCAATATTCCGTTATTGACCCCGAAATATAATATTAATAATAGTTGCTACTACCCATTGCCTGGCGAATCAGGCCCCAGAAGCTTTGTTTGTCCAGGAGGGAGGAACTATTATTATTATTACGCAGACCCATCGTGCAGTTGCAGCCGACTTACAGATGGTATAGTACAAATCCCACATTTGTATTACAGCTAAGGAGAACTGCAGAAAACCTTAACCAGAACTGCCGGCACCGGGATTCGATCCCGGCCCGCTTGAATGAAAGACTAGCACGCTAGTCGCTACACTACCAAGGCTAATATGTAATGCAATATTTTGAAAGAACTTCAGTTACGTATAAATATCAAGTTTCGGGTACATAGGTTCAATTAGGGCAAACGTTCAAGTCGCCTAAACTTGGAATCTCAATTTTCGCAATCTTTTAAACTTTTCGGATTCACAATTTTTACAAAATCTAATTAATGGAATAGAAACTAATTCATGAATACTACAGCATTCATTCTTACCTTTTCAGGTTGTTTGGGCATACTAGAAAACTGAGTTCGAAAATTGCAGTCCAAGTATTGTTTCTAGATCCTCCGTGGTCGAATGGTAGAGATCATGCTTCTCTGTCAGAGGGACAGGAGTTCAAATTCGGTTTCTACTAAATTTTAAAATGTAATACATTCGTATTTGATTTCATTACGATAAGGTATGAAAGTGATACGAATGATACAGCTGGGTGATACACAACTATGTTTCTGTCTTTTACTTTTTATCATGGACGCCTTTCAATCCAATCTCAGTATGTAATCCTCCGTCTGGACACCAAATCTGAATTTATACCTAGGATCTATATTCTTGCGTTCCAAATAAAATATCATTATAACTGAATGACTCCAACCATACTTCATACTTACTTACTACTGAAAACTTAGAAGAGAATTACTAGATACTTACTGAGAATAACTCCCTGCTGTGGAGACAGAGTAACCCATAGCGCTAACAGACGATGAGGTGTCAGTATACCTGAACAATATAATTTTCTTAAATTCTTTTTGTATTTCTAAAATATCAAAAGGCACATGTCTCTGGAAATGTATCTGACTGGGGCACTGCTAACTACGAATCATTTTTTTTTGTTTCTTCGTTTGACGCTGTCCAATCTGAATGTAAATTCGAAATCTCTGATAAATAGATTCTTTGCAATCTAAAGGCCGATATTTTCACTTCTGTGTAAGTTTATCTGGCGGTTAAATTCATAGATACGATTGCAGAAACAATTGTAACTAAAGCTATTAACTTTCAGATAAATTTAAGACAAAATGAAAAGACCGGCCCTTAATCAAATAAATCTTTCTAGAGCGATTGCTTCAAAAACAGTAGATTTACACGAATTCAAGAAGATCCATTAGCTGTCCACATATTTATTACACAACTGAAATTCCTACCAGCCAAATGAAATGCAATTTCAACAAGACTTTAAATTTTAAAGAAAATTTTATTTGACGGTGTGTTTGCATCTTTATTTTCTTTTAAGTACTATAGGTGTATCTAAAGGTAGTCAGGGTGTGACCGTTGAAGAATTTTGGTATGTTCATTTTGAGAAATTAAGGAAGCTGAGATTCTTTTTGAGAAACTTGCAGCAAGAGCGAAAAAATGAATAATTGTCTAAGAATGAAAGAACAAGTCTTTATTATAATATACACATTTTGGATATTATCCCTTGGTTCAATAATCAGAGAATTAAAATGGCCAAATCGTCATTTTTAAAATATTCATTATTTCTGGAATATTTACTCCAGATCCGTAGTTTCTGAAACCTCTCTTCCACAGAACGCAAGGATTCTTTATATTAAAAAAGCTCTATGAAATGCTTTCAATCAACCATTTTCCGTTTCGTATCTTCTAAAAGTTAAAAATTTTGGGTGTTATCAGCATACAACTATTCACATCATTTCTCTACATCATATTTGGCGAAAATCACATAGTTCGTTGTCGGATCTTAAATAAAAGAAATTTTGGACGTAACAGTTTTGTTTTATCGTTCCTTTAATCCCTTCTGAACGTTGGGTAGATAAAAATTAAAATCCAGACGTAAAAAGTGACTGATAGAAAAACAAAAGGCAAAGATCTAAGTATTTTTGTGAACAAAAGGAACTACAAGAATAAAGATTGTTCCTTAAACAGAAACAAATGTTTATTCTATTCTAAACACAAAAGTTTTGTTTGGAACTTAAATGGAGAATGAATAGTGTAAATGTCTTAATTCCGTTTTCCGTGCCTAGTTCCGGTCGAATCCGGGCGTTAGAGGAATCAGCACGGAAACACGTCCTTTTAAACGATTTGTACTCCAGTCTAGTTCAGTTTCTACGCCGTTTGAATGCAATAATGCACAAGACAAGACGATATATCGGAAGAACTTCAATGTATCTAATTAGATACTGCTGGAAATTATATTTTCTTTCCTCTTACGTTCACGAAATAAAAGACAATGAAAGAAGAAAGGGATATGTATCATACAACTCAATTTTCTATTGGCATGCACGTCACATATATACGATATATAATATTCTGCATGTCCAACCCTCTATCATTCTTCTGTGATTGAAAAAGATCCCTTTTGCCATAGAAAGAGCTATACACCTAAATAAGAAAATTGATTACAATCAATTTTTTAAAACTAACTTCCAAAAAAGCCTAATGGAAAAAATCTAATAAGGTTTTGCTTAGACTTTATTACAGGACAGGCCAGAATTCGATCTTAAAACGTTATATGCGCCATTAAACTTCATACTAAAATTATCAGAAAATTAAATGTAAGAGAGGGAGAATGTTTATGGTAGTGAAAGCTATAATTTTTATCGATACTGCGGAGAAATTAATTATATAAAAATGTCAGAAATTGGGTATCAAGAAATTTTTCCCGTCCAACTTATTTTCCTTTGATGCGTTAATTTTTTCCATCATTATTTCTTTATTAGTTAGATTAGCCCATTTGATTTTGAGCTCTTTGAAGGAAACGTTCTTGATTTTGTTTCGTTCCTTGATTAATAATTTATTTTAGAGAAACAGCTCTATCTCTCGTCCAATGTTCATCTCGCAATTTCATTAACTCCATTCCGAGTAAATGAACAGCAAAACCAGACAAACTTAGTCATTTGCAATTTGTGGTTAGGACGACTTGTTATGTATGTCTCAATGTTAGCAGGTTTCCCCTTTAATTTTAAGCGAGCGAAAGAGAAAACTATTTAAAGGGCTTAAAGAGAAAAGAGAGTATTAGTTTTTAAGAGACGGGAAATTAAATAAAAACTCAGGCAATATGAGTTTTTAAATAAATTCCATAAAGTGAAGAAAATATGTTTTCAACAACTGTTAGTGTAATACAAAACGAGAAAACATCGAAACGCCAAGTGCAAGAACTTCCTGCAGTCTGCAACTTACAAATAGACTCAGATCTCACTTCAGCTAATATCCACGTTGCTCTTTACCGGAACAAATTGGATTTTCCTACTCGACATTACAGTTGGTAGCATCTAGAAACTGCCATAATAACTTGATATTCTACTTTTCAAACAATTCTTAGAATTGGTTTTGCTTACGTTGATATGCAGTTGACTACTTAAAAATTCTTTTCAAATTGTTTTCAACACTCTTGTCAGGATATTAAAAATTATACTGATTGATATTTTAAATAATTGCAGTTACCGATACAGCTCTTTCACGAAGCCATTTTAATTATTTTGTCATAAGCATTATTACATTACATCACATTGGTCCTTCAAAAATAAATAAATAAGGTACAAACCTGAAACGAAGGAATGATATATACCATTTTCAAACACGATATTTCTTTTTTAGCAATCATCAGTTGATGAAAGAATATAACGAAAGATATGAATCTCATTTTCAACTTGCAGCTGTGTCTTATAAACTTACCTACATTATTACAACGCTATAAAATCTTCGTAGAAATCACTTCAAGCTTTTTACCCTTTTTCAGTAATTTAAAATTTTTAGCCAATATTTTCATGCATTGATAATTTCACCGTACACAGTAAAAAATTTAGCATAAAATTCGAACAGTAGACCACTCTAAAAAGTGGGTTTTTAGTTCCAATACATTTAGAGTAAAAGACCTATTCTGTACCTAGTGTAGACCATAGAGTTAACTTCAATATAATGTTAGTGTAAATTTACTACACTCTAAAACAATTATATCTTTAATAATTTATGGTAACTTTTTTACACTAAAACCGACAAAAAGAGTCAAATTTCTAATCATTTCGAAGTAAGATTTTACTTTTGACTTTTGAGAATCTTTTATTCTACATGGGAAAAATATTGTCTATTTAGAGTGTATAAACTTTTGTGTAATTTGTTTTCTATTTAGATTGAAATTTAGAGTGAAAGTAGTGTAGTATTCCAAGGTCAAAATCAATAATAAAAAACGTAATTTATTTATGGCAATGCAAACCTACATAAAAAGTACATACAGTGTGGAAATAAAATAGTGGATAAATTCGATAACTTCGTTAAAATTAAGGGGTATAGGGGGTATAGCAATTTGACCTATTTTTCACTGAGGGACACTGTGATACCATTTTGGTTAAAGGACTCCTGGGAACCTTTACTTTGAAATTGTTTTTCTTGGTCCACGGTATGGTTTTTCATTGTTGCTAGAGTGAATTATTACCCGTGTTACATGCCAACTCTCATGAGATTTCTATTAGGAGACTCCCTTGCAGCACTCCGTGAACTCCACTAAGGTTCAAAATTACTACATCTATGATGTAATTACTGTTTGATTCTGCAAATTAAATATAATTACAATTATTGCTTTTACTTACCTAATTTTTTAATATCATGGTTTATTGTTTAGAAATAAAACACTGAATAAGAATTATTGAAAACAGTACAACTCCGTTGGATATCAATAGTAAATAGTTTACTGTTAAACATGTCTTATAGGTTTCCAAGTGCTCCCGTTTTACTCATCATAAGTAACACTAATTACTAACATTATAAAATAATACATGTATTAATAAAATGTTTAAAATGTAATATTGTTACCTTATATTAATTATTAAAACAAACTACAAAATTCCAATTTTGACAATTTTAACATATTTGCACTAACAGGTGTCTAGTTATAACTGTTAAATCTTTGCAATTAGAAAAGTTACTAAAATTAACGGGAATTTGAAGATTTTACAAACCTAAACTTTAATATACATACTACTATTTATTTATGTAGAGATACTTGTTTTTGGTCAAGTCAATATAAGTTTGTTCTCTAAATTTTACTTAGTTGTTCATTATGTTTTAAATTGTACAGCTACATTAAGTTCAGACAGCTGATTGTCGCCATTTTATATTAGTATCGTTATTGCGCACACTCTTCTCTGGTCAAATACTTTGTCAAGTGTATATTGGTGCCAATTCCTTTTATGTGCTCTAACTAGAGTAATATGAACACTAACAAACATCATTTTACCAATTTAGATCACTTTTTAACGGCTTTTCTTCTCTTAAACAAATTAAAATTAGGGTGGATTTTGTTATACTTTTAAAGTAGAATACTATTAGATTGAATATTCAATCTATAGTATAGAGTTAATTAATGATATACAGTGAAAATAGGTTTCAGTAGTGAAGAATTATTGTTGTTATAAGAATAGAGTGAAAAAGGTTTTATTCTAAAATCTTTACCCAGTGCTCTAAAGATTGTTCACGGGGTCGATTTTTTACTATGTACAGCGATAATTTAACGTTATTCAATAAATAAATGCTACTTTGTTGACCAAAAAATGCTGTTTTTGCTGAATATCCCTCATGTATCCATAATAATTCTATAATAATTCCCAGACAATTCTACAATTAAGCGTGTTGTTTTAATAAAGAAATTGCATTCGGTTATTTTCATTTTTGCTTAAAATCCAAACAGATCTTCTCCTTGTCGATTACCAAGCAAAAAATAAACTCATTTTTCAATTTCAAAACAACACGTTTTCATGCAGAAATATCGGTAACTTTGGATGCGTTTGTGGTAGTATAATCAAAAATAGTTTTAGAACAAATACGTGGCAAATTCGCAAGTGTGGTTTAATCGATTTCCATTAATAGTTTTTCTCATTTTTGAAGTAAGTCTACTTAAAAAAATAATAATACATTTTATTGCATGCAAAATTTTATTGTTAAAAAAAATCTAATAATTTGTTCATAAACGCCTGATCGAATAGCTTACAAAAATATTTTAAAATTTTCATTAAAAAACGCATTAACATAAGGTAAAGTCTTATTGCAATATAAATCGTGATGGTTCGCCTTACGAAAGAAGCACTGTATATCAAAGAAATTAAAATCTCTTTGTCTATTTCTTATTACAGTAGCTTTAAGAGTGTAACTAAGCGTAGAATTCATTTAGATATTTCCATTTTAAATGTCAAAACCTGAAAATTCAATTAAATGGAGATGTTTAATAATAAATGTATTTTATTTATGTATAGTTCAGAAATAAACGGTTTACGTGACATTATGTGACATTTTATATAATTCACTGAAACAGACTTCCAATCTAAACAGACCTACTTCAACGCCTGAATGTATTTATTGCAGACGTCCCATGACCGTTTATGGTTTATAAATGTCAATGCTTTTTTAATTAGAAATAATCGAAAAAAATTGAAATACTTAGTTAACAGGTATGGGATGTTCATGTAAAAAGAGGTAATTAAAAAGATTCCTTTAATTTTTAATAAATGAAAAGGTTTAGAAATAATCAAAATTACGTTAGGGGAGTACCTAAACAGTTCTCTTTTCTTTATTATCGTAATTGGCTTAATTGTTTAGTAGACCATGATTTTTGAACTGTTCCATGTACGAGTATCTAAATTTCACCATATTGGCAGATTTCTACATTAAGTTTTGTTGTTTTATGTTTGTATGTTTGGTTAGATAAATAATAGATATAAGTATAGCTCTGTATCTGTATGAACCAAAAGCTATAAGAGTAAATGTCAGTGTAATAGCGAAACAAATAGAATATACCATCAAAAGTCTGATAAAAATGACTTTTTCAAGAACTATACAGGGTGATTCAGAAATAAAAGTAATCCTTTAAATGGTAGGCAGAGGGGAGACAGTAGAGCTAATTTACCTTGACAAGTATAGGTCAAAAACGAAGTTTTCCAAATAATTAATTTTAAAGTTTTTTTTGGATTTTTTTAAAACTATCTCCTGATTGTCAGATAAAATCCGAAAAATGATTTTATTATTTTATTAAATGTTCCTTCTGAAAGTAGACATTGTCTACTGACAAGTGTTATTGAAATTAGACCCTACTGAAAATAGACATTGGGCCTTTATTGATGCTGCTAATTTTTAAATAAATTTAGTTAGGTGAAGTCGTCTAGGCATATGCTTATGTCCAATAAGTCTGTCAGTAACAAAGAAATCCGGGTGTGCCCGATAGAAAAAGAACAAAGTATATAAAAAATTAGAATTATAGAATTGTGATTAAACCTTTAGACTAACTGCTTTACGTTCGAGAAATCAGAAGAATTTTCGAATAACACGAGTAGTCAAGTTCGATTATGAGTCAGACAGGGTACAACTGTATTTTGATTTGATTTAGTACCCAAATTCTTCTGGGCAGCACATATAGTCTTGTGTTGGATAAATATCGAACTTTAATAACTGTGGCATTCAGGATCAATGCTAAAAATCTGGATCTTTCTTAATTTGGTTGATTAACCGATTTATGGACATTACATAAAAGAGATACAGATACAGATTTACAAGGACATTCCAATCAAGGAGAGTGTCTCATGTCACAATTCCTTAGACTACACAAACTTCGCTACAGATTAGTATGCTTCGATAGTTCTATGTAAGCAAAGAAAAAAAAAGATCAATTTAAAACACTTGATTTGATTTGATGTAGTACTTCAATTTCGGCTCGCAAGAATTTTCAATCCTTATTAAATAAGAGACATTAATTAAACACATACAAATAACGTTCTAGTGCTTCGTAAGACGTATGATATGTTCGGATAACGTTTGTTCGAAAAAAAATCCTAAAGCAAAAATCGTGCCATAATATGCTCAGGCGTCATGGGTGTTCATCGCAAGGAAAAGAACACAGGAACAAATGATAAGATAGAAGTCGTCACCCAAATCGTTTGATGTTATTAATTACTTAATTACTTACTCAAAATTGAGAAATCCACAATTTGGGAAATGGTTCCACTTAACATTTGTGTTAAATTCATTTGAACAAATCTTTCTTTAACATAACAATTTAGTTTAGGAATGAAACTCCAACAATTTGCCGTGCCGAACTGTAGACTTGATTAATTTTAAAGTCTGTATATTGAAATAAATAAACAATATCTGTTACACAATATAAACACTTATAAATAATCGTGACAAATAAGAAAAGCTACTTGCATTATTATTCCATAATTTTGGGATCCCATTCTAAATGCGTTTTCCAATAAAATTTCTAGCCTAGAAACAATCTAATATTTCGCTATCGACCAAAAAAGTGTCGATAAAACATTTGTAAGCACTTACATACTTACATAAAATATGCGTGTCGTTAATCCTTTCGTAACAGTTCTCCTTTGCAATTGTTTATTTCGGAATAACCTCACAAATAGATACATAATTCACTGAAACAAAAGTCCAATAATCGCACAAAACAAAATATCACTAATACTGCAACAATACTTGAATTCTGAATAATTTTACATTAACAACTGAATCTTCGAACGCTGCAATAATTTCTAATATTAAGTGGTTTAAATAATATTAAATACTTTTAAACGCAAACGGCGCTTATACGTTTTCTAGAAGAACACTTTATTTAAACGACATGACCCCACAAAGACAATTTTTCCATATCCTCGAAATGTACCAGGTCACACAATTCAATCCCTTCATTAATTAAATTTCCATAATAAGAGAAAAATCACCTTACTGAATATGCACCAACGACTGGTCTCCACATAGATCGACAATACAACACGGAATTACAAATAAACTGCTTGCACAAAATCTGGTCTCTACCTAGACCTATAAGACGGATTTATCAGAAATCTCCTTCACTAAACTGGTTTCTAACTAGACCTACATTACGATACCGAACTAGACATAATACTCTGCAATCGCATTTTAACTTTGTTGGCGGACAAATCATAAAATCAAATTATCATAAAATAAAGTATGAGAACAAGTAACTCCATCAAAGGCGCCTTTGGAATTTTGAACGTACGTGTATTTTAACACCATAATACATAGTATATTAATATACGATTTACATAAAACGGTATATTGTACCACGAGTTGTTTGAGACACGACGAGAGAAGCGAGGAGTGTAACAAAGAAACAATTTCTACAATAGGTAATGCTACAATGGCAATGCTGTCAAACGATATTTTACGTTTTGTGAGGTTAGGATGTGTTAAATTTAAATGTTTTTATATGTAGTATAAAGCAAATGTTACCAATCTTACAAATAGCTTTTTCCAAAAAACGATTTAATAATAGCCTCTATTATTAAATCGTTTTCAATATCACAATGAGCCTATTGTTAACCTAAAGTAGAAAAAAATGTTAATAATAACAACTGTTACTGTCCAAGAACGCTGATTATTTTTATAATTTTCTGGTATTATACTACACAATACACATGAGTGTAATTTTTGCTCATATTTTTAAAGGGAATTTTTAAGAATAATGAGGCGAGGCTGACTGCATTTCTCAGTGTTTATTTAAATGCAGCTGCTTTTCATATTCAACGAGAAAGCCTTTTATCTTTTCCATACCAACTTAAATTTCAGACAAAGCGAAATAAATAATTTTTATACCGGAGGTTAAAAATTTAAACAACACGAATTAACTTACCTCTAATTTGAGCTGATACAACGTCCAGTTAAGAATATTGAGAATTTAAAACAAAATAATAATTTTCTTTGCTTCAGACTCAGAATGTCCGAGAGTTGGATTTTTCTTGATTCTCTACTGGAAAAGATTAATATGGTCTGTACAACCAAGAAATAATTGTTCATTTGTAACTATTAATTTTGCTTTCTTATAAAAGTAATGTAGATTCCACAAGAAGCTAAAATGGTTAAAGATGCTTAAAGTAAATTCTAATGCGATAAAAACAATTGGTTTTGTGCGATCGTAGAATTCAGTTAGTTACCTACAATTTACGAACAAATCTCAACATACAAAACCTCGCTACGAATTCAATGGAAAAATAATTTTTCGAAACAGCGTTGCAATAAATTTACTGAAAACCTTAGGAAAGCCTAACTAAAAATACATCTTCAATGTTATTTCATTGAGAGAACAATGAATCTAACAAAGATATATCTTAAATTATCACATCAGATTCTTAATAGAGTTAACGAAATTTATTCAAAATTGGATATTAGCGGGTTGTACACTAATATCCAATTTTGACGGCTTTAGATTATTCATAGAGGAAATCTTCAGGTCCTTCATAAATGCAACTACTATAATACGTACAATGCGTTCAATGTAAGTAGGTCACTGTAATATTTATAGTGTCGATAATTTCGCCTTCCCCAGGATGCTACTAATTGCTTCTAAAAGCTACCACTTAATACAAGAAATATGATTTTAGACCTACTCCTTCAAATTCACTTCAATTTCATTAACCTAATAGAGCTATAAAAGTTTTATGTCCATACCAAGTCTTTTCAAATATGATCTCGATGTACTATAGAATATTATATTTGGGTAAGTTACGAATTTTCAATTCGTGATCAAAGCGATCAGTACAGGTAGAAAATTTTACGATATTTTTTAACACAAAATTTGGAAAAAAAATCCCATACAATATTGTGCCTAATTTGTTAATTACCGATAATATATGAATTTTAGTAATACATATATGAATATTACACTAAAATAGAAATTATTATTTGTAGCATAAAATTTACCATACACTATTTTTACATTACAACTTCAATATTCAAGTGCAATATCGTGTTATCCTTCAGTTACTATATAGATATATTTTTAGGGTAATTTTACAATAGAATCTTCGCCATGTATTGACCAAAAGAATTAAAATTAATATATTTTTCCAAAGTGTCATTAGTTATACCTCAATTACAAAACGAAACCCCTAAACCATTTGACTGTACAAATTAACGAAAAACAAAAAAAGGTTGGAATTGTTTTTTTTTTGGTATTTTATTTTTTTTCTGAAAGGGTCAAATATAAATTATAAAAAAGTAGGCTTTGTTACTTCTGTTTTTCGGGATTGTAATCTATTGTTTGCAGCTTTGGAACTTTGCCCTATATAAATAATTATTAGAATTTTGGGGTAGTTGATAACGTAGGCGTAACGGTTCATTCGTCTGAATGGAAATTTCGAAACTAATCAATGTTTAATTTATTTTTTTTCAGACAACTTTTCACAAACAGAAAAAATGACTGAATTAGTAACATAACGTTTCTAGGGCAGCATTTTTTATTTAGTCATTTGTTTTTCATTTCATTCACAAAACTTTCCTCGGAATTGAAATTTCCAACGCAATTTTTTTCTCTTTATAAATAATTCTTTTATGGGAACTACAGAAAAAAAAAACAGAAAGCTGAAAAAACTTTACAGAATGAAATTTTCGATAAAAAGTGCGATTACGAAGTAATTACCACAGCTGAACAGTTGCCTAATTATTCAGGCAGTTAACAAAAAAGTGAAAGTTGAAAAATTAATGAAGTCATTTGTTTAAATATCTTATTGGTCAATAACCCACGCGAGTGGAAATCCATATGAGAATCTATCCACCACCCTCACGTACCCAACACAAAACGATTTTAATGTTTGAATTATTAAATGAGACTGAGAGCATTTGTTAATGAACTTTAAATAATTAATACTGGGCGTTAACATGAATGGATCGATTTGGAGAAAATTACTGGAGGTCCTTTATTATTACACCCAGTCGCAGTAATGACAAAAATATCATACAAATACAGATACCGATCTTTTTATTACAGTATAATGATGGCTTTACATAAAACAGAGTCGCCGTTGCAATTTAATGAATATTTTACTCGCGGAATCGATAACTTTTGAGGAGGAACACACGCCATGACGCAGGCGAACTTAGGGGGAGACAAAAATTACACTTTGTCGTGCATTTGAGCTGGAAAACTACAAAATGGTTTAATAACCTGTAACCTTAAAGTTAGAGATATTAAAATGAGAAATAAGAAAAGGGCGTACATAAAAATATCGTTTGTACCAACCAAACCTATAAAATCCGGCTTCCTAGAAATAATCTGCTTACATAAATTAGAATCGTTCAGGAAGAAAAATTGAATTTTTAAAAACGTACCAGAAGAAAAACCCTTACGTGTGGTATATATAAACGAGCAAATCAATAGCTGTAAATATTTAACGCCATATTTTTTCGTGCTGGTAGTTACAATATCAGTATTACAAACAGAACAATGACTAATGTCCCCAAATATCAGTCTAGTGACATATTGCGTGAATATTAAAACCAACAACGTGGTAGGCGGGACAATGTTGTGACAGAATGATTTATTCGAATGAACCCCCTTCATATATTGACACTTTTATATTTGCGTATTCATCATAGGCTCGGTCGACATCGTACTAAAAGCCAAAGAAAATTGTTATCTTAAACGGATACAATGGCTTTATATTGAATCCAGTAAATAATATTTTGATCCACTCCGTATGCAATCAGCGAAATGTAAATATATTAAAGTAACAATGTCTGAGGGGTGACGAAATTAGACAGAATTGAAACATAAAAAACGGCTATATACTATAGACGCTGCTTATCACTGCTACACAAATTCTCATTGCAGTAATTTGTACTTCAATATGGCATCTCAGTACTAACATAATGAACTGGTCGATCATCCTTTATTCATTTATTTATGATAAAATTCTTGACGCCATTGACTAGTGTGATTGCAAAGAAATTCTGTATCTTCTAGCAAATTCGTTACAAGCATATAATAAATGACTTATGGTTTATCACGTCATAGTGAAAACTCCCCCAATTCTTTACTATACATTCTCCATAAGTACCTTAGCAAGATCGTATTCTCTATAGTTTGCAATACCCCAGCCAGCACAGTGACGTCATAATGTCGCCGTTTTTTCGGCAGTAACGACGTCAAATTGTTGTAAAACTGACATCATTATGTCACAGCCCAAAGACGTCATTAAAACGTCATATACTAAGACTAAGACACGAACTATAAATAAATAGTTGAATATTGGAAATAACATTTATTATATACTACAGTCTAAACATTTCTATATTGTGACCACCTGCTTAATATGACCAGTATTCCTTGGCCCCTGCTAAAATAATATATTTTTAATAAAACTTGTACGTCCAAAAGACGTCGTTTTTTAAGACGTCTACGTACGTCGCATTATATGACGTCTTATTTATTAGTCATATGACGTCGTCGACCAATAATGACTTAAAAATAACGTCATTATAACCTCAGTGTGCTGGCTGGGACTCGGACAGATTTCGAATCGCCCTATGTAAGGTATACTAGTACAGTAATATCAGTAGTACCAGGGTCGGATCAACAGGACCAATATGGTTATGGCTAGAGGCGCAACACGCTAGGGGCCCTCAAAATCAATTATGAATCATTCTGGTACACGCATTTGATGTGCTGGCGTCGGTTTAATTTTCCGTCTTCCTTGACTGCTTTCACCGGAACCAAAGCTTAAGACCATGGCCAAGCTTGCGCCTTGGTCGCTGCGGCCAGCCGCACACATTTAAGAATTTATGTCCTGGCAAATTTATTACGATCCAATAGTATAATTTTTGATCAGTTTATTTTATGCTGTCGCGATGGATCACGGTATGGGTTTAGCAATGTAGTCTCGTGATATTTAAATGAAAAGCAAAGAAAAAGAAAATTCGGTGTTAATTCAATTAAGAAACTATTGTCGAGCACTTCAAAGTCCGTCTCCGTCGCATCTTCATTATAACACATCTTCGCGACTTGGTCGCAGTGATCGTGACGCAGCTACCAAAATGCAAGTGTGATCTCCTGCATTGAAACCATGTTAACATATCATTGCGACTCAGTCGCGTCGACCAAAACGTAAGTTTGGCGGTGACCTAAGACGAGCAGCATGGGAAGGGCACGACTCGATCCGAGAAATCGGATGCGACTCGAGGAAGGGCGGCGCTCCAGCAAATTTGGAGCTACTGTTGCTTAATCCATCCTTGCGTAGTCGGTCTCATTCGGTAAATATTTAAAACTATATCTCGGAAAATATGCTCATGGGAGGGAGTAAAATAGATTAATTGAATGTATTTGATTCACACAGTTCCTTAATCCATTAAAATTTCACATTCTAATGTCATATCAGTGCTCCACTTAAAAATTATCTTCAATCTTCGTTTCTTAGTGAGCACGAATATCTTAGATGGCTGAACTTCCTAGCAGCCTGCAGCCTTTGCTGCAATGATCACTTTTGATTAATTTCCAAACGTCATTAAACGCACAGCCTGTCCGTGCCAACTTTGTCATTAAACTCATTCAGGACTGACTATTAAACGTTGAAAGACGACAAATACACCAAATAAAGGCCCTAACATTTTTCATTGTGATGTAACCTTAAAAGTAAAAACCTTTAGCATTAAATTCCTCCAGAATTACTCAACATGGAAAGGCGACAAAAACATCAAGTATTAGCTCTAACATTGAAGATGGTCCATATATTTTGATCACTTTGATGTGACCTTGAGAAAGGTCAGAAACTGCTGTAGAAAAAGTTCGACACTAAATTCCTTCAGATGTGCTGAACGTGAAAGGCGGCAAATACATCAAATAAGCGCCCATAACTTTCATACCTAATCCTAATGAACTCATTAGATTTTTTAAATTCAGTCGCAACCGTGATTTTAACACAAATCCCTCTGATCGAGAATAAGGGTCTCTACCACTCGACCACGGCGTTTAGGAAGGCGCCAAAAGCATGAAATCAAAACCCTAACCTTGTGAAACATTAGAAACTGGGGCCAAAAAAGAATGGAATCTTAAGACTCGCTCTATTAAACGAAGCGGGCATTCCGCTCTGAAAGCCAGCGACTTTATTGAAAAATTATCTGAAACTGAACTGTTTAAACTACAAAACTACTGAGGATTTTAATTAATATTTAATTTTAGAATTCGAAAATTTTAATTGAATTCCAATATTCTTAAACTATACACCACGAATTCTAAGATCTCTCAACTAAGAACGTTCTATAATGTACGTAATGTACTTACTACAGTAGCTATATTACCTCCGTTGCGCTCCTATAAGAATTTGTGTCAAACCCCGACACTGCAAATGCGGTAAAAAGGGTATGAATTAAGTATGTATGTATTTACTGAAACATTGAAGCGTTCAATATGTAAAATTTCGAAGATTTGATATCAAAGGTACGTAATCTTTAAAATATTGAACGTTTACAGCTTGGAAATAATAAAATACAAAACTTTCAAGTTTAATAATTCTTAAAACAATTATGGTATTCATAAACAGCCATTCTCTATAAAACGAAACATTAAAACTCTAAAACTTCTGTCTCTGTAGCATCAACTGTCACTACGTTACTATGAATCTGTTACTGCGAAAGTAGTAAGTCTCCAAATTTTAATATTAAATTCAAGATATTTAACTTTGAGAAGCAAAAGATTAAACTTTTAAAGGTTAAAGAGTTAAGAATCGAATTATGCTAGAAAAAATCTAAATTTGAATCTTTAAAACGATACAGAACTATGAATGTTTTAATCTCCGATACCTTGACACTTCAAAATTTAGATGACACAAAGATTAAAATCAAATTCTAATTTTTAAACTACTCGTTCGCATTGAAAAGTTGAAATTCTGAAATTTAAATGTTTAGACTCTAATTCTAATTCTAGAATCTCAATCTCTAGAAATCCAAAGTTTTTTTAACATTTTAGCCTTGGAATTTAGGAACTCGTCAAAAAAGTTATTTTTTTGAAAACTTAAAAACTCTTGAGTGGGTACAGCTAAAATAAAATTAAAAACTACAAACCTCTAGGTCTCTGAAACTTGGTTAGTTCCAAATGTGCAGCATAGTTTTCGAGTTGTAACATTCCTCTTTCTCTTTCTGTAATCTCAATTAAGATCAAAGATCTCTTATTTTCATGATGTTCTTGGCACTTTGGGGAAATGTCTTTGGGGCGATTTTTTTGCAGTTTCATCTTCCTCTTCATGAAAGAAATACAGTATGACCAGAAACATACAGTACCAAAATTGTAACTCTAATCTGAGTTGCCATGGAAGTGACATTGACGTCAAACTTATTTTAAACAAACATTAACTTGTTATCTGCAAGATTATACAAACTGTCTGTGAACAAGATGCTTACAACTGAAGAAAAATTTTTATATGTGAAGAAGCATACAATTGCTCATACGTTGAACTCGTATGAGCGATTGAATGCTTCACATAAAAAAATTATTCAGTTGTAAGCATCTTGTTAACAGACAATATTGTATAATCTGACAGATAACAAGTTAATGTTTGTTTAAAATAAGTTTGATGCCAATGTCACGTCCATGGCAGCTCAGATTAGAGTTACAATTTTAATACTGTATATTTCTGGGCATACTGTAGTTGTGTTTCATGCTTTAAGAAATACCGACCACAAGTCGCTGATACGATCAATGATTGCATTTAATACTTCCCGTTATAAAGAAATTCTATAAAGCGAATCAAGTACTAGAATCTCATATACAGGATGTTCAATTGACAACGATTCACCCTTAATAAGTCAAAAATGGCAATTTTTATTTTGAGTAACGTGATTAAATCCCTTTTGGCTCATAACTTCCTTAAAACCCGTCTAATTTCAAATCACTGTGTTTAAGCTTTAAAAAGATATATGATAAGTGAGGTAGTTCCATTTAAGATATTAATGTTGGTGGTGCAGGGGAGGAAAAGGGAGAAATATGTACATCATTTAGGCTCAAAATAAAAATTGATATGTCCGAATGATTTTTGTAATCCTTGTCATTTCTGACTTAATTAAAGGTGGATCGTTTTCAAATGAATATCAGGTGAAGTTTCAATTAAGCAGTTACATCAGCGTTAAGATGGTTAGTAGTTAGTATGCATTAAAAGCAGCATTAAAACTTTATTTTTAAACGGCTACACTAGAAAAAGGGAGTTTTCGAGCAACAATTTACGCTCTGTTTAATTTATTACACATTTCACGGATTGTATATTTTAGTTCAAATGAACATAGGACATCCGGTATACATAAAACTAAAATATATCAGCAGCATTAAATTTTACAAGAGTACAGAGAGGATGTATTGATTTTACATATACAATAAAGTTTTCGAGAAAAACGGGTTTAAAAATTATTCAAAAAACGATAAATTTCTAAATTCCCTGTTTTTAAGACTTGAGCTGATATTTTATGCTGACGTAAATCATAAAATGCAGTTTAAATCCGTAGTTATAATAATTGTATTAACGGCCCGTTAAATTCCAGCATAATTTTTATTTGACGTTTTTTAATATTCACTTAATTTGTCTTTAAATTTATGGGTTCTCTTTTTGTAGAATTTTTATATTTACGTTTTATGTTTGCAACTGTGTTTAAACGCTGTTGCTCATGTTTTCACCCTTATAAAAGAAACGGCTTTTCATTTTAATTTAAAACAAGGAGGCATTTGAAAACTTTCAGGCTAAATTTAGCCAAAGCTTATCTAAATAAGTTGTATTTTATCATAGAATATAGTAAGCTGAAGAGAGGGGCGTATCCATCCTTTCTTAGATCTCTCCTGGTGTGTAAAGGGGCAAAACACGTATAGCGTAAATGCCATGTTTGCTTGAGCACACTTAAACAAAGATAATCCAACAAAAGGCCCATTGTTAAACGCATTATGTCAATATGGGTTATTACTATTGTTATTATTCACTACCGTGTGTCCTGGACCCTCGGAAAGCGATTTCGATAATGTCTGAAAGGGTGAGTTGCGCACCGTCTGCACGACCACCGAAGAACAAGCGCGCTATATTGCGGTTAAAGTTCGGTTTGATCAATCTTTGGACATGATTATATATAAAGGGATTTAGTACTGTATAGATTTTCAAAGTGGAACCGGAGAATTACGATGGATGTGTGTGCGCTAGAGGGGATTATGGTTTGTGTCGGTTGTTGAGGTTTTTTTTCCTTGTAATCAACGATTCCGAAATAAATGTGTCAACAATAATTTATCACGAGAAATAAAAATAGCTTTTGATTGATGGACCTGCACTGCATTAGGGTTACAATTCAATTAACGTTTTACATATTTTCGGTTAAAAATGTCTGTTAAAAATAATTCAAAAATATTCCTTTTTTATAACAAGATTTTATGCAATGCTCTGTAAGGAGATTGCAGTATAAATTACTTTTTGCGTACATACATTTCAATAGTTTTATTAAACAAGGTTTGAGATTATATGAATAAATAGCAGGTGTTTTATAATAAAATCTTGTAAACAAGTTTCTGGACATAAAGTTATAATTAGAATTCACTGTTATAAACCTACACTCGAAAGCAACCTTAATAATATTTCAAAAGTTGGTTTCAAACAGTAGGTACTGATTATAATAATAATAATAATTATTGTAGAAAGATTGTTCTAGTAGAAGTAGAAAATATACGATAATAACTTGTAAACATATCCAATAAAAGACATTAAAATACGTCATATTTAAAAACCATTTAAAAGGTAATTTTAAGTACTTTCCAACATTATATAACTCATTCGTTTTCCTTTTCACGGTGTAAAATGTAATCACACTAATAATTATAATTTTCTAAAATGAAAAGGAAAATTTATTGCAAAATGAAACATAATTAATTTAGTAAAAGTTGGTTCCTTATAGGATAGAATTTTTTTAGTTTTTTTAAAAATAAGTCTGAGGAAGGCAAATAATTTATTAAGATGCCGAAACATATATATTGTCGTGTTATTTTGTATATTGCAAATCGTCAATAAATCTTATATATCTCAGGGTCGAATTAATACTCAATACTCAATAGTAAAGGTTACCTATAATTTTTTTATTTACCTTAATATGAGACTCTAATGATTATCTTTCAATATTGGGTTCAATTATTGAAAGATTAAACTTTACAAATAAATTATTTAAAATTTACCACTCTCACACGGTGGTTAGTAGCTCTCAATAAATAAAGTTTGGTTATTACTAATGGTGATTGACACATATATCTGGAATGTCAAATCTGACAGTTATCAATTAACTTTTCCCAAGAATGAACAAGTAAGTATAGCATATATTTTTATTTCATACTGTGTCACATTTGTCAGTTTTACGTCAAACTTTTTAGTCCAGAACATGCGATTTTACGGTCTAGTATGCTTGTAAAAAGTTTTTTGGCCTCCTAACCTGTAAATGTCAAATTAACGTATCATTGACATCTATGGGAACATGATGTTTAAAGTCACTGGAGTTTTTCGGACACGGCGTGCTGTAAAAATTGATGTAATTTTTCATCCTTCAGATACGTTTATTAAAAAAATCCCTTTGCACAACAAAAACATGTTTATTGAAACGGCATTTACACAACTTTTCAATTGTTGTATGATTAAAATAACCTTTATATTAACATTTCTTTGAAGTAGAACAGCGCCGCCATCTCGTGCTGTTTCAATGACATGTTACTAGTTAGGTACCGACAGTACCGACACCGATAGTAGAATGACATTTTGTTTGACACATCGAAGGTCAATGGCGTATTGACTGGTATTGACGTGGATGCATGGAAGTAAACGAAAGTAAACAAGCAATAATCATTCAACATTGTGAAATTTTAATGAAAAACCCAAAGGTAGGTATTCGTATATTATAGTCATTCCTTTTCTAATACATTCCTTACTTCATCTTTCCTAACAAGCCCTAATTCCCAATGAGTATCAATCAAGAGAAAGCACTGAAAGCAGTAATAATGGCTTTGATTCGTGAAGAATTTTCCGCATATGTATCAACTTGTACCTACCTACCTACCGATTCCTGTCTGTAACGAAGTTTAATATAAAATAAAATTTTCATTTTTACAAAAAATGCTTCATAAGTTGATGTTTATAAGTGATGTGTCAAACATACAATAAGATTTATTTTACTTATTTATATTACAGCTGTTATAAATATTAACATTAATTGTACAGTTTTGTACGTCTGAAAATAGTCCAGGCATTAACTGTTTTACCTCCGTTGTGGTAGTTGTGTGTTCATGCACAGCCCCTACATGGTGTTCAATGTGTTCAATTTCAACACTAGAATTTTCTGCAGGAATTTTGGAAGAACAAGGGTTTATTTCAGACGTGGGTCTTTTTGCAGCAGAAGGCCCAGCCTCAGTCATCATATGGGCCACATCAATTTGCCTCTTTAAAGAATCAGCAACATAGCCTTCTGCCACTGTCCCACTCTTCCAGCCACCAAATCTCTTCAAAGTTAGAAGATCTCCTCCTCTGTTTGCAAGCAAAGTTGCAGCACTTCGTCTAAAACAGTGCCCAGTGTATTGACGAGGATTGGGTAATTTGAGAAATGTGGCAATTTTGGAAGGGATGCTCCCAAAATTATTTATGCCAATAGGCACAACACAACACTTCCCATTTTGATATTTTAGAAAGAAACGATCAGGGACTTTTGTGATTTTTAAACTTATCTGTAAGTACTTCTGGATAGTAGCCACCCATTCTTCTTTCGTTATGACGAAAGAACGACTTATATTCGTTTTTGTCTTAGGGATTGTAATGATAATTATATCATCTTTCAGCTGTACATCTTTCATAAGCATGTTATACATCTCTTCTCGACGCAAAGCACCGGACACTCCAATTATCAGAACCACCTGGAACAATGTTAAAATCATGTAGCTTGTTAGTTATGGCCTATATTTTACAGTAATAGGGGTGAGTAATCTTTCTATTAGTTAGTTTGTGTATGAAAATGCTTACCTTCATAAGTAAAAAATTAATATCTGGAGCCTGTGTCAAAAATGCACCAATATTTTCTTCATCCAAAATTAGGCTTTTTTTGGGTTTATAATGTTCTGTTTGTCTTTTTATATATGTAGTTAATTTGGCATATTTAGAAATGTCTACATTTTTGTTGAGCATAATACATGATTTTAACATTGAGAAAATTGCCCATAAAGACTTTTTATTCTTTCCCACCAAATCAGTAAAGTACGCTAGCAGGACATTCTCGCTGTAATTCTTCACCCCCTTTTCTTCACACCACATTATAAAGGCGTTGAATTGTGCCTCATAGCGAGCTCTCGATTTTTCCGGCAATAACTGTGATGAAACAGTTTCGGCTAATTGTCTCACTTCTGGAGGCGTACATGTCAAACTATCGTCACTGCCGTCACTGGACATTTTTGAAATTAAAAATGCTTAACAGGTAAACGTAAATTAAGACGTGATTAACACTATTTAATAATAATTTGACATTTGAAACAAATGAACAAACAGTAAACATTTTTTGAGCCCATAGCCACCTCGATACCTCAACACAACGCTATTTTGACGTTGAATGAAAAATAAATTTCAATTTAACAAGTAGGATTTCTTTATGAAGTCGGCCAAAAAGTTTAATACAAATCTTGTGTGTTAACCATTTTACAGTGCTCAATTATTAAAGCACTCCGCTTCGCGTCGTGCTTCAAATTAATTTCGCACTGTAAAATGAAAGTTACCGCACGCGAATGTAAATAACTATTACAGGACTTGTGACTGTAAAAAATTTTACCGGACGCAAATACAATCAATCACCTAGACAACGTTTTAGTACGTAATCAGTTACCATGGAAACTCGTTCTTCATAGATGTCCATATTTTGCATTCGGAAATTTATTTTATATATTTTTTTTAAATTAAACCAATATTCCAATAATGGCAGTATGAAATAAAACGCATTGCGTCATACGTCCAGGAAATGGTCTTACAGTCTCGTTTCGATGTTCCGGACTCGGATCCTTCGTCGCCTTGTCCGTAACATCTTACTCGACTGTAAAATTTCATTTCCAGGACTTATAACGTAAATTACTATTATTTAATACTTTATTTTATAAATCTTTATTTTTAGAATGTTAAAATGGAAAGAAATCTTACCCTGTCAACTTACACATTAACTTTTCCTCCAGGTATGTCTTCCTCGTATGTCTCTCCAATAGTTTTTTGTTATTTTGACATTTGTATCTTCTAATCCTTTTCCAACAATTACCTTCACTTTCACTAAACCTACAACTTCCACAACATGCACTTTCCGCCAGGAACCGTGGCCACTGCTGCTGAATATGCAGACCTCGCACCACCAAAAATCTCATCACTGGACTGCCTCAAGACTGCTACAAGAATGCCATCCTTCCCAGGTCAGGTTAGTAAATTCGATATTTCTTTTAAATTCCTTTTACCCTTTATGGTTTTCTTCTTGTCTAGGGCTCGAATGAAGACTGCAAGCTCCCCAACACCTCAGCAAGTATCTTCAAAATCTTTTTCTTATGATGAAGTCATCTTAATGATTCTTTTCTTTTATAGGAATATAATGGAGAATTCGACTCTTCAACACATTGGTAAGTAACAAACCCAGCTCGAAAACGGTTTTTCAATTTATTTTCTTTTCTCAATTGCTCTTACTGTATCGTTATGCCCTTTAATATTGCTTCCTGTAACTGATACACTGAAACTCTTCCTTTAATCAATAAAACGCTGGACTTTCTTTTTATGTTTATTAATTTAAAAATCTTACTTCTTGAGCTTTATTATTTTACAAGTTCTATTAACACATTTATTTTATTTACTATTATTTATACAAATTTTCTCTTCAGTAAGAATTTTATAGATTCTCTCAACAACCAAAAAAAATTATTATTTTTTTCATCTCCACGAGCGACCCCCTTTTTTCAACTATTTTATCTGTTATGTTTTCCTTTTATCAAAATACCCCCTATCTTTGGTAATCCTTTCTGTTTCCTCACTAACAATGTCTATAACCATAGAAGTTATTTTTTTATACATTATTATTGAAGTACAGAGAGAATTTTAAATATGCTATAGAAAATCAATATACCTTTAAATTATTTTTTTGATTGATGCCACGATATCTTTACCTAATATACATGATTTTTAATTTTCAGGTTGACTTATGGCTAGGATATTCTTTCCTTTTATTATCCTTGTTAATGTTAATATCGTATCATAATACTATAATAAACATATGCTATTCCATTCTGTTTTATTGTTTTATAATTCTGTATTAAAATTTTGTATTCTTGGGATAGCATCATGACTTTGTATGTAAGTTTATATGTTTTATGTTTTTATTTATTGATCCCTAAGAACCACGTCTGTGCAATAATGATTCTTTAAATTTTTCTTTATCTTATGTACATGCTCATATTAATTTTTCCACTTCACATAAACGTGAACATAACAATATATGTAACGATATTTAAAAGTAAAATTTTATGGAGAAGACTGTGTTTTAATAAAAAATGTTTTAATCATCAGTGGGCATTGCTATATCAGATCAAAATTAAGCAAATATTAAGAAAAAAATAGTTAAGAAGCTGGAAATTGGCGTAGATGTTCGCGAATACATTACTGTTTAACAAATCCATAACTCTCGAGTAGAAAAAGGTGTGTTTGAACCGCCATTTTGAAAATATGGCGGTTAAAATGAAAATTTCTAAATAACTCGTTTTTGTAAGTTTATCTTAAAACGCGCAGGGAAATCTTTTTCTTGCTTGTACAATTCATCACAAGGTTTTACAACCTTTTGTTTTGTTTTATTTAGCTACGACAACATATTTCGGATATACAGCATCAATAATGTAGGCTGTATTTCCTACTTTTCTTTTTCTCTAATTTAAGAGTACAATGTAATATTTTAAATAACAACCTATCAAGTTATCAAACTTATATAACCAGAATTGAAAATGGTATAAAAGATAATCCTACACCATTTTGTAACTTAATTCATTGACAAAAAGAAATCATGCAATAATCTACCTTATATATACACCGTGTTCGTTGTAACATTTGCTATAGGGAATTAGTATGGAAAATCTGAAATATGCCAAATAGTTCGTTCTCGAATAAAAGTCGGTGAAATTAATAGTTGCAATCAATAGATAAGATATTCTAACGTACTGTCCAAAAATATTACCCTTAATAACAATCACAATTCTTCAGAAATTATAAATTCATGAATTATTTGCAAAACATTAATTTAAAAGCCGAAAAATGAAAAGTCGACGTGACTTGTCTCCGTAGTTCAATGGTTAACGTTCGGCTTGCTAAACCGCACGAGCTCGTGAAATGCAAGATCGAACCCCGTTAAAAGCAAGACTTTTTTTTAATTTTATTTGTCATTAATCTTTAATTTAATAACAATTTAAATAATTTGTTATTATTCTATTATTCGAAAAACGTACAAGAAAAAATAAATTATAAATAAACAATAATGATACCCTATTAATAAAACGTGAGTTCAAGAATTCTCATTACGTATTTATTTCAAATTAAAATAAATAAAATGTAAAATAAGTACTTGTCAATAGTGTAACTTTAAATGTATTTAAATCTTCAGGATTTTGAGTGTTAACAAACTAATACTGTAAAAATTGGTTTTTGTAGTATGCAGTATGAAAAAGCATCATCAGTTTTCATTTCTAATTTATTATTTCTTGTACGTTTTTCGAATATAAAAATATTAACAAATTATTTGAATTGTTATTAAATTAAAGATTAATGGCAATTAAAATTTAAAAAGAGTCTTACTTGTAACGGGGTTCGATCTTGCATTCCACGAGCCCGTAGGGTTTAGCAAGCCGAACGTTAACCATTGGACCACGGAGACAAGTCGCGTCGACTTTTCAGGTTTCGGCTTTTAAATTAATGTTTTGCAAATAATTCATGAATTTATACTTTCTGAAGTATTGGGATTGTTATTAAGGGTAATCTTTTTGGACAGTACGTTAGAATACCTTATCTATCGATTGCAATTATTAATTTCACCGACTTTTATTCGAGAACGAACTATTTGGCATATTTCAGATTTCCCATACTAATTCCCTATAGCAAATATTACAACGAACACGGTGTATAGTATGTCTTATGGTGATGTACAGTTGCGATCATTCGCTAAGGAAAGATGAAAAAAATCTTAACTGCCAATTTTCCAGTTTTTTGTTTAATGTAAATCTAAGTTTATTATATGATGTACAAAAGCATTTCATTTTTTAACATTATAATTGCCTAGTTCATAAATCAGGTCGAGTTACAGCTTACATTGTACAAAAAAACTGAAAAACCGGCGATCACTATTTTTTCATCGTTACTTAGCGAATGATCGCAACTGTACGTAACTAGCATCAACAATTAGGAAACTGTAGATCTATTTTCAAATTTCTTTTCTACCGTTTATTCAGGTATTACAGAGCTGTTAATCGGGTTCCAATGTAGGATACCACAGTTTCTAAAAAAATTGAAACTATTTTTTTTTATTATTTTAATCGCTTGAGTTTGTCGTTTTAAGCAATATATTAAAAATCGAGGGTGAGATCACGTCGGCGTTAGAACATATTAAATGTGTTAGGTCAGAAAATTCGTTGTTTTGCGAATATCTCAGTTCCTATAGCTCGGAGGTCAATTAAGGTTATAAAAACGAAAGATAATTAAATTTCCTATATCCAGGAAACGGTTCGCTGTACGTGATGAATATACAAGATGAATATAACCCATTTTTCCGGAAATTTAGTTATCTTTCATTTTATACTGACCTTAATTGACCCCCGAGTCATGCAGAGAGGTATTCGCAAAACAACGAATTTTTTGACCTTTGACCTTTTATACTTTTTAACGCCGGCGCGATCTCACTCTCGATTTTTAATATATTGTTTAAAATGACAAATTCAAGCGATTAAAGCAAAAAATATTTCCGATTTTTTGGGAACACTACACGTTGTTACTTTTTAAATTTCTATCGATTGAGGCAAAATCAGTAAGTACCTGGACAGTACCTAAAAGCTCGGAATTGCCATTTCACCGTAAATTTCCATGAAATTAGTTTCCGATGGTCAATGATCAATTAAAACATTTAAAATTATAATTCCAAATATGTAAAATCCATGTCGTATCGGACTGTTTCAAGAGATTTTTCCATGCTTTCCGGTAACCTGCATCGCTAAAATTTGCCATAGATGCGAAAAATCCTTATCCTAGGAAATTCTAAATTGGACGGAAGCTATGGCCCTAAAATGGTACATGTTACTTCAATCAATGGACCAAAAATAAAGTTTAAATGTGCTAAAAATCGATATTCCAGAGTTTTTAAGATTGGTAAACACGACCCTGTTGTTGATTTTTGTAGAAGCTGATCTTAAATCAGTTTTAAATGGTACTTGAAAGTTTGGGAATTGTTAGTCAATTTCCATAAGATTCGATATCCGGAGGTACCTGGTCTATTAGAACAAAGTTGATCAACTGTTGGCATCAGAGGATTGTGGTCAGGAAATAAGCTAGCTCCAACTTTGCCTAGCGAAGACAGACTTAATTATTACTTAAGCATCTAAATTAAGATGTACCATACTCCAATAAAGGCAGAAACGTTCACAGCAAGCAATAAAAAATTACTATCGTGTCTAAATCTAGTAGACCTAAGAGAATTCTAATGCTGCCACGTAAACCAAGACTTGTTTTTACTAAGAGCCCTATAATGATTCTATACCAATTTTCAGACTTGTAGCCTATGCAATATCGGAATATGCATAACAAAAAGAGAAACACGTTTACCTAATATTAGACCTTTGCCTATATCTAGTGAACCAACTCGCGGAACTGTTGTGTAATAATTAGATTATCGTTCTTTTCAATCACCATTACTAGATCTTTATTCTGTGCTTTTCTTATGGGAAAGAGAAGGTATATTTTTGTTGGTGTATCGTCGAAACTATCAGTCGTGGATAAATAAAACAAAACCAGCTTGTTAACAACCAACAATAAAAAGGCAATACATTTTGGGACATTTATTTTCTGTATGCGAATTTAGAATCTTTGGTGATTAATTAATAGTAAATGATAATAACTAACGTTTTAAATAAGTTTAGTTTTGAATTCTTTGTAGGAATCTAAAATGTATTTACGAAATACGAAAGAATGTGTAGCCATAAATTAGTCACCTTTCTGACCCTACATCTGCGTCTTAATGGTTTTTTGTCACACCCTCCGAATCTAGAGAAAACACATATTCAAAACTTTACCAGAATTGAGGTTGTTAGGGAATTAGTCGGCGATATTATGCGAGAACGGACAGTTGCCTTATGGTAGTGCTGGGCGAATGGTCGGCGGCTTCGAACGTAAAAAGGCCTTTAGCGGTTTCGAGTGTAGTGCGTGGTGAAATGGAAATGGCACTTATATGTGGTGGTACCTGTTCGTTGGTTGTTGTTAGGCAGCATGAGATTTGTTTTAATTGCGATTGTTGACCAATGTGTGATATTGGCTTTATGTTGATGTTAGCAATTGGTGGAATTGCTGTATTATATTGATGTGTTGTCAATTGAGGAATTGCCTGTTGTTGTTTTGTTGTTGTGTTGATTTGTTAGCAATTTGTAGAATTGCTGTTGTTGTTGATGATATGTGAATTGAGTTCTGTAAAATTAACCGCACAGTATACTGTTTGCTTGGAGACGGAGAAATGGGCGCATTTCAAAGTCGGCCTCGACCTGGGTAATTAGTTAGAATTCGACAAGTGGCCCTAGCTGATCACTGGGCAGTCTTGAGGTGCTTGTTCCCCTCTAGTTTCCTGTATGTCAATCCCAACGAGGGGAGGTCTCGGGGGAGGTGAATACATGACAGTACCTACGTGTGTACCTGGTCCTGTTAGCACTTCGGTTAAAGGTCTCCACTCCGAAGGCGCCAATCAACCAGAAGCAACGTGAGACGGCACGGGGGATCACCAATCCCCCGTAAGTACTGCTAATTTCCATTTAAAGAGTAAGCAACTAATATGTTGTAATTATCTTTCCATGTGTGCTTTAATCCGGCTCTGTGGTATTTTACGTTTTGGTCTCAATGCGGTATGTATCTGAATTGAAGGATTAACCGACCGTTCACGCCCACTCAGGAGCAAGCAGTAACACAACCCGAAAGGACCTGTCAAATGTAGCATTGAAAACTGGGATTCACTTTGATTTGTGAGAATTAGAATTCTTTAAAATACATAAATGTACAAAGCGAATGTTTAACAAATTTAAATCATTATTGAATTACACCCCCGGCCCACAAAATATTTTTTAAACTAATATATTTTTAAATAATTAAATATTAGCATTATTTCGATAATAAATAATCATAACTAAAAATTAATTAAAGCATTCCTCGTTCACATTTGTTTAACTAAGGTCTCGCGTGGATTGCCATCTATTATTGATTATTCTTCACGATTAGTTATCAACTTATGTTAGTTGGGTAATTCGATTTCTTTCTCAAGTTTAACCTGTGATTTTGATAATTATGCATGTTTAAGATATTCTTAGAGTGAAAAGGACTTTTATATTTTCGATTTGATTGATGATATTCTTCCGAAAAACAGAATATCCAGAGAACAGAGATTTTTAGCTAATTAATAATTTCTTGTACTGTAGTTGCCCTGTTCCATTTAAACCCAAATGCTTTCTATGTTTTTGTAACAAGTTCGACATGACATCTTATTATTAGTATCGCCGCCTCTCTGACGAATAATACGCTTCATACATGAAAGTTTTCGAGGCTCGAGTTTGAAAGTCGAGAACGGTTTATAAAATCCATATCTTTGATTGAGGAACATGAACTCAATCGATAATTCTGCAACAGCAGTTATAAAAGCGACAAAAGCTAGGTTTAATATTGGTTATTGAAAATACATAGATTACTCGTAATCAATATCAACAGTTGTCGTTCGGAAACGAATCTAAAATAGAGCACACATTAGGATCTCGTCCGCGAAGTGAACCGGGTAATACCGTAATGTTTAAGATTGCTGTAATTTATTGCATAAATAAGTTGAGGTTTATAAAATAAAATTATCAGTATCGTATTTCGTTAAAACATTTTTATCACAATGAAAGGCATTATTGACTGCATAGTACTAAATACTTCTAAATAAAGAAAGAGCGATTTCAGTCGACATTATATTATGAACTCAATAATTATTTCTTTCATTTCGATATACACGTTTTAAAGAAATACAATATGTATAGTTTCATTAAACATATACACTCGAGCCACAACTTGTTTATGCAATAAATTACAGCTAATCTAAACGTCCGGTCATTATTTGGTTCACGTCGCGGACGAGATCCTAGGTTCACGTCGGGGATCCAGATCCCGGAGCCTAATGTGTACTCTACTTTATAGATCGGGCATGACTTTCGATAATAATACCATTAACCAAAGGTGGTTATTCCTAACGGGTGTTTTTTTAAATTTGGCGTCAGAGCAAGCAATGAGAGTTCGATTGTGAACGCACCTTTGAATGTCGCCACGCCGCAGTGTATCTAAACCTAACCTCACTTTTAAGTTTTGACATTTTGACATTTGAAAAATAGTGGTCTATTCACAACAAACTCATAGTCATAGCTAACTAGGACGCCAAATTTAAAAAAACACCCGTTATATTGGCCGTCAGGTCGAAAATTACATAAGCGTTATACTAAGAATAAGCTTCCTTTGGTGAGCAATGCTGATTTCTATATCAATACAAGCGTCAGAAATTGTTTCCATTGTCCAATTCGCATTTCTACATGAGTCATCAAAAGTTAGAAGTGATGTTTAACATTGCTGACGATTCTAATATGTCACCAAAACTCGAAAAATAACTGATTCGTTTGAAGAATCCAATACAAGGATGCCCGAATGGAAGGACAGCTTGCAATACTGGAATTAAACGTAATTTTCAAAAAACTATTTCCATACTTTTCTGTGCATACTTACTTTTAAAAATATATTCAGTTCCAGCTTACATGCGTCTTTTTAACTTTTAAGACAACTCGTAATATAATTGCACCACTATGGGTAGAAACCAACGATGCTAAGGACTCTGTATTTTGTGTTTCAAAGAGTCAATTCGACATTTTTCAAGAGTTTTCATAATTTAATTAAATCAAGAAATTCTAGCATTACTTGAAGAAACTGCAGTTCAAGAAAAGAAAACAAAAGGACACACGAGATCTAGTTGTGCTGGTTAGAAAATATATTTGGGTATTCTTTGAAGATATTACTTAGATATTTTTTGAATTATAACGTAATTGCTGCTAAAGAGTCCACCGTTTAAAGATAAAGTTAGTGTGAGCGAATTGATATCTACTTTTTCAAAGCTCAGTTATACACTCACTGCACGATTTAATATAACACCATTTTGAGTTTATGTCAATATGATTACAAAACTGATTGATATTTACCATTGAAGCACCAGACTAATTGGCAATTTCAGTGAAGGGCGCGTATTCATTTTTTTATTTTTAAATTTGGTTGTTGATTTAAAAGCGTTATCTTCAAAAACCAGTGCAACATATTTAAACAGTAATGCGTTTTGAAACATCAATACTAAAAGGTTTACTAGCAATGAAATTTTTTTTATTGATACTCATGCGAATTTTCCTATTAATAAAAGGCGCTGAAAGCTATAAATTAACATTAACTATTGAAAGTCCTACGTTAGTGCATACAAACAATAATTTCTGCAGCTACAACCTATTAATGCATATACGTGTATGATTAAAAATTGATTGTCATTAATCAACCATAAATCTTCGATAAAATGAACTGCATGCATAGAGGTAATGAGCTACTAGGTGCAACTTGCTAGTACAAAGTTAGTAAACAGTTTTAAAAAGATTGCCAATATTTAACTTTGTAATGTTTAAAACGGGGGAAAAATTATTTCCATGGTTCGAATAATTCAATCTGCAGTCTCTAAGAAATGACACAACGAGAAAATATTTATTTTTAATATAGTAGATGAAATCGAATTTGTCTTAAATTGTAAGGCATACAAGGTATTGTCATAGTCTTCATGATGTTCTCTTTCCTTATAAAGCAATGCTATCAAGGAAGGAATGTATGTATGTAACTTACAACTCACTAATAGAATTAGAAATGTACTCTTTCTGGTCTTGATATCAATAACAGTAACTTTCAGACAGTACAACCATTTAGCCTTTACGCTACATGTTTTTTATTACGACTGATTCCAAATTTACTTTAATGCCCCCTTTTTCATGAAACAACACTAAAGACTTGAAGGAGTTACATTTTCTTCACCACAAAAGAAAATTTGTTTCATGAAAGGTCTTCCGACAATGTTGGTATGCCCATCTATATATAATCTCTCTCGTACAAAACATGTAGAAGGGATTTCGAGTTTTATTTTGTAAATAGTAAGGGGAGGCAATTAAGTCTTAAGTGTCAATAAACAGTAGCGGACAGTGTACATATTTATTAGCCACTCACGTATATTTATGTAATACAACACTCTCCCATTACGGCTATTGGAAATAGCAGCGCATTTAAAGATGGTCCACCACGAGAAAAATAAACTGATTTAATGGCCATCATTACGTAACAATATGAAGTAGATCTTAGATTCAAAGTAGCGATGACTATAATAACAGCCTCAGCACTTCGGAAATAAAAGCAATGATTTCGAAATTCAAAGTTCTAGAAGTTGAGATTTTTGACTTATGCTTTTTTATGCTTCAAAAATACCAAATCTCACAGTTTCTTAGATGTGTAGTTTCGAAATTAGTTCTAATACTTTACTAACTTTACAGCACCAGACTTTGCAACTGTACAGCTTGTATTTCATGGCACATGCTTTGTAGCTCAAAAATTCAGATTATCAGAGACTTAGATGTTCTTTAAGTGAGTAATTTTCAAAATTACTGTTTGAGATTTCCAAAGATTAATTGTTTTGAGTTATTCTAATTTCAAAATTCAGTGTTTTAAAGATTATGGTTTATATTATATTAATTTAATAGTTTCCGTAGTCCCAAGATTCAAGTTTTCAAGGCTTCAAATAAGACACTGAAGGTTTTAAATCATTGGAGACCGATAGTACATATTCGAAATTTTAAGTTTTCAAAATTTAAGCTTTCTCAAAGTTCGCAAGTTACAATATGTAAAGCTCTGCATTTAGATTCACCGAATTTGAAATTTTAAAAACTTTAGGAGGTTTTAAAGATTCGAAATTTATTCTCTTGACTAACGTCAAATGTAAAAATCCCAGCCAACAACTTTGTATGCCACAACCGTTGCAATAAATTCAATATGGAATGTCAGTCTACAATCAAATATCGCAAGTACACCCACAAAATACTTTAATAAGTACTAAGAGTAGTAACGTAAATCCTTTTTGGCAATAACATGATATATACTACCCGCTCTAGGCTGAAAAACATGAGTTACAATGGCAAAAGGTAGAATATAAAAAACGACCAAGAGAGTCCAGAACTTGATAATTATTGGCTTAGTCAACCATTGACATCAACTAAAAATAGGTTTGAAGCACTAACAGAGCAAGAAATTGATAAAGAAACAACTACAACTAAAGAAGATACTTCGAAAGAGTCTCCAATGTTTGTGGCTGGTATTAAAAAGATTCAACTTAGGGGAATTACTCTTCTACACATACACGATACACGGTAGAGAACATATTCAATATTAAACAAAATCGCACTAAGACTCCACTATCGCTGTTCTTCGTTGACCTAAAACCCAATGAGAATAATAAAGAGATTTACCAGATAGAATTCTTATGTCAAACCCGAGTTAAATGGAACCTCCAGACCAAAAAGAGATATACCACAGTGTACCAAATGCCAACGATATGAACATACACAGGCCTACTGTCATCATAGTACCCGATGCATGAAATATGTGGCAATCACGCTACCAACCAATGTCTAAGAAAAGAAAGAACCGACCATGTAAAGTTTATTCTTATTTATGGCAATTACCTCGCTAACTATTGGGGGTATGTTGTTTACAAAGATCTACAGAAGTGAACATTTCCACCATAAAACGCAAATCCAATCAAAAACTGGTGTGTCCTATTATGGATATATGCTTAAATGTTTTGTATAAAAATGTTTTCTATATGTTTAAAGTTACAAAGGCAAGCTGCGACTACTAGCCCAAATTTCTACAACAAGCAACCTTTCAGCAGAAACAGCAGACATAGAATGATATCCAGGAGCTAAAAATATGATGAGGGAACTCTAGGAACAAATGGGGATAATGATAAATTTTCTCACAACACTCGCCTCGAAATGGCTTGAATGGTTATACAACTTAAGATAGCTTTATACCGAAAAACTAAAACTCTTATCCAAAATCAAAAAGTAGACATGATGCTTATTTCTGAAACTTCGTTTCACCAAAAAGAATTTATTAAGGCTATTCAGTATACGACACCCAACAGCTATTGTAATAGTTATACAAAATGGCATTGACACAAATTACATGGACACTACATACTCAAACAAATACAGGCAAATAAAGTCACCATTGATGTTCTAAGCACAGAACTATTCTTTCAATGAATCCACCAACCTTCGACTAAAAAAAACTGATTGAAAAAATTTCAGATGGCACGGAAAACCTTACCATTACACCTTTAAAAATCCCTACGAAGATTCAGGACGACGTCAAGCAATTAGTACAAACTATTTAACAAGCAGCATGGAACTCCACACCAGACACAAAAGAACGTGTTCCAGTAATGAGTGCACGCCAGATTTTAAAGAGAAAATCGCAGAGAAATGAAACCAGAGAAAACAGTGGCAAAATACCATATTACTCGAGACATAAAAATGTGAAAGGATTGAAACAAGT
This sequence comes from Agrypnus murinus, assembly GCA_929113105.1. Taxonomy (NCBI): domain Eukaryota; kingdom Metazoa; phylum Arthropoda; class Insecta; order Coleoptera; family Elateridae; genus Agrypnus; species Agrypnus murinus. The sequence continues at coordinate 103,300,645 of OV816025.1, forward strand.
GATAAACAAAGAAAAAGCTATCTACAAAATTTGACATCAGCAGAAGCCACAGAATACTCGTTATGGAAAGCTACTAAAAAGCTTAAACGCCCATAAATAGCTATCCCAATCATTAAGGACTAAAGAAGTTGAATGTGCACAAAGCGACAAACAAAAAGCAGCAGTATTTGTAGAATATTATACGGATGTCTTTAAGACCTATAATTCTGAGATACGCTCGGAAGAGGAAAATGTTGTGGCACTATCTTAGAAAGTATACATCCTTTTAGTATTGCTGGAGTAAGTAAAAGAGGTGTATCTTGTATGAGATATTTATTTATTACTTTTTGTTGATTGTTGTTGCTATGGCAATATCCTCATCATTCAATGCCTTCCTGATGGATATGTATATGTACTGATCTGTATTTGATATGTAAATAGCAAGAGATCTTTACAGTACTAACCCCTTGCCAACTAGGACCTCCAAGCTTCAAAGTACTAGAAGTAAGAGCTGCAATAAACCAGCTAAATACAAAAAGAACGCCAGGTTATGATCTGATTACAGAAAGAGTACTAAAAGAGCTGTCAGACATCGGAATAAGATTTATTGCTCAAATATTCAACGTCATTGGACATACGCCTGCATGTCAATTGTACTAAATTGTCATTACTAATTGCTAAATGTCCACGGGCAGATTGCAATATTCTGGGATTTCATTAAATAAAAGGTTTTCAGAATTCTAGTCCTCTGATATTTAGAATCACATGAGTTCATCGGTTTCATATCTTTGATTTTCAGTTTTACTTTCTCCAACTTCCAGAACAATTTAATTTCCTAAATGAATGATCAAGGTTGTAAAACTTGTAAAAACAAATCTAAGGGTATCAAAGCTTTAAATATTAAGTTATTAATACCTTGAAGCTGCAAAGAATTTCAGAACTGTAGCCTATCATAGTTAACCTTCTAATAGGTCTCAGAGATTCAGCTAGCTGCAGATGCTGATACACTTCTGTAACGTACAGTTTTAATTTATATTTTCAAGAGGGTTATAAGTTTCAGTCGGTTTCAAAGTTTTATTAGAATACTGAAGCACTGTCCAATTAGATGTTCAAGGAATTTAATAACCTTCACGATTTTTGAAATAAAATATTGCAAAATACTACAAAACGACAATATCTTAATAAGACGTCTGTTAAGGCCTTCCTGAAGATTAGGATAGTGGGGCGTATCTTCGAGTGCAAGACTAGTAGCCCTCATTAGTAGTTCAGCAGTTCAGTTTTAAGATTTGAATTGAAAGCATTCATTTGAACTCGCCAGCGGCAATTGCCATCAAAAAAGCAAAATTTTTGCATAATTTTATTTTTATTATTTAATGGTAGTTTGTGTTATTAATTATAATAAATGTATTATATAGTAACTGGTCCTTCGAATATATTTATCAACGATTCAAATACTGAATCACCAACGTCAAAAAGAGTGTTTCTTTTAAATATGACACACCAGAGTATAAAGAGAAACTGATTGTGTGATACTTAAACATAAAAAAATCCAAGATGATGATCTAACTTTTATTACATCTAACCTAAATAAAAACTGCTCTATGAAATGATATCTCGAGACAATGTTTATCATTATGATTCATGCCACTCACAGATAAATATTTCATTGTGTGCAAGAAAAGGGTGAATCAATTCTCCTTCAAGTATAATAAAACATTTATTTAATAAATAAATAATAACCGCGGATCAATGAACGACAATTTGTATAACGAGAAAATCTCCACGGTTAGATGGTTTTCCCTCATTTATCATCAACTTTTCGACGCGTCAACTTTTATTTGTGTGGATTAAAAATTTATCGAAAATGGACCCGTTGGCTGTTGTTCTTTTCTGTTGTTATAGTTATAATTTTGGTGATGTGTATGTGTTCACCGCTTGAAACATCAAATGGATTTAATCTACTTTATTGTTAGGAAAGCTATAAATCTAAATTACGTCCCCGATGTTTAATTTATCGTCTAACCCAATTAGGTTCAGGGTTCTGATTTTAGTTATCAGTTATACAAACTATGACATTAAAGGATAATTGTACCCCTATGTAAGGTTATTTTGTAACAAATTGACGAATGGTTAGGAAGTTCTCAAATTTTATTGTATTATTAACGAGTAAAAACAATAGGGTGAGTCGAGAATACCGTCCCCCCACTTTATCCAACCTATGTAGTATATATCCCCTACTGTGCAAATTCTAATAAAATTCCATGAGTGGAATTTGTTTGGTTTGTAACGTTCAGATGAGTTAATTAATATAATGGTAACTGGAAAGAAAAACTTTTTGAGGCTAGCGAAAATAAAATTAAAACCTTTTTCAGAGAGAAATAATTTAAAGTGAAAGTCGAAACATTTATTATTGAAATGTAGGCATCAAAATTTGGTTGTGTGGAGGTTGGAACAAATTCAAGTTAGTCTGTAGTATACAATTACTTCAAAAAACAGTCTCTGTGAGCATGGATATTATTTACATATTTAATCTTTAAAAAAGGGGTTGTTGGTTTTTGCATGTCATTTTCCAAATGAAATTTGAGTTCATTCATCTTAGACAGAAACTTTATTGGGTTCTATTTAATGAGACTGGAAACCCTCTCAGATATCCCAAGCTGTTCAAATGATGAAATCGATAATCACTAAGGAAACGAAGATGCTTGAAAATATGGTTTCTCGTCTTTTTGCAGACACGTCTCGCTTAGAAGATGCAATTAACTAGTGCAACTAAGCCGCAAGTCTGCACATGTGTGTACTACTCAGAATATCCCCCACTCCTACTCCCGTTACTGCTAAGCCCTTTAATTAGACATCGTGAATCCTTCTTATGTGACTTATCATTCAACTCCAATGCATCACATAAGTCCCAAAAAAAGACTTTAATTGCTCTGGTTTCTCACCCCCCCCCTTCTAAAAATAATGCAAATATGTTTACATGTGACACATCAATAGACTATCCTCGATTTCATAAGTCAATTGGAACCATTCGCTAACACACCTCTCGTAAGGAACTATAATCGATTCTAAAGTTCCTAAGCGACGGTAACCATGGTAATGTCCGTTAATTTACAAAGCTGCATAAGGCCGTACCACGCGCTACTTCTATCAACTCTTGTTTACACCACCAAGTCGAATCGTCACCTCTCTCTACGACCCCTAGACGCCTGTAGATAGATATCGCAAAAGACTTGTTATTACGATACAAGAGAGCTTACGTTTGATCAATTTTTATGGAAGTTTAGATTCAAATGATATTTCATATTTAGAGTTTGCAATGAATATTTCAATGGGACTCAGGGAGGCTAGGGAAGGGGTAAAAGTATCAGAGCGTGTAAGTTGCTATTGGTCTTCTGTTGTGGGTTTGAGTTGAATGTTTGCGTCACATGGAATGAGTAGGATTTTCGATGAATACTTTAAGGGGTCTTAAGAATTAAGATGATCTTGAGTAGTGTTTCTGAACTCCTCGGGTCATGGGGAGTCTAACGGTATTACTACATGTGAAACTTTTTGCTAATTGGGCCACGTACTCAGGTATTTCTCCTTTCTAACTTTCCTTGTAATGTTTTTAAATATTTCTGCGATCTGGTTGGTTAAACAAGTCAGACATGTACTTATATACTGATTGTCACCTCTTGATTTACGAACCACATTCACTTTGGCTGATTTTAAATAATAAGATAAGTTAATTACTAAATTAAAAACAAACGTACAATAACAAAAATGACAACAAATATTTATTACATTAACATTAAACATTAAAAAGCATCTTGATTATCGGTATACCTATTGAAAAGAATGTTGTAAAACTTACCAAAAGTGAAGTCGAAGAACTCCAGAAACGGCAAAAACTACTGTTTAGGATATGTAAACTTTGCAAATCACAATCAGTTTTTCCTAACTGATCAAAGTCTTATGATAACAAAAATGGTTTAGCATAACAAGCAAACAAACTTAACTATTAAAAAGTCAACTTTTATGGAGTGCAAAAATAATTACAAACACGTAATTGATAATTGTTGTTGATCTACTAATTATGTTTCATGTAGATGCAATGTAATGGTAATCGTACTTACTGAAGGTATGATAAAGATAATGGTAAATCCAACACTCCCGACCTATTAATAGGGTTTTGATAAAAACTCTAAATAAATACAGATAAAAGTAGGCATGTTTGTTTTTATACAGATGCTATTATAAATTTAGACACTTCAAAATTCCATATAACGATTGTAGAGGTTAAGGGTTTACCAATGTGCTATTACAATTACAGTTCATTTTGATAACAATTCTATGCAATTTCGATTAATTGTAGATTTTTATAATTTAGTTTTTCTGGGTATCGTGTAATTACTTCTTTATGTTTAAAATTTCCAAATTTAATTTAATTTAATTTGTGGAGCATATACCTCTAATAAAGTACTTTCTGTATGCACATTTAGGAAGAATTCAGAAGCAGCAATTCTATGACTGATTTTATAACACATTGATCTTCATCTCAATGACCATCTAAGCTGTCTTGACTGGTTCTGTAGTATTGTTGGTAATCTACTGTTGTTTGAAGAACTCACCTGAAACGAAATATAACAATTAATAATCCTCTTAAACAATGCTGACTTATTAGATAAAAATGTATTTATGATGCATCTCTCATTTGATTTATTCACTCATTCAAATTGATTAAGTGATTACATGAAGAAATACGTAATTGAGTTGTCAAAGGTATTCTAATATTTTTTTAGTTTTCAAGCTTGTGTTAGTGGATTATATTTAATATAATATGTAACTATATACTACATACATATAATGTAGCTTTATATGTATACAGCAACCAATACGTACAAGAAAGGAAAATATTCACTCTACACAGCAAAAAAAATCAGCCCCGTGAATAATTTTTAGAGTACCGGGTAAAGATTTTAGAATAAAAGATTTAGAGTAGAAAAACTTTTTTTCGCTCTCTACTCACTTACAACAAAAATAATTCTTCAATAATGAAATCTATTTTCTCTCTATATTATTAATTAATTCTATATAGATTGACTACTCAATCAATAGTATTATACGTGTGCGCAATAACGACACTAATAAAAAATGTTCTTCTGACTTCGACTAGTTATAACTGATGAAACTTGGCAATCAAAAGTTACTAAAATTGGTGCGAATTTAAAAATTTTACAAACCTTTAAATAACTTAATGTAGCTTTACAATTTAAAACGTAATGAACAACTAAGCAAAATTTAGAGATCAAGATTATATTGACTAGACCAAAATCTGTACATAAATAATAGTACCTACATTAAGTTTAGATTTGTAAAATTTTGAAATGCGCGCTAGTTTTAGTAACTTTTCAAATGGCACAGTTTTAACAGTTATAACTAGAGACCTATTAGTGCAAATACGTTCACGTCTTTTTACTGCGTGTGCATGGGAAACTTCGCAGTTTATTTTAATAATTAATAAAAAGTAACTATAAGCAATCTTACATTTTAAACATTTTATAATTTTATTAATTAGTGTTACTTATGATGAGTAAGATGAGAGCACTTTGAAACTTATAGGACATGTTCAACAGTAAACTATTTAATATTGATATCCAACGGAGTTGTACTTTTTTCAATAATTCATTTTCAGTGTTTTATCTCCAAATATAAACAGAGATATTAAGAAATTAGGTAAGTAAAAGCAATAATTATATTTATATATAATTCGCATAACAAAAGAATAATTACATCAGAATTGTAGTAATTCTGAACTTTGAAGGAGTGCACGGAGTGCTGCAAGGGAATCTCCTAATAGAGATTTCATAAAAGTTGACATGAAACACACACAAACAGTAATTCATTCTAACAAAAATTAGCAACCATGCCATGGACCAAGAAAAACAATTTTGAAGTAAAAGTTCTGGAGTGTCCTTTAACCAAAATAGAAGTATCCCAACTGGGTAAGTACATATTTTTTCAATATGTTCTTATGTCCTACTGTCTGTTTCGAAAATAAACTCTGCTGATCGCAACTATATTTTCCAACAAAATGGCGCGCTTGTCATACGTCAAAAATAATTAAAACTTGTTTTGCGGTGAACAAAATACATGGAATAGGGTGGCGCTCCAAAAGTCCCCATCTTTCGCCTAAAAAACTGATATGCGTTTAAAAAATTCCAAATTTTTGTGCTAAAGAGAAGACTGTAAGAAAGATACAATTTTTGATACACTTTGTAGATACAATGTTTTACAATTTTGAGCTTTTTATGTAATTTTAGTTTAATTTATAGGAGTAATATTCATCGTTATCTTTCGATAGCCAAGACGGCGTTTATAACTTCAGACTCGCAATACGAGTGGTTGCGAGTTCCTTTTGAGTTGGCAAATGTACCTAGTGTGTTTCAGTGTTTGGTTAATAAGATGTTCGGTGGTTTACAGAATGAGTTGGTGTTGGCATACATTTACTTACATCGTCGGCGACTGTGGAAGACGGATTAGTGCTATTAGTGAGAATCTTAAAATTAATTGAGGCGGCAGGTCTTAAAACTAAAATTGGAAAAATGTTCGTTTTTACAGGAAATTTGTAGGAATTTTTGCAGAATTAGCGAGGTCTTTGACGAATCTTACTAAGAAACACGCCCATTGGCAATGGGAAGTGGAACATCAGGCGATATTTGAAAGATTACAAAAGATCTTGAGTACTAGGCCTTTACTGGCTTTATACAACAGTCAGGCAAAGGTGGAACTACATATTGATGCTAGTAGCCTTGGCGTAGGTGCGATTTTGTTACAGTCTTCAGTCGGCGATGATCAAGCGATGGTCAAAGAAGACTACAGACCTGTAGCGTATTATAATCGAGCTGTTACGGCGAGTGAACGGTCGTATCGTAGTTTTTAGCTAAAGACTTAGCGGTAGTAGAGGCAGTAAAGCATTTTAGAGTCTATTGATTGGCATTCATTTTAAGGTGGTAACAGACTGTTCTGCGGTTAGGGCAACCATGTTGAAAAGTGAACTAGTGCCACGTATTGCTAGGTGATGGATGGCGTTGCAAGAATGTGACATGGAAATGCAGTCAAGACCTGGACCAAAGATGTAGCATGTAGACGTTCTTAGTTGAAATCCCGCCATGGTTAATGTTGTTACAATTTCAGACGACGATTGGTTTGTAACTGTCCAACTACAAGACGAAAAGGTTCAGACTATCGTCAAAGCGTTGGCGGCAGGTGCGGTAGTAAATAAAGATTATAAATCTGTTTACAACGTACAGAATGGGTGGCTGTATAGGAAAACTTTGTTAAGCGATCGTTTGTATATATGTACCTATGATGGCAAGATTCAATCTTTTTAAGAGGCATCAAGACGATGTGGAGCATTTGGGTTTACGGTAGTTGTTGAATGTTGGTGAAAGAAGCCTATTATACGCAAATACGTTAAGGTATTTAAGGCATATAAGTTGTGCCTTTAGTAAAGACGACTATAGGCGTGGCGAAGTACTCTTGCATCCTATAGAAAAGGTGCCGGTAACTTTCGATACGGTTCATATTGACCATTTAGGATCTTTTGCGAAGAGCATTAGGGGTCATTGTTACATATTGATGATTATAGATGGTTTTACCAAGTTTGCTCTGGCAAAAGCGACTAAAAGCTTAAAATCTGCTAAGGTGATACTTAATTTGTGAGAGGTGTTTGGCGAATATGGATATACATGGCGATTAAGGTTGATTCAGACCGGGGTCCGCTCCCAAATCGCTCTCCTTAGTTTTAAATGGGATGATTCGAAGTAAAACCGCGCGGAAAAACCGACATAGCGGTGAGCCGGCGGTCTGAGAGCGGAGCGGTTTGAATCGATCTAGAAGTGATTTTTAGCAAGAAACCGCGCGGTTAGAGAATGATAGAATTATGTTTTTGACTGAAACAACGCTATTCAGTGCAGTCCATTAAGACTGCTGGTGTTGCAAATTGAAAAGCAGCAAAACACCGTACGTAAATGTAAATAACGAAAGCATTTCATTATAATTAGTTTTTTTATTATTATATTGACAAAGACACTCAGTTTTTAGTGAATACTTAATAAACTAGAAACTACTTAATTAACTCAATATCGCTTAAACTTTATTATTTATTAAATATTATTAAACATTTATATAAAGGAAAGTAATGTATTCAGGTATTTGTTATATAGGGTGTCACATTTTTGATGGGTTTAATGAATGGAAAGCTCTTATATACAACTTTGCATTCATTAAACAATACATATAACAATATGAAAAACGGATTTCACATTATTAGGGACACATGCACGACCATGAATGTCTGCACTGCAAAACCGTCGCCGTCCCGCTTCCGCGGTCAGTATGAATTCTCCAAAGCGGAAACCGCTCAGAAACCGATCCGCCACCGCTCCGCCTCCGCCGGTCTGAATCAACCTTTAATCTCTGATAGAGGTCTGGCTTCTACTAGTAAACAGTTTCAAATTTCTTGGCGGAACATGATATACGGTATGTGGTCAATGATATTGCGACACCTAGACGAATGGTCAGATCGAGAGACAAAATCGCATTATTCTTGATGCTATATCCACTAGTGCGGAATCTGAGGCCACATGTGATGAGAGATTGCCTGAGATTGTATGGGGGATGAACCATAGTGTCAATGCTGCACTAAGCTATCCTATGAAACTCATGCTTACTCATCCGGGTGGTTCTAAATCAGATCTTTCTAAAAGTACTCAGTACTCACCAGCACTGATTTTGAATGTGCCAGAGGTTTGATTATTAACTTTTATTTTCAAGCTTCTGTTTAATAAATAAGAGTTTACTAATTCAACAGCGGTGTTTCCGAAACCATAGTATTGAAGCTTAGCACAAAGAAGGGAATGGCTGATGGTATCGAATGCTTGCGAAAAATCGAGTAGTATAAGGGCAGTAATTTCTTTATTATCTATAGCATGGATGATCTCATCCGTAAAAGTGGCAAGAGAGTCAACAGTATTAAAACCAGCTCGGAAACCCGATTGATATTTAGGTAAAATATCGTTGCGAATAGAAAAGTCATAAATTTACTTATTATTCGTATGTCAGAATATAAATTAGGATTGTTGACTTTTGGTAATGGTAGACTAATTGCTTCTTTCCATTTTAATGGAAAATAACTAATCTCAATACAGCAGTTAATAATATGAGTTATATATTTATCAATGAATGGACTACAATATCTTACCATATAAAAGCAAGTTATGCCCGCTATACATACACTATTTTATGCACAGAATAAGTTTTTATCTCAAATCTATTATTGTGTAAAAAGTATAATTAAATGAGTACGTAGGTACATCAAGCCGCTGTGCCGCTATTCCAGAATATTTAATCTCAGCTTATTTTCATTGGTGATAAGTTTACAAATTATATTAAGAACCAATCAAGTTCTACAAAAAACAGCTCTGACATTTAATTGACGTTTCTTTATTGCCCGTCGGACCATAAAGAGGCCCTTCGCCCATAAAGAGACGGTTTTGTTTAAATCAGTCTAGCAATAATAGTCTAATTATAATGTATCTGTGCATAAAATTTATTATTCAACGAGTAACAATTGACGACGAAGTATGTTCTTAACCACCTACGCGACCATTTGATATTCTTGACTGTACTACAGCTCGTTATTCCTGATTCTGATTGGTCAACAATTCGTTGCATTATGAAAAGTCATATCGTTATGAACCTCATAAGAACAGAAAAACTACATTACATAAAGCTTCTGAAAAACAGAAATTTTTGTAGCTTTCAGTTTTTCCATAAAAGAAAATAAACGTTAATCCATGAAGAAGTTTTCTACAAAAACATTAAATATTTCATTTTCTTCCATTAGTAATCTAAGTAATTTATAAATTCCTTAATGAAACAAAAACCCTTAATACCTTATCGATTGGAATAAGATGCGAAAATCTTCACAAACATGGAAACGTCTGATAATACTTAGACAACAATATTCGAGCTAAGATTTAATCCAAGAAAGGTAAACACACGCCCTACTAATTTAGGTAATCCGGATTTAACTGTGAGAGCTTAACCTATTTTGTTATGTTACGGTACCTTTACTGTAGGTATTTATTCGCATAAATATTTAAGTGACAATAGAAAAACTTTAGCAGCTGTAACAATAAACAGTTAACTCACTTAATTCTAATTAACTTTTCAACCTTTCACGATAAAAGCGATATAATCAAAAAGGCACCAAAATAAAAGTTACTAATAAGAGGACTTATCTTGATGGGTGTAGTAGAGTATTATAATACGGCCGATAGGACAAAATAAACCTTACAATTATATTAAAATCGATTTGAATAGAAAGGTGTGAGATGTTAAAACTAGATCTATCCCTCGTAATTTTCGCCAGCCTTTACTGGGTTGCAAGGCTTTCGAATTTTTTATCGGTGTAATTATTCTGTCGTAGAGAGCTTATCAGGCAATTCTTTCCCTGATTGATGAATATGGTAACGGAAAAAACGTTTTGACTTGTTTTAGCACTCAAAAACACTCAATTTAGAATTTGTACCGACTAAACCAATGTTTTTTCCCAACTAATTTTAATTCAGCGTTAACGATGCGTATGATGTGATGTAATTAATAACAGCGATATCAGATGACACACTCAATCAAGCGCCGCCGTATTGATCAAATCGTACCTACCCTCTAATGCGTATATGTATGTAACGTTGTAGCTGTACAATACATCAGCGTGCATCGAAGTTTTAATCAAATCTGTTGATTCCATATGGTCCCAATGCACTGATCACATTGCAAACCAATACCGAGGTAATAATCTATCAAAATGCATTCTGTCCGAAAGCGCAACTCCATCTTTTTCCATTAAAACTGCACTCGAACACCTAACACACAGTAATAAAAATTTTAAAGCACACACATATACACCATTTCAGCCGGGGAAAACCTTACAGAAACCATTTAAAACGAAACTGGGGTAACACATAAATTAAGGAATTAGCACCGAGCACAACGTCGAAGTAAAGTAATCTCACTTTATAGCGTAATTCAGTAAAATGGTAAATTACGAAACCTCTAAATCTAGGGAAAGGTTGTACTCTGCTAATTACTATGAATTTGTTATGAATGCCAAATGAAATGAGTTTACAGTATTCACTTAAAGTAATAATTCCATTTTGTTATTGTCAAAAGATAATGCATCCGCCTTGTCAAACGTACTGCGTACAAAAATGGATACATGTCTTCGACGCTTATAACCTCGTAAATCCCATCAACTAAAAATCAAGTCCCTTCTGGTTTACGCTGAGAACCTATCGAGAAACAAGAATTATTTTAAAGCAATCGATTCTTTTGGACACGACGCGGTCAGCGAACGGAGAATCCCTTTTGTTTCTTTTAGTAAATCCCATTTCTCTCCGAGCCCGTTTCTTGTTAGGGTAAATATGTTCTTGATGTAACCGTAATCAATCCCTTTTATGTTACAATTAACTTTATACACTCACTTATTTTTTAGTGGTACAATCATTCAATATTTCTATTTTATCTTTCTATACTATTTCCAATTGATTCGTAACAATTCTACCGTCACTTCTATTTTTCCACGCCTTTTGTTACCATTAGAACCAGTAGAATAAAAAATGGGTAATCTAAAACGTGCTTGGTACCGGTTCTTCTGAAAGAAAAAGTTACTTATATTATTAGTCATCTGAATGAATTAATGGCTGTTTACGATCACACCTTTATCTGAGGTAGTAACTCATAAGAAATGTATGCATTCATACTTATTGTACTTTTTATTAGATTACTTAGATCATTAGATATACAATATAACATTCACAAACCATGGTACTTACTTAATCAGTTAAACAGATCTATAAAGGTACAACATAACAAGTAGCACACAACAAAATTTTATACCTATGCTATTATTATTTTTTAAACATCCTTTATCTGCAATCTGTTTTACAATGCAAGAAGACAATAAGCAAAATAGTTAAGAATTGACAATAAGTAACTGGAAGCGTAGGTACAATATCTAAAAATAGTTTATACTAAATACTACAGTGTCACTACAAAAGAATCATCGGGTTTTAAAATGCTAACAGTATTTCAGATATAATATTAAATAACGTGTCACAAGAAAGGGAAAATGCCCAAGTTTGAAACGCGCGTTGAGAATTTCGCTTTACACGTCCAGGTGACACCACGACCTCAGTATTCAAAATGGCGACTATGCAGCAGAAAGCGTTTTGGGCGTTAGAGTACGCGCGATGTTTATCGCTTGTTACGGTGCAACGTGCATTTCGAGGGCAATACAGAACAGAATCTGCAAATCATCAAAACATTCTGCGATGGTATCGACAATTCAAGAACACAGGCACCATTAATAAACGTAAAAGCACTGGAAGACCACGCGTTCATGACGAAACGGTAGAAGCATGTTATACAAAGTTGGTATTCCACAGAAAACTGTATGGTGAAATTTGCGACGGCGATTGCGATTCAAACCGTACCGTCTACCGTCTACAGATAGTGAAAAGTTTACGACCCGACGACTACGTAAAGCGAACCGATTTTTGTACTGCCATGGAGGACGACGAAGTTGCTAACCGTCTGGTATTCAGCGACAAGACGACATTCAGGTCTATTCTATAAGAAATCATATCAATTGTTACACTCCAATTGATTGTTATGGGACAACCATAACAAGCGATTTTGCAAAAGTGGTATTCTCTAAGAACTTTCTGTATCAATCGATTGTTATGTCATAACAATAAATTGCAGACCCATATCAATTGTTATCCGGCCGTTGTTATGTACTCACCTCAAAACTTTATTGTGTTTTATTATTACAAAAACGTTACTATTTGTATAAAAATTCTTTTATGTCAGTAGAAAACCAATGCAGTTGTAAAATAAACCTCAAGAAAAGTAATTTCGCAAACGTTTATGTTAAAAACCGGTTCCTCTAACCTCACTTTTTGGTAGTCGTGTTTTGTTAACAAGCAGGTAAATCTTAACACTACGAATGCCCAAGCGCCCGGCGGCCCCGGCGGGTGCCGGGCCCGGCATGGATGCATGTCGTTACAAAATGTTTGTTTTGTTTAACCTCAACTGATATATATGTATGTTATATATTTATAAGAATTAATACATCATGCATGCATGATGATAAATAAATAAGTGTTTTTACTATCTTTCCAACTGTCAACATCGTTCTTTTAGGCCGTAACTTGTTATTAAGATTAAAATAAATGACTATTAAGAAATACTTAGGAATATTTAACATATTCCTATCACATGTTGGTCGCAGTTTTCCCGTAATTAACAATTTACTTGTTGCTCATAAAATCTAATAACAAATTAAACTGTTTTTCACTAGTTTTCAGCAGCTTTTATATCTTTACTACTCATTTTTAAAAAGTAGGGAATTCCCGCGGGTGTCAAACATATCAAAATGTCGAGTTTCGCGAGACCGATGGTAGATGGCGACAGTGCGCGCATGCGCAGTTATCTCCGAAGTTCTCAACAAGTGGCATTTCAATTGCTACGTTTTCTCTTCAATCGGCGCGTAACAATTGACGTTACAGAATACCAAAACCAGCTTGAATTGTTATGAGTTCACATCAATTCGTTTCCCTTCAATAATTGCTATGCGTAACAATTGATATGAAATGGTTTTTACAGAATACATGTCATTGTATTTGCATTTGGATAAGGGACCCGGAAAATCCTCATATCACTTTGCAACGGGAAAGGGATTCTCCAAAATTAAATGGCTTCTGTGCAGTATCGAAAACATAGTATACGTTTTTTTTCTTTAATGAAAAAACTGTGACGGGTACATCCTACCTACTTAACTAGGAATTCCCTCACCGTTGAATTGGGCGATGTGCTGAACAAGATTTGGTATTGTTCGCCTGACCTCGCAGATCTCCCGATACGTACTACTAATGCTAACAACATTGGATGAACTCCGAGAACGCATTACTACTGCTGTGAACAGCATCGCTCGGGACACATTGCAGCGTGTATGGGCCGAAATGGACCATAGCTGGGACTTTCTTTTAATACTTTCTGAAATATATCATTTTAAAACCCGATTATTCTGTGATGCCTTTACATATCAGAATAGAGTGTTCAGCTAAAATTTGTGGATTAAAAAATTTAAAATTTATTATACTACATTAAATTTGATAAGTTCAGTGGATCTAACCTTTTTCATCTTAGAATTGGATGGTTTAAAAGGTTAGTAGACAGTAAATTGGGATGATGTAGTCTTTTTAAGTAAGATTAATGCTCCTTGAATTGATTGGCCCTTTGCCTGTTGGTATATTAAGATCACGGTAGATAACATCATTTGGTACATACTAGGGGGCGTTACATATGCTTCGTAAAATCTTTGGGTAGAACCGCTGAATTTTTTGAATATTAGAATCACTTGCTGTGTCCCACAAGTTGATGCAGATGACCATATAGGTGTTAAAATACTTATAAATCAGAAGTTTGTTTCTAATACTTAAACGGAATTTAGGGTTGATAAACCAATACCTACATTTTTCTGTACATTGTTCCTAATTGGTGTCAATTGTCCATATTCATCATCATCATCATGTTCATCTTCCTCTATTCCATTTTTGGACATAAGCCTCTCCAAGTCGTTTCCATTCACTTCTCATTGTTGTCTTACTGATCCCCTGTACACCCACAACTTTCTGAATATCGTCTCTCTACCTGGTGACTGGTCAGTCCGTCTGTCGTCCCCTCACTCGGCTTCAATTAAGTTACTTTCCTTGTTCCTCAGTTGTCTTGGGTTCTCATCAAATGGCTTACCCATTTCCATTTCTGTGTAGTTATTTGGTCTCCAATATTCTTTACCTTGGCTCTTTCTCTGATCCATTGTTTCTCCATCCATCTTTCAGTCTTGTAGTTTAATGTCTAGCATGGATCTCTCCATTTATCTTTGCGTCACCTTCATTTTTACCATAAGTCAGTCCGTAAGAAGCCAAGTTTCAACAGCGTAGATCATGGTTGGTAAGACATATTGGTTAGAGACCTATGTTTTTATACATTATGGAGTTGGGCTTAAGTACGTGTCTACCAAAGGCGGACTCCATTCCAGTTGAATTTTTCATGAAATCTCCTCCGAAATCTAATTGTATCGGTGTTACTGAATCAGAGTGGCTCGTAATTTTAGTTTTAGAGATGTTCATATTTAGCTGTTACTTGTTATGTTACTTGAAATGCTGTCCTTAAATCTAGTATCATTTTTGTAGGTCCGTGTTTTCAGAAATTAGGATAATATTGTCAGCGAAGCGGACATTCCTTATTCGTTCACCATTCATGTTGAAGCCCAGCTCTTGCCACTTTTGAATATATCTTCCAACGCATTGGTAAACAATTTGGAGGAGATACATAGTGTCTCTCTGTCTTATGCCTCTATTTATATTTATTAGTTTTGTACCATCGTATACTTGCACTGTTACAGTTCCATTTTTGTATAGTGCACCGATAAGTCGTATACATCTGTAGTCGGTTCGACATCTATTTAAGGAGTTTATAAAATCCCACATCTCCATAGTGTCAAAGCCTTTCTCGTTTATATTGCTTACTCCAATTCAGTTTGCTGTCTAGGTGAATTCCTAGGTATTTGACTTTAATTTTGACTAGTGTAATGTTGCTTAGGGATACAGAAAGTAGAGTAAATGTGATTTGTGTAGATTTGGAACTATTTACCTTTGCACGCCATAGTTTGAACCATTTTTTGAGTATATTTAAATAGCTTTGAAGACACTGAGATACTAATTTTTATGAGATGTCATTATAACAGTGTCGTCAGCATATGTTGTAATAATTACACTGGGAGTTGTAGGTATATCAGCTGTGAAAGGTAGGTATAAGGTAGGTCCCATAATGCTACCTTGACGTATGCCAGAGTGGTGAGATTTTCACCTACCTTGATTTGAGAGTACCGGTTACTTAGATAAGATTGTAGAAGTATACATACTGGATGTGGAAAGTGTATCTTAATTTTTGGACTTCGTGCCATACTTTGTCGAAGGCCTGTAAAACATGTTAATAATGTTAAGGCTGTTAATTTTTCTTATTTTCAAATGAATCCCTTGCTATTCTGACCACTTTGTGAATCCTGACCACTTTGTGGATCTGTTCCACTGTATCATGCTTCGGCCTGAATCCAAATTGATAATTGAGTTTAAGGTTGTTTGTGGCAATTACGGACTCTATTCTTCTCGAAAGTTACTTCTCAAGGACTTTGGAAAGTATAGGCAGCAGACAAATTAATCCGCCGATAAGACGCAGATTCAGTGATATCTCTATTTGGTTTGAGTATTAAGCTTATGGTGCCTTTCACTGTGACAAAAAATAATCAAGGGTTAAAGTTGCATAAAATATGTATACATTATTAGCTTAATACTTTCCTCGGGAAATTTTTACAGTTATGTTAGGTCGATTATTATGTCATATTCAGGTGCTTTCTTGATGTTAAGATATTTTATGACTTCATATTCCAAAAATTACCAGAAAAAGAAACAACATTCACGCATTAGTTCTTTGCTTATAAATTAAGGATGTTTTTACATCTGAATGTTGTTTTGAGATCCTCTCAACTTAAGTTAGTATTGTGTAACTAAATTATCATCATATCCATCACCATTACAAAATCATTGATACTACAAGTCTGAAATTTAGACAGGACTAATAATAACAAGACCTGATTTGGAAATGCGAGAGCTAACTTTTCTGACTTTGAATTAATTATTGAACTTTTACAGATATAGTGAGACGTATAGATTATAGGTATGATAATGTAACAGTTGCCATCAATATCATGGCAAGCTAGATGTATTAGAAGAAATACTTCTGTGTAATGATGTGTGTGATCACATCAGGCGTGTGCTTGGGTTACTTCTTTGGAGTTCTGTGAATGTATTATATATCATATAAATAAATAAACATGAAATCGGTTTTAAAAGAGGACAGTGGAAAATTTTCCCTAGGGAATAATTTAGAATTATAATAGTTCAGAAGAAACTTGCCAAATATTAAATTATTGGGCTTTATTAATATCAATAAAATATAAGGGAAACCTCTAGTTATTGGTTCTATTCATCGATCTCCAAATGGCAACATAAACGACTTTTTGGGATGTTTTGATGATCTACTAAGATATTATACTTTAAACAATAATGAAACTTACATAATGGGGATGTTAATATTGACTATTTATGTGATGCTGCGATATCCAAAAAATTTAAAAATAGTATTAGAGATTCAGAGTTTAAACAGATTATAAAAGTACCAAGAAGAACCACGAAAACATTATCGACACTAATTGACTGGGTTGTAACGAATAATTTTACTGTGACTATAGATTTTCCAACGTGGTCACGATATGGTTGGTTTTAACGTTATCTCGATTAACGCTCTTTATCACTTGGCTAAGAAATATTAAATCTGGTAGAATAATTAGCAAATACGGTGTGCCTCAAGGAAGTGTCTTGGGCCCACTGTTGTTTATTATCTACATCAATGATATTTACAGTGTATGTATGAAATCATTCGTAAATCTATTTGCTGATGACACATTAATATCTCTAGCCGTGAAAGATTATCAAGAATCAAACCATCAATGATGGATTGAGCCTTTTGTATGATTGGTTGTGTGAAAATAAGTTAAGATTAAATGCTAGTGAAACTAAGTTTATGGTATTAGGTTCTAGAGTTAACTGCAAAATTACAAAATTATTATAAACAATGAATCCATAGAACGTGTAGGGTAAGTTAAATACTTAGGGATAATTATGGGTCCACATTTGTTATTTATTAATCATGCTGAGATTTTGTGTACAAAGTCAAGAAGAAAAAAGGTTTTTAAAAAGTGTCTAAGATAAATGAAAACTGATGATGCTTTTTCATACTGCATACTACAAAAACCAATTATACAATATTCGTTTATTAACACTCAAAATCCTGTAGATTTAAATACATGTAAAGTTTCAGTATTGACAAGTACTTATTTTACATTTTATTTATTTTAATTTAAAATAAATACGTAATGAGAATTCTTGAACTCACGTTCATTAATTGGGTATCATTATTTTTTATTTCTAATTTATTATTTCTTTTCCGTTTTTCGAATAAAAGAATAATAACAAATTATTGAAATTGTTATTTAATTAAAGATTAATGACAAATAAAATTTAAAAAAGTCTTGCTTGTAACGGGGTTCGATCTTGTATTCCACGAGCCCATGCGGTTTAACAAGCCGAACGTTAACCATTGAACCACGGAAACAAGTCACGTGGACTTTTAAATTAATGTTTTGCAAATAATTCAAGAATTTATAATTTCTGAAGAATTAGGATTGTTATTAAGAGTAATATTTTTGGACAGTACCTCCAACTATTAATTTTACCGACTTTTATTCGAGAACGAACTATTTGGGATATTTCAGATTTCCCATACTAATTCCCTATAGCAAATGTTACAACGAACACGGTGTATGAAATACAATAATATATTCACATTTTAATTACTGCATCTCGTTAATAACTAGGTTACAGGTATTGCAAAATAAATATATGCGGATATTATTAAACTGCAATATGTGCATATATACCTATTAACGTAATGCTGGAACAGCAAGATTGGCTATCGGTTGAGCAGGGCATATAATGAGCGAACCTCATCTTTGTTTACAAAATGATACGCAAGAAAGTATACAAATTTTAAGCTCACTTCGACTATGAAGAAGACATACTGCTAGTACTGCAAGCAAGTGTGGTCGGTGCTTTATTATTGGGTTATTTAGCAATAGGGCCATTTGAATCTCAAGTCAAACAACTTAAAATTTATAATTAATCAGACTATATCTGAATAATACTTGTGCAATATGCTAGCAACGAGATTTCATAATCGTTCTCGAATGTTGCGACCAAATCTGTTATGGATATTGATTTTATAAACATCCTTTTTACAAGGCTCTTAATTTTGTAAAAGAATTCGTCTTTTTAATTCCTTGCTCAACGATATTAAAAACGCAAATACACCAAACACGTTTAAGAAGAAACTGTAATTATTTAAATGTAAAAAATTAACTTTCCCTTAAAGTCTAA
Organism: Agrypnus murinus; assembly: GCA_929113105.1. Lineage (NCBI taxonomy): Eukaryota > Metazoa > Arthropoda > Insecta > Coleoptera > Elateridae > Agrypnus > Agrypnus murinus. The sequence goes on from OV816025.1 coordinate 103,319,787, forward strand.
ATTGTAATTGTAAATTTACACATTTTTTGTAAAGAGTAGCTTATATTAAATAAAGATTATTATTGCATTCCTTATTTTTTTATTCCAAATTTTTTAGTTTATTTATTTCAGTTTTTTTTTCTTCTATAGTATAGTTCTTTTTAAGTACTACACCTTAGTGCCCAGTTAAAAAATTGGGTGGTGAACTTAAAAAAACATTTAAATATTTAGCTAGCTTAAAGACAAGTTAACAGAGCATATATATTTTTTAAAGGTAAAATACCGATAAGTGAATACAGACTTGTTTCGGATTTACAATAGCTCTATCAACATGATTACAAGTATAAAATCAGGAGACTTAACTGTAGGTATATATAAATAAGTCTAAATAAATAAGAGTGTATATAAGCAATATATAAAATGAATAAAAGGTATTTATTTTAAAGTAGTTAGATTAATGATAGAAATATTAATTTTCAAGATAAAGAGAATTATACTGTCTTAGAATTAATTTTTCTTTTATTTTTTTTTGATATCCAGTTTTCTTTTTTCATTAATCTTAAGCATTTTCAGTTTTAATTTAGATTGTTTATTTTGTGTTTTTTTTGGTGTTGAATAAAATTTGTCATTAGAATATTTTAAAAGTTACTTCTGGTTTATTATTTTATTTGTGTATGTGGAGTTAATAATGTTTTCTAGATCTATATTATTTAGTGTCCTATTAAAGCGACGATTTTAAATTATTTTATATATTATTAAAATATTTCTGAAATGTTAATTATTGTCCAACCTAAGATATACGTATTTAAAAAATATTTTGTAAATATTTTGAAAGTATTTGAAGATATTCTGAAAAAACACTAAGCTCTCGACTTTTTAATTGGGGACTAAAGTAGCACTTAAAAATCACTATAGTATTAAAAAAAATAAACAAATGGTATATTGTTACACAAAAAATTGTTTTATTACGTAAATTTTGCAGCACTAAATTGGCTAAAACGAAATAGCTGTAATCAAAAAGATATTATTTAGTTCGTTGCTTATATCTACTGAACCATGGATCTATTTACGTGTGAAAATTGGTTATTGTACATCTTTAAGATGGGGACCAGAACACCTTCCACAATTCAAGATTCATTGGCTTCTTCAACATAATTCGCAAACATCTATGCCAATTTCTAGTTTCTTATTCATTTTCACCCATTATTCGCTTAATTTTGATCTAATCTGACCTTTAACCTTTTCATAGTCCATACACGTCGACCGATATATCATATGCCGTCCTAAGTCCTAAAAGCTACATTTGAAAGGATAGACATATAAAATGACATATTTTAAGTATCTCTTAGTGAACTCTTAAGTGTCTCATGTAAACTTAATCAGTTGTAAAACAGACAATCCCACCGAGTAAATCGTAGAAACAAGTGGTGTAATGCCTACGTCTAAGTGACTATCCATAGCTCAAAATGTTTACAATTCCACACATTCCTGGATTTTGGAATTTGCCAGATAAGTTTCGTTTATATTTCGAGAACTAACGGTTGAAATTACGTTACGTTGATATTTTAGTTACTCCTAACGAGAGCTAAGGTTATCATGTAATATATCAGAGACACTATTACTATGTAATACCCTTCGTAATGATCTGTATTAAATATTTTATAGATATTTCACCTACCATCAAAATTACGACCGAACAGTGGCGACTCATCGATAGATGGAGCAAGTGGGCATTAAACGGAAAATTCCAGCTCAAAAAACTAGCAACAAGTTTCTTTCTCATGTTTGACTTAATTAGTTCTGTATGCGTCGTGAGTCTAAATACAAAGGGTTTGAGCTACTAATTATATTATTTAAAAAATATGTATATTCTTCCGTGGAGCGTGTAGTATACAACATATGCAATATTCAAAAGAAAAATTAACATTAAAGAAGGATGGAACTATAATTTGAAATACATGTCATGTACTTTTTCAGTTAATACGTTTCATGTTTTAACATTTATACAAAACAGACTTCCGTATGTAACATCTGCCGAAGTATTTTACCGCATACAACCTTAAACAGTTTAAAATATTACTTACTTTAGCTATCAAACAGCTACCTAAGTATAGCCGAGTTTATCTTTGAAATGGGGTTAATAATTTAGGTATACCGCATCGACATAAAGAGTGCCGCGCTTAACGGATATGTAAATAGAATTAATTCGGAATATCCAATAATAATGAAAAGAGAAATGCAAAAGATATTAAAAATACCAGAGAGTTTCATATACAGTAAATTTAATAATGAAACCAATAAAGGGTTTTTATAGTAACTATACCGGAGTGTTTAATCAAAAGGAATCGAATTACATTTCCCTTTTTTTTTATAAAATCAATATGGGATTTTGATTAAAGCTTCTAGTCTAGCTTTGTGTTAAATAACGAGAAATGAGTATTTCACATATAAATTTTATTGAAGTTGTAAAACAGAGCGTTGAACGCTACATTGACATAATCGGAGTAAGTATTGTATCACAACAAAGGACAGTAAATTAAATTATCTAAATAATAGAAGGGCATAAATTTAGCAATTAGTGTCGAGAATAAACAGTAAATTATTAGTTAAATAAAGGACAGAGGTTCACAGGAAACATACATCGAGTTAACTCTGGAATTATTAATTATACACCGTATCAGCAGGATGCAGCAACAGCAGCAGACAAACTAACTGTATTAATTTGTTTTTAGGGCTTTATGTTTTAGAGAACTTGTCGAGGGATTTAGAAAACGGTTTTTATATGTTGCCCACCGAAAATTTAATACGCTTACATGTCATTGAACAATATGAAAGCCGCTCTAATTACAAAGTGGAAAAGAGAGAAAACGGAATGGATGATGATCTTAATGATTTCAACACAATGGAACTAAACCCTTAATGACATTCAAAGAAAAGCTTCACTGTATATTAATTAAATGCTTTTTGATCGTTTGAACTAAAAGAAAAATAAGCAAATTGTGCACAGCACTATTCCATTGATGATAATAATTACTTTTCTTATGTCTTAAGGTTAATTATTCATGCGCTCCGATTTGACAATAGTCTTTTAGCAGGAATTTTCTTTGTTCCGATATACAAGTTTACTAAAATCAGGACGATCAAGTTTCCGCAAACATTTAGAAAAAGCTTTTATTAAAAATTAAGTAAACATAACTGCTGCTATAATGACGAAAAATACTCTTCTACATGGATTCAGTGTAACATCATTGATTGAGGTAAGTATATCAATATGTTAATGAAATTCGCAATTCTAAGCATATAAAACCTGAAACTTGATTTTTGATGTATTTGATGAATACTATATAAATTGCTGTCCATAAAGGTAGATTTAGAGAAAACGAAAATTTTTCAGAATAATTTTGTTACGTGCTAACTTCGTAGCACCCTGTATAGCAGTGGCGTGCGGTGAGAATTTAGGCTAGGGAAGCAACCACGATTTTAATTTTAATATACCTAGGTACAGGCGCGGATTTCCGGGGGGGTGAAATTCCCCGCCAAATTTAGAAATAAGTATACATAGAATAGAAACAAATAATATTTGTTTAATTATTATTTATTAAAACAACTATTTTTTCAAAAATTTTCCCCTCAAAATAATTCTCTGCATCCGCCCCTGCTAGGTACAATAAAAAAACAGTATTATAATTATTAAGTTTAAAAGTTAATCAAAGAAGAACTTTTACACTTTATACTTATGGAATTTGTTGACTATTATTCTTTATTTAAAAAAACTACTACTATGTATTTATACTGTAACTCGATTTTCCACGTCTTAGCAAAATACCGATGCAGATTTTAATCTTTTTTGTTAAATTTGAAAGTTCTGGTTTTGATCTGCCTTTCTTAATAATTTGTAATTTCTCTCCAAAACTGTATGCAGAAGATTCTTTATTAATAATTTACAAACTGAACAAAAAAATACTCGAACCTTCCACCGAAGTAGCTGAATTTACAGTCGTGACGATAATGCAATTTTAAATTTGCATACCGAGCAAACTAAATAGAATTGTCTTTAAAAAAATCCCACTTATATGAATTGAAATGATAAAATGTGACAAAATACAGTCTCAATCGCAAATTTACATTACTTAAGTAACATTAAATTTAACAAACACTAAATCGAACAAACAACCAAATTAAAATAAATAAACATTTGGGCATGAACCACACTAAAAATAACGACCAAACAATGCTAACAGCATCGTCTGTATCACCACGCCTGCTGATCCACGCCAAGGCTAGGGGAAGAGCAGTTATAAGCAACGAAATCAGTGCTTCTATGCAGTGTATGTAACACATTTGAATCGGTATTACCTTTCCGTGCAAGTTTAATGAGCCTAATTTAAAATAGTACTCTAAATAATTATACTTTTTGCTTCAAGGAATTGACATTGAGCTTTAAGTTGATTAGATATTACAAATTTAAATAAACGGTAACTATAATTTTATAAAATATTTTTGTTAGCATTGCTTTTTATTTTTAATAAATTCTCAAGGGAAGCATTGCTTCCATGGACCGCACGCCACTGCTGTATAGCTATGCGTTTGCGTTAAGTTGTATAGCGTTTAGGGAGTTTTGCATTTTCTCTCCTTTTAGTTGCCATTTTTGTTTTGAAACTAACTTCCGGTTGATAGCAGAACACTCACTACGTTTTCGTACGCTCGTCAAGCTATTTCTTCTTAAAGAATATTTAGTGGACATCGCCGTTTAATTAATCTCTTCCATTGTGTTGTGCATTGGGAATTGCATTGGTGCAGATCTGTGATTAATTTGTGGCGGTGGTTTTTTCAATTGTTATATTGGAAGCCGTGTAGGATTTTCCCGCTGCTTCTTTTTAAAGGTTAGGAGCATGTTCTCGTAAGTTTTTATTGTTTTTCTATCATTCAGTCTCTTATACTTAATTCTTTTGATAGGTTTCGATGTATAATCGTCGTTAGCCGCATATGGAGGCGATATAATTATCTCTTAAGGTCACATTACACCGAAGATATTTATAAAGTGTTTGCTTCGTACATTCTGGTAATTCGGTTTTGTTTGTTACAGACCTTTTCTTCTTTTCCTTTAATAATTCTTACGTTAACTTCATGCACTACGTTGTATATTTGGGTTGGTAAAAGGCCATTACGCTGACTTGGCTGCTGTTGTCTCGTTGGATCACGCTACGTTCGACCTGGTTTGTGACGTACCTCTTCAGTTCGAAGAACATACATCTGTATCGTGAGTTAGTTATATTGTAGCAACTATTTACAACTGCAATAACGTTTGACAACCCTTTTTGCATATAAAGCTTTACTGTAATTTGTATATTATAATTTTATGTGCTTCATATATATAATTTTATCACATGTTACTTATTTTATTACATTGTTAGGAATATTTGCGAGTGAATACGTATAAGCTTTGCTCCGTAATAGTTGAATAGCTCACTACTGGAGTTGAAGGTTGCGCAATCTGATTGGTACCTGTAATCGCGAAAAATTTTACCGTGCCCTTTGCTTATTGCATTTTGTGACTTGAAGATTAGTCAGATTTGAAGTAAATAAATCGCTCGCATCAATCCTCACCCAGATCAAATTTGTAAATAGAAATCAATAACTTGCGTTTAATTTATGCCAAGGCTATATGCCCTTGATTAAGATATAACCATACTTGCCTGATTTATTTTAATTGAACTACCTGATAATTTGTTTAATTAATAATAAAAAAGCACTGTAAATCTCTTACTTGAAGACTTATTATTTATATGTTTGGTATTTGTGGTTTATATTTTTATTAATATTGGGAGAAGTCGCCCACATTGGTAGTAGTCGCAAATGTGTTGTTCTTTTCAGATTTTGTCGACCAATACTGTAGCTGTTTTAGACGATTCTTGGCACCCATTACAGAAGCTTTAGTCAGACCCACAACCTCACACTAGTTAGCTGGCTGCCAACAGATTTAACTGCGGTTAAAGGTTGTTACCGTTTCCCAATAAGCAGTCCCCATTTTGTGGGTAACAATTTTCTAATTCTCACTTTTTAACACTTCTTACCTTTTCCACTACTTTTTCATTAATACTTCAAGATAAAACCACACGAGAAAAATCAATACAGGATCTTTTATTATATAGAGCAGTTTCTGTGTGTGGTTATTTCTAGAATTACAGCCAACTAAAGCTTATGAGCCTACGTCTCTAGTATAGCTAGTGGAGTTCGGCTGTGACGTCACGATAGCAGCCGCGAATTGATCGTAGCCTCTTCTGCATTTATTGTAAACAAGCTTTAATTTTGTCATTTGTTAGTGTTACTTGGTTTTGGTTGAACGGTGGAGATCACACGGCGTTCCATAAAACTGATTGGATTCTACCCAATCCCAGAAATATGGGCAACGGATGATACACAGAGAAAAATGTATTTAAATTTCATCAACAATTGTGTGGTATTGTAAAACAAATTGGTCTTAAAAAAGTGACAGGGACAATTTGTGTACAATTATAAAACAAGATTGTGCCATTTAGTTTGTCAAGATTTTGTGGAAGTCAATAGTAATTTTGTAGAATCAAATGAATAGTTGTGTATAAGTTTCCATAACAAATTGTGTTACTTATTAAAACAGAATGTGTAATGTTATTGCATACAATTTTATACAAAATTGTACAATTGTTGCGCTAGTGTGTGCCACAATTGCTTAATAGTATTTAACACAATTACTTGTTCACATTTATACAAATTGTGCAATACTCTGGCACAAATATTCTATACAGAAGGCTAGATATCACAAATAAAATATATATTTTTACATATATTAAAATATATGTACCTAATATGTATATAGCTATACAATGTATAGTATTTACATACTATACAACGTGTAGTATATACACGTATAACACTAAAATTCTCTTTTGCCGTCGGCTGTTTATATATAAATCTCGAATTTACATTAATAGCGACAATTACAAGTGGTGACATCTATAGGATGTCATCCATAAACTTTGCGAAACACAATAATTAGTAGCAAGCAGTTTGAACACTGGATTATGATTTCATTCAAACAAAATATTGTATTTTTCTAAACATTTTTTACAATTATACTTCAACATAATATGCTAGCTTATCCTCTACAACATTGTTCCAAAGAATGCAGAACTAAATCTGACTGTGTTAAATAATTGTCGTAAGTTCCTGTTAGACAATTCAGTAACGAAACCCTACACAACGCTGGACAATACGATTCTACAATTATAATATAAATTTCTCCAACACCGTTTTGAACAATATTGTGCAAAGCTCTTATGAAGTATTTCTCTCTGTGTACAATCAGAAATTAACGTGTGGTAGAAACTCACGTAAGTGTTCTCGATGGATACTATTAACATTGTGGAGGAAGCTCTGCAGACGAGAGTGCCGGTGAGGGTGAATTGGATTTTCATCTCGGGTGAAGTATATGATCTAGTTTGATGAAGGAGCATTCAAGTGAGATTTATCCAGGTTGGGGGGATCCTGGCTGATGGAAACTGCATACCATCAGGTAGATTGTATTTAGAGACGAAAGTATGAGAATCACGCTAGGGCTGTGCAGTTCCAGTTTTGTGATTCAAAGAAACCGTCTCAGAACACTACGCTTAAAGAGTATTATGCGAATGCTTAGCCTCTCAATGCTCAAAACAACTTCACTTTAAAGGGTACACAACGGGATTTTACCTGCAAAATCCAAAGCTGGACTAGGGGGTCATCTCCTATGCCGGAAGATATGCTCCAACGAGTGAGTACTTTATAACTCCGGTACTAGCCTGGAGAGCTAGGGGAGGTCTGGATAGGTATACCTCGCCCCCACCGGTGTGTTACTGGCAGCTTTTGCCATAGCATTAGTGCACTAATTAAGCGTATCTCAATTCGTGTCCCCGAAAGGTGAACCGTGATTATTAGTATCTAGGTGCGCCATGTTAAAATAACGCTGCCCGAATGGTTCCATTGAATGTTTGAATGGACTCCATTCAATAGTGGTGGTTACGACAATGTTAGTTGGTTATTAGTTTTTTTAATCATAATTGTTTAATATTATATTCCCCTGACAGATGGAAATAGCTGTATTAGATTACTTTTGCACGAACAATTAAAATAAATAAATAAATAAATAATGGTTATATAATGGATAAAAAAAATGTACAAAGCTGTTATTTTCCAACGATTGTTAAATAAAAGCTCATGTAATAATCTTTTTTGATTTTCAATTAGGCGTCGCGACGATTGGACACATAATTAACAAGAAAACTCGAGGAATAAAAGAAAACATGTAAACTATCAAATATAAAAGCAAAATTCAGAAACCAATAGTAATTAACGGAATTCACTAAAAAATGCTAATAATTTTATGACTTTAAATGAGCTATAAATTAAATCATCTTAAAATTCAAATCTTCTGTTCTTAATTTCTAATCAGCGAATAAACGACGCCATTTACTAAACGATTTTGCTATTAATGACTTAAGTTTGGTAAACAATCATATGATCATATGATTGTTTACATATCATCAACTACAACAATAATTAAAACTGCCGCAAAAATTTGAAGATTTTGAATTTGAAGCGATTTCAAATTTGAAGGTATTTATTTCGCTTCGTTTTAAACTATCAAACAAAGCAAAATTCCACAATATTTCCCTCTTTGCACCTTTAAATTAAATTTATTTTTTGGAAAGCATATACATATTTATCCTCCTAAAAGACTATATTCTTCTTTTAGTCTTAGTTTTAGTATTTTCTGTTTCTTATATTATAAAAAAGAGACAATTAGAAGCGATTTTTTTTAGCATTCCACTAAATATAGTATTGTCTAAAATATATAGCAGTTTATGATCTGTTCTAGGCAAACTATGCCAGTCTGATACAAAGGAACGAATTCGAGGGGTCTCTCGCTCTCAGCAATAGGTGTACAGTTTCTCGGGAATAAATTGCTATGAGTAGGAAATAATGAGCAATACTCGGCAATATAAGAAATAAACAGAAATAAACGGGAATACAAAGGAATAAGCGGCAATAAACAGAAATAAACGGGAATACGCAGGAATAAGCGGCAATAAATAGAGAATACGCGGCAATAAATGGGGAATACGCGGCAATACTGAGAAATAAACTCGGCAATAGGAATAACACGTCCATTGTTCTCAATTTCCATTATTATGCATTTTATCTCAAACGCGTTTAAAAATCTAGGTGGTCTTCTGAAGAAGCGGGTATATGTTGTAGTGTGCGCGGAAAATAATGACGGCAAGTAATTATTTTTTGTTTGAACATTGAAAATCATTCACCGTTTCTAAGAATCGTGATTTGATTCTTACCCCGTCAATATATGACAGTTAAAAGGCTAATTGATTAAACTGTACAGTGTGTAAATAAAGTAAGGAATAAAATTCATATTTTTTGTATTATCATTGTTTGGAAGAAAAGCTCGGACACGTCAATTTTATTTTTTTTTCCTGCGAATTTTATGGACATCAGTTTTTAGTTTGCTACTGTGGGGCCTACGACGTCCTCGACTTTTAAATGAAACCCCCCTTATTATCTCCTTAGAAATAAAAAGTATATATTTTTTCTGAGTTCAGCAATATGTGGTATTTAAAATTAGAATTTTTTGAAATTTGGAGGACCAAATGTGATAATAACTTTCATGAAAATAATAATTAATAAATTTTTTTTTGTTAGTTATTGAGGACTGGCAGGCTTTAATAAAACATCTATAAAATTAATTTAACGTTTCGCCCCTCAATGGAGGCTTTTTAAAAAACCTTTTTATTATTATTGCGTTACATGTATAAAAAGTTGAACATTTTTTTTGTGTAAATTGTTAACCATTTTTAATTTTCTATTTGATTTACTTAACTTCACTGCATTACTCATTTCTTTTTTTTTTATTAGGAGATATCTTTTTGTTTAACTCGCAGGTTTAATTTTGAACGTTTTCTTTTGATCAATAATTAACCCCATGATGATGTAGATTTTTTTTAAATTAAAAATGGTTAACAATTTACATAAAAAAATGTTCAACTTTTTATACATGTAACGCAATAATAAAAGTTTTTTTTAAAAAGCCTCCATTGAGGGGCGAAACGTTAAATTAATTTTATAAATGTTTTATTAAAGCCTGCCAGTCCTCAATAACTAACAAAAAAATAAATTTATTAATAAAATAACAGCCTACAAAGAAATACATTTAAAAAAAATTATTTCAAAAAATATAATTTAAATAATAATTAATCTTTCAACTCTTATTACTTATTATTATTTTCGTGTCAAAGCTTATAAAAACAATTAGCAAATCGGTCTTGTAGAACTCGTATAGGAGATCTGTGGCGGCATGCAAGGGTTCATCTATATGTCTATACATCAGAACAATACGAATATTAAACACTCTTAATGATGGAAGGATGTAGCTAGACTGTAAGGACTGCAGTTGATTTAAAACACAAGGCTATTTTTTGTTCCAGTTCGTTTGAGAGTTCTAATGGGCCGATTTACGTGATTCTTATTTTATATTGAAGCTTTCGCTGTGTGGATTAGTATTTTATATTTTTAAATTTTTATATTTTCAAATCCACAAATTAAAAAAAACTATTTCTAGACGCTCGAGAAAAGCCATCCACTTGCAGCACCCTCTTATTAGTTCCCAGCGTGTAAACTTTTGGAATTGCGATTAATAGACAAATCATTTTCATCACTAGGATCTAGGGGTTGAAGTCGCCGATATGAGCTGTAGCTGTTTCTAACAGTTGTAATTTTATATTTCAGTGTTTATAATACTTAAAAAATATAACAATCTTAAAATAGTAAACAAAATTCAATTCAAAATAGGTAAAATAGTACTAAGATTACCACATATTTGATAAGAAAAAAGAATAAGAACAATTATTTTCTGAAACTGTGAAGTTATAGAAAACTTAAAACAACATTAATTTTTATGTTAGTTTACTACGTAAATAACTATAAAAACTGCAATAGACGTATCTATAAAATATTATTTGCAACAAAATTCAGTAAATCTATGTTATAAACATACTACTTATTTATTAATAATTCTTGTAACTAAACAATTTTGGTTTGGAATAACAGTTTCAACTTGCATAATAACGTACAATAACGGAATATTTGACTGCCGATTTCAAACACATATTTTTCATCAGTCATGTTTTTAAAATACTAATAAACGTGTTCAAGAACTTTGTTAAACAAGATCTCTAGATTTTATTCTCATCATTACTGTATTTAAACGCGGACAGTATTTAAAAGTGCTACAGTAAATTAATTACAAATGTTAGAAATAGCTAGGGCATGTCGGCGGCTGCAGCCCGTGCAGTATAGCCTTCCATCATTGAGTGTTTAATATTCGAATTGTTCTGATGTATAGACAAACCTACAAGACCGCTTTGATATTATATTTTCTTTAGATTTTTATAGGTACTATAAATTTAAAATACTTTATACCTATTTAAAATACAAGGCTTATTTTTGTTACGCTTCGTTTGAGAGTTCTACTGGGCCGATCTACGCAATTCCAAGTTAAAGGTTTTATGATGTAGATTTGCCAGGTATTTTAGTTTTGCGAGTTTTAAATTATTTATATTTTTAAAAGCGTTATTTGTAATTAATGTGTTTCTATGCGCTCGAGAACGATTGTTCACTTACAGCCAAATCAAGCGAATCCCTTGAAGTAATTTCATTTGCATCAGAATCAAAATTTTTTGAATAAGAAAAATCAGACTTAGAGGAAGGAAACATGCAAGAAACAAAATAGAAGATAAAGTTGATTTTAGAAAAATATTATGCAATAGTTTACGACACCCAATGGTACATGGACGAATCTTGGATATTGATAAAGAAAAATTCTTGAAAGAAGATTTGGAAAACTTCATACAGCCGGAAGAAGACGACATTCAGAAAGTAGATTTGGAATTTATATTTTATGATCCTGTAAATTTTACTGGAATTTACCCATTCAAGATCAGTCGTTCGAATGGGGTCTCAATTAAGAGGTTATACAAAAATTTGAAGGAGTTTCTATTTTAATTAAAACTTATCAGTTATTTAAATTCTTTTTGAATTTTATTTACTGCCGTGCATTGGGATTCTCACTTTTCAAGTAAATTTTTGTTATTTATTTTAATGTCTTTTTTGTTGTACATATATTATGATTGAATAAAAAACTATTTTTTACAGATCATTTTTTATTTGCGAGGAATTTTGTTTACATTTTTCTTAGTAGAGCTACGACATTTTGCAAAATTATCAATAAAACCAATAACAATAAAACACCTTTCGTACAAATACACCCACTGCTAAGATCATGCATATAATACCGAAATAAACACGGCAATAGGGAAATTAACGCAGCAATACAGAAATAAATACGGCAATACGGAAATAAATACGGCAATACGGAAATAAATACGGCAGTACGGAAATAGAGACGGGAATACAGAATACAGACGAAAATAAAGAAATAAAAACGGCAATACGGGAATAACAAGTGAGAATTCGGGAATAAAGACAGTTATTGCTGTAAAACGGCAATAGGTGTACATAATTTTTGGGAGTGAGAGACCTCTCGAACGAATTGCTTTTAAAAACATAATTCATGTTTTGCCAGACATTTTTATAGCTCTGTAACGGGGTTGGATTCTGATAATCTTGTTCTGATTTTTTAGTTTAATGGTCTTTGGCACCTTTTATAAAATACAAGAGATAAATTCGTCAAAATTGACCATTAGTAGGTATCGACGTTAAGAATATTGTGTGATAGGTTGGAATAGTCCCTTCTCAGTTTTGGTATGGTATGTATAATTTTCCTTTCGGGGAGCAGTCAAATAGAGAATACGGACAAGACTGTTGAAGGGGTACTTGTCGCGGGCGGCAGCCCGTCTGGACGGCTTTGCCCGTCCAACTTCCAGTTATTAAATTTGTCTAGTTTTTTGGCTATTAATATGTGTGCGGATATTACATGTTATCTGAAAAGCGTAAAAGTCGTATAATAATTATAATAACTTGTATTATTATTATGTTATTAAACAAAATTTTACAGTTGGGCAATTACTTACATGTTTATAGATCGCGTGTAAGTACATGATTCCGTGCAAGCAATTAAATATAGATTGTCTAGAAATCGAGCGTTTAATTAATCTAACAATGGTTTGCTTTTTAATACCATTTATTTACACGACTATAGCAGATTAGGTTATTTTAAGATCTTTTACACATTCTACAATTATTTATCACATGATTTTGCCCTGACCTGATTTTGTTTCCAATAGGTAATAATTTCCTTTCAGCTTGTCATGATAGTTTAAAATCTGATAAAAGTTATCACCTTTAAAAATAATTTCTAGCAACCAATTTGATTGCAGTTGTTAAACAGATCTCTCTTTTAGTCTAAGCTATTAATTAGTTGCCATTTTGTTGAGATAAATTTAAGCATAAACGCTTCTGGTCTTGACTACTGGCCTTTATTTCAGCAGAGGTCTTTGTTGAAATGAATTATTTATCTATTATTAATTTTGTTTGCATTGGTAATAATAATAAATATAGATTGGGTCTCAACATGTTCATTTATCTATGTACTTAAAATTACATTCTATATAAATAGAATTTCACAGGTCATTATCTGAAAATCGTGAAAGACTCCTAATACAAATCTAATTTTCGTACTCCAAAATAAAACGTCCTTGCATTTGGCATTGTTTCAAGTTTAAAAATAACCAGACAATTGAAGTGCAATTTTTGCCCACAGACTGTCTCGCCTCCCTAAAATTTTCTACGACTTCTTAATTCCACTTTCTTATTCGTACTAATCGTCTACATTGACATTCACATCTGATAGCAGAGTCCATTAAAAATTATTTCCTAAAAAGTTTTTAAAAAGTTAGTTACGCTAATGACTGATCTCAAGTTTTTTAATTAGCTTTTTAAAAGTTTCATGTTCCCTAGTCGGTTTCAGGCGGATTAACATTTGTTAGATATAATTTGAAGTGAGCAGCAAGAGAAGAATTTGATGAAGCAAACTCGAAGAATAAGTTCTACTTCCTACAGTTTTGGACCGCTTCGTTAAGGGACTTTGCCTAAACGATTAAGGGAAACTTCAAAATTAAATAATTTAGGAATTTTTCCCCCTGACATGAAAACTGTTTTTATTCGTACAATTTGAGAATAAAAATATGTATAAAACAATTTTTCGCCAATTATTTAAAAAATTCTCGCACCATAAATAATGCATCGACCAGAGAGCAAAATTCCTGGAGTTTTCTACCAAATTCTTGTGCATGATCGATTAATTTATCGCGTGCCTCGCGTATTACAACACTAAACCGTTAGCCTCTAAACAAAAGTATTTCTTATTTCCTTTCACTTTTACAGATAAAGCACCTGCTGTGAACTGGTCTTTTTCATCTATTACATTAGAGATAGCTACGCTAGCTAAGATAGGCTGCTTCTAAGCATTATTTAATCTTTTAAGAATGCGAGGGCCGAACAATTCTTGTGCCAAGCACGTATTGGGATTGTTTGCTGCTCTTTAATGATTGTTTTAATGATTTTCGTGCTCTCGTGTACTCAGCGACCGTCGTCGTCGCGACGTTACTTTTTATAATGGAAAACCCTCCATATTTCACATATAAAGTGATTTACACACCAAATGGACATCGAGTAATAGAAATCAATTAGCTAATTGGGTTTTAATTTTCATTCAAACGAACTTTTTGGTCAAAACAGTCTAAGTAACCAATTCGAATAATTAATTTCGCTGCTAAATGAGACGCAACATTGGAATTTAACGTCATTTCGAACTACTATCAAAATAATTGGAGAATTAGCGGGATTTATTATGTTTTAGAATTGCCAATTTGAACATCTCTCTGAGCGATTAAGCAAGAAATAGACTGATAGGCCTTATTTTCTTCAAAATAAACATTTAATATAAAAGTCTTGACGTAATGACGGGAATTAAAATGAATTTTAATTAAAAAAATTTACCTTCAGCCAGTGCCCGACTGGTCCGGCAAATGCCCGCTGGGCCCCCAATCGCAGACCCTCCTGGGTCCTACCATGTATTAACGAAATTATAACTACTGCGAGTATCTCTTGAAAGTATACACTGCAACAGTTAACACGTTGGCAACAACGCCAGCTTCATCGCAACACATTCAAAAACATGTAATGTAATATGCCTGTGCGCAGGTGGAGTATACTTTCAAAAGATACTTTAGGTATTATTCAAACCCGTTTAACTTATTATACCTTTTAGTGACTGATATGTGAAAAATTCATTTTTCATTTTTAAACTTTTAGAGATTACATGTTAAATGGCATTAATTAGCTAGACACTTTTGAATCTTTGTTGTAGTTTTTGTAAAAAACCATGTTCCCTTTTTGGGAACGTTGGACACTATTGGCAAGGAATAATGTATATTGCTCATTATAGTTATATAAAACAATGGAATATGGACGTAGACCAATAATCGTTTTCTTTCGGAAGACTGTGATACCACTGACCAACAGTAGACCTAAGAATTGTGATATATCTTCAGCTGTTACCGTAAAACTATGACGATTTTTGTCTGTTTTTGCATAAAGGTTTGTTTGTTCCACCAAGTATGACATTATTTCTTTACTCGAGAATATAGAAAATATTTCATAATCAGTTTTTTCCCATGTTCAATTCCTATTTTGGGTTCAGCAATAGCAGCAGTCGCGATTGCTACATATTCACACTTCTTCCATTGCAATTTTTTGCGGGGGATTCTATATCTTCTTCATCTTCCTTACTTTCTGTAGTTCCACTTGTCCTGGCACTGATTCTAATATTTCACCATCAATTTCCTCTTCATCACTGTCCACTTCCTTATCACCCGATTCTGGAAGTAGTAATACGATATCATGCATACCCTTAGATGTAGGTGCTTCTACGGCATCTAAAGCATCACTCAAAAAACGGTATGTAGTAATGGACGAACTGCTAGTAAAAAGTTGCAAAAATCATACCCATAATTTTTTTTGCTTTGCATTGTAAACTAAACACACAACTGACAATCACCACAAAAATACTAACTGCACTCTACAAGACGTCTAAATCACAAATGAGACAGAAAACCCTGTAATTCTAGCAGACTGTACAAATAATAGTATTTTGGAATGTAGTGGAAAATTCATTGTAGTAAGCACCCATGACAGTCCAACGTTCCCAAAATAGGACAGCCCTAAGTTCTCAGAAAATATTAGAACATGCGGAAACAGTGCAGGTAATTACATAATGATTCATACTATAAGGAATGTAAACCCCATAGAAAAGAACAGCAGTAACAATAGAGCATCAATAAAACTGTCAAGATACCAACAATCAACAAAAATGTTAAAAACAATCAAATTGATAAGCTTGCAACTTAATTATGTGCTTAGTAACACTGATGAAAAAAAATTACATACAAATCAGTAGCTTACATAATGTCAATTACTATGCGGAGATGCTAAATATAAATTGTAAATTAAAATAAATAATAATGAAGTAAAGTTCCCATTTTAGGGACGTTGGTCACTAAAAGGTTAAGGAACAATTTTAGCAATACCAATAAACTTTAATCAGGGGATAATTGCCACGGAAAAGGTAGAGTAGCAGCAAAATGTGAAAAGCCTGTTGACGTCATAAAAGATGCGCGTTGTGTTCGCGCTAACACCGTAGTAGTGGTGTAACAAATATTGTTTTTAATTACTACTATATCGAAGACGAAGGTTCGTGTACGACGAACACTCGAGAATAACTTGACAAATAACCCGCCCCCCCCTATTAAAAGAATACATTAGTTCGAACGTAGTTTCGTCTAGCACGCAGGTGACGTCAATAGGCTTTTCTCATTTTGCGATTACTTTAGTTCCAACAAACGTATTAATGGCAACTAGTCTATGGCTAGACTTAACTAAAGTTGATTAAACTGGTCCTAAGTTTAATTATTTATACCAAAACTGCAAATAATCTCAAGTTTCAACAAGAATTTTGAAATACCCGTACGAATTTCCGACCTGCGCGCTGTGATGAAAATGCTTCTTTTTGTCGGTATCCAGCGTTGTTCTTGCTTTCAAGTTTGGTTTAGTAGTCTACCTTTTTAGTCTACCTAGGTTTAGTAGTACCTCTTTAATGAATTAAGTGCAATTTTCAATACGAGAATATCTATAATACTTGAATAAATAGTACCTCAAGATACTTAAATGTAACCTGTTTTATTTAGTTAACATTCGTATGTATGTTATTATAATTCATGCACAAAATGCTGTAGTTAGTTATTTGTAACCAGGGTTGTGTAATCCCCCAATTTTTGACACGAATTACGGATTGGGAATTAAATTTTTTCAAAATATTTTTGGGATTAGAAATTGGATTCAGAAAATTTAAAAAATTAGAATAAGAATAGGGGATTGAGTTTTTTTAGTTACATATTTTTGATATTAATAATAATAATAATAAAGCCATTTATTGGACACACAGAAAAATAAAACAATGTATACATATATACAAATACATACATATTTCTTAAATACTACTGTGCCCAAAGGGGCGAAGTTCAGTATAGTCAATAAAATAGTTGACGTACTGATCTACCACTTAACCCCAACTCAAGAAAAAAACAACACTATCATTGACTGTCCATCAAGAAGCGCCGGAGATGTAATTTAAAATTTGGTAGTAAAGATAATAGTTTAAAGTTGTCCGGTAGAGAATTATATAATTTTGCAATATTATATTTATATTTATATCAATATTATAGGGTTTAAGGATTGAATTTTTAAAAATATTTCTTTGAGACGAGTTTTGAAGATTTTTAAAAATATTTTTTGAGATTAGGAACCGAATTTTTAAAAAATTAGAACGGGGGTAAGGGATTTATTTTTTATATTTTTTAGAATTAGGGAATAAGGACTTCACTTGAGAGTGCCTATTTATATCACGTTGTTTTTTAATGGTTATTATCCACAATTTCAATATTAATCAGTTGGGTAGTTAGCAACACTTTAGAAGCAAATGTGCATTGCGTCGTTTGGTTTAACCCTGAGATGATATTATTATAATAAATTAATTTTAGGCATTCTGATGTTTATCTTTGTGCCGTTGCTACCAAGGTAATCAGGTGATCACCTGTGTCTTAGAGTTTATAAAACTCTGTTTAACTAGTTCAGTAATAACTTACTTCCCTTCCTCGACGCGTTAGTCGAACAGTCTGACAAATTTTCATAAGACTGCATAGGCGGTAAAATAAAAGCGAAAATAAATAGCATTCCAAAGATAGTTCTTATAAATTTCAATATTTGTACGTAAGCTATTCTGGTACTTTCAATAAAAGTGAATACAGTAAAAAATGTTTTTGTACGGTAGGATAAAAATTAATGTGTATCACGACAGGAAAGCTCAAGGGTCTCCGGTGTACCTTTGGGTACTTATGCTGACAGTCCCACACTGGCTTCAACAGTAGTTTACATCATCATTAAGGGTGCAGTCTAGCTACAATTTTTGAGTTTTCTGATCTTGTGAAGAACGAGGTCCGTTATAGCTTGCATAGTGAACCTTCCCACACCACATTTCCATTCTAAATGTTTTATGTATTAATGTTATTAATTTCCACAGTTAATTAATTAATTTTATTAACAGTCTTGGTAGTGTAGAGACTAATGTGCTCTTCTCCCACACAAGCGGTCCGGTCGACTCTGGTACCGGTTTTTTGCAGTTTTCCTTAACTGTAACACAAATGTTGGCATTTGTGCTTATACCATCTGTAAGTCGGCTGTAGCCGCACGATGGACCTGCGTAATAGTAATAATCGGCCCTCCCCTACGCACAAGCTACATAGCAGGTAATGGGTAGTAGCAATTATTATTATTATTTAAAAAGTATAATAAAAAACGCGAAGTAGCGTTAAAGATATACAGTATGTAACAATAGTTAGGAATATTGAGTGGCAAACAAAAATTAATAAATTTTCTTCTAAGAATAAAGTAGGGACCTCAATTTTAGAAAAACATCATTTTAATTGAAGGTAACGTTATAACAAAAGTTCAGAAGCATTAACTGACTAAATAGTTTACAATAGTTCATATTGACCAACGTTTGTTGATTGGCAGTACCTAAACGGTGAACAAATTCATTTTTATGATATAAAAAAATGGTCATAGCTCAAAAACAATTGGAAAAATAGCAAAATTGAACGAAATTATGGAAAACGATCTTCTCAACAAATAAAAATCGACGGGTCTTGGCGTTTTTCACAAAACTTATTCGTTCCTATTTGACACACAATATTCCTTACTTTTGTTACACACTGTATAATTTAGTAATGCAAAACTAAAACATTATTGATCTACCTCTAACAATAAAGCGATTAGAAAAATTTCAAACTATTGACTAGAAAGTCACCTTAACGAAACCATAGGATTACATACTTGTAGTTATTATTAGATTTTGATGACAAAGAATTCTATGAACACATTTTTCCTAACTAATAAAACGAAATTAATCATCTGTTGGGTCATAAAAAATCTAGCATTTCTGGAAACTAAAGACAATGATATTTTTAAGTAATTTATTAAAAAAAGGAACAAAGCTTTTACAGCACGTTTATAGTTTCAAATCTCATCTCGATCATAGATGCTATTCTCCATGAACAGATTTAATAGCTTAAGACATAAAAGCCGGCAGACTATAATAAAATGTATAAGGAAGTAACTTCTGAATACACACCTGCCTTAAATCATTACGTTAGAAAAGTTGCAGATAGTAGCAGTCTTAAGTTCATTTAAATTTACAGCCATTCCATGACTTCTTGAATCTAGTTCTGCAGGTTTAGATAAAATTACAAGTTAGCTACACCTGCTTCTCTTTTAATTCTTGTTTCGAAAGTGAAAGATGTTGAATAGTAAAATTCATTAATTATTATGCAGAGAGCTATTAATATAACTGAATGTTCTCGAGGCGATATTCTCGTTTTGAATGAAATCGAGAGTTTTTTACTAACTAATAAGCAGTTTAATATGTTTTCATTTTAGGTTTAATTGGGTTAAGTTGGGTAAGTGAAATTACACAACAAATTTCTGGTTAGCACCTTGATTTGTTTTTCTGTCCTAGGATTTAGTTTTTTCACTGTTTTTTCTTCGGGTGCTACTTCCGAGGGGTCTCTCACTCCCAAAAATTATGTACACCTATTGCCGCTTTACGGCAATAACTGTCTTTATTCCCGAATTCTCACTTGTTATTTCCGTATTGCCGTTTTTATTCCTTTATTTTCGTCTGTATTCTGTATTCCCGTCTCTATTTCCGTATTGCCGTATTTATTTCTGTATTGCTGCATTAATTTCCCTATTGTCGTGTTTATTTCGCAATTCTATGCATGATCTTAGCAGTGGGTGTATTTGTACGAAAGGTGTTTTATTGTTATTGGTTTTATTGATAATTTTGCAAAATGTCGTAGCTCTATTAAGAAAAATGTAAACAAAATTCCTCGCAAATAAAAAATGATCTGTAAAAAATAGTTGTTTATTTAATCATAATATATGTACAACAAAAAAAGACACATTAAAATAAATAACAAAAATTTACTTGAAAAGTGAGAATCCCAATGCGCAGTAAATAAAATTCAAAAAGAATTTAAATAACTGATAAGTTTTAATTAAAATAGAAACTCCTTAAAAAATTTTTGTCAAAGTCTTTGTATAACCTGTTAATTGAGACCCCATTCGAACGACTGATCTTGAATGGGTAAATTCGTAAAATTTACAGGATCATAAAATATAAATTCCGAATCTACTTTCTGAATGTTGTCTTCTTCCGGCTCTATGAAGTTTTCCAAATCTTCTTTCAAGAATTTTTCTTTATCAATATCCACGATTCGTCCATGTACACCATTGGGTGTGTAAAATATTGCATAATATTTTTCTAAAATCAGCTTTATCTTCTATTTTGTTTCTTGCATGTTTCCTTCCTCTAAGTCTGATTTTTCTTATTCAAAAAATTTTGATTCTGATGCAAATGAAATTACTTCAAGGGATTCGCTTGATTTGGCTGTAAGTGAACAATCGTTCTCGAGCGCATAGAAACGCATTAATTACAAATAACGCTTTTATAAATATAAATAATTTAAAACTCGCAAAACTAAAATACTGAAAAGTAATTGTTATTCCTACCTGAAACAAAAGAAAAAGAATTATTTCTAAAATAATAATAAAAACACAGTTTATGAAAAACAGTTTATCCAAAAGTACTTACTGTTGGTTATGAGCATCTTTGGAGAGCGTCTCGACAGCCGGAGAAAGCGGTCAATCATCTGGCAGCATCCTACTGCTATCGCATGGGGGAAGCCGATAACACAGTTCAGCGTCTTCGTGGGGGTAAGAAAAATAAATTGTGAACATTTGCAAATTAAATTTGAACACATAGGTTTAATAAGCAATAAACAGTAACAATAATTAATTTAACAATATTAATTGTTTATTACAATACTTACTTTATTAAATGTTGTTTAAAGGTAAGGCAGGTATATTTGTAACACAAAACTGCACTTTATACGAATTTCTTTGTTTCTGTTTTTAATTTGATGAAGGTTTTTCTGAATTTTGAAAGTGTTGTAGAGCTGCGAATTTTCGAACCTTGATAATTTTAAAAGACCCTTTGAGTATCAGTCTCTTGCTAAGATAAGCTTAGCTGGCGCCCAACAGTTTTTTTATTATTTTATAATTTTAATATACAGGGGGTATCGGAATATTATTCTTACTCTGTGTAATGTTTATTTTTTTGTTGGTAATAATGCTTTTTCAGTATTATTAAAATAATAATAATAGTTGGTTTGATTGTATAATCAAATAATTCAACAATATATATATTAAATCTTCATCATCATCTTCGAAATTCTCATTCAAGACAGCCGTGGGATTATGAAGTTCTTGAAATTCGATAACTAAGGGTATTCCTATTTGTTCACACAGTATTTCTGATGGTTCTATTCCAAAAGATTTTGCGGTTTTCTCAGCTTTATTTTTTGCTTTTAACATATAACTTCATATTTTTTTCCATATCCAGAACTGAAAGATGAATTCTACTTGATCTGATCATCTCATGAATGCTCTAGTGCAGAGCATACTTAATACATGAAATATATTAAAAATGCAGTGTTGCTTCTATACATTAACATAAATATTCCATGACGTCACGAAACATCGGTACTTCCCCTACGTCTTTAACTTTTTTTATTTATAATTTATAACCGAGTTTGGGTTCAACTAATTTGTCGTAATTGACTTTACTTAATAGATTTTCGTCTAATCACGCCATTAAAACGAAAATAAATTTCCACCCAAGCATGCATAATATCAAGTATTCCCCAAATATTCCTAGGTATTTCCAGGTACTGCCATGTATTTCCAAAGTATTCCTAGGTATTTACAAGTATTCCCATGTATTCCCAAGTATTTCCAGGTATTCCCAAGTATTCCCAGGTATTTCCAAAGTATTCCCAGCAAAGTGTACAGTGATTTCCAGTAGTGGTTGACCCCTCGGGTGCGTTTAAGTAATCAATAATCTATACCATATTTGTTTTATTTTTGTGTTTCCAAAGCGAAAAGTCAATGAAGTTATTTATTTTTGTAAGTTATTACAGAGGTGTTGCAGAGCAATAATTTAATTTTAATTAATTATTTCGAACCTTTATAATTTTAAAAGACCCTGAAAGAGTCTATTGCCTCTTGTTCTGAGTAGCTGAGCCGGCGCATTTCAGTAATCTTAGACAAGCTTAGTCAGATATACAACAATATATATTATTTTTGATGCAGCGAAAGTAGTTGAAACCTGGTAATTGATTAAAATTACAAATAAGGAAATAACTTTACCATTGGAAATAAATACTTTTAAATTACAATTTTTATTCCTTAATGAGACGCATATTGTTTATGCATGATTATGATAATTACTGTAAGAATAAACCTTTGTATAATATTAATGCATACTTATAATTATACAATCACGTATAAATTAAAATTAATTACTATGCACCATTAGTAGAACGTAGCATCATTATAAGACAATTATTTTTCATTTCTTCGAAGTGAGATTGGTAGTAATACAAATATTATAAGCATTTGAAGCATATTCAGTTCACAGGAAGCTATTTCAGAACATGTCAGATTAAAATATGGATTAATATTTCATTTAAACTGTTCGAAAAGTTTTTAAACCTCTGACCTTTACTTAGTAAATAAATCCCTCTGATTTAACTCATTTATTGACTTTGTCCTTTCAATTTACCACATACAAATCTGTTTTAAAGGTTATTTGTATAAAACACCGGATACATTTCCTTACACCCTTTCAAAATAAGGGGGTAAGGAAATTCTGTTTTATGAATTCTCAACAGTCAGAAAACAAGCTGTAAAATTTTTCTTGAATCTGTTCGCACATTTAATAAAGATTTCCTTTCTTGGAAAAATAGGAATTTTAATATCTCTTCCGTCTAAGTTATATTAGATTTTATGGCGATTTTATGTGCGTAAACAAAGGAAAATCAAAAATCTCTTTTAAGATAAATACAAAATATTAAAACCAACCTTGCTTTTATAAATTTCGAGGATTGCTTCTCTATTAGAGGGGGAGTTATTGCTATTTAAATAAACGATGTGCCAAAAAAAGAAATAAGAGTTCCTTATCTATGATTAATCTTAATCTGTTTTCGTGCTTTTTTAATTATTAAGTTGGGTTTATCGTGATTTTTGTTCAGCACGTAATAAATCGTGGTAAACTACCTGATTTTATTTGAACCCCTCCATGAATAACGTATTAACTTAATTTACTGATCGGGGAATTTCATTTTATTTCCTTTTTAGTAATGTGTAAAAGTGTACATTTGGATGTTTCATGTGCTATGTTGTGGCGTTTCAGCGCATTGTGTTTTTATTTTTTTACGTTGCGCTGATGTTGCAAGTTCTGTACCAAGATTCAAAACTATTTATTAATGTTAATTATTTTCAGAATGTGTTTGCTTCTCGTATATCTCGGACTATTTCCGATATGGACCTTATATTCCGATATGACTTTTCAATTTTTTACATTACTGTAATGGGTGTGTTCCAATTACTCTGCAGGTAATATGGTTCATTTGCCACTTCACATCAAAATTTGACAGTTACTTAGATCTACAGCAGATTACATTAATTACTGACCCTATTAAAATGCCCTTCCTTATTTTATTTTAGAAATGAATAGAATCTTCATGATTCTTTACTGTATTATCATATATTAACAATTCATCATGCGATGTTAAAATTGTTAGTACTCTTACACATACATGTTTTAACTGCAACTTTTAAATATGTTACTTCTTGTCATAGATTTAATACAGTTATTTAGATTTCTAATTTACTTTCTGGTACGAATTAAACAAGATAACATTCAGACGTCTGAACAATCTTGCTTCCTCTGAAATGGTTATTTCATTTGATTTAGTTTCTTTATAATAACAATGTAAATGTAAATACTTAATTACATAGGTCTAGCTGTATACAATTTATATATACCTTTAGATTTAAATATTTTAATATATTTTTAAATAGATAGCGAGGAAGAACTCGATGGTCTAAAGAAATTCCACAAATTTCGTTATAACCGTCTGCATTTCCTATATTTAAATCTTACCAATTGTAACGAGCTCAATATTGCGGATATTTATCTCGCTTTGTTTTGAATTTAAATTGGCATAAACTATAGAAGAGTTTAGTTTTTGTGTGCGACAGCAGCTGTACTAGAATTCTTACAATCGCAGATAGTCCAATTTAATGCATTCATTAAGTTGGACTATCTGCGAATCAATTCATTAATCGCAATCACAAATTCATTAATTTGTGGTATTTATTTGATACCAAGTTAACACTTGTGTAAACAAGATCTATTTCTCACAGGATGGTATTTTATTTCTTGTCATGTACCCACTCCAATTCTGCTTAAAATCATCTAAAATTCGAACAAAATACTAGTTTTGACTTTGAAGGAATTAGATTTTAATTTATTTTATGATTTCACTCCCGATAGATAAGGCTTTATATTATTGAGGCAAGCTCCCTTGAATTCTAAAGGTGTATAAAAGAGCGAATTGCCTTTGGAAGCATAATTTATGTTTTGAGACAATTTTATAGCTTGTAATTGGGTTTGAATTTGATAAGCGTTTGGATTCTAACTTCTTGGAGTTTAATAACTTTGTGCATCTTTTATAAAACATTAGAGAGAAATTTCGTCTAAATTGTTCATCGGTAGTTATTGATATTAAGAATATTGTGTGGTTGGTTGGAACCGACAGCTCTTACATTTTAGTGAAGTATGTATAATTTTCCCTTCGCGGTAGGGTAGAGTACAGAAATACAATACGAAAGCACGGTCAAGTAGCGTGATTTGACACAAGCAATAAAAGTTCAGAAAATGTGGTTGCCGTTAAAATTTGTATTAGGGAAAAATACAGTTAAGTAGTAAAAGGTTGTTTATTTGTGAAACTAAATGTTTCGATAAATTGCCGTGTGCTTATCGTTTTAACAATGTTAGTTAAATTGAAGAAAGGGAATAAATGTTCTAGTTAAATAGTGTTTTTATGAGAACTATCGCACTGAATAAAGCAAATTTTTGTAGATTCTGGGCTTATTTACAACGAGTTATATTCCATAATTTCTGAATAGGAAACATTCATCATCGTGGAGTGATTTTATAACAACTAGATTTAATAAAACTAAAATTAAAACAGTTAACGGATTTATAAATGAAAATCATTCCTACTTTCGAAGCCTTCAGTTCAAAATTCAGCGAACTGTAAGTGCTAGCAACTGCAGCCTATGGAGAGTGTTGTTGGGGGTTATTAGCCTTTTCTATAGTGTATTTGAGCCTTTACCTGTGAGTGCTAAGGTGAATTGGAGAAATACTAGAATAAGATGATTACTGACATACACGCATTTTCCCTAAGTTATTTGTAAATATATTATCTGAGATTTCAGTTTTTGACAACAAAATATTATATATTGGTTTTAATTTATGAATTTACTAAAAATGCGTTTAGAATGGGATCCCAAAATAAGTTTAAATGCAGAAATGCATAATACGAGTAGGTTTAATGTGATCATTAACTGTGCTGTTTTAAAAGGCGAAGTGTAGAATAAAATGTTGTAAACAATCTTCTTGAAGTTAAATTAATAAATAAAGTTTAAAATTACTGCTCATTGCTATAATTTGGCACGACAAATTGTTGGTATTCCATTCACAAAATTTCTCTTTGAAATAAAACAATGATAACAAGTAATAAAGAATTTAACGTAAATTAAATAGGAGTCTTTCCCCAAATTATAGATTTCCATTTTGCTTTAAACTATGACTATCACAATTTGAATGGCGCAATTTCTCCACTATTTCTGCGAAGTGGAAAATGTATATTTGATCTGATATAGCTTTGAAGCTCTTTGATATAAAGTATAATATCCGAACCCTACAAATCCGACAAATTAGATTGTCACCACCCTAAAAATTAAAAAAATCGTGTTCGATTTTTGCAATTAACGCCATATTGTGATCTATCCTCATTACTTGACCAATGTCATTTGTGATATATTAAATTTTCTACATCGATTTGGTTCATAATATTTTCATATTTTCGTCCCTAATATAAAGAAACAACGCAGGTGAGTTTAATTGGGGATTTTGAGATGCCGTGCTGTCAGATGAGCACGTTAAACAGTCGGTCCCGATAATCATATAACACTTTTTCGTGGTTGTCGTTAAAAATAACCGCCCTATACTACGCAGAGTATGTATTTACTTCAGTGGTTTGACAATGTTAAGTACATTATACAATACAATTTGTTAGTTGATATTTTGTCAGTTAAGTTGTCAAAATGTACAATTTTTTTGCAATGGATAGATTTCCAATAAATAAATCAACGGATTTTTGTATCAAAAGTGCTTTATGAAAAGTCAGTCAGTGATGAAAACTTGGCGGAGTTTACAACAAGAATTTGAGTTACTGAAACGTGGAAGAATTCTAACCAGACAAACACTTTTTAAGACGATAACGGATTTCAAAGTAAGGGCCTTTCCCTTACATGTTTCTTCAAAATTTGTGTAAACATAACATGCCAGATAAGTCGCTCAGGGGGTCCGTGTCCATTAACATCAAGACATTCACTTTGCAAATTCCTGTTTTTTTTTATACTATACGTACGTTTTTTATATAAATTTATATACGAATATTTGTGTTATCTATCTTACAAAATCCAAATTGTGCAGAAAATGACACTGAAAATGACAATGATCTTGGAAAATTGCCCATATGAGTTTCTGGAAATTGTTTTTGCAAATAGTGGCGATTAAAATGCGCTAAATTCGTCACTGTTGCCCTACAAACACATTTTCATTTCAGAGAATCTCCACATAAACAGAGCTGCATAAAAAAATCTCTCCATAATGCAAGACACCGTCTGGCATGGTATATGTCATTATTTCGAATCATTGAACTTTTTTTTTAAGAAAACGGCGGTCACTATTTTTGTATTATCGGTTGATCTTATAGAGATTAGGTCAAGAAAACATTCTTTTTCAGCAATCCGCCATTTTCCTATACGATTACTTAAAAAAAGCCTTTCAGAGACACCCACGAAGCATTCAAGGCCTCGAAGGTTTTATTACGGAGTAAACTGGCCCATCAAGACAACTTTTGAGAAAAATGAATGTTACATTTTAAAGTGTCTCTACCTTTAGTACAATTTTTTTATCAAAAGTGGACTTGTGGCGGTTTGAAAAACAGCAGCCCCCATAGCTTAGTCTAATTGATTGGTTTGCTTCCATCCAGTTTTACCCTTGTTGGATACTCTTAAAAATGAGTGCTGTCTGTGAGATGACCTGAATTCGGCTTTTATGTTTGCAGCATTATAAGGATGTAGGATCTAATCAACTGATTACAGATTCTTCTTCTGTGCTTCGTTTACCTACGGATAGGATGGAATGGGATAGCTTTTTTGAAGTCGTCTTGCAACCTGTCCAGATTTTGTTTGTAAGGGATGGGTTACGTTTCGCTAATAACAGGAAATGAAAGACTTTTTCGGTCGACTGAAAAGTTTTTATCGTCAAACCATTCGATATCAAGTAATGGAGACCGACTGTTATGTCGGTCTCTTTTTGAAGAATTTTTAAATTATTTTCGATAATGCATTATAATCGTTCCTGTTTGGACTCCGTGCCAGTTTTCCAGCAGCTTAAAAATAATAGTCCTTAAACTTTCGCTTTTATATCTCAGCGAATCCATGGTTCTTCTATTCCTGCACCGTCAGAGACGTACACAATTAGTTTGGCTTATGGTGCTGAAAAATAGGTAAATTGGAGATACGTAGAATAGAGATACTTTAATAGAGATCTTTTCCTTTCTTCATTTTGTTACTAACGACAAACTACCGATGAATTGCGAAGAAAATCAGTCTGTAAGCTCGATTCGGGAATAAATCTCTAGTCTTAGAAAATCATAAAGGTATTGGGATTTCCATCGAAACCAATTTTACATAATCTTGAATACGTCACGTTACCATTGTTACGTTGCTGTAATCTTATATCAGTTAAAATCCCCTGCGGTATACCCTTACGGTTTCCACCACTCTAAGATTCAAAGTACTTCATTGTATCTCCCGACTATTTTTGATCGGATTACTGACGTTTTGGGAATTTTTCGCCGTTGTTTTCAAAATGCTAAAGCAAGTAGTAAGTTGCAAATACTATATACAATACCAAGCTATTTGTGGTATAGTAGGCTTAGAACCTACCCATGGTGCGTAAGAACTAATAGATTTTAAGCAAAATAATATTGAGTGAAGGCTTTAGGCAAAACTAACCAGGTAATGAGTATTCCCCTTTCTCCTCCTTGGGATCTTATTTTTTGTGGTCACGTTCTCAAACTTGAATAAACAAATGCGATTTGCTTTATTTAAAAGAATTTGCTACGTATATGAGTTAGAGACAATCCTGGTTTCGCTCAGGAAATATAAAAATGTACAATAAGCCATCTGAACTTAGTTCTTTCTCTTTTTATGGCCTTAATATACATTTAAATGCATGATTTAAAAAACAATCCGAAAAGGAAATAATCATAAAAGTGCAAATATAAACAAAATGTAAGCGAAACGATGCAAGGAATATATTTATTATCTACGAAACGACGGAAAATCGGGAAAATGGGAAAAACAGAAATAAACGATATGTAACAAAGATAAATTTTTATAATCTACATAACAATTCAAAATAATAATACAATAAATTCTACAACACCGGATGTTGACTTTGCTAAAATTACATAAGCATTGTAGTCTCTCCCTCATGTTATCAATTTACCACCACCGAGAAGAGTGTGGTATTAAAATCCTAGAAATGTATTTGAGATGAAATGTACTTATGTATGTAAAGTCTTCTCAGTGAAGAGGATCTTCATATGCACAGCAATCATTTTCTTTCACATTTGCATTGCATTTTATATAATAAATATGCAAATTTTAACCTTAAATACATTTTTACATTCCCAGTCCAGCAAACAGCGCATAGAATATACGACGTCTCCAGAAAGACCAGCTTTTTCTAAAGATAACATGTAATTAAATATTTTGCGTATGTGCATTAATTGTGAGTGCATGCAACGCAACACTGCAATAGCTTAGTCAACGAAAACCTTGCCGATGTCACACGTCAACTCATATTCTATTTAACATACATTATAAAAGATAAAGAAAAACATGTAATTTCCTTATTACATGTCTAATTAAAAAAAATTATTTTAAAATTTACCACTTTAACGATAAAAGTCATTTACAGCATTTAAAGACAACAAGAAAAAAGGTTACTTTTGAAATGAAAGTATTAAAACCCACCATACACTATGGTCCGTGACTACTTCGTGTCAACTCGTTACGCACTTTAAAAAGGAAATGTTGTACCAGCACAAGTGGACCACTGATAAGAAAATCCGCAAAGTGGAATGGCAACTCTTGGACCATTTGTAACATACAGCTTATCCTCAACAAGTAAACATGCATACAGCCCCGCGATGGGTGCCAATTGAAACAACCTTAATCTCGACATAATTAAACAAGAAAAACATCCCACACTTGGGCTTTAAGTATAACTGACTAAAGTTCCGCAAAATCAAATAAACAAACACATAAATCACATCTACTTACGTTAACAAATCTCTCACCAGAGACGCCTTATTTATTCAAATTGCTTTCAGGTGCCGTGGGTGTTAATAGCAAAGGCTTACCCATTTTAGATAGGAATCAGGAATAACTAAGAAAATAGAGGTTGCCACCCAGATTGTTCGATGTTATTGTTTAATATTTACATGGAAATCTACAATTCGGAAAAAGATTCTCTTTTGGTTTAAGTTAAATTATTAATAGTTGTCAATATTTTAAGAGATAACTAATAACTAAACTAGATAACTAAACTTGGGATCCCATTCTAAATACATTTGTATTAAATTCCTTAATTAAACCAGATAAAAATATATGGTGTTGACAAAGAATGAACCCACAATTAATATTGTTCAAATAACTTACAGACAAGATGTTGTATCAATTGTTCCTATTGGTATTAGCATCCAGGTAATCCATAATTTCGTTAAATCACCTAATCACACACATAAAAGGCTTAATTTCACTTTTACACACACAAACTAACAAACCCAGTTAAAGTTACTGGAAGTAATTGAATTCTGAATGATTTATATTAAAACGAAATCTTCGGGAAACCATTTCCTCTCTGATGCTAGTTGATTTCTAGATTATTTACGAGTTTTTACAAAGTTTAATTTTTATTATACTGTATTCAAAACCATTATCAAAACAATTCGAATCTTGAGGTTTTTAACGAAGCTTAGTACGGGAACAGTAGAAATTAATTTGTTGTAAACAAATACAGCGTTTGCAACAATTTACAGCGCTTATTAAGCGCGGGTGTTTGCGAAAGAACACTGTAGCGTTTAATAACTAACAATTCGATCAAGACCAATTTTGGAATATTTTCAGTAAAGTATTTATTCCCTTTTTGAAGCGAACTTAATCCTGTACTGTGTTAGTTGTGCCAGACTACACTACTGATCTCCCGAGAAGACTAAATTATCCATTATATTTTAAAGTTTTAAGGGGGGGCTATATAGATCTAACCACTCAAACTTAAATAATAAAATTAGAAGAATTTCTCTCTTTTATTTTATCAAAAGGTGCACAGAGTTAATAAACCAAACCATAATAAGTTATTAAGCTTACAATAAAGCTGCCTAACCAGATAAGTGTAATTACATGAGAACACTCTATTATTTTATTATGCAATTCATGCATTAATATCACCGGAATGTAAAACTTTATTGTTTATTATTAGTGTGATCAATACGGATAATTACCCTTTTATAACAATGGCCTTGATAATGTAAGCGGCTGTGATTTATTAAAATATATGCACTATAAAAGAATAGTTGTGCTTATTATTATGAATAATAATTTATATAAGCAGTGCATACACCATCAGTTTCCCAAAATAGTATATTGTTAAACCACAAATTGTTTTATTACGTGAATTATGAAGCAATAAATACACAATAAATTATTTTCAAGTTTATAAATTCTTCTGCTCTACTAACTTTACATTAGGCTAAGAAAAGTTATTTTAAAACGCCCTGCACTCAATTTCTCAATTGATCGGCACTAAATTAGAATTAAATTTTGAAATACGTTAGAAGCCTGCACACTTTGTTATGCTGAGTTAAAGGCGCTGATTATGCAAAATAAAATCATAAAATTTTATTTAATTTTATTGCCTGCAAGCCAACACTTCGTTTGTTTTTAAATAACATTAAGGGGAATTTTTAAGGATACGTGCCTAAAGCAAGATGTCTACCGTGAGAAAGAGATTTTGTTCGTGCAAATGACGACTTGGTTTCAACTAGATACCACAGAATTTACATTAAATGTGACTGTCTACATTCTTAAATGTTTGTTTGCCTTTCACATCCAAAAAATAAAACATTTTATGTTTTGTACATCAGAATGCATTTCAAACAAGACAAAATTTGTACCTATCCCCGTTTAGCCGCAATTAAAGTTTTAGAAATGGGGGTACTGGAAGAAGCAATTAAATTAAAAAATGCCTAGCTTATAATTAAGTACTAATTAAAGACTAAATTGTACCAACAAAAAAAGTGTACCTATCCCCGTTTAGCCGTAATTTAAGCTTTAAAAGTGGGGGGTGCTGGCAGTAGTTGCAGCTGGCACCCCCACTTCGATTAAATTCAAAAATCTCTAGCTTATAATTAAGTATTAATTAAAGACTAATTTGTACCTATTTCCGTTTTTTTATATAAGCTTGCTAGATAATTCTGTTTTGTTAATTGGGGAATCAGAAATGAAAGCCTAAATCATTTTTCACGTTTTTCTTGAAAATTTTCTGATGTAAAAGTATGAAATATTTATTATGGTTGAAAAGAGAACACAATACTATATCGAGTTCAGCTAATACCTATCATGTAATTTAAAAAGTTTGATGACGTCATCACGCTAACGCCGATTTAGTAAACACAAAATTAAAAAAACAGAACATAGAGAATTTTATGCCATTTAATAATATATATGGTTTATACCTTTTCTGACCGAAAATAAGTTGCTACAAAGCGAGGCACTTTAAATCAAACAGACTGTATATTTTTAAAAATAATTTTCAAATATACAAGAATGCTACACTCCCGGTTTATATCTTTGCTGGTTCCTCTTGACACATTTCAATAGATGGCGTGCAATGCCAACAACTTATAGGGAGCCACTTATCTAAATTAACTTAGCTAAACTATGGTAATAACGAGCCGTCGGCGTCGTGCATAACGTGTACAATCGCTCTAATGCATCAACCTGAAGTCAACGTTGAGAGCGAGTTGACGAAACGTGTCAATAGTTCGTCAATAGTAAATATTCGTTGAGGTGAAGTTAATTCAACGTTGATGCATGATCTATGGTTGTTTAACGTAACTGTCAACCATATAGCTTTAAGAACTCTAGTTTTTCCTATAGTCCGTCATATATTTAATTATTATTAGTCAATTTTTCGTTAAATGGATTTTATAAAATCACTTACCACGTGGTAAGTTTCAAGTAATTAATTGTTCTTATTAACATTTACATTCAGATAGTCATGAAAATTTTGTTGATACAAATTAGTCTTACGTAATTAGTACTTAGCATTGCGTTAGAACGAACTTTTTACCAACGTTCAATCATTTGCCACGCGGCAAGTTTTAAACAATTTATTTAATAACGTTTATATTGCGATAATTATGAAAATTTTGTTGGTACAAATTAGTCTTTAGTGTTTTAGTGTAGGCTAAGATTTTTTAAATCTGATTGAAGTGGAGTTCAAGTTTCTGCCGGCACCACTATTTTTAAAACTTAAATTTAACCTTTTAAAGTTTAATTGGTTAAAATATACAATAAACTGCCTTCAGCAATTAAAGATAGAAACAATCATAAAAAATTTAAAATATCACTGAAACGTTATTAATTGAAAATTGTTTTTATACTCTTGAAGAATTCTATTCTGCTTAATCTTACTAAAATTAAATATTACTAGTAATTTCTATGTTCGGGTAAACCAAGCACCAACGATAATTACATTTAAATACTGTGATTGTTGTTAATTATGTTATGCTATATTCATATTTATTTTATTTGTATATGTAATTTGTTAGTTTCAGTGTACATCACGTTTTGCCATATTTACATATTTATTGTTTACATATTTTATTATTTACATTGTTTTTGTATAATTCTACGCTACTGGTTATGCATAAAGTATCTATCTGTCCATCTAAATCACGGCTAAACGGGGATTGGTACAAATATTTTTTTTTGATACAAATTAGTCTTTAATTACTACTTAATTACAGGTTAGACATTTTTGTCTAACTAGTTTTAATTGAAGTAGTAGAATTTAAGTGAAGTGGGGGTGCCAGCTTCAACTACTGCCAGCACCCCCACTTTTAAAGCTTAAATCATGACTAAACGAGGATAGATGGAATTTTTTTGTTGGTACAAATTGGTCTTTAATTAGTACTTAATTATAAGCTAGACATCTTTGAATTGAATTGAAGTGTGAACGATAGCTTCAGCTTCTGTCAGCATCCCCATTTTTAATACTTAAATTACGGCTAAACGGGGATAGGCACAAATTTTTCTTGTAGGTACATACAAACAAGTCTTTAATTAATACTTAATTATAAGCTAGACATGTTTTAATTTAATTGAAGTAGTTGAATTTAACTGAAGTGGGGGTGCCAGCTTCAACTACTGTGCCAGCACCTCCACCTTTAAAGCTTAAATTATGCGACTAAACGGTGTCTCCACAAAATGGGGACTACTTATTGGAAAACGGTAACAACCTTTAACCACAGTTAAATCTGTCGGCTTCCAGTTGACTAGTGTGAGGTCGTGGGTCTCACAAGAGGTCTTCTGTAATGGGCGCCAAGAATCGTCTAAAATAGCTCTGGTATTGCCGACTAAATCTGAAAAGAACAACACATTTGCGACTACTACCAATGTGGTCGACTTTTCCCAATATTGGCTCCTCGATAGCTGAAAATATAAACCCCAAATACCACACATATAAATAATAAGTCGTCAAGTAAAAGATGTACAGTGCTTTATTATCAATTAAATAAACAAATTAGCAAGTAGATCAATTAAAGTGAATCAATCAAGTATGGTTATAGCTTAACCAAGGACATATAGCCTTGGCAAAAATTAAATTCAAGTTATTGATTTCTATATTGCGGTGATATCAAATCACCATATTGAAAATTTTAATGACCGAACTGAAATGTTAACACAACTATTTTTATATCGGATTTAAATTAAAAGAGGGACATGCTATGTCATGGGCATAATTAATATAAAGGTTATAGATAGGACCACAGTTAGGTTCATTAATGTTTAAATTAAAAATTAAGAATAATGACTTCATGCAAACATAACCTAGCTTTCTCATGCATAATAATAATAGGTTTCATTTTTAGAAAAAGGATATAAATTAGTTAGATTGCTTGATTATAATCATGTTTATGCAACCCATGTTACTTTGGGACGGTTTCCCACTTTGTTATTAGCTGAAAATACATTAATTAGGTCAATCTTATTATGACTGATACAATACAATTAATTTTTGAATTTGTTTACAAGATTTCTGGTCACTTCTATTAATGAAGGTATTGAATCCTCTCGTTCGTGTTGATATGACTCTTATAGACTCTTATCCTGTTTTTCCTCACCTTTGTTTTTATGCAAGTGCTTAGAGTACTGTATTCTGGACATTTTGTGCATAAATTGATTAACGTTGACTTAATATTTAAGCTGGCACTTGTATATGCATTAATTGCTGTATTCATTGTATTGCGTACTGTAAAAATCATGTTTATATTAAATTGTAAAGATGTTTCTATGGATAAATTAATTGTATTACTTGTATCATGTATTCCTGTAACTAGCTTGTAAAGGATGAACCTTGATTTGTTGAACTTGATATGTAATTAGATCGTAATGAGTTTTGTACATTGTCAAACGTTTTTCTCGAATATCTTCGTTACGATACATTTTGGGATAATTGAATGTATTATACTTTATTGATCTTCGTTTCAAGGGCTACAATCCTATAATAACAGAATTAAGATTAGCGAGAAAAATATCAGCTATCCCGAATTAGTAATGTCACGAGTTTGCTCGATGTTTCATTGTTTTGAAAAAGTGCCATAGTTTTCTTGTGTTCTGGCATAAACTATATAAGCTGGAGCAAATTATAACAAAGTCAGTCGATAAAACGTAGAAGGCAGAACCTATGCTCGACTCCGGATAAAATATCTGTAATTAATTTGAGGTTAGATAGTTAATCATATGTTTTGATATAAATGTCACAGTATAAATAAAGTTTTAAAATAAATTAAAGTGTTACCTGAACATTTCTTAAAAGGATTAAAAGAAGATTTGATTAGTGTGCAACAATTATTAAAAGTGAAAGTGATTGTTTTAATAAATCGGATTGAATTTATTTTTTGACATCAATCTACGTATCGATTTTATAAACAAGAAGTCAGCTGATTGGTTTCATCACAGTGTTACCAATAATAAGGATTAATTTTTAAAAAGGAAAGTATATCGTAATATACAAGGTTGGTTATAATAAATGATTCTTGTTAACGTTTACTGTCTCCAGCCTTACTTTGTGGAACTCCATAATCATGAAATATAATATAAATACAAAGATTAGTTAAAGTTTCACAAGTTTTATTAATATCTTAACCTGACAATATTGTTTCGACACTTTGTGTCATTATCACAATAATGACACAAAGTGTCGAAACAATATTGTCAGGTTAAGATATTAATAAAACTTGTGAAACTTTAACTAATCTTTGTATTTATATTATATTTCATGATTCTTGTTAAGTTCATAAATAATAATTAACTTGTAAAATTCATCCTCAAATATAAAATTATTTGATTTAGTTTATTAAGTTCTTTTCAGAATTTATTTGATTTGAAGTAAATAAAACAACTAAATTTCTTTATATAAAATTTATTTTATATAAATATTATTATTTTATTTTATATTTCATTTGACAAATATTTTTATTTATAAACAAATTTCATTTGTGTTGGTTTGTTCAAACGAATGACCGTACTGATCCTATGTCAGATCACTACAATTATTTATAACGTTTGAGCAAACCTGAGAATTCATTTCTCAATTTACCAATTGTATTATCTTGAATAACATTTTTTTTATTTTTATTTTTGACGTTCTATTTGGACTTTTTATTTTTGTTCGTTAAATAAAGTTTATGTGTTTTCAATTTTACATATGTGTTTAATTGATGTTAATACAAGCATCCAGCGTTCTTATCTTTTAAATTCAGAGTTTAGCAGCAGTTGTCCAGCTTGCAGGAGCTTTGGTGCTTACGATATAAGTTTTTCTCTCTCTCTAGGCATAAAAGTAAATAAGAGTCTCGCAATTCAAATAATTTATGCTTTACTGAGCAAACCTGAGCTAGCTGAGAGGAATAAAGAAAAATATCTGTGGTGTATTCTCATTTCAATCCACCGTATATAATTTATGTTTATATTTGGAACGGTGGACATATTGTATTTTATTTTATATTCAAAGATCACCGCAATATACAAATTTAATCAGAGTGGGGATTAATGCGAGCGCGATTACTTACTCTAAATCTGACTTAACTTGAAGTCTCGAAAAATGTATCTAGCACGGTGAATTAACCCGAATACCCGTGATGTAGATTGCGGAATCGTTAACCTCAGATTTTAATTGTTTAACCAAGTCATTACAGAGCAAAGTCGTACGTATTCACTCGCAAATATTCCTAACAATATAATAAAACAAATAATATGTGACAAAATTATATATCTGAAATAGATACCTAGATATAAGTGCTACACGCACACTGGGGAAAATCCATTTAACACATAAAATTATAATATACAAATATACAGTAATGCTTTATATGCAACAAAAGATTGTCAAACGTTATTGCTGCTACGAATGGTTGCTAGAATATAAGGTACTCGCGATACAGGTGCGTGATCTTCGAACTGAAGAAGAACGTCACCAACCAGGTCGAACGTAGCGTGATCCAACGAGACAACAGCAACCAAGTCAGCGTAATGGTCTTTTAACAACTCAAATATACAACGTAGTGTACGAAATTAACGTAAGATTAATTACAGAAAAAAAAAAGGTCTTGTATAAAAGGTAACCTTCTGAAAGAGTTATACCGCTCCCAAAAGCGGTTAACGTTGATTATATAACGAATCCTGTCAAAGAATTATAGTATAAGAAACTGAATGTAAAGAAAAGTTATTCTATAAACTTACGAGATCGTGCTCCTAACCTTCAAAAAAGAACTAGTGGAAAAACCCATATGGTTACCAATAAACTTGTAAATCACCACCAAAAATTAATTATCACAACATAAAGGAAAAACTAATTTAACAGTGATGACACTAAAATATTCTTTAAAGAATATTCTTGGTTTTCTAGCTATCTATATGTGCTACGAAATTAGCACGTAACAACGGGGATAGGTGCAAATTTTCTTTTGTTACTTATTATTAATTAGTACTTAATTATACGCTAAGAAACGTTTAATTTAATTGAAGTTGGGACACTGGTGTTACGGACCTCGTTTTTATGTATCTATAGAAGTTTTAAAGATATTTCAAAAACGCGTTTTTTAACCATTAGGCCATTTTTAAACAGGCATGCTGAGAGTAGTGAAAACTTTTTTTTATTGATGTACACACTTACAGCTATTTCATTCCACAATTTGGCTGAGATTGGTTGAATTGCCTTATTCCCGGGTTTTTTTTTTTGTTCTTAAGCACTGGACTATAAATAATCACTTAATTAAGAAAAATTAATTTAATCCATGTATTAAAATACGAAATTAAGACCCATTTTTTGCTTTAAGGGGATTGATGACTTCATTTCATTATAAAAATACTGCACGTGTTCACAGATTAATGTGTGTCCATACGATCTAAAGAAAAACCATGACGAAAAACTAAATTAATTTTTTTGAAACAATTAGGTAACTGTCCAAATTACGTTTTAGTCACAAACATTAATATCTTCGGTCATAGTCGAAAGAATCATGTAAAGTAAAAATTAAACATGCATTTTTAAAAAAAATAAAAAATAGAACATATTTTATAAAATTCTGTAGTTGTAAGATTCGCATATAAGGATAGTGTGGAATTTTATAAATTTCAATAAACATTCATTGATGTTTAAAAGTGTATTTAAAATTATTTAGTCCTCTATCCTTTTCTAGCACACTCTAAGATAGGTAATTGTTGTCCTGGCATTTATTCTCAGTGGACTCGTGAGAATCATTATATTCATCATTGTTAATCAGTCGGCTGCATGTAGCAAGTGGATGCTGGCTGTAAGATGCAATTTAAATGGTCTATGCAGTATTGCTATACAGTAGAGTTCATTCTCCTAGGTATGGTGATGTAGTTTGCCTGTTCGTTATTTTTTGAATTTCTTTTCTGATCTTTATTCTAGCTTTATTATTAAAAAGTACTTTTCTACTGATTACTTGGCTACAGTTTACTGGTGTTTACCGTTTCTTTTTCTGAATTTTATTTTTTGCTAGAGTAATTCTTTCGGGTTTTTAATACATTCGGTTTAAACATATGAAAAATTTATTTTGCAAATACAAACCTCCTAACGATTTTAATTGATACATTTAAATAAATGAGGCGATCTCGAGAGAGAAGACGTATGTAAAGAATGGGACAGGCTGTAAATATTTGTAGTCTACAATTAAGCAATAATTTTAGGTTAGGATGCCAGTTCCAGGTAGAGGCATTTCATTTCAGATGTTTGTTGAAGCATACTTAAGTCGGCCACATGCACCTGGCTATATTCTAACCTTGTCCGGGCTACCTACGTGTGTTAAACTTGGCCAAAAAAGAAGAACAATAAATAGAGACAGAACGTAGGTAAGGGATCCCAGTTATTCCTCCTACAGAGTTAAAAGAATCGATACATACAATACAAAACCTTTGGGTCCTTCTACACAACTAAATGGTTTTGCTGTTATTGCATGTGAACAGCTGTGGTTGTAAAATTTAGTTAGGAAAAAAGAAAATTAGAAGCTTAATTTCAAATCTTTTATTTTGGTTTTGTGGGGTAGAAAATAAGAAAATTCAACAACACTAAAGAGAGGTTTTATTCGTCAATCTTCTATTTAAAACAATGCCGCATTTAAAACTCGAGGCTTTTTCCGCATAAGAAAATAAAAGATTCATGAAAACAAATCAAAGAAATGTAAAAACAGGGAAGAGTCACAAACAACACGTTTTAAAAGACTAAAGTACCACCATAACCTACAATTTCCACAATTACAATGCAAATATACGAAAGGAACTGAATCTGAGTGCGAAATATTTTTCAGACGCATTTTCAACATGTTTCCCATTCTGTTTCGCTTTGTTTTACGCTCTGTATAAAGTAAAAGAAAGAGATAAATGCTGGTGTGTCGCTTGAAATTACCAAGAACGCCGCAAACACGGTTAAAACTGGCGGGCCAAAATTAGCATTTAAAATACCTGTAATTCACAGGTAAGTAGATGTTACCTAAAATTGGATTCACGTCAACGTTTGCACAAAAATTGTGGTTTTCGTAAAAATAGTGTGACACTCGCTCTTGTTGTAAAATCTTATTTTATCAAGACGTGTTATTCATGTCGTTGTAAAAGTGGAGATTTTTAGGTTAATAAAATTTCTAGTACAAGCAGTGGTTGTCCTAGTCTAACAGCACCAAATTGTGTTGATATAATACGTTGATATAAGTTCATCAGTGTCTCATTATTAAAACCTAAAT
The DNA here is from genome assembly GCA_929113105.1 of Agrypnus murinus. Classification (NCBI taxonomy): domain Eukaryota; kingdom Metazoa; phylum Arthropoda; class Insecta; order Coleoptera; family Elateridae; genus Agrypnus; species Agrypnus murinus. The sequence goes on from OV816025.1 coordinate 103,360,298, forward strand.
TTGGACAAAATATGGGATTATGATTATTATCTACAGTACAAGAAAAACATTCTCATCAGTTTTTTTACGCTAGAATTTATTCATAAAAATGTCTTGTGAAGAATATACGGAACAGTAATGTTCCGTGGGGTAAACCAGAGCGAGAATTCATGTGAGATCATGCGAGAATGAATTCCATGTAATCAGTGTGAATCATTGTGTTGTCTGTGTAATCCACAATACGTATATATATATAAGGGATAAAACTTGTATAATCATTGGGCAGTAGATGTAATCCAGAGTATAAACAAGAGGCAAACTGCAACGAGAATCTGCAACCTGCGTGAAGTTTGCACCCCCATATAAGAATTTCGAGAAAAAAACTATTGCATAATTTTACCCAAGTTATGCCCAGTTTTGACCAATAGTTGTTTTATTTTGCCCAGCCTCGCTTAACTCGTGAGTCAAAAGCCGAATTTCTATGGTGTGGCACCCCCATAAGCGATTGCAATAAAATAAAGTAGGCAATAATTTTGCCCAAGTTATGCACAATCTTGCCCAATCTTATTTTTTTACATAAACCAAACCAGATCTTCACGAATGTAGGGTTCTAAACAGGGTATCTATAACGCATTACACACGTCTTAAACAATATCTGATCTTGGGATTAACTTTTGATTCACTACCTAACAATTCTAAACCTCATAGAGGTCATCTAAAGGGTTTTCAAGTTTTGCCCAACCTTATTTCTTAACTTAAACCCGGTGACACATTCATAAATGTAAAGTTCAATATCTCAGATATTCTGTGTAATCTTGTGTAATCATTGTGTAGTCTATATAATCTATAGCAGGAGTTTTCAAAGTGTAGATGGCAATTAACTGGTGGTCGCAAACCGATGTTTACGCATGAATAACCTCCGCATCTGGAGGTTATTTGAGGTTAGGTTCGCTCGCATTAGGCTCGGTTGATTGTGATAGGATGAGTTTATTCTAAGTTAGGTTGCATGTTTGTGTCATTTTTAAGTTATTCGAAGATAGATCAACATCTTGAGGTTAGGTTCGTTTGATTGCAACATTTTGAGGTTATTCTAGGTTAGGTTGCATTATCGTAGCTCAGGTTATGTTTGTGGGATTTTTAGGTTATTTGAGGATAAGTCGACATCTTAGGTACTTCGATGTTAGGTTCGGTTGATTGTATCATATTGAAGTTATTCTAGGTTAAGTTGCATTATCGTGACATCTTTAGGTTATTCGAAGTTAGGTTAACATTATTTGTAATAATTATGTAACTTATTGTTTCTACCATAGAGCTGTGTTGGTTATAACAAATTATAAGGTATAAACGCTTCGAAACCATACTAGACTAGTCATTTCAATTCTCCAATCTGCAAGTCGTAGTCCTACGCTCCAAATGGGCTGCTCAAAATTGAATTGCTCAATCAGAACTCTAGTGTCTCTAGATAGAGTCTACCTGTGGCTTTTATTTTGTTCAAAATTGCGTATTTAAATTTTCTAAGTAGCTAGATTTATATTTCTTAATTAAATGTAATAAACAAAAAATTAAAAAAATAAAGTGATATTGGTTTATCTCTCGGTATGTCTTTCAAAAGTCCTCCCAATCTTCATGTTAGTATAGAAAAAAAACAGGGTTGTGTCACAATTCAGGCTATAATAAATTAGGTAATGCCGGAATTGGGGTAGCAATGGCAGCATTGAATTAGACAGTAGCGTAATTCAGACCGGCAGTATCAGCATTGAACTGGACAACGACTTGGGAAGTTACAGCATTTTTTAAGTGGCCATTATTTGAAATAAACTAAGTAATTATAATATCAGGCAATACATTCCTATGCGGAATTGATGCCGCTCTTTAGAGCTCTTTTGACTGTATTAGTGGGGTGGTTCGTCACTCCTCTCCACTATTCTTTATAGGTCGTTGCGTTTCTTTGCTTCTTCTGCTACTTTTCTACATTTTTTCCTATCTTCTATTTTCTCTATCCATTTCTCAATTTTCATGGTTTTTATATCGTTTATTACTTGGTCTTCCCATCTTATTTTTGGTCTCCCCCTTGGTCTTGTTTCTTGTGGTTTCCATTTCATTATCTTCTTCGTAAATGAGTTCTCATCTTTTCCGTTTATATGTCCGTACCAACGTAATCTTCTGGCTTTAATTTCTTGTACTATGTTTTCTCCTTTTAGTCTTTCTTCTATCTCCTGGTTTGTTAGTCTTATGTATATTTCTTCATTTATCTTCTGAATAGTAAGTAAATAATTATGGCGAGTAAAAAAAAGTAAATTGTGCCTTGTGAAAGTGACTAACATAACTGCTAATGTACTATTTCTGTATTTTGCCTGCTGCTTTATATATATGGGGGCCAATAACAAAACGATGGGTTTTCTGTCCAGTGCTTTAGCCGCATCCCTTATTTTTGCACATACTAGCTTTCTGCTGCCTAGTCCGGCCTATTTGCTATGTCCTGTACTGTGTTTTTTTGTAATATTCCCGATCTTTCCAATTACTCTTGAAAGAAGTAAGATAGGTGCACAAATTTCGGTTAGAATAAATAAAAGAATGGAAACGGCCACTAAGGTATACAGGGGATTACAAATTTTGGGGGGGAGATTTCCCCCATATCACCCCCGTGAATTCGCGACTGATAAAATGCAACAAAAAAACCTTAATATCATTAGTGTCTTTCTAATAATCTTTCATAATAACCGAGAAAAAAGTTTTTTTTTTGAAAAGTGGATTGTGGTCACTGGTTGAAGAATAGAAGTTGAAGTTGCATTTTCAACGTGATATCTAATACATTGGTGCAGCTTATGCTAGGTGATGTCACAGTTTGTTAGACTATTATTTCCAGCAGCTCCCACAAATTGACCTTTTTAGCAAATGTTTTTCAATGTGTGTAACATTTTTTTGTTCCTATTGACGAATACTATCACCTGTCCAAAGGATATGAATCTTCAGTGAAACACCCTGTATAATAAGCAAACTACAACAGTGGTAGCTGCCTGGCAATATTAAGCGGTGCGTTTTGTCAGTGTTTGGTCGGTGGTGTCAGTCAACTATCCTGCTTTTCGCTTCGATGTTCCTAATTTTCACCAGTTTTACCCCGCTCGTCCCCGTACCGTTTTTGAAATACGTACATAGGATTATTAACGTGTAACGTATCAACAAATTCTATGACGATATTCTTTTAACTATTCCCTGCGCGACTGTCTGTAATCTACACTAGATGGCCAATGAGCAGGTATTGTGGAGAATGTATAGTGTTTTCCAAAATTTAGTTATACATTCGGTATGTTTGTAAAACGAGTATATTATGAGTGATTTGACTATTCTATGTAATAGGTTCAAAAATAGGAACACAAGGAATAACTTTCATTTACTATTACCGATTATTGATTATAAAGATGGGCCAGTGGTAGACGAGTGCATTACTCGTGCTCAATAGTCGTGGGTTCGAGTCCCACTTGGGACGGTAAAATTTTCTTAAATTAGAAAAATTTGGGCCACCTCAACTATGGGTGGGTGTGAATGTGTTGCATGTTAGATATGGCTCTAGATGTTTGTTCCCCCGTAATATATGTAGGCATGAAATAAAAATATTATAAAGAGAGCGAATCGGCAATAATAACAGTACTTGGGAACATTTGTGGAAAAGCTCTTGGAAAAAATATTGTACGCAACTCGTACGTAAGTAGCTTTTGTGCACTTGTTTGAAAAAAACACTCATAAACAAAAGTGTTCCTTCGCGTTCCACTTATAGCGTAAATGACTATAATTGCACGTTTAATTATAGTTACTTGAATGAAGTTATGTTTAGACTTTTTCTATTATATTTATATCTTATTTATAAAACCAATACAACATAATGAATAGATTGCAATTAAAATGAGTTATCAATTCATTACCTGATAGTTCGTTGAACTATAAAAAATTCAAAACCCTCTTTAACAAAATCCTTTGATCGCTTCATTCATCCTAAAATCCATCACCATCCCTTGATGAAAATTATGAAACCTTAAAATTCCCATCCCTAATTCCTAAAATCACACCTTTAACCCTTTAAGGGTACGTGATACGAATATAATTCGACTTACAAAATAAAACCCAGAGATTCTTCCTTCATTGAGAAATTACCTTTAAATATTAAAAAAAAAAGATAGAGAGCATTGAGTGAGCTTTCTTTAAAAGGAAATCCGGATTTCTGTAATCTATGCTAAACAATCCAGACTTATGTCATTTAACAGTAAAATGAGGATAAAATAGGTTAAACAATCGCCATAGCGTCTTTTTAAATTAGTCTGCATACATTCCGACGCCCTCTTTGTTACCTTGCATTTTTTCCCGCTTCCCCCTGCTTTTTGCTTCTTTTTAACTCATCTTCAGGAACAAACTTTGTGAAAGCCAAACAGTTTGAAGCTTATTAATTCCTAGCGGCAGGGAAATAAAATTTAAAAATTGCATTTTTAATGTAAATTATTAAAATTTTATATTGTGGAGAAAACTTATCAAGAGAAAATAATTTTTAGAAAATGCAAGGTATAACAAATATTACTAAAAACGGAAAAATTTTTAATTTATATAAAACTAGTGAGAATGCGCAGAGCTAGCATTGCCGTGACGAACAAAATCAACTGTATACTTAATAAATAATTTATTTTTGAAAACTAATGTTGACGTAACACATTAGTTGTCATAAAAACTAAAATTCTAAGTCCTAAAATTTTTTTCGTTAAAAAAAATTGTTGCTAAAAATGTTTATTTTTTCGTAAATTTTTAAAAAATACAAAATTTTTCAAAAATTTACCGAAATTCTCGGTGGTCATTTTGACAACTTTCTCGAAAAGATAAAAAAAGTGTTTCAACCAAAAGTTTCTTAGAATTTGATGTACTATATGATTCCAAAAAGAACCAGTTGAGAATGCGCAGAGCTAGCATTGCCATGACGAACAAAAACAACTGTATACTTAATAAACTAATTTATTTTTGAAAACTAATGTTGACGTAACACATTAGTTGTCATAAAAACTAAAATTCTAAGTCCTAAAATTTTTTTCGTTAAAAAAAATTGTTGCTAAAAATGTTTATTTTTTTGTAAATTTTTAAAAAATACAAAATTTTTCAAAAATTTGCCGAAATTCTCGGTGGTCATTTTGACCACTTTCTCGAAAAGATAAAAAAAATGTTTCAACCAAAAGTTTCTTAGAATTTGATGTACTATATGATTCCAAAAAGAACCAGTTGAGAATGCGCAGAGCTAGCATTGCCATGACGAACAAAAACAACTGTATACTTAATAAACTAATTTATTTTTGAAAACTAATGTTGACGTAACACATTAGTTGTCATAAAAACTAAAATTCTAAGTCCTAAAATTTTTTTCGTTAAAAAAAATTGTTGCTAAAAATGTTTATTTTTTTGTAAATTTTTAAAAAATACAAAATTTTTCAAAAATTTGCCGAAATTCTCGGTGGTCATTTTGACCACTTTCTCGAAAAGATAAAAAAAATGTTTCAACCAAAAGTTTCTTAGAATTTGATGTACTATATGATTCCAAAAAGAACCAGTTGAGAATGCGCAGAGCTAGCATTGCCATGACGAACAAAAACAACTGTATACTTAATAAACTAATTTATTTTTGAAAACTAATGTTGACGTAACACATTAGTTGTCATAAAAACTAAAATTCTAAGTCCTAAAATTTTTTTCGTTAAAAAAAATTGTTGCTAAAAATGTTTATTTTTTCGTAAATTTTTAAAAAATACAAAATTTTTCAAAAATTTACCGAAATTCTCGGTGGTCATTTTGACCACTTTCTCGAAAAGATAAAAAAAGTGTTTCAACCAAAAGTTTCTTAGAATTTGATGTACTATATGATTCCAAAAAGAACCAGTTGAGAATGCGCAGAGCTAGCATTGCCATGACGAACAAAAACAACTGTATACTTAATAAACTAATTTATTTTTCAAAACTAATGTTGACGTAACACATTAGTTGTCATAAAAACTAAAATTCTAAGTCCTAAAATTTTTTTCGTTAAAAAAAAAAGTTGCTAAAAATGTTTATTTTTTCGTAAATTTTTAAAAAATACAAAATTTTTCAAAAATTTACCGAAATTCTCGGTGGTCATTTTGACAACTTTCTCGAAAAGATAAAAAAAGTGTTTCAACCAAAAGTTTCTTAGAATTTGATGTACTATATGATTCCAAAAAGAACCAGTTGAGAATGCGCAGAGCTAGCATTGCCATGACGAACAAAAACAACTGTATACTTAATAAACTAATTTATTTTTGAAAACTAATGTTGACGTAACACATTAGTTGTCATAAAAACTAAAATTCTAAGTCCTAAAATTTTTTTCGTTAAAAAAAATTGTTGCTAAAAATGTTTATTTTTTTGTAAATTTTTAAAAAATACAAAATTTTTCAAAAATTTGCCGAAATTCTCGGTGGTCATTTTGACCACTTTCTCGAAAAGATAAAAAAAATGTTTCAACCAAAAGTTTCTTAGAATTTGATGTACTATATGATTCCAAAAAGAACCAGTTGAGAATGCGCAGAGCTAGCATTGCCATGACGAACAAAAACAACTGTATACTTAATAAACTAATTTATTTTTGAAAACTAATGTTGACGTAACACATTAGTTGTCATAAAAACTAAAATTCTAAGTCCTAAAATTTTTTTCGTTAAAAAAAATGGTTGCTAAAAATGTTTATTTTTTCGTAAATTTTTAAAAAATACAAAATTTTTCAAAAATTTGCCGAAATTCTCGGTGGTCATTTTGACCACTTTCTCGAAAAGATAAAAAAAGTTTCAACCAAAAGTTTCTTAGAATTTGATGTACTATATGATTCCAAAAAGAACCAGTTGAGAATGCGCAGAGCTAGCATTGCCATGACGAACAAAAACAACTGTATACTTAATAAACTAATTTATTTTTGAAAACTAATGTTGACGTAACACATTAGTTGTCATAAAAACTAAAATTCTAAGTCCTAAAATTTTTTTCGTTAAAAAAAATTGTTGCTAAAAATGTTTATTTTTTCGTAAATTTTTAAAAAATACAAAATTTTTCAAAAATTTGCCGAAATTCTCGGTGGTCATTTTGACCACTTTCTCGAAAAGATAAAAAAAATGTTTCAACCCAAAATTTCTTAGAATTTGATGTACTATATGATTCCAAAAAGAACCAGTTGAGAATGCGCAGAGCTAGCATTGCCATGACGAACAAAAACAACTGTATACTTAATAAACTAATTTATTTTTGAAAACTAATGTTGACGTAACCCATTAGTTATCATAAAAACTAAGTTTTTATGATAACTAGTCCTAAAATTTTTCGTTAAAAAAAAGAAAAGAAAAAAAAAGTTGCTAAAAATGTTTATTTTTTCGTAAATTTTTAAAAATACAAAATTTTTCATTTTTCAAAAATTTATCGAAATTTTCGGTGGTCAGTTTGACCACTTTCCCGAAGAGATACAAAAAAATGTTTCAACCAAAAGTTTCTTAGAATTTGATGTACTATAAGATTCCGAAAAATTCAAAAAAGTCAACAGGGGAAAAAGGCGACAGACAGACTTCACGAATTCAGAGACGAACTTTTTGTTCGTCGAAAATTCAAAAAAGTCAACAGGGAAAAAGGCGACAGACAGACAGACAGACTTCACGAATTCAGAGACGAACTTTTTGTTCGTCGAAAAGGAGATTGACGTACAGTACAGGTAGAGTTCAGCACTGCCATGAGTGGAGTGCTGAGTTACACCATCATTTTTAATTTAATATGAATACGTTGTATAGTAGTGGGGTATACCTTGTATGGTCATAAGTTTTGAGACTTAAAACTTAAGTTTATAAATTTTAATTTATATCATCATAGCAACGGTTAAAGAAATTAAGTTTGGGCTAGGAGCTGGTCAATCTTCATATAAGAGATATAATGAGGAACGTACGATTTCCACCACTCTTGGCTTTTTTGGCCTTGTGGGACAGTGCGGAGTCCCGTTGAAAAACCCATCTCTAGATTCGAAAGAGTGTATTAGACAGGGGTTTCACAATAGGTTCCAGAATATTATCAATGTAGTAAGTACTGGGCGTTGATTTTGGTCTTTGGTTCACAAAAGTGAAGTTTTGTAATGCCATGGTATGAAACACCACATCACACCATGATCTTCGAAGGGTTTTGCATTCGCATGGTATTTTTTGCTTCTTCTGGGACATCCTTATACGATTTTGCATAAATTTTATCGTTTTGTCAGTTGAAACCCTCTTCGACGGTGAAGACTTTCTCATCCGTTAACAGTATATTACGAGGTCATGCTCATTGAGTAGCCTTTTGCGTTTGAGCCGCCTAGCTTCCTTTAAACGCTTATTGAGAAAGTGAACACAACGGCGACTGAAAGATTTGAGCCCTAGGTCTTCATTTAAAGTCTGACTCACGGTTTTCGTAACTAAATCATCTGCATATTCTACTAGCTGAGCCTCCTTGGGATTAATTGTCCCTTGCAAATCTATTTGATTCGTATCATACTTATTTTCCAACATCATATTGAAAAGTACAGTTTCTGTTTTATGATGGATCATGTTTATTAACCTCTCAGTTTTCTTCATAGCCTTGACCAAGAATTGGCTTCTCCAATTCTTGGAGCATTCTGGGTTTGTTAATTGTATCAAGCTGTAAGTTGTAGGCATATGCTATCTCAAGTATTTGTTTGTGAATATGTATTGCATCATTTGTTTTTCTTGCAGGTTAAACTCATCGTCTAGTTGTAATTGTGTCGCTTCCTGGAGTCTTATTTTTAACCTTTGTAATTACTATTGTTACTTTTTAGTGAGTAGTAGTGAGGTAGTAGGTATATTTCTTTGTATTTCTTCTACATGGTATTGTTCCTTTATTGTCCTGTCATTGAGTAGCTGATCAAAGTGATCTTCTCAAATTCTTTCTTTAAATTTCTTCTTCTTCATGTACTAACTTGCCTTCTTTGTTTCGAAAACATTTTACTTTTATTGTAGACTTGATTTGCATTCCTTTTAGCTTTTGATAGAAGAGTCTTGCATTGTTATTTCTGTTCAATTTCGTCTAGTTTTTTGTTCAACCATGCAATGATTTTTTTCGGTTTTTCTCTTAAAATATTTTTTTGTCTTGCTTCTCCATTGTCTGTAGTATTCTCTATCTTCTTCCCTTCCTTCCTGTCTGTAATCATTTGAATCCCGCCTTGTTTTTTTTCTGCTTCTACTCTATTCAACATCTTACTATTTTTGTTCTGTTTTCTGATGTCAAAATATCATTTTTTATCCAGTTCCACTGTAGGTTGACATTCACAATCTTCTCTTAATTTTCACGATTGCTATCTTCTTCTCATGATTCTCAACTTTTGCGATTACCTACACTTTCCCTTCTACTTTTCCAATCATGTACAATTGTATGATTCTTCATTTCAGGTCTGCTTTTTCTTGTATTTTTCTACTTTATCTTTACCTTGCAGTTTTGAGCATTTGATTTTTATTATGGATTTATTGTTCTTCAATTCTGTTTTCGAGGAACTCAATTTTGTTGTGTATTTGGTCTTTTTCCATTCTTCGTCTGTTTTTTTCAAGTCCTCTTCAAGTGTTGTAATTCGGTCAACAATTCTTTTTCATATCTTCAATCATGTTATATGTTAGCTCTCCATAGTGTTAGTAGACGTAATAAAAAATGTAAATAATGTAAAAGGACGAGACGCGAGCAGAATATTATTTATCTTCGCGACATCTTTCTTGCAGAGTTTTAAATTTATTTAGCCTTTTGCTTTGATTGTTATATTTTTTAATAGTGTTTTAAAAATAAGGTAGAGAATTATTTTTGTTGCTTCTTATTAAAAACTACAAACATAATGTGACATTTATTTTTGTATTAATATTAATAACACGAGAATAACCTATCACTATTTACTCACATTAACATACTTTAAAATTTATTTTTACATTTGGTTTGTTAGACATCTTACAGGTGCAACTTTTAATTCTCTCGCCGAGTACGGCTGATACTGTAGATGTCGCATTTGTTGCTGTGGGTGAGTCTGTGAGAGTATGTGTGACAGAGGGTGAAAGACATTTACGGACAGTTAGCTCTAGCTGATGAGACTTCAATTTGTACTAGAACTGCAAATAATCTTGAGTTTTGATAAGTATTTCCGAATTCACGGAAATCCACGACCGGTGCGCTGCAATGTAAATGCTTCTTTTTTGTACGTACCCGTTAGTTAACAGTTGGTCGTCACGGTGTGCAGTAGCTCTCTGTTTTTGCCATATTGTTATGTATTCAAGTATTCGAATTGCTGTTGTGGATTAACGGCAAATGAAACACCTCTGAAACCTCGTAACAAAGTTGCAAACTATTAACGTTGGTTTATTTACATATTTAGCGTGTTAATTCATAAAACAGAAAAACGGACCCACCTGGATCGTTTTCTCGGTGCCAGTCCGATACTTCTTACAAGTTACACTTGTGCACTTGATCAGTTCATTTTATCTTTCCACTACTTAATATAAATTAATTTACTCCTTTAATTATATATTTTACAGCTTATATGCACTTCACAGTCAATGTTGTCAAACGCACTCCCTTTAACTCGTATTAATAGTATAGAAAGAAGGGGAATTTATAATTGCTGTTTTTAAACTCCACAATATTATTGTACCTTGTAGGATTGTCGCAAAATATTGTGTGATTGTTATGGCTCGACCGATACATCAGCATCGGCGCCGATTGTCCAAAAATTCTAACATCAGCAAAATGTACGCCGCACTGTGGGGCGAGCGTTAACAAAAACCTCGCAAATAGGTAAAAATCCAACTTGCGTAAAGAATAAAAAACATATTGGCGTTTGATTATAAAATGTTCTGGGCATCTAGAACCGGCGACAAAATTTAATAATCTTTGTTACTGTTAAAAATGTTGATGCTTAAAGTTGTCACTACTTTGAACTAACAATTTCTCGACATTTCCAAGCTGAGATTTAAAATTACATTACTTTTGTTGTATGGAACTTATTGAAACCAAAATTAAAAACGAAAGAGACATAATATTTGTAGCTACACAACTTAAAAAAACATGAAGATGTGGTGTAGTTTTTATTTTAAAAAATCCTAAATTGGAAGAGCTTTTATTTTGCTAAAATTCAACTTTTGCTGGAGTTATAAAAAAGCCCGCATATGCCCGCTTTAAAAACTATGCCGAAGAAAAAGCCAAAGCTTTGTGGTTATTTTCATACAAAAACCAAATCCAACTCGATTCAACTTAAAAAGTTAAAAGCCGTTATTGTAGGCACTGCAAGAAATATTTACCGGTGTTGTTCGTATTACTCCATGCATAGTTGTTGATGATGCAACATTGTGTTTTTGCACCTTATATCTCAATTGTTAGAAACAACTAAATACCACCCCTTAACAAGTTGGCTTTATTTAAGTTTTACCATGATCCTTACATACGCATAATGGGGTTTTCTAATAACTGCAATAAAAATTTGACAAGGTTGCGAGATATTGTCCAAATTGTTCAATGTATTGTTGGATTGTTAAATACTGCTGCTATTGTCGCCATTTTCTTGTCAGAGTACAGTACATCATATTGTCAAAATGGTTTACCCATCGGTATTGCTGTAAAGTGCGAGCTAACCTGGAAGTAAGGACAATGATAGCACATAATTTTGGTTTGATTTTGAACAGCTTTGATAACAAAAAGTGACAGTATTTAAACTTGCAAACAATTGCTCGATTATAAAAAACTAGAAGCGATTGTAAAAATTACCACCCTGTCTAAAACATCACTTTAAAAGAAAACTTATTGTCACTGAACATGATCAAAATGGTTTCCACTGGTGGATGCTTGCTGAGAGGCTCAAAACTGATCAAACTCAAAAAGCTTCCTAAACGAACTAAACGTAGTAGACGTAAAAATGATACATAACATGATTTGCAGAGTTAGACTTCATTCCTTTTAAAGAGTTTAACTTCATATCCTTCATTTCGTCAGTCTCAACAGTAATCAAACTTTTTTGGATTTATTCGCATTTATCGCTTTAAAAGTCGGAATCTCGTGAGGAAATTCCAAAAAGTATTGCACCCACCTTTAATTATTCAAGTATTTATATTGAGATCGGTCAACCCAGGTGAGATTAGTGCTCCACAAACACCTTTTTTTTGTTGGTAGTTTCTAAGAGCTTTTTTCAGCCTTCTATAATATATTCAGTTGCTCCGTAGTATTTTATACCTGTGCTTGGTTCAAACGACTGTTGTATCAACAATAATTTAAATTATTCTAATGTTCTTCTTCTAATTTATTTTTCAAATGTAAAGCTGCAGTAACTCATTGTAACATGGAATAAGACTATTTAAACACAGATGTAATCTAATGGCAGCTAGCTGTTGATTTTGTTAGTCGATTTTTCGGTTTATTCGTAGATCTTTATGAGAAATTGAAGTAAAAAGTACTACAAGAAAGAAGAATTCATTAAAACATACAAACGCATTGTGATTATCAGAGATTTGATTATAATATAAAATATTGGAGATTGCATCTGAGGGTTCTAAAGAAAGAACTTATTTGGACTTTCTTGTGAATAGAAATGAATAGAGAAAACTACATACTACATTGGTTTTTGGATATAAAAGTAACAGTTGCCGATTATTTAGTTGTAACTTGTTGCAAACTTCTTCTGCAACTGCATGCCCAGTTTTTTCAAAATCAAATTTTCGAAATCCTGTAAGTATTCACCGACGCCGACGGATACAAAACGCACTGTATCATAGAAAAATGTCGAGTAATTCTTTCAGACTATTTTGTAATCAAATCTTGACTGAATATATACCTACTGGTCCTAGGCCGTAAGCTTTGTCGACAATCTTTTTTGCGATTTCTACTTTAGTCATGTTTTCAATTTTTTTTTCGCTTTTTTTAAGAACAGTGAGTGTCTACAGATTGGTAAATGAGGTTTTTTTGAAAGTGTAGATGAATAATTTGGTCGTTTACCTAGAATTATCCGCTACTGATCAGACCGTAAACAACACAACAAAGTATTTTGAAAAGAAAAAGCTAAAAAGTAAACTTTAATCGCCATTAACTGATAAAAAGTCGTAAATGAAAGAATCGACTTTCGAAAACCATAAACTCAGCTTTTAATGCAACTCAAATGTCACCAAAGTGTATTAGGGTCATTGCAGTACTGTACAAGCTATCGCTTTTAGTTCGCAATCAAAATCTCCTAAAGCAGCTGCAATGTCTGTTTTATTTACGAGTGAGGTGAAGATCATGAGTTTGTCTACGTCATAAAACGACACAAACCAATAGAATTCCTAAAAAGATGTACCTTTGGAAAAGTTTGCCAAAGTAATTAATGTACCATTCAGAACGGAAACTGTTCATTTTCAGATGTAAGAATGAAACTATTACTCCTGCATGGAGTTATTGAATTGTTTGATTAATAATAATTGTATATGCAAACTGTTCGCTTGAAAAGCTTCACCAAGTGCATCAAAGTGTCTGCCAATTGATGATTCAGAAAACACTTTTGAAACATATTATTTATATTTTTGGATTGTTTATAAAATTTTTATATATAGGCGAATGAAGTTCCAAAAATGGATAGTTGGGAAATTCCAAATTATTAGGATTACATCAATACTTCAAAAATAGTCGAACACCGAAAACATCACAACATCAATAGTCCGAAACATTTTATTAATTCTAATTAAAAAATAACTCGCATGCCTAAAAAAAATAAAACGTAATAGTAACCCCGGTAAGTGTTTTATTTCAACGAAATTGGAATTTCCATTGGAAATTCAAGAGGAATAATTGTTTTACTAAAGGGTGAGGCCAAACAAATAGCATTCCCTCAATTTCTGCACTTCAACAGACAGTCGGAATAAATTAGCAATAACAGATTTTTGAGTACTAGAGGTCGAGTTTTGAAAATCGATATCATCAAAATAGAATTCTACGATTTCCGCAAATGAAAAGAGACAAAGTTTTTTTATATAGCAGAATTGATTCTTTTCAAAAAGATTGCTCTTACTTAAGGGCAAATTATACTGTTTCTTATCCTAACTTTTTGATTATTTCTTTCCAAATGATTCTGCCATTATAATACTCAAGTGCTAAAAAGCTATTCTTTTTTTTTAACCGCAATCTTACATTTGTCGACTATATAAAGTCGAGTTTGTCTATACTTTTTCGAACAATTGAAACATTGCTTCACTTGTTCTGCTTCTAAAAAAACTACTACTAATAACAACCTCCATATTCTCACTTTATCGTTATCAGGCCTTGCATTATTAACAACATAACATCACGAAAATGATAACAAAGTCAGTGGGAACGTATTGGGTCATCGAACACGGCGGTAAACACCTCCGAGCAAACTCGAAGGCTCAACACGCTCACGGTCAGTACATTACCACATGCTTAAAAACAAAGGTAGAAACAAAACACAAACGTACATTATTATCGACTATAGCATAAAAATTCGACACCTACCTTTAGAAACAGCGATAGTTAACACAATAAATCCACAATAATATTGTCTGTAGTTGTTATCACAAATTTCTTCAGCGTGTAGTAACTTTGAAATATAACCACAATCCTCTACATAACACATTTATGTGCGCCTTTTTACAGAATTCATAAAAATAAAAATGTTATATAAAAAACAAAACAATAACGCCGAAATTTGAAGCACTAACAACAGTAAAGCGAATCAATAATATGAATGAGAATTCACATGTTTTTCGTGTGAAAAAGAGCTCGAAATTTCGATGCGAACACGGAATTCAATATGTACGGGAAGATTGTCAAAAGACGGAAAACTCTTAATGTTGTTTTCTTTATTGTTTTTACTGTAGCTTGAATTTGCAATGAGCTATAAACATGTTAAATACCGGCAAATAAGCCATCCACAGAATAGGACCGCTCCCAACCGAGACTACGTTCAAACTGATGTTAATAATGGTCGGCATCAGTAAAGAAATGTGCATGAGCGAGAACAGACATACGTCCTGAAAGGAATAATTTGTAGACCTTATACTCGATACTAACATAGTCTCTACTTCTAAATATTTATATTCTGTATACGTAATTTTTATATTCTACATTTTATTAAATAAGTTTTTTAATTGCGAGTAATATTTAAAAACAATATATGGGGCATATACGATCCTTGTTTTTTTTTTATTAGGTATAAGTAGAGTCCCTAAATATGAACCGATTCGACTTCTGTGTTATTTAGGGCGGGTTGTATAACCACAGCTTAACTTTAAACTAGGATCAATATCCTAGACAACGATTGTTCTGACAATCGTTACTGCAGCAACTGAGCCAAGTTTAAAGTTAAACCACATTTATACAACTCGCCCTTAGAGTTAGGTCAAGTTTCCCTAGTGACATTTCATGTATCGAAACTATTTCTTATAACTTTAGTAGTTATGAAAGTATAGGTTTAATGAATTAAAGTGTCAAGATGATAATTATATTTAAATCAGTAATTAGGTACAGTTAATACTTTATAAAAACAGTCGAGAATTATTATACACATAACGTTGACATAAATACGACTATACAGGGAGTAAATAAATATAATTTTATAAATAAAAATTCTTATCCAACACCTCTAAATAAAGAGGACTAAATCTTGATGTTTGGAAGCAATTAAAATTGAAGTTTACTGACTTGTGGGTAGAAAAACATTGTTATACTGACATTAGAATGATGATTGGCGGCTATTATAAGTAGCAACCAATCACCAGCTTACATTGCATAATATTATTAAAATGCATTCATCGCGCTAGAGTATTAAATTTATTACTGTCAAAACTACAGATTAACTATACATTGCAAATTCGATACTTAAACTAAATATCTACCATATCTACAAGAGATGTATAAATATTAATGATTTATAAATATTTTACTAACTGGTTGCTAAATAACTAAGCACATAAAAATCTAAGCACGCTAATATATTGCTGTGGATTTTAGTTGCAAAATTTTGGAAATTTTGAAAATTTTGTAAGATATAGTAAAAATGTGAAAGTTAGTCGACGAGATAATTATAAAGTTAGACACTGTGTATAAAGTGTAGATTATTGTAAAGGTACAAACCGCAATTTATCAAATAAATATTAATACTTGCTAAAGTTAAGCAAGTGAATAAACCTTCGTTAAAACCATAAATTGATGTTTTTTTTGTAAATAAACAGTTATAACTAATATTCTTCCAAAAAGGGAACTAGTACCCGCTATTAATAATACAAAGTGTGTTATCAAGAGTGTTATTCTGTTGTGGAGAGTTTTGGATGGTGTTATATGGAAAGTCCATTTAAAGACCATTAAACCAGAAATGGAAACCATCTTTGGAGCAGTGTACAGGGCCATACGCTGCCTATGATTTGGAGATGGATATGCTGAAGAAAGTGGTGACGAGTATGGTATTGGAGAAGACCAACTATATAAAAAAGGTAGGAAAGTTATTTCCTTTTCTGTAACTGGTACCTGCGAAAGAAAAGACTATCCTTGTGAAGTGTAGCGTAGTTGTAAAGTGATTTGAAGAATTTAGTAATAATTAAACTTAATTAAGATTTCAATTTTAAAAGTTATTTCAATTTCAATTTGTATATTTTTTTTAAACCACGAGAATCCACATTCGTCCTGAGATAAGTCTTTTTTATTAATTTAATTCAGTTATTTTAAGTTATTTAATTGGCGCTCAACTTATTCTTACGTAATCTTGAGTTAGTTAAGAACTCACGTAACAAGTTTATAAAACTATTGCATTATTGCAATATATTAAAAGGTATTTTCAAATCATATAAGAATTTATAAAGAGTGAAGTTGAAAACTATTTCCAAAGTTCACTGTCATTCTAAATCTCAATTTAATTATAAAATACGTCTATGATCTAACAGCAATTAATCGCAATTTTAAAGGATATAATATATAATATAAAATTTAATAAACATAATTTTATTTATTTCTATTTAACCAAAATCACCGCATATATTTATCGTTTGTCCCAACGTGGAGCAAAATACTTCCAAATTTTTCTTTTTATGCGAATTCATCGCAATATGTACACATGACATGTCACAAATTTAAAAAAAATATCAAATACAATGAATACTTTAGTAAAACGTTATGATCGTAGATAAAAAGTTGTAAGATATACGTGTAAAAAATCTCTTCATTGCACTCACATCCTTTAACACACACGCTCGTATCTCGCTCGTGTGTTAAACCGTTCGCGCAATAAAGAATGGCTTTTTACACTTATATCTTAAACACCTATTTAAGACACAAGTATAAAAGTTATTAAGTTTTAAGTTGTTATATTAGCGCGCAATAAAAATGTTATAACACTAGCTCGATAAACGTTAACTTTTTATACGAAAATCAGTGTAAAAAGTAGTCACTTTTTGTATGATCGTAGATAAATAACTATTTTTCATTGATAAAGCACGCCAAGCAAGGCTAATTGGACAAGATTTCAGAGCTTTCAATTAAGAATTTTTCAAGAATGTTAACTACATGCTTTGCTTTAGTCACCAAATTCACATCGTTTTAACGATAAAAGCAAGAAGCAGATAATTTTGTACTTTAGAGTTACAAGATGTTACATTGTTTTCTTTTATAAGCTAGTTCTGTAGCGGCACCTTCTGCTTGGGAAGCTAACGTAAAGGCAGGGCCGGTTCGAGGCAGGTTCGGAGCGTTCCCAGGAACCCGGCCCCGCGCATTATAACGCGCCGCCGCGTTACAAATTACAAACACGCCCACTTTTTCTACTGCTGCAATCACACCGATGTTTCCGTGTCACAAAGCAAATTTCTGTCAACCTACGTAAATCTCGGTGACGTAATTAAAAACTTTGCAACGAAAAAGGCCAGAGAAATAATTTTTTAAACTTATCACTTTCAGAATGACATTTTGCGAATGTAACTTCACGCGCACTCCTACTTCAGGAAGATGCAAAAAGCACTGGGCCCTTAGGCTCTTTAAAAATAATTTGACTTAATCATAATAAAATTAGGGACAATTAAAAAACTCCCCCACCAAACACTTTTTTACCAAATTACAGTGTATTCTTTCATAAGCGGACACCATGCGTCGCACAGAATTTGTCCACTCAAGAGAGGGGTCCACTTAAGAAAGTTGTCCGCTTAATAGAAGTGTCCGTTTCTGAGGGTAAAAAAATATGTATACTAAATTTCAAGTAAATTAAGTTTTATTCAAATTCTAAATCATGCACTTACAATGACATACTGATATGTATTTGACAAAATAGCATAAAACAAGATATTACTTCACTTTTTTTCATTTTGAGTGATATAATCTTCTAATGTTTTCTGCTTCAAATTAACATGTTTTAATGAAACACTTTCAAAATGTAACATTAGGTCACAGCAAGCTTGAAAACCCTCAACGTCATCTTTATTGGCACAGAAAGACTTGAGCTTCTGCACAGTTTCTATAGCGTCCTTGTTCGTTTTTATTTGTTCTTCAATGTTTTCTGTTATAATTTCTTCTTCTTCGTCTTCACCTTCTACCTCAATGCTTACATTTGACACGTCTATTTCCATATTTTTGTCGTTTACGTACAAATTGTTATCGAAATTCACAAATTCGTCAAAATCAATATTACTGGTATGTCTCATTGCCCGATTTATTTCTGCAATTACTGCCAAGGGAATGTCATCTTCTTCTTCGAACTCATTATTATTAGATTCCTCGGAAGAGTTATGGTTATTAAATCTGAAGCCAGCTTTTTTGAAACAGTTGATAATTGTAGCAGGAGTCACTTTGTTCCATGCTTTATGAATAAAGTAAATTACATCCAGTAAGTTGATTTTTTTAACTAAATCTTCTGCTGAAGTGGCTTCATCCATCCTAGCCAGAATATGTTTCAAGATCAAAGCTCTATACCGCGTTTTGAAATTTTTAATGATTCCTTGATCCAAGGGTTGACAAATCGAAGTTGTATTCGGTGGAAGAAAAACTATTTTAATATTTTTCAGTTTCAAATCTTTAGGATGGGATGTCGCGTTGTCCACAAAAAGAAGAATCTTTCGTTTTTCTCTACCTAGTTTTTTGTCCCATTTCACCAAGTAATCACTCATTATGTCTGATGTCATCCAAGAGTTTCGGTTAGAATACCACGAAACAGGCAAAGTTTTTAAATTAATTCTTTGAAAAGCTCGCGGCCTGGCTGCTCTACCAATAACTAGTAACTTTTCGCGTTCCCCGGCCATATTTACGCAATGGAGAATAGACAGTCTTTCTTTTGCCAGTTTTCCTCCTGAACACTTTTCACCTTTTAAAGAGTAAGTCTTATTCGGTAGGGCCCTAAAAAACAACCCACTTTCATCTGCGTTGAAAATATCGCGTTGATGGTAATCCCGTAGAAGAGAAGGCAGTTTTTCTTGAAACTGTTCGACATCTTCAGGGTGCACACTACCTGCTTCTCCAGAAACCGTTCGGAATGTAATATTATGCCGCTTTTTAAACCGTTCCAGCCAACCAGAAGATGCGGCAAAACTTTGAATATTCAAGTTGTCCGCAATTTCCTTAGCTTTGCTTCTGATTAATCCACCAGACAACGGAATATTCTTATTTTGAGCTTTCAGGAACCACTCGTAACAAAGTTGGTCTATTTTTAAACCTTCTGGTTTGAAAAAATTACGCTTTTTATTGACATTAACATTTGTTTCCCATTCCGATAAAAGTTCATCTCTTTTCCTAATGATGGTCGCAGCTTGGGTTTTGCCAATTTCAAATCTTCTTGCTACAGCTCGAACACTGACTTTTTCTTTGTTGTAGAATTGCACAACATCAATTTTTTCTTTCAAAGTTAAAACTCGCTTAGTTGGAGCCATGATAACACCTGATTGTGAACTAAATACATACTGACATTTCTCACTAACAGAATGACTAAAATTGAACAATGAGTTGGTCGAACGTGCCTGAATGTGGATATTCAACAATTACCCATATCAATATCACAGATGTTGCAGTTTCAGCGTACATATTAAGACGCACGCTGTCCGCACAAGAGAGTTCAATAGAAAGAATCTCTGTCCGTGTCCGGTCTTAAGATGGTCCGCTTAAGAGAAAAAAAATTATTAATAAAAGTATATGGAATGGCCGGTCGCAAACAAATTGCCCGTTTAAAAGAGGGGTTCGCTTATCAGGAGTGTCCGCTAAGAGAGAGTACACTGTACCAAAGGGTCATTTTAAAGGAAATTTTATGCTGGTTCCGAATATGTAAATCATTTTTGGGGAAACGCCCATAAGCCTCCAAAATTGGTTGCTACCAACCTATCCTTCACAAAAACGCCACTACCTAACCAAAACGCCATGCATAAGCATATTCGGGTTTTTTCAAGCTAGCCTAACTTAACTTAATCTAACCTAACCTAACCTAACCTAATCTAAACCTAACTTAAACTTAACCCAACCTAATCCTACACTAACCGAATCTAACCTAACTAAATTGTGTGATTGTAAACTACACAAATTGGCAATCACAGGAACTTAATATAATTATTATTCATTTTCATGAAGATTAGGCATTTATTTACTTTTGATTCCCAAATTTGGAACCTTTAGGGCACTCGTTCCAAAAATGATGTACATATTCGGAATTAGCAGTTATTGGAGTAAACGCCCCTAGGCCTCCAAAACTAATTGCTACCAACCTAATCTTCACAAAAACGCCACTACTTACCAAAACGCTATGCATAAGCAAATTCGGGTTTTTTCAAGCTAGCCTAACTTAACTTAACCTAACCTAACCTAACCTAATCTAAACCTAACTTAAACTTAACCCAACCTAATCCTACACTAACCGAATCTAACCTAACTAAATTGTGTGATTGTAAACTACACAAATTGGCAATCACAGAAACTTAATATAATTATTATTCATTTTCATGGAGATTAGGCATTTATTTACTTTTGATTCCCAAATTTGGAACCTTTAGGGCACTCGTTCCAAAAATGATGGACATATTCGGAATTAGCAGTTATTGGAGTAAACGCCCCTAGGCCTCCAAAACTAATTGCTACCAACCTAATCTTCACAAAAACGCCACTACTTACCAAAACGCTATGCAAAAGCAAATTCGAGTTTTTTCAACTTCACCTAACCTAATCTAAGCCTAACCTAACCTAAACTAAATCTAACCTAACCTAAACCTAACCTAACCTAAACCTAGACTAACCATATCTAAAATAACTAAATTGTGTAATTATAAATTACTTAATTTATCAATCATTGAAACTTAATACATATAATTATTATTCATTTCCATGGAGATAAAATTCCCAAATTTGGGGCGTTTGGAGCGCTCGCTCCAAAACTTATTTACATATTTATAATTAGCATTTTTAGAGCAAACGATCCTATGCATAATCTAACCTCACCTAACCTAACCTCAACTAACCTAAAGCTAACCTAACCTAAACCTAACCTAACTAAATTGTGTAATTTACAATTACACAATTTGTCAATCATAAAAACTTAATATTCTTCAATTCCATGTATATGAAGTATTTTTTTAGGCGTTCGCCCCAAAAATGATCTACATATTCAGAATCAGCATAAAATCTCCGTTAAAATGATACAAGTTTGGTGGGGGGAATTCGTTAATTATACCTAACATTTAATTTAGAAACTGTTTGGGTATTAGAAATGACAAAAGATTAGTAGTCGATAATAATGCCACTCACAAATGTGCGAGCGTCATCTATTGGCAACAAGTGAATGCCTATTGCCTACTTGATTTCATGTTTATTTTGAATTCGAAACAGTATTACAGATACTGGTTAATTATGTTTTTTCTTTGTTGTTCAAGGTCGTTTCAAAAAATTTTGTGCAAAACTCGATGCGCGAAGTCATCTTCAACGCATTCGCGCAAATGATTTACTCGCTCCTTCGTCGTTCATGTTTAAAAAATGCGCTCATATGCGACTTTCCGTTTTCGTAAATAACTATAATCATACTCAATGATCCTATTGTAATATGTAATAATGTGTTTATAATAAATTATGTATTTAAAAGTTGTTTTAGGCCAAGTGCATTTTTGACCCCGGCCCCGTAAAAGCTTACGCCGGCCCTGGTAAAGAGTCAAAACGTCAGCATAATTATGTTGTATCCAAACAAGACATTGGCTTCTAAACCAAGGAAAAAAAATCACCTGATCAGGTGTTTCAGATTAATTCAAGAGAGTTCTTGATTGCATCTCATATTTATTTAAGTATAGAATAAGTTTCAATTGTGCTAATTGTTTTATGAAATCTCCTTAATCTCTTAATCTCCTCTGGAATTGTTTCTGTGGAAGAATCTTCGAAAAGTGGATTCTAAGCACGGTTACCAGACGTTCTGGATTCTGCGTCCTGGATTGTTTCGCGTTTGAAGCGTCCCGTGATATAAACATATTCTTCCACAAAGAAAATTATCTTATACATACATATACGAGGGATGTCTGATGGGAAGTGAGCCTAAGGTATTAAAACACAAAGATTTAAGTTATTTTATTTTTTATTTTTCAATATACCTAGTCCTATTGAACATCAATGCAACATTGACAGCGATTATATAGCAATTCTAACTCGTGCAAGAAGCAGTCGGAAGTAAACGGATTTTCTAAGATTAAAAGTAGATCCTCTGGGGAGACAATCAATAAGCTATATGTCATTGCAGTCCCAGAAGATTCGGTTGCTATAAGCTTAGCGAACGTTCGTTGCACCTTAAATTTGCAAGGAAGCTTTTCGTCCTTTTTTCACCACTGCATAGGCTGCTGCTTTGGTTTCGGGTCCTACTGGTAAATCCAGGTTCCATGGAATGTTATGATGCGGTGATAAATTGGATCCGAAGCATCTCCATACATTTGCAAAAATTGGTGTGAACATTCCACTCGTCGAAGTGGATGGAACGCTGTTAACATTCTGGGAACCCAGCGAGCGGTTACCTTGTTCATGTGTAAATGATTGTGTAAGATCTCTCCAACACGTTATTTGCTCATGTTCAACTCCTCCGGTATCTAACAAATTCGAATTCGCCGATCTTCTAACACCATTTTTCCGATTTTCCTGATGTTCTGTTCAGTAAATACCGTTAAAGCTGATTCAGGGCGAACTCCATCTTCCATAGACTCTTGTCCATGTTGAAACAGTCGGGTCCATCTTTTTACGGTTGCACACGACGCACACTGGGGTTTTTTACCCATTTTGCTGGTCAAAATTTTAAAAAGTTGTATAATATTTTATTTTCGGTATGCACTTTTTAAAAGGAATCATCAGGCTAACTGAACCTACATATGAAAAGCTCATAAAACAACAGATGCGTCTTTTTTCTTATTTCGAATCTCAACGTTACCAAATGCGGTTGTGTAGTCATTGCCTATCACTTATTATTTAGGTATTGTCAAATAGTGTTTTAAAGTTCATTTAGGGTGTTTTTTAGTATGGATTCTATTCCAAGGCGTAAGTAGAAATCAAATTACTTATTATTGTCTTAAAAACTTAGATTTTCTTTAAAATTTAAAAGGAAATACTTCGAATTTGTGTAAAACTATGAAAGCTTTTTAGTATCGTTGAGCTATAGTTATCGTCTATAGTAGTCCAATATATAAATCTTGCTTAGAATTATTCTATATAGCTTTTAAGTAAAATTTTCTCAAAAAAGCAGTCAGACTTCATTTTGATAGAACCGAGCTAGTCAGCAGTCGTTACTTCTAGCAACTGCTGACTAGCTCGGTTCCATCAAAATGAAGTCTGACTGTTTTTATGATAAACTATATTCAATAAATTAACACTATACTAAATTTCAGCTTTTTCAAATCACTTCTTTACATTGACCTCATTTTGAAGACATGCGACCACCGCATTGGTGCTGACGCAACGCGTTCGATCATTACGCTGTCTGACGACTGTTTTCCAGTTTCTTATTACATAAACTGGTTAGTGGTCAATTTTCAGTTTTTAGAAAACACTTTGATGACGCTACTTCTTGTTACAACTTTCAAGCTGCGCAGACGCCAACTGTCCCCATATCCGAGTTTATTTTGTGTAGGATATTTATTTACACCCTATATAGAAGCTAATATTAAAATATTTCCCTTTACAAAACTCTTACACTGTTTGGTCGCCAGCTCCTGGGCTAATATGGTCCTTCTATATGGTATCCTTCTATATGGTAAGAGCAAATATTTCGAAAACTGTTAAAAGTAAGTAGTATATATTCTACATTGTTGAAATCAGACTGAAATTCTACGTCGAACAAGACAATAAAATACAGGATGTTCCATTTAAAAAAATTCAATTTATATTATAACTTCGGCATTTATTTTTAAATTGCTTTTTGGATGTCATATTTAAAAACTTTAGAAAAAGCCCTACAACTTTTGTTAGAATAATTTTTTTGTAACTACAGAAATAACAGAGAAAAGTAGGGGGGGAAAGTTTAGTGGATTACCCTGTACGTCAGGAGTGTCCTTTGTTAGAGTATGACTGCCAATTTTACACTTTAACTTACTATGGAATATCGCATTTCCTCTGTCCAATAGCTCTAGACAAGCCGATAGCCAGAATTTTCTTTGGGGGCGGAGCTAACATATTGAATAAAATATAATTACAACAAAGAAATTCTTTTATACAATAAAATAAACTTTAAAGTGAAAAAAATTCAATGTCGCATATGTTTCTCGGTGGGGGGGGGCACGATCCCCCTGACTGGCACTAGATACCTAGATTCTAGCAAAATACATATAAATTCATTTCATAATTTTGCAGTCAAGCAATATTATTAAATCAATTTGGCACGTAATTAATCACGAAATAAATAAATCTCCTTCAATACATATAAATATCTAATAAACCTTATAGCTTAATTAAAAATACAATGTCTAATATTAATAACAATAACGCTATCGAAAAACTTAAAAAAAGAAAAAATTTATTTAAAAACATTTAATTAAAATAAACAGTAACTAGAGAAACTCCGAAGCATATAACCACTTGGAAATGCGGAACTTCATCCGTCATTTTGTTTCCCTGCTCTTTCAGAAATAGAGCATTAGTTCTTCAGACATTCCTATTCTACTTTTTCATCAAATATGCGAATCTGAAATAAAAATTAAAAAATTGTAATAATTTGTAAGCAAAAGATTGGTGACGTAGTAAGCAAGTAGAGGCAGGATGTTTAGTTCCGAGTGACAAAGCGAGCGCTGTAGGTTTCGACGATATAGAATTGCTTTTACAAATAATGCTTTTAAAAATATAAATAATTAAAATACTGCAAACTAAGAAGACCTGGCAAATCTATACCGTAAAACCTTTTACTTGGACTTGCATTGATCGACCCAGTAGAACTTTCAAATAAAGCATAACAAAAATAATCTTTGTGTTTTAAATAGGTATAAAGTACTTTAAATTTATGGTTTTACACATCTAAAGACGAAAGAAAATAAAAATTCAAAGCATATAAAAAAGAATTAGCAAATCATAAAGGAAAATATGGCGGCATGTAAGGATTTGTCTGTACATCAGAACAGTTCGAATTTTAAACACTCAATGATGGATTATGAAAAGCTAGACTCTAGGGGATGCAGCCGCCGGCGTCGATGGCTATTTCTAGTATTTGTAATTAATTTATTGTAGCACTTTTAAATACTGCACTGACACATAAATAACACACTGCACATAAATTTAGAAATGATGAGAATAAAATTTAGAATCAATCTTATTTAAAAAAATTCTTGCACATTTCTGTTAGTACTTCAAAAACATCTGATTTATTAAAAAATATCTTTTTTGAAATCGTCAATCAAATAAATAATCCATTATTTGTACATGTTCATGCAATTTGAAATTATTATTTCAAACCAAAATGTTTAATTAAAATAAATATGAATGAATAGTAGTAGTCGTTATTGTTATAGTGGTTATTGTTATATTATAGTATGTTTATAATATACCTATTATTAATGAATTTTGTTGCAAATACCTTTTATAGATTATAAATAGCTACAATATATACCGACATCTTCAGCCTCTATACGTTATTAGTGATGGAAATGGTCTGTCAGTCTGTCTATAAACGTGAGTAATTCCGAAAGTTAACATGCTGGGAACTAAGAGGCCGCTTCAGGGGAATTGCTGATCTCGAGGGTCTCGAATAAAATATTTTTAGCTTCTGCATTTAAAAAATATAACAATGAAGTAGTGTTGACTAATCTACATAATGAAAGCTTCAATATAAAAAGAATCACGTAAATCGGCTCAGTAAAACAAACTGGAGCAAAAATTTCGTTTCTCCAACCACTCCGCAGGAAATTTCACAAGTAGTTAGTTAATTAAAAAAAATATAGCCGTTGTTGGTGTTGACAGTATTCCGGCCACACTTGCCGATTTGGCTCTGACTATTTCCCTAAACAGTTTCAACTATACCATTCACAAGAAAAACGGCAAAGAATATGTTCAAAATTACTGACCGATATCCATATTGCTTGCATTAGCACAGATTTTTAATATAACTTTTTCTATTACTTTTTCCAACTACAATGTACATACTATTTTAAGCAATGTATACTTCACTGTTTAAATAGCAATAAATTTATAGTTACTTTAAATTGAGATTTGTCAAAAGCTACGAATATTCATATAACATATACGATATTACAGTATCTTGAATTATAGTATTAAGTATTAATCCTAGTAGCAACTATGTTTAAGAGATATTTGTTAAATGTGTTTTATATATTAAACTTTAAATGTTGTTTAATATAAAAAATATTTATTAAATCTTTATTTTACATCAATTAATTTGTATTTAAATCTTTATATTACATACATATTTGAACAAATACATAATAATTTAACATAATTATGTAACATTATAAAATAGTTTCATATGGCATTAGAAAATTAATATTTGAAGGTATATATTTCATTATCAGATAAATATTTTATATATAAATAAAACAATATAAAAATTAGCATGATTAAAAATATTCAATAAAAATTTCGCTTTGAACAAACTAATATTTGGAATTTAATATTTTTTTATGATATTTAAAAATTAACATTTAAAAGTATATACTTGATAAACATCTCAGATATAAATAAGACTTAGGGCGGATCTATTCACCTCCTTTTAAATTTATCTGGAAGTTAGTTGCTATAGTTACAATTGTTCCCACAATGGTATCCATGACAATTAACTAGCAGATAAATTTACAAGGAGGTGAATAGATCGGCCCTTAAGATAAAATTTAGCATGCTTATATTAAATATATTGCGATGAAATTTAACAATAATGAAAAATTAATAATTACACAGTAAATTTCGTTTACCCTTTTAAGCTGACTCAGGTTTATTTTAATCGAGCATGAGATAAAAATATTTAATTCAACTTTAATAATTCCTGTACCTGGAACGAGACTTACTACCAAAGTATTTGGACTTCTGCAGTTAAACAACAGGAACATAAACTCTGTATGAAGATAAGAACAATGGATACTTGTATGAACATCAAATTAAAAAACATGAATAAATTCAAACACAGATGTATATTTTTATTGTGGTTAAAACGAAAATCAAAATTCAAAATAAACACACAACACAAGTGTTTAACCAAAAGAAATTCAAATTAGGAAAATCTTCCTAGAGTTTGCTTAAGTGTTTTAGGTCTTAGTTGCAACCTGACAATGGGGGTTGAAACTGGTATACACTTCAACAAACTAACATAAAATAAATTTATCAGTCAATAAAATAATTATTTATACATACTAAATAAATTTATTAAGCTAAATTAAATTATCTTTGATAATAAACAAATTCAAAATTGTTTAATCGTTATATCTTTGTTATTTAAAAACAATCCAAAATGATCAAAATCAAATTCTAGATTTAAATAAAATTTAAGTTGAATAAAAGTTAAGTTAATTTAGTTAAATAAAATTGTCTTTATAACTTTATAGTTCTTTATGTGAACAAAATTTTTCACTTTCGAAATACCTTGTATATAATCGTGCGGATCCTTTTAAAATCTTTTTACAATTGGTACTACAACATTTATTCAAACAGCTGATTTTTAGAATGAAGACAAGTCGATTATCCAAATCAATAATGGAAACAAAAATCTTCTTGATTTAATTTAATAAATAAATCGTTCACAATTCCATATAATTGTTGTAAATGTGGAAATATTTCTTCTTTATTTTATAAACAGGTAACTATTCCATAAATACTTTGTTTACATTCGACGTATGTTTATCGAAACATATGGTTATAACTTAACTTTACTTTATTTTTTTAGAAAATTTTACACGAATCGACGTGGACTTTTTAAATACGTATTGTCGACTGAATTTGTTAATTTTTCCTGACCTTTTTATATATTTGCACAAAACAATTGACGACAAATTTCTACAAACAAAATCTACTCGCTACATTCGTAACGTCACAGGACGAGAACATATGTTTAAAATTAGCGTTAATCTTAACTCTAGAAAAACAGAAATATAGCTGGCACAAAGACGAACAAATTAATATAATACACTTATAGTCTAAAATCAATCATAACTGAGAAAATTACCAAAAACGATTAGCGATGAAAACTTCATTAAAACTCAAATTACCATGGATACACATGATCTCCAGCTATATCTTTACAAGAAATGAACACATAGCTACACTAGGTAACTCACACATATAAAATTTACAATAAAAGAAAAACTCAACTGAAAAATCTGTTTATACGTTTTAGGAGTTCAACGTTGCTATACTAGATCCTACACAAATATCAACATAAATGAAATCAAATTATACTCAAACTTGTCTAGCATACAGACCTCCAAGTGCTTGTATTCAAACAACGGGGAAAAATGTTCTATTAAAGTCAAAATTTGAAAAACCTCCAACATATCCATAACAGCTAATTTTCCTTAATAATTAATAGAAATCTTTTAGTTGCAGGAATTAGTAAGTTAAATGTACATTTATAGACATCATATTAATGACCTATTCTTCATATTTCCAACGAAATAGAATCCTGAAACTGGTTCATCTTACTAGGATAATGAAAATGCTATCAGCGGTCCCATCATCGACACATCAAATTTAAGACAAGATAAAAATCTTCTAAAGAAATGGACATGCTATCCTAAACATGTAACGTGGGTAACATATATCATGTTTTTAGTACAAAACAATCAAATTAAATGATATTCCTTTTTATAAAATATTCATTTAATAAAGTTAGGTTAAATATTATCGACACCTATTATGGTCCTATTTTTGCTATTTTTTATTTGATAAAACTATCTCTAATCAAGCATGTAGTCTTTAGCATGAATAAAACTACTGTCCTAGCATGTACATCCTTTGATTTGTTGCATGAATAATTATATAAATGCTATCTGGCTAAACACGATCCTATCGTAGCCTATTGATTATTTTTAATATGTCGTAAACTACTGAAATTTTCAAATAGATGATCCATATCATCGCAATATGTATTTACTTAATGTTATATTCGAACTAACAATTTACATTTAAAGTTTCATATTTTATAAATATTTAACGTACACAGAAAATATTTTCAATTTAGGATATATTTTAATTATAATTTATATAAATATAACATAGCTCATCAATATTAACCACGCAATGTATAAAATATGCAAATAGTATGTTTGAAGTTTGTATACCTCCGAAAACTCTCTTTTTATTTTCTAGTTTTCTTTCATGACAATAAACCAAAGAAAAATAATTCAATGCTATGATATAGTACTCATATAAAATATACCATATTAAAAGATTATGCAATAAAGCATATTTAAATAACATTTTAAGTTTAGTATTTATGTAATATTTATGTATTATAAATCAAATGCTTTTTAAATAAAAAAAGTTAATATTAAATACTCTTTTATTTGTGTTGCTACCGGAAATGTGCTAGGCGTTTAACTGGTACAAAGTTTACATTTTTAATAAATTGATTCATGCAAATAATAAAACAAATATAAATATTAATTTTATTTATGGTGTAACAAAATTCTTTTTTAATTTTAATTTTTTAGGCTGTTGTTATTAATGCGTTTCTTAAATTAATTTTGTAATTGAGGACTAGCAGTCTTCTTTTTTTAAAAATAATGACGTCGACAGTTTAAAATCTATTTATTACGTTTCGCTTCACATAGGAAGCTTTTTCAAGTAAATTTTTTTTACATGATGATTTGTAACAATTATTTTGTTTTTTTTGTTTATAATTATATTTATTAATCTATTAGTTCTTCATTTTGTTTCTTTTGTTTATTTTAACAACTAAATTATTTGTTAAATTCTACATTTGTTTCAAGATGTTTGTTAATAATCTTAGTAATGTTTTTTTTGTGAGCATTTTGTTTGAAATTCAATATTTCTCAACATGTTTATGATTATTTATTAACTAAAATTATTTAATTTTCATATCACAGCGGTTTTTAATTATTCTAAAATAAGTAAAGACATTATAAGTGTTCATTAGATGGCGCTAGAGACCCTTTAATCAGAGTCTGGCCAAGGCAGCCATTTTATATCACAACACGTGGCGCTAAATTTGAAAAGTACAGAAATAGTTACACGACCAAATATTAACACGCATATAAGCGGTATTTGACTCAATTAAAAATCACGAAACAGTGGGTTTGTATATAAAACATTATTTAGCAGTAAAATTACATTAAAATTAGGATGTCAAAATCAAAATATTATATCAAAAATATTGTGATATAAAATGGCGGACACCGTGGCAACGCTTTGGCCAGACTCTAATTGAAGGGTCTCTAATGACTCCTCTTATCAAAAACGGAAAAGAAAAATTAAAACTAAATGACAAAGTAAATTTATTGATAAAAATGGTTAATCCTATTTAAATTAAAATATTCTTTCTTTTCTTTAATCATTAAGTAACAAGGTAGAAGAAGGAAATAAATTAATTGTGTTCGAAACTTAGTCCATACAATAACTAATTTATTATAAAATTTATTTAGCTTAATTTATTTAATACCATCGTAGATTTCAATTTATACTAAAAAAAACGACAATTCTTTCAACAATTGAAATGCACAGCCCAAACATTTGTTCACCCATGAACATTTATTGTTTTACGATATTCTGCATACCTAATCATTGTTAGATCCTTTAATTTTTATTTTATTGGCCACACCTATAGGATCTTACAATAATACGAAATCATAATATAACGACGAAATCTAACAATAATAGGATTGTAGTTGCTCTTTTTGTCATATTTGTCCCTATTTTGTATACGTTGCAAAAGTTTCTAATTTTTAGAAGATAATTCCCGTATTTGTTTGTTATTTACATCGGTTTTGTTTACTAAAGCTAATTACAGTCTCTTAAAGAAATTATTTGTCAGAACTCATTCACTACTGCACTATTTCACTACTTGTTGAATTATTACACAGGTAAAATGTGTACTATTTTCTTAATTCTTTTAGAGCTTCTGATTTTTTGATGAGCTTTTTTATATTTGCAATATAAAATGTATTTTATAAAAAAGCGGCGCGATTAAATTTAATTATTTAAATATAACGTTATCATTATAGAATGTATAAAATTATCTTGAAATCCATAAAGAATATCCATACAGCGAAACATGTATACCTTGAAACCGAATATAATACCGGCGCTTGCGTTTGTAAACTCAAACGTATGTCTGTGATCGTGAAGGCGCCCCTCTCTGAAGTAGCCGCCCTGTCACGTGATACCGCACTTCATTCTCATTTCTTGGCACTTCCTAACAATATAATTAAATACGTGATGGCAACAAACAATTTTAAAAGGTGCAATACTTTGCGCTCCACTGAGGACACCTTAACTGCATTAATGGTTTTCAATTTTTTTTTCATTTTTAGTCTTCAGCTGAAAACCAAGTAGCCATAAATCTATTAACACTAATTTTAAAAGCATTTGTTAAAACATTGCTACTTTTCCGCAACAATTTTACAGAAAAAATATTTTTTTTATGAAAATCTTGTAATACAGTCAGTTACTTTTTATAATGTAAAAAACGTCATAAAACGTCTTCACATATTTAAAGTTGGAATTTACTGCTTCTTAAATAAAATTCTTTCTTTCATCGTAAGAGAATTAAGAGACATTTCTTGGAAGAAGCTATAATTTTTAAAATAACGACTGGAAGTCTTTTAATAACTCATCGCTTTACTCCTAACTTTTAATTAATTTCAATGTTATATTTTGTAATTTGGTAGTTTACACAAAAAAATAAGTAACAACTAAGTTAGAAAATCATAAACATGCTATGTCAATAAATTATGTAAATGAGAGCAGATTATAATAATTTATTATAATTCATGTTATAACTTTACTAATAATACATAGAAATATTAAATTATAGCAGGGCTTATTATCTAACATAAAATATTTAAAAAGCTAAAGCAGGAGGTAGGATCAATGGTGAAATTCATACATAGTAGGTAGAAACTCGATCAAATACTGACCTACCCTAACCTAAACTTTTTAGAGATGGTTTTCAGTGCTCCTGTTAAGTTTTCACATACTGATGAAACGTTTGTGCACATTACATGCACTTTTTACATGCACCGTGCAGGTGCGAATGCACCTTTTCCATAGATTATTGCGAAATAAAAAAATAAATTTAGTAACGGTAAACGTTAATAATGCATAAATCAAATTGTATTAAGAATCTAATTAATTATTATAGACTTGAAGCAAGAAATAAAATCATAAATAAATATTATAAATATTATAGAGATGCTCCTGTCAAGAGAATATTGTTTTTAAATATTTACTGTTTTATTACTAATTTATCAGTAAATGTCTATATTTTAATGCCCCAAAGTTATTTTTCTGAGAAACAATACAAATCTATAGTATGAGCAAAAAGTAACTTCATCAAAGGTGCCTTTGAAATTTTGAACTCATGCGTATTATAACACCAGAAAATTATAACAACTGTCGCTGACAAAGGATTCTTAATTATTTTGTATAATTTTCTGGTAGATCTGGTTAAGGTTTTCTGCATTACACAAATGTGGAATTTGCGCTGTTCCATCTGTAAGTCGGCTGCAGCCGCACTTAGGGCCTACGTAATAATAATAATCGCCCCCTCTCTCCCGCACAAGCCTATAGCTTCTGGGGCCTAGTTTCCAGGTTATGGGTTGTAGCAATTATTATAATACACATGAGTTAAAAATTCCAAAGGCACCTTTGATGGAGTTACTTTTTGCTCATACTATTATATACATTGACATCAGTGCCATTCTGAGGCATGGGCCACCTGGGCCCGGGCCCAGGGCCCACAAAAGTTTGTGTGAATGAAAAAAATTTTATTCAATACCTCTATTCAAAATGCCACTTTTCGTCCCAATTAGTAGAAAGAGAAGTAAGACTTTTTTCACCCGCACCTACTTTTTTCCCTAGGAAAAAGAAAACTGTTACTTTCCCTCAAAATCTGAAAAAAGTCCTTTTTCCCCGCTTTTGCGAAATTCAAATCTCTGAGTTCCGGATGTTTCTAAGAGGCCAGGAAGTGGATCCTAGATGCTCTGGGGGCATCTATCTAATAATTACAACTATTAGGGACTCGCAGAAAAAGTTTAAAGATTGGCCCAAGTAATAAACTCATCAGAAACAGTATGAGTCAGGAGAGATTAAAATATTTATCTCTGATGAGCATAGAAAATGAAGTTCTTCAAGAAATTGATTTTCAGGAGGTTATCAAAGATTTTGCGTCAAAAAAAGTCCGAAAAAACCTTTATTTCATACTGTGTCACATTTGTCAGTTTTACGTCAAACTTTTTAGTATGCTATGGTATAGTATGCTTGTAAAAAATTTTACAGGACGCAAATACAATCAATCAAGTGGACAATGTTTTAGTACGTAATCAGTTAGCATGGAAACTCGTTCTTCATAAATGTCCATATTTTGCATTCGAGTAGGTATTGGGACACCTGGCCCAGACGTTTTTGAGGGGATGCAACACGCCCTTTCCCCCTCCAGGCTCCTCCCCCTGCTTCTGATTGGCTACCCCCACTCCTGTAGCTCCTCCCCTTGCTTCTGATTGGTCGCCGCCATCTTGGATTTCCCCGCCTACTGCTCTCTGATTGGTTAACCCCCACTCCTGTAGCTCCTCCCCTAGCTTCTGATTGGATGAA
Organism: Agrypnus murinus; assembly: GCA_929113105.1. NCBI lineage: Eukaryota > Metazoa > Arthropoda > Insecta > Coleoptera > Elateridae > Agrypnus > Agrypnus murinus. The sequence goes on from OV816025.1 coordinate 103,394,516, forward strand.
GGCAGCCATTTTGGAACGTCTGGCTCCATTCTACCACGCCCTGGCGCCATGCTACCAGGCCCGCCGCCATTACGGGAATCTGTATTACCGGCAATCTGTGTGCTGCCAATAGAGGGCGTAATGCTACAATTAGTGTGTATTGCTAAGAGAGAGAGGGCGTCATGAAGGGATCTGTATGACCGGCAGACTATGTACTACTACTAGGGGGCGTGTCATGAAGAAATCTGTATTACTACCGAGAGGCAACCATTTTATATCAGAGCATGTGGTGCGCGCTAAATTTGAATCTTGTGAATCTGTCAATTTTAAATTTGCCATTTTTGCATCTGTCATTTTAAATCTGTCAATTTACAGCTGTCATTTATACGTCTGTCAATTTTAATCTGTCATTATTGCATTTGTCATTTTTAAAATCTGTCATTGTTGAATTTGTCATTTGAAGGAGCCATCTTGAATTTCCCTAGATTTGAATTTTAGCGCTAACTCTGGGACTGGATCCTTTTATCCCTTTCTCTCTCCTTCTTATAGGATGACTACTTACCGGCTCTGCTTTGTAGCTTAGGATGTTTGCCATCGGAAAGATTCGGCTTTATTCGTGTACTCTCTCTCGCTGATGAGGACGATCTGCCTTATAAAATGTTGAATTATTTGATTATACAATCAAACCAACTATTATCATTAGATTAATAATGATGAAAAAGCATAATTATCAATAAAAACAAAACATTACACAAAGTGAGACTAATACTCTGATATCCCCTGTATATTAAAAATTATGAAATAATAAAAAAAAACAATGTTGGGCGCCAGCTAAGCTTATCTTAGCACGAGACTGATACTCACAGGGTCTTTTAAAATTATCAAGGTTCAAAAATACGCAACTCTGCAATACCTCAAAATTCAGAAATAAATCTTCATCATATAACAAATGAAACAAAGAAATTCGTATACAGTGCAGTTTTGTGTTACAATATTTCTGCCTTGCCTTTACACGAATTTTAATGGAGTAAGTATTATAATAAAATAATTATCTATTGTTACTGTTTATTGCAGATTAACCTATGTTCAAATTTTGATTGCAAATGTTCACAATTTATTTCTTACCGCCACCAAAACGCTGAACTGTTATCGGCTTCCTCCCATGCGATAGCAGTTGAATGGTGCCAGATGACGGACCGCTTTTCCCCGGGTGTCAAGACGCACGCCAAAGATGTTGAACGAGAAGCTAATAATCCAATAGTAAGTGTACTTGGATAAACTGTTTTTATAAAACTGTGTTTTTATTATTTTATAAATAATTCTTTTCTTTTGTTTCAGGTAGGAACAATAATTACTTCTCAGGATTTTTATATTTCTTGATGTAAATAATGCACTACTGATAGAACTAAATTAACATTTATTATACACACATTTGTAAATGACCTTTTTACACCTTTAAAAGCAATAAATTTCTTAAATCAGTGTGATTTTCCTCAACTTGAGCATACAAAATAAAGAAACTGTTGATGTCCAACATAATCAGTTTTTGATTATTTTAAAAAAAATATCCCCGGAACCTTTTCCTTTTAACAAAAAAAACAACTCCGCACTTTATCTTTCTTCAAAACACTTTCGTTTAAACCATACACTGAATACCCTTCTTGCTATCTTAACTAATAATTTTCCTTTTTAATCAACTATTTTTAATACAATAATCTTCTTTACATACTTTTAAATCATAATTAACACTTTTGCATTCATTTCTAACAACAATTAAAATAATACATTTGATTTTGCGTGTGTACACTCAACGACGTGGACCTGCTTGGCTTTCAAAAAACACTGCCGCCACGACTGGCTCAAAAACAACTGACTAACAATTTTATTTCTTACTAGGTAAAGGCACACTTTAAAATTTTGAAGAATTTTCAACACTTTTCCTTAACAAAATTATCATCAAATCCACTCTTATACGATTTACTCATTAAATTCTAGCATAAATTAAAATTAAACAAAATGTCCTGCAGAGCTTAGTATTATCGTAATCACCAAATTGATAATATTTTAAACAAAATAAAAGTTTCTTGCTTTAAATAGCTTAGCCTGATTTTACCTTTAAATTCGAAAAATGTATTTAAATAAAATTTATGCATGATACGAGGACCGTTCAATAAATAAATGGTACTCAAAATATTTTCTTACTTTATGTATCTAGAAACGAAATTACTCGCTGCAATTAATTTAAAATAAAGCAATATAAGACAGTTTGATTATACAATGTTTATTAATTTTGACTAAATTCCATATACGACAAAATAATACAACAATATATATAGTCACCCCCTTCACCCTTAGTCATGCTAGTAAATGAAACATCAATGTTTAAATATACATATTATTATTTATTTTGCTATACATTTAATGGACAATTGTAACATATTATTTGACAAATTATTCATTACACAGTATGAGTTGAGATCATCGCGTAACACTTGCAAATTGTTCAAATATTTTTGTAACCTATTTCTAAGATAGTTTATTTTAGCCATGGTGTTCTTAATACGACGGTGCAAACGTTGTTGTCGTTGACGTCTCCGACTGCTGCTGCTGATATGATTGCAGTCGTGTACGTACGGCATCGATAAACTTTTGCGGATAATGTTTTATTATTTCTAATAAAATGAACGAGTTCAATCCACCACCAGTTGCTGCTGCTGTGTTGTCTATTAAACTGGTAGCTGAGTAGTATCCGCATAACAGCTCGGTCGTGAATAAGATGGAGTCTGTTGGCGGAAGCGTTTTATAGACATCTTCAGGGTTGCGTCTCAGTTGACCTTCTGCTACATTCTCTATGTTTGCGTGGTAGAAGCGCGAAAAGTCGAGGTGACGTAATGTTCGAGCATGATGATTGATCAACGGTGCTAAATGCAGTATAGACTGAAACTCGTAATCTTTTAAGGTTATAGTGCTTTGTTTATCATGAATCGCAACCCTGTTGCCGAAAAGCTCGTTGTGAATAATCTCGATGTATAAATTTTCACATAAATGGACTTTCAAATGTTTATCGCGATGTAGTACACTGTTGTCCATGCTGCAGCAACCATGAAAGAAATTTTTAAACATTGCCTCGACTCGTATATCATACAGCTCGAACCAGTCCCGTTCCGACAACATCACTTCACCATTCTCACATACGTTATTCACGCATTCGAGCTTCACTACCACGGCAAATTCTCCCTGGTCGTCGTCGGGCGGAATAAGTCCTACCTGGATGTTATGTATATGGTCGTAGTTTTCTTTTTCCCCGGGAGGTCTCGTAACATACAACGGATACTGGACAGCCCCGAGCAGTTGAACACGTACTTCACGTTTAGCTGCAGCTACCGGTGTATCTATGATGGTAAAGTTTGCTGATGCTGCTACAGCATCATCAGCGTAGTATAGAGGCTGCTGCTGCTGCGACAGGAACGCTAAACAATAATAATACAATAATCGATTAATATAAGCATAAACATACAAAAGTTTTAAACATCTTACCTGTTTCTTCTTCTTCATTGTTCCACGCTTGACCGTTGTAGGTACTTGCTGTTGATGATGATGCATGATCTGCAACATCCGAACCTTCTTCATCTAAACAAGCAGTAACAAAATAGACACAAATTAGCATACAAACTTGAAGTTTTATAAACAACAACTTACCTATTTCCAGGGGTTCGCTCTCACAGGTCTCGTTATCATAACAATAATAATTAGGACTACTAGCCATCATCGTAATTGCTGCTGCTGCTGCACACGTACTGTCTACTGCTACACGCTAACAACGGTCGGCTTTATATAGTCACTTGTACTTACCTAGATCCAGCGCATGCTCAGTAACATGCATACGGTAAACAAGCTGTCATCGCTGGCAGACAAGTTTCATCCTGTTTAACGACACGTCATCATCACAGGCAGGTGTGTGTGTGTATCGCTGGCAGACAAGTCTCATCTTGTTTAATGACGCGTCATCATCACAGGTAGGTATGTGTAGGTAATTACCTCATTCTCTCTCTCTCAGTTATTGCTATCACTTTTCATGCCGTGGTACAGACGGGTGAGAATAGTAATAATACACACATATAAAACATTAATCTTTTTATTCTATGACAATATTTCTCAAAATTTTTATTGAACATCATCAACAAAACAATAATTAAATAACTAAACAACTATCTGTTCTCGGATAACCATGATAGAACATCTTTTATTCTACGTCAATGTTTCTCAAAAATTATTAAACAACTAAACAATAATCAAAATAACTAAACAATTATTAGGTTAAAATCTGTTCGGATAACCATGAAGACATACTCTTTTTTCATGAAACGTCCTATTGAATGCTTTGTACGCTTTGTTATGCCAAATATTCTTTTCAACAATGTCTTGATCTACTACTACTACTACTACATAATTGAAAAGAACAAAATCGCGTTTATGAGATCTATTTCATGAGTATGTTCCCCAGAGTATCCTCTTGTGATTTACATTCAATCACCCCAAGTTTCACCATCTTTTTTAATAATTAATTACTGTACATAAAGTATAACTCTCGTCAGCTTCACTTATTATTATTATTATTATAACTACACTATACTGACAAAAGATGATTGAACAATTTACAACAGTTAATTACCTAATTATTACATTCTTAAATAATTTCGAATATAGTATACACAAAGTATAAACCTAGACATCATCATCATCATCCCTTATAATAATAATTACACCAAGCCGAAGGTCGATCTCTTGTGATTAACATAACCCCGACTACTGCTACTACGATTGAACTGTACAATAATTATATACATTATGATAATCAATGAAAACATCGACCTTCATATGATGTTGTTGTTGTTGTACTTATTACTATACAAATATTTTGCTACTTAAGAGCTAGATATGATACTACCTATACAAAAATTTACAAAACTTAAAAAATACAACTATACTACTATACACATATATATATTACTACTACGATTGAACTGTACAATAATTATATACATTATGATAATCAATGAAAACATCGATCTTCATATGATGTTGTTGTACTTATTACTATACAAATATTTTGCTACTTAAGATCTAGATATGATACTACCTATACAAATGATATACAAAATTTACAAAACTTAAAAATACAACTATACTACTATACACACATACACATATACAAGAGGTTTAAATGTTTATACACGTGGTCGCTTGTTGTTATAGCCGAACGGAACGGAATCAAAATCTTCTATACGTCGTCTCTTCGCGAACATTATCTTATAGACTTTTGATTCCGCTCGCGTTACAAGCTGATGGTCAGCCGTACGCCGGATGTTGTTGGACTCTACAATAATCTTCTCGTCTAATCTAATCTAATCGTGACAATCCTTCTGCGACGGCTACACTCTTCGGCAAAGGTGCTGTACGTACGGTTACGACAGCGACCTTGTCCGGCAGGCGGTGTTACAATAGTAGCTATTAGTCTGAAGGTGTCCGAACGCAGGGCTTCAGGATCGCTCTGTAAAATCGATTCTAAAATGCCCCAGACATCGTTGAAGGTGATTTCATCAGAGCGCCTGAGGCTCATGTAGCCGGGAAGTTTTTGTTTGAAACTATCAAACTCAAACGTGGCCCTTACTTTATCATTTGGTTGTGCTCGGCTTAACACATCCCGCAAAATTTCGTAGATGGCCGATTTAAAAAAGTCCAAATGGTCTTCACCGACTGGCGCGTCATTTACTTTAAACACCAGTCGATGTTTCAGGGTGCCGAATTTCTTGATGGTGGACACGTTCTCATCGATAATTTCGTAGAGAGAAGACATTTTGTACAGGAGTAACAACAATAGCAATAGCAAAAATATCGCACTTGCACACTTAACAACGGCTAAAACAACAAAGATTATATGTTGTTAATTTAAATAAACGCCAGTTAATTATTATTAGCGTTTAAATTATTTATAAAACTCTTTAGTAAATTATTATTATTATTTTAAATAAACAACAACAAAGCAATCTAGTTTACTAGGCATTAAGCAAAGGCTGGGTAGGCTAAATCCCTCTGGCAGATTATTATTATAAAATAACAAAATAAGCTAAAAAATGCTTGAAAAGTTGTAAAGCTTCATAAATTACTGTCCCTATTATAACAGCAGCAGATAAGAAATCACATAGCGACAAATGGACAGATAAAATCTTTTTTAGAACGATGTTCTTAAGCACCATTTTACGAACTGTCTCTCTCTTAATTAAAAATTAAAAAAAAAGCATAACCTCAAATTATGATTTGAATAACTCTGTTACAACCCCCTAGATAAACACCTAATAACGGTTACACAAAAAGATTATTATAGTGTTACACTTCGCATAAAACAATTGCTATGCTAACTTTAATCGATAATAAAAACTAGGGAAAATTAAAATATAAAACTATTCCTATATTGCTGAAATTCAAATTTAACATTATTATTATTATTATTATAAACAAATACGTTATATATTGTTCAAATGTATCTTAAATAATTATTTTACCACGGAGAAAATGTTCGTTCTTATACCCAGCTCACGCTTGTCTTGCAAAAAAAACTACAAAGACGTTATTATAACTCATTTATATCCCGTAACCTCAGATTACTATAAACAATAATAATAATAAAATCCTACCTTTTTTGATCGATTAAAGTTGTAGATTTCAAATAAGGCCTGTAGCAACAACTGGTAATAACAGCTAAGACTGACCCAAATCACTTCAAACACACACACGTAATAATTAACAGTACGCACAAAAAACATACATGTATAGCTGCTTCGATCAATTACAAGCAAGTGACGCTCTGGTCCTCGAGGATGGTTTTATAGGGCTCGAGCTGTATTGCGCAATATTATGCAAGACTATAAAATAAAACACGATTCAACTCGTTCGTTTAACAAAGGAACAACGCGCGCGCCCCAATGAACACGTGCGGGTCATAAATCAATTTGAAATGTTATTTTCTTTGGCTGCGCTGACATACCGTCTAGATTTATCTCTTAGATTAAATGGTGTACCACTCTGGTCCTCTGGGGGGTTATAATTCATTCAGCTGTCATATCGTTTTTATTGAACGCAGGTGTGACGGACAAGATTCAACTTGAATATGGAGTGTATAATTATTTCCACTAATAAAAGTTCCTCTGCTATTCTGTAAATTGATTTAATTGTGTGCGTTTATTTAAAGGAAAAAAAAATGTTTAAAGAAAATTCTATAACAATTTAAAGAAAAGTGTATTCTTTTAAATGCTCTAAGAGATATTTAATTAAATTCTTGCATTCGGTTTTAGCATTTAAAAATAAAGTTTTTTTTACACAGAAAGGAGTTTTTACCTAGAAATTGCTTTAGAAGGTCGTTCTACAGTAACAAATGTAACCCTATATTGACATAAATAAATGTAAATTTTTGTTAAACTTTATAAGTGACATTAAATTCTGTTACGCTTTGTAATGTATTATTGATTAACTATTGCATTTTGAGATAAAAATTAGAAACAATTTCTTTTTATTTTGTTGTATATGTTTTTTGAACAACATAGCTATAAACTCGTTTCAAAGAAAAGGTTTTTTATGAATTTAAAAGACGGGCAATAAACTCTCCTAGTTCAGCAGAGGAAGATATCGATGTATTTTTATTAATCTTATCTACCCTTTGATAATGACATTTAGTATCGAAACAATTGCAAGGTTAAGATTTTATTAAAAACTTGTGTGTGAAACTTTAATCTTTTGATTTTTATTATATTAATCTTATACGAATATACATTTCAATTAGTAATTTTCTATATTAGACAAAACTGTTATAATACCCCCTATATAGGAAATATTATATCCATATTAGTAATAGTGAAGCTTAACGTAGAATAGATTCTGTTTTTTTTCGCAGGTTAAAATATCTTATTATTATTATAGTCTGCTACTGACATTCACTTTTATTATTATTCATAATTAGAGCCTGGTTATTCTAGTTAATATATATAAGCTTTTAAGTTGGTTAGTTAAAACGGAAAGAGAAATTTTGTTTTTACACAGAAAGGAGTTTTTACCTGGAAATTGCTTAGTGTAGGACTGATCTTATCTTTATCGCCCCTTGATATCTGTTTAACATAGGTACAACTATACCGTTATTATTTTTTCTTCGGGGAGAATTATATGCAATAATAAATCTTAATTAAGGTTTCGCTTGGGAGAATTGTTTTATATGGTCTCTCTGTTTGAAAAAAAAGCTACGGTACTTTAAGGGACCCGTTTTATGATAATTTAATGCATTTATTATCCTTCTGCTCGATACAATAGTTATTAATAGTTTAAAATAATATAAAATATTATTATTAATCACACATAGGACTATTATAAAGGTATATTATACATATATGCCCTGTTCATCTTTGCTTTCAAAATGATTATAAAAGAGTTTTTACGATGGTCAATCCCTTGTCAAGATCAAGATTTAAATCTGTTATAAGCATTTCGTTTTTTAGTTTTCAATATAACACAATAAGATATGGCCTTCTGTCGTTTTATACATATTCTTTGGCAATCTCGTCCTTGCATGATTTTTCACGACAATATAGCATAGTCGGTTAGATTGGTCTCAAGTGTTAATTGACAGCGCAGGTGTCGACCCTTTTTTTAACGATGCTGAACCCTTTTGCTCCGAGGGTAATAAATTTAGATTTTATCTAAAAACAGATGCATTTGCGACAAACGCGTTCATTCCTGTCGATTTAAAAGGTTATAAAAGCTCTGTTGACCCCTTTCGTTTTTAGTTTTGTTCTCGCGTCGTCGGCTACGGTGGTAGTAATAATTATTATTGTTGTTTGCTTCAACTAGGTATGTTAAAATAATCATTATTATTCTTGTGTGCGTGTTAAAATTTTGCTGCTATTTAAGTTCTATCATGTGTGTTAGCAACCGCAGCAGTAGTCAATATGATGATGACGAGCAGTTCTAATTCTTGTTACGACGACGACGACGACTCCTGTAGGATCGAAACCCTAGAAATAGGTAAGTTGTTGTTTAGAAAAAAATTTCAGAGTGATTGTATATATATATATATATATATATATATATATATATATATATATATATATATATATATATGCTAATATAATTTGTGCGTGTGTGTGTGTGTGTGTGTTGCCGTTTAGACCAGGACTTTGCAGATCACGCGTCATCAGCAGCAGCAAGAGCTAAAGGTAATCATATCAACACCAGCAGCAGCAGTCGGAGACGTCAACGACGACGACGACGACAACGTATGCTCCGTCGTACCTTGGCACAAATAAACTTTCTTAGAAACAAATTACAAAAATATTTGAACAATCTACAAATGTTACGAGACGATCTCGACTCATACTGTGTTGTGAATAATTTGACAGATAACATGTTACATTTGTCTATTAAATGTTTATTATAAATTAAATGTAGTCATAACAATATATATTAATAAACATAATTTTTAATTCCTATATGGTTTTATTATTTCTTCTAGAAAAGGTAGTGGAAAGAGTACAGTGTGTATGTGCGCTGGAGAGAGGTAGCAGCAGCAGCAGAACTTGTAGCGGGATGACTGCTGGACAGATTAAAATTGACAGAATTAAATGACATATGCAAAAATGACAAATTTAAAATTGACAGATCACAGTACAGATTCAAATTTAGCGCGCGCGCAAGATGCTGTGATATAAAATGGTTGCCTCTACATCATCATACCGGTAGTAATACAGATTTATCCATGACACGCCCCCTAGTAGTAGTACATAGTCTGCCGGTCATACAGATCCCTTCATGACGCCCTCTCTCTCTTAGCGATACACACTAATTGTAGCATTACGCCCTCTATTGGCAGCACACAGTTTGCCGCTAATACAGATTCCCGTAATGGCGGGCGTGGTAGCCTGGCGCCAGAGCGTGGTAGAATGGAGCCAGACGTTCCAAAATGGCTGCCTTCATCCAATCAGAAGCAAGAGGAGGAGCTACAGGAGTGGGGGTAGCCAATCAGAAGCAGGGGGAGGAGCCTGGTGGGGAAAGGGCGTGTTGCATCCCCTCAAAAACGTCTGCTTCAGGTGTCCTAATACCTACTCATTCGGAAATTTATTTTATATTTTTTTTTAAAATTAAACCAATATTCCAATAATTGCAGTATGAAATAAAACGCATTACGTCATACGCCCTGGAAATGGTCTTACAGTCTCGTTTCGATGTTCAGGACTCGGCTCCTTCGTCGCCTTGTCCGTAACATCTTACTCGACTGTAAAATTCCATTTCCAGGACTTATAACGTAATAGTAATTTACGTTATAAGTCCTGGAAACAGCCAAGACAGCCATAGAAGATAGACCATAGATATATGACAGTAATTCAAGACATTTACAAGAACACCACAATAACAGTCAAATAACGGTCAGAAGAAACCGATCCAATACCGATTCAGAGAGGAGTTCGTCAAGGTGATCCAGTATCACCTAAGTTGTTTATATTAGGATATGAAGGAAAAAGGCAACAATATAAACGGCAAATTTTTAAATATTCTAAAATACACTGATGATACACATCATAATATTTGAAACAAATGGAGACCAACTAGACTTAATGCTCCAAGAAGTAAATGAGGCTTCTAAGAAAACAAAAATTATGACAAACTCCGAAGAGGAAGTGAATATCGAAATAGAACAAAACCGCCCACAGAAAAAAAATGTTTTTGATTAAAAAAATGTCAAACTTTAACAGCTTGTACGTCGTACCAAAAAAATCTTGGACCCTATCGACCGCCAAGGCAATAAAGTTCAGTCCTTTTCCTGTCAAATTTTCAAGACTCTGAGTGCCTACTGGGCCTTTTTTGGCGCAAAGTTATGAATTTTTGAAGTTTACCCTGCATTTTGTCGGGTGTTTTTTCTCTTCTGCCTGCGGCATTATTATCGGTTGAGTTTGAATCTTTTCTTTTCCAAATTCAAAAAATTTTTAAAAATGGTTAATTAATAAAAACGTTTTTTTATTAACGTTCATTTTTTTTAACATGTAACCGCCGACAACGTTACCCGATGTGCAAGTGCCTAAATTAATGTTTTGATTTTTATTTTACTAATGTTGAAATTAATCAGTATCAGAAAGTTATTCAAAGCGTTACAATTCACCAATTAACGGGCATTCAACGTGCACGAATTGTTGCTCTTTTGGAGGTAGGAGATAGCATGCGAAACACACACACGATGTGTAAAATCCGACCGACAACCTCATGGTGCACATCGGGTAACGCTGATGTCGGCGGTTACACGTTAAAAAAATTAAAGTTAATAAAAAAATGCTTTTATTAATTAAAAACATTTTTCAAAATTTTTGAATTTGGGAAAAATGTTCAAACTCAACCGGTAATAATGTCGCTGGCAGAAGACGAAAGACTCCCAACAAAATGCAAGGTAAACTTCAAAAATTCATAAGTTTGTGCCAAAAAATCGTAGGCATTCGAAGTTTTGAAAACTTGACAGAAAAAGGACTAAACTTTATTGCCTTGGCGGTCGATAGCGTGCAAGATTTTTTGGTACGCCGTACAAGCTGTTAAAGTTTGACATTTTTTTAATCAAAAACATTTTTTCTTCTGCGGTCGGTCGCGGAAGGCGAAAAGGCCTTTACGTAACATTCGCTCGCACGGCTTTAAACTAGACACTTTAAACTTTTTAGTACTCAAAGGTTCATCCATTTTCGTCCAAAATCCGCCGAGTTATGACGGTTTGAAGTTTTGGTATTTTTGGTGTGTTTTCAAGTGGTGCGTTTTTTGTTTCCTCGAGTGTAGAAAAAGCAAGAAGAACGAAATTAAGATGGGCTGCTTTTGGCAGATTAAGCTACATACTAAAAAACCGAAAGATACCTCAATACCTTAGAACAAAAACATTCGATATCTGTATACTACCTGTCATGACTAAAAAATCAGTCTGTGAGCAACGATGATAACAACTAAAAAGCTTCCTGGATTTTGAACATTCATTTGTTGTTAAATTTCTAGTAAAAAAGGCATTATAAGTATGTCAACATTGTGAAGTTGGTATTCTTTAAAATATCGTTCTTCACAATATCTGTGGTACTTCTACTTCTACCACGATTGCTGTGTATTGTAACGTTCTTTTTATAATACTAAAGTTGCTGTTTTAATCATTAACAAAAGAAAGTATTTAGACTAACACTAATTACGAACAACTATAAACTATTATTAACAACTTAGACTAATTGATTACACAAATATTTATATACACTGACATTTATTTCAAACATTTATATTAACACTGTTACTTATACTACCTACGATGCGCGTATTAGGTTTAGACTAATTGACCGGACTCCTGCGCGGTGCTTTATATCGTATACCGTATTGAGGACTGCTCGAACGCGCTAGAATTATTCTCGTGCATTATGCGTCATTCCGACGCGAGTTCTGGAATGCTATAGAAAGCTGTCGGTACGGCGAGAACTCTCGCGTGGTTTCCCCGTTCGTCACAGTATGTACTCAGTATTATACCGTGTGTACCAAAATGCTCTTTACATGCAATATCTCCCTTACTTGAAAAGATAAAGAAATCAACCAAAAAATATTATGAATGTCTCAAAATGGTCTTTCAGAAAACATCCTTAAACGCTGGTTGCATAGCAACGTATAGAACATGCCAAATTGTATAATTTTTCAAATTTCACTCTTCTTCAACTTCTTTTTTTTACGGAAATGAATTCTTCACTTCATTCTGCATACGGTAGTATGCTGTACTTAATTATCTAATGTGCATTTAGGGGTTTAAAAAATATTTGCTATAAATTGTACAAACTTATCTTAAACTTAAAGCAAATGCTTAAAATGCCTTCCTGGTGACTCTACACAAGCCTCAAAGCGCCTCAGTAGCTCCCTTGTTGACACGGCTATAATCATAATATTTTAGTGATAGTGAATATGAAGTGTACAATTTATAAAAAATATTTTTTCAACCCCTAAATGCACATTAGATAATTAAGTAAGGCATAATATCGTATGCAGAATGAAGTGAGGAATACGTTTCCGTGGAAAAAACAGATGGTGCAATTTGAAAAATTATTCAATTTGGTATTATCTCTTAAACGTTGCTATGCAATCAGCGTTTAAGGATATTTTCTGAAGGACCATTTTGAGTCATTTACAATAGTTTTGGGTTGATTTTTTTATCTCTTCAAATAAGAAAGATATTGCGTGTAAAGATCATTTTGGGACATTCGGTATGTCCAAATATAGTATGACAAATTAATAATAATGAGACAAACTTTCGTTCATGCAATAATTTAGTAAGGTACTTATCTATAAACACTAAGAAACTTAACAAGAACCGTTCGGTACGTATAACTAGATTAATTATATTAAATCCTTATCCAGACCAATAATTGGTCTGGAATTATTCTGGCAGCAGGGCGCACGTTTTACGATACTGTAGTAATTGCCTACATACTATAATCAGGAAGGCATTGACTATGTAAAGAGGTTGCTATGACAAGATAAAATAACAACTTAATAGATTTCAAATCAACAGAAAATATTTTATTATGTTACTAAAAGATAATAGATAATAATATAATAACAAATAATAATATAATAAAAAATGTCTTTTATTATGGCAACATAAATAGAGGTAAGTATGTACCTCTAACAAAAATAAATACATGCATACATTGTAAGATAAAACGTAAAATACAATTGTACCCGTATCGTCATAATGGGGCGAAGTTCAGATCTATGAAGAATAGATTCAACATAGTCGACTCTTCCACTTAACCCTAATGATAGCTTTCTTTCCAAATATTCTTTTAATAAAAAAAACAAAAGAAAATTTTATAAATATAATGTAGACCTTCAACCGACACCTGAATGTTAAAAAAGTCCTTGTCAAATGTTACCAATATGTTTTTATTGTATTATAATGGAAACTTGCACCAATGGGGCCAAAACACAAATCAATTGCTGTTAATTTGTATATTTGTTTGCACTGAAACAATTTTCTTTATTTTTAAATAAATAAAGAAAAATTCCTACTGGAAAGTGGACTGTCTAAATTCTAGTAGGATCGGCTAAAAGATCATAGTAATCAGTACCATGATGTACGAGGAATGCTCTGCCACGATTCTTTGCTCAAAAACGAACAAATGAAATAATATTTCTATATTGATATTTATAGAAACAATTGATGTAAACAACAACTCTGTGAACTTGATATTGATGGAATTAAAGTGTTATAAATTTTGTCTCATTTACATACGATCGTATCAAATATTTACAATATTCCCACTTTTCTAAATAATCCATAAAAAACAATACTTAAACGGCAAGTTTTGTAAGTTCGTTTCACATAGCGCTCCAAAAACACGGAATATTTAATTTACTCGTTCTATTCTGAATTATTAATGTCGTTGAGTAGGAGTGGAGATATGTTTATGTGTATGTACATTTCATCGTCTATGCATAACAAATGCTTCCTTCTGATGACTTAAGTCTTTAGCGGACGCAATCTAATTCGAATGCAGAGGCGGGCTACAACTAATGATATTTTATATGAAGGAAACCCAGTCGTTAGCTGTATGTCATAACTGGCTGATTCTTTCGAAAACAAACCTGATATTATAGCGGAAGCAGGACATTTCCACGTAATAGATCTTTTTAAAATATAACAAAATATTCACTGAAAGTTTACTACTGCTGGACGGTATGCGATATGAACCGATTTATGGAGGGTAACTTGGAAATGATGCGCCGAAGATTTAAACTTTATAAACAATTAGTATAAGACATTCAATAAACCATTAATCATTTGTCTTTATTGGTTAGCTGTAACAGCTATGTGACATTATTTTATATATCTCAGTCCATTTCGTAGTTCGTAATTTAAAAGTAGCTAAAAACTAAGGGACCTACAGACTAAAAGTGGCGATAATATTCGCATGCGGCGCGTTGCAAAATTTTTACGGAGCGTCAGTGCGAACAGCGGTAACACCTTGTTTTTATTGTTGAAATGTACACTTTATCAGACGAAGAAGAGGCTATTTTTTATTTACCTTGCAGGTTGAATAAAATGCCAAATTAGTATTATTTTTACCAAAACTTTTAATAACGATTATTCTTATTATTATAGTGTTTTATTGAGATAAATAAAACACGATAATAAGTTAGAAAAAAACAAGTGGGTCCATGGCATTAATTTAGAATGACTAACATACGGCGAATTTCATACCTTGATGCCAGAATGACTAGTGCATGTTTTGATGAAGTTCTAGACCTCATCACAGGTGACATTCGAAAATATGACACAAATTATCGCGAATTGTATAGTTTCTTCTTCTAACTATTTATTACGAAATTATATGTTTAAACATATGAATCAAATGATATTACAAAATTGGAAACTGAATTTGCCCCTGAGGCAGCAGACTCAGAAATAGTTTAAGCGTCAGTAAGCTACTTATTTACAATTTCAGGTCTTGAGAGAGTATTGTTTTGTAATGATAAAGCTAGTTCCTCTTGATGTAGAAGTTTTTTCTCTATGATGACTTGGGCAATTTTCATTTTCGTTATGACCTGTCCTCGTAGAGAGAAAGTTTTGATGGTTTTAGCATGCGCTAAGAAGATACAATCTATTTCGTCATATTCCGTTTTCCTTTTAGTTTCAAAATATTTAATCATATCACCAACAGATGACGAGGGTTAAGAGACAACTTTTTCTCTTTCTGTTTCCTTCGTTGGGGCTTTAGTAGTAGTTGGTGTTGCAACACCTTCCAATACTTGTGCTGAATGGTGACTGGCTGCTATTAATAACTTGTGGATAAGTATCACGCGGTTCTATAGCTGCTGTATCTTCCGTAGAATTGTCTTCTGAATTTAATTGAGTATTTTCAACTTCAAAATCATCATCCATACTGACATCTGCACTCTGAGAAGTACTTGGTACAGAAGTAATTTCACTCACGTTGGAGATGATTTCGTTAATATATTTCGCATATGTATCCCTTAATTTTCACCTAAGTTATTCACCTGAAACAAAAATGTATGTTTTCATATTTCTGGCTACTGGTGATACTTTCAACTTTCTGGTGATACTTTTGGTGATGCTCCTACTCATGTGTAGGAGATTAGAAGATATATATTTACCAGAACTTACGCCCGAAATTTGGAAGCAGTCTGCAGAAGGGTAATTTCATAACTGCATTGGCAGTATAAATGGCAAACATGTTACTATAAAGTGTACAGACAAAATTGCATCTAATTACTGGTGGTAAGCTGGCGGAAAAAGCTCTTTCAACAGCGAACTGAATTATCCACGAATAAAAACGCTACAACCGCTTAGACGCGACAAGAGTGGTGTCGCACAGGTCTGTGCTTGTTTGTAAACCGCCAAGTGCATACAGCGCTGCGAATTTATCGCAGCGAAATATTCGCAGCATCAGCGGATTGGGGAGATTTAGAGCCCGGTCAGACGAGCGACTCTTAGTCGCTTTGTCGCTGCGACTAAAAAGTCGTTCAAAATAGAACAACAGTATTTAAACGGAACCGGCCACACGAGCGACTGTTTGGAAGCTGCGACAAAAAAGATGCAACATGTTCCATTCTAGTCGCTGATGCTGGCGATTAAATTGACGCTAGCGACTAATGGAACACACGGTCTCATACGTATGCGGACAGACGGGCGACTATTTTGTCGCAACTACCCTCAGCAGTTCTCGTATTTTTGTCGTTATTTTGTATTTTTTTGGACAAAATTTGGTAGAATGACAGAAATGAACACGGAAGCATTGATAATCGAAGTGTAAAAACGGACAGGTGTATTAAGGTGTGTTTGTATGATTAGAACAATAATAAATGGTTAAAAATACAGTAGAATCTCGTTATAATTCGAATTCGAAGGGAGTTAATAAACTTAATTAATAAATATTCGAATTGAGAATTTTGTGAAAATGAATAAATGGATCACTAATGTCTAAGCTAAAAACTTAATTTTCTATAATCGGCGTTATTTATCTTCTTTACATCGTTTATTTTAAATAAATATACATATATATCTGTTGTAGATGTATTAATTTATCACAATTATGAGTACTTGCAGTCCACGCGTTCCTTAGTATAATTTACTAAAGCTGTTTTTTATTTCAAAGGCCTTTAGGAGACGGAAGGTTAAAAAATAATTCTTAACTCTTCGGTTGACTAATATTTTGATTTATTCTAACGTTAACTGCTGATGATTCGGGCCGTTTACCGACTCATTATCAAAGTTAAAATACACCACCAATTACGATTATGAAATTGGACAATAGAAAAGAAAATTCGCTATCATTTCTTAAGTCACTATATATTTTATGAAACTGTCCCTTTCGTAGCCCTTGACAAGAAGAAGCGAAATCATATAAGCTCCACAAAATTCATTTTTTAGACCAAAAATTGGACAGGGAAGTCTCGTGTTACAAGCGATTTTTTAGTAGCAGCTACATATTTGTCGCTCGTGTGGTTGGGTACGCGATTAATCGCAAGAAGCCGCGCTGCGACTAGCGATTTTTCTGTCGCGCGTCTAAAAGTCGCTCGTCTGGCCGGGCTCTTAGTGTTAGTCTGTGCGACCTTGTAAAGGTGAACTAGCTCCAGATTTTGTTTGATTTTTCTTACGCGTTTAACTTTATATTATCAACTCACTAAACCGTATCATAGTTAGTTATATTGAACCATTATCCAAGAAGAATTTATTGAAAAATGAACAATTAGTTTGTTATTAGATGCAAGCGGTAGGAATAGCGAGTTTAAAAAAAGTGTCAACGAGATTTAACAGATTTGAACCAACAACCATTTTGGTTTCAAAAGCTGTCATTGGTAGTAACAATGGCTAAAGCTAGGGTTTCTGGGTCTCAACAATTTTTCTATTCTCGACTCCAGACTTTTTTTGTAATGTCTCGGGAATCCCGGGTAATAATTTTGCATAAGTATATATTATTATTATTATATTAAATTATTATATTACATATAAAATTATTATACATAATCAAAATCAAATAAGCCTACATTAGCCAATACATAAATAGGTTCACCTGTCATAAAATTCTTTCTTTTTTCTCTTCTACGCCACAACCTTTCATGTTGTATTGTATGTTGTTGTTCATTTAGTGTTGTATTGTTTGCCGGCAAGTTTTAAGTCATTTATAACTTTAACAAAACATTCCTCCTAAATATAAGAATGATTTAACCATGCAAGTATTATTTCAAATATTCATTTGAAGTTATATGTTGAATGCAGAAGTTGGTTTATTGTGGTTATAAATACTTCAATATGAATTTAATTAATTAAATAAAAACATTTTGTTTAGTTCTTTAGGAAGATTGCTCTTTAAAAATATTAGTACCTGTTTATAAATAATAAGATAGAAAATTCCGGATTAAAACCTTTTTGAATATAATTGAATAGAAAGTACAGCTTACTTACTGAATGGCTTGGCCAGGTATAGTACTATCAGTGCAGTTAGTGCAAAATAAATTAGTTAATTAATTATTTCAAACTAATAACCTCTATTTTTTAGGAATAACCGAGAAAACTACGAGAAGAATTCTATTCCAGGTAAGTACGAAACTCTAGCAAAAGATCCAATTCACTAACGCTAATACATAATAATTTTTTTAGCTATTAAAAGAGTGGAAAACAAAAGATGCCAACTCATCACTACAGTTCTAGCAATGCAAGAAGGGTTGCCTACACCGTCAGCATTTTATTATTTTGAAATATTTTAATAAAGACAATATTGGAAAAATATTTTATTGCTTTCGTAATATTTATTATAAGCTCAAATTAGTACGTCAATTTATTGGTAATTAATTTAAGTTAATTCTACTTGCAAAAACGAACCGTTACAGTACCTAACAGAAGCTACTTACCGAAGGTAATCCCTTCCCCTGTATTGATTGTTTATAGACAAGTTGTGCGTAATTTGTATGTCTTTGAAATGGTTGTTTACTAGTTTCTTTCAAAAAAACTGGCTAAGAAAATCAACTGGGTAAGGCGACACTCTTGTTCAGAACTACATTTTTGAACTGATAATTTGCTCAAGAAACTGAAATCAATAAAACCTTAGTAAGAATTTTAATTCAATATCTTATATACAAAAGTTCAGCGTCTCGAATTATTTTTCTCGGGACTCGAGACAACAGAAAATTTCCGTTATGAGTTTCTAGAAGAAGCAAGAAACAGGCAATCCTGATATTCGTAGATGACCTTATTTCTTCTCTGGATCATCTGCGGAAACGAAACTGGCAACTCCAGCCAGCCTTCTATGAAACTATAATAGTGTCACCTAATCAACTAGCTAATCATATAGTTGCTAAGCCACGAGCGCCAGCTGACAAGGAACACAGTAAACCATAAAACGTGAATTGAAATCTCTTAATGTTTTAAATTATGCAAGTTATTCTAGACCTTTCATTTAACTAGACACACAAAGCAATGATCAAAGCAATCTGACTTACATTCTTTAAAACGAAGATATAAAACCTGAAAATGCCCCGCAAAGCTATTGACTCATAGCTCTACTAACATGTGCTTAGTATAAACTTTTGGAAGAACTTATTGATAACTGCATTAATAATAGAATTTTGATCCACATGCCACTAGAGGAGGCGGGATTATACATAGCTGCTGTACTGGTGTCCATGTGGTATCTTTAACAACACATGTAGAAGTATGATTCCAGAAACAGTTGAAAACTACCGTCGTGTTTGTACTTGTCAGCTGCATTTGACACCATCCGGAACGAAGGATCTATGTCCAAACTAGTTTAGATAATCCCATGCAAGATAATTGGAAGTCTAACAAATAATATGCTTTGTAAGAGATAGTTCCAAGTCGAGCTAGGAGACCAGAAAAGCGATGTACGTTTACTTAATACCGGTTTTTTTCTAGGTTCTGTTTTATCACCATTATTACTTAACTTAATACTTAAGGTAGAAAGTCACCCAAACCTTACAACTCAAGAATTACATAATTTAAGTATATTTGTTAAATTCAATGTTGCTCTTTCGATTAATATCCGAAAAACGGCATTTCACCACGTATATACCGAGAAAACGATTAACAAAGTTGCAGTCAAATACATTGATGTATATGGGTTTACACAGTATGCCCAAGAACAACTTGAAAGTTTTATATTTAAACAACTCACAATGTATATGAAAAACTATGTAACAATAGTTTAGAAATTATATTTTATATTGACGTTAAAAAACTGCAGTTTACCTCTTAGTTATTGAGATATTTCGATTATAAACTTGTATTCCAGCTGTAACCGGAAACTGATGACTTAAGTCCCTGCACATGCAAAACCCTATTATATGATCTGGCAACGTTGCTTCGCGCGGAAATTCAAATTTGATATGTTAGGTGAATTTATGTTGGTATTTTTTATATTACTTGAAAATAATGACATACGTAAATAAATTAAATAGATGAAATCAAATATAATAAACAAAATTGAATGAAATAAAATGAAAATTGTATTAACATTGATCTTTCTCATTAGTTGTACGTGATCCCAGACGTGGTTCGGCGATGTGGTCGCAGACTACTGAGTGCGTGCTCTATATTAAAGAGACACTTTGACACTGGACAAATCAGTCTAATTTTTGATTAATAAGTGAGTCAATATGAAGTTCATTAGTAACCGTTTATATGTGTATAAAAAGGATCGAAGTTCTGTACTGCAATATTGAAAAACAGTGATAAACTTACAACGTCCTTTTTATTGTTAGTTCCCGCTCTTGAAGCAAAGCTTTCTGGAAGCTTTTTCTCGCTACTTGACTTCTCTATAATATCCCCTGCTTGCTTCAACGTTGTTTTGCTCACAGCAGACATGTCAAGTGATGTGAGAATCGCGTTGATTTGACTTGCCCCAATACCGGCATCGATCATCGTTGAAGATCAATTTTTGATTAATTAATGTTATACACAAAAAAATATAATGATAATAGGAAATAGTATTAAGAATCTTCTACCTGCTGCAAGTTTTATATTCAAAACATGACGTTTTGTAGAATCATCATTGTATGTTTCTGATCTGTGAACGTATTTGACAACTTGGCAAGAAGAGCAGCGAATCGACCAAATTGAAGCTATACCACACACTTGTTCTTTTATGATGTCATCAAACAATAATTTTTGGTCACAATCATGCGCAGCAGTCAATAATTTTTACCAACTCTAACCTCACTTTGGTTTTACGTCAAATACTGATCGTACATTGCGTTGCCAAATCTTACGCATCAACGTATACTACGTTAGTAAAGCGAACAACGATGTTATCATTATTAATTTGTTTTCTGGTTTAAAATGGCAATTTTTGTGTGCTAAACAACAAATAAATAATTTTTTAATTTTCTATAATGTTCATATGTGAATTAAAATTTGTTGATTTTATTCATATACAGCAGCTAGCTTGACTTTAGATTTGGGTGACTTTCTACCTTAATACTTAACTTAATTTTAATCTAATTTATTTAAATCTTCTGAGAAGTACTTTATGTCCAAGCGAAAAAATGGACTATTATGTATAATAGGGAGAAGAAGTGCATACGTCATACCGTGCCTGACGTCATAATTCTTTCCTCGCAACGCGCATGTACTTCAATAAGGCACATTATATTTTCATTTCTGATTATTGATAGTGTTAAAAAGGATGTTTACAAGCTATAAAAACACTTACCCAATGGCTTTCACCCATTGTTGTTTCAATATTTTATTTGTGATAGTACCTATCTATTATTTTAACCTCACAAAGTAGCGTCACGTTTTCTCTTCCAACTGTCAACAGTGTCAAAACTGTCAAACAAACGGTTTACAGCGAAGTAGAGCGATGCGAACATGCGCGTTGCGAGGAAAGAATTATGACGTCAGGCACGGTATGACGTATGCACTTCTTCTCCCTATTAATTAAATTTGACAATCTAAATCTTTTGTCGAAACTTCTTTATTACAAAATCTTCTATGAACAGACCTTACTTAGTTTTTGTTTTTCTTTAATTTTGAAACAGATCTTTTTCAAGTAAAGCCTTTTGGCGAAGTTTCATTGTTTAACCTTTTCATAATAATGGATATGAACATTTCTGCTATTTAAATAAACCAAATATTTCTAATTGCACTCAACTAACATTAATTGGCTAGTAGTATGCCATTTGAATTACTTGTACTAATGGTATATCAATAACTAATAAGCGTTCCATTTTCATCCCGTATACATGATAATGTTATTTTAAAGCTGCAACATCAAAGACAGGTCAATACCTACCCATTACGGAAGCGTGATACCTACGTAATACCTGATAATACCTACATATTTTAGATCGGAGGTAAATAATGGCTCCAGTGATATACGATATTGTATTTAGAACGTCTTGAATATTTCTTATATGAACATAATAAATATCTGAATAAATACTCTTTTTTTGCTCCAACAAAATAGGCAGAATTTCAATTTAGATGCCAATATAATCAGAGTCTGCAGAGAGATGATAATCTAAACATTTTATCAGTTGTTTAAACATGTATAGGACGAAATTCTAAAAAGGTTTTCGTAATTTAATCTTGAGCATGGCAACCATTGTTACTTTTTATAAACCCTTTAGAAGTAAAATTAATTTTCATACTAATTTTAACATTAGACTGTGGAGTTGTGCACGTTCAATGTTTAGAGTATCTACATAAATAATACTAATGGCATTACATCATTAAGAGGTGTTTTAACACGTTGCTGTGGTTTTAGATACAACATTTAGATACGTAGCTGTACTGAGTTTGGTGCAAGCAATTATAAAAATAAAACTCATTAAATAGTATTAATAACTTTTGATGAGAAATAAAAACATCAAAGAATAGATTCCCTGCTTTAAAATGCTGTTTCTAACGTTGCAAGTTTCAAACGTTGTCTTTCTCACTCTTTCTTTAACATACTTATTTTAAAACAGCAATTGCCTGTGGCAATAAATGATTATTATTAGTAAAGATGGCACTCAGGTTTACGACAAGTCACCAAACATGAAATACCTTGATGAAAGGCTTCATTACAGCGTCATGTCATAGTTGAACTCGGTACTGTTGTGAACGACTCACAACTCATATATTTTTGCATAGATACGAAATGGTACTAGGCAACGCGTATCAATAAACTAAGAAGAGTCAAATAAATAATTCATAGAAGTAAACTTGTGTTTTATTATCCTTCTACGAGAATTAATGAATATAGCCCTAACACTTCACCCCATAGTGTTAAACGCGCTATAAATAGTGACCCCACGTTCCTGAAGAAGAATTTGGCAATATTGGTCTTTACCTGCTGCATTGAATTCTCCAGGTGAACCACATCTAGTTGCTCCTGCGTTATCTGTCATCAGCTGCTACTCGACTCCTGTCATCGTAAGATCCTGCTACCTGCTTTGCTTGCGTGACTTGTCGTGGCTGGCTGAAGGTGACCGTTGGAACCGGAACTAGTGTTCCTTTCTGATCCGATAAGTTCAAATCATTTTATTTACTTAATGATATTTCAAATGGAGGCTGTCAAAGTTCCATTTCCAGTTTTTACGAGTAACGATATCGACCTGTATTTTATTTTGGTAGAAAGATACTTTACTCGTATGCTGATCACATATGCTGATCGATGAACTCGACAAATATAACTTATTAACACTAAACTTACCTTTCGACGTTTTAGGCGCTCATCGCAACTTGACCATTAAAACTCCTAGACAAGAACCATACACTACCTTGAAACGGGCAGTAATAAAATCTATTATAGGCCCAAAAGAATCTCGCATTAATAATCTTTTGGAGACTCTTCAATTCTCTGGTAGTGTCAAAGAATTGCTTTTTAACATTCAGAAGTTAGCTATCGATCTTGATCTAACTGAAGAATTAACCAAGGATTTTTTAATAGCTAAGCTACCAACAGAACTTAAAGTTCAGTCTTTCAATTTCAATGACTTGCCATTAATATCCTTTGTAGAAAAATTAGATTTAATTTATTCTATGCAAAAGGCACCACAACCTTTAATTACTACTGCATTAGAAGCGAAACTAAACAGTTTGACGACCAATCTTACAACCATTTCCAATGAGCTTTCTACTATGCACAAACGGCAGTCCACTATGACTTCCAGCATCTCTCCGAACCCCCAAAATCTTCAGCATTTCAATAAACGGCGTTCGATGCCTTCGGGCAATACTAATTCCCAATTACAACCGTGTTATTTTCACAAACGCTTTCAAAATAATGCACGTAATTGTACGGGAAATTGTTCATACCAAACAAAAAAACTGACTTCGCACTCTCCTGGCCTCCAGGGAGGGCCATGCAGGGTTAATTCAATCCCTCCAACTTCTAATTTAATATTTTTACAAGACCTAACCTACAAAATTAATTTTGTGGTTGACAGCGGTGCAGGTTTTTCCATTTTACCAACCCACATTGCAGTTTCCTGTAACAAAAAAATCACGCCTGCCAACATTACATTTTTGGCCGTGAACGACACGTCAATTCCTGTGACAGGTATTATAACTTTGAGGTTACATTTCCAAATTCCTGGCCTACCGCCATGCACCTGGAAATTTTATGTTGCTAACATATCAACAGCCATTCTAGGCCTGGATTTTTTACAGCAGCACAACCTAACTATTGACTGCTTTTCTCGACGAGTCATTTGCACAGCAGATGTCAAGCTCGCACGAAACCGCAGCCAAGGTTGTCAATTTCCAGCTCCAACAGTGAATCCTCTCACTAACTGCTCTTCTCAGCGGGTCATTTGCACGGTAGATGTCCAGCCCGCCCGAACTCGCGGTCGAGGTTCCACAACCCTCCCAGTTAAGACTGACTGCTCTTCTCAACGGGTCATTTGCACAGCAGATGTTCAGCCAGCCCGAATTAGCAGTCGAGGTTCAACGACCCACCAAGTTAAGACTGGTACTAAACGAAAAATATTTTCCGCACAGGCTAATGTTTTGATTCCTCCTTCCGAGTCAATCGTTACTCCTGCGATTTCTTCCCCTCTTCTTCCCTTACCTTCAAACATTAACGTACACTCTTCAGGTACTGTTAACAACATGTCTAGCGATCTTGATGTTTATAGCAAGATGCTAAACACACACTTCCCAGAGCTTTTACGTAAGTTCGACTATCATCAACCAGTAAAATATACTGTAGTCCATCACATTGACACGACCGGACCCCCAGTTAAAGCACGCTGTCGCAAACTGAACCCTAATCATCTTTCTTTTCTAGAAGATCAACTTAATGAGCTCTTGGACGCTGACGTAGTACAGCGGTCATCATCTAGCCAATTCACATCGTCGGAAAGCGAGCAGTAGGCGCAGCAGAGGCACTACCTCCTGGTAACGACCAAGACATCTCAGCCCGCATCGCCCAAACAGACAGTTATCGCTTGGTTGGCGATTATAGAAAACTTAATGCAATGACAGTACCAGACTGTTATCCAATTCCTTTTTTAACGGATTTTACAAGAAAACTTGCTGGTGCAACCATATTCTCGAAGCTAGACCTCAAAAAGGCCTTATTCGCTTTACCAATAGCGGCAGAGGACATTCACAAGACTGCTATTATCACACCTCTGGGACTCTTTGAGTTCAAACGGATGTGTTTCGGACTACGGAATGCAGCCAGCACTTGGAGTCGTTTCATGAACACTGTGTTATCAGGGCTCCCATTTTGTTTTTCTTATCTAGATGATATATTAGTCTTTAGTGCTGATTCGCAGCAACATATTGAACATTTACACCAAGTGTTTTCCCGATTAAAAGACAATGGCCTAATTATAAACCTACCAAAGTGTCACTTTGGAGTCAATGAGCTCGATTTTTTAGGACATCACGTTAATACACGCGGTATCAAACCAATGGCTTCCAAAGTCCAAGCTATAATTGATTACCCATTGCCTTCAAGTCAGAAAGCACTCCGCAATTTCATTGGTTTAATTTCGTATTACCATAAATTTGTACCAAACTGTGCGAAAACTTTGGCACCGTTAAACTCTATTGTTACTCCTGGTAAAGCTTCGCTAAAGCCAGTCCAGTTAAATCATAAACAAATAGAAGTCTTTAGGCACGCGAAGAATGCTTTCATTACCGCTATTTTATTGGTACATCCGCGAATTAATAACCCTATCAGTATAGCTGCAGACAGTTCGTCTTCCACTATAGCTGGAGTATTACAATCTATTGTAGAACCAGATGAACGTTTTACTAAGGTCCATCTCGACCTAGTACACCTTCCTTCTTCGGGAGGTTATAAATTCCTCCTTACCATTATTGACCGCTACAGTCGGTGGCCAGAAGCCATTCCTCTGAAGGATTCTTCCGTGGAGTCAGTAATCACTGCATTTGTCGACACGTGGGTGTCCCGCTTTGGAATTCCCAAGTAACTCACCACGAACAATGCAAGAATATTCCTTTCGCATGCATGGATCAACTTCATGGCCATGTTAGGAATTAAACACGTCAAATGCACGGCCTTCCATCCGATTAGTCAAGGCGTTATCGAACGTTTTAATCGGACATTCAAGCAATCCATTCAAACCACAGGAACTTCCTCTTGGTTAACAAATCTTCCTTGGATTCTCTTGAGCTTACGTGCAACCCTGAAATCACAAGTTAATGTTTCTCCTGCAGA
Source organism: Agrypnus murinus (assembly GCA_929113105.1). NCBI lineage: Eukaryota > Metazoa > Arthropoda > Insecta > Coleoptera > Elateridae > Agrypnus > Agrypnus murinus. The sequence goes on from OV816025.1 coordinate 103,421,245, forward strand.
AATCTTGTATGCTACACCTTTACGACTACCTGGTCTGATTTCTTCGAAGAAGAACAACTGGCTAACGACATGAACCTCCCTAATTTCATAGCCAATCTCAAACGTCGTATGAGGAAGCAGAAGTATTTTTTTACAAAAACGTTTTCCAGTCAGTCCTTCGTCCCCAGAGACTTGACCAACTGCACACACGTATACGTTCGTAATGACACGCACACTCTGGGCATGAAAGACAGTTATTTAGGCCCCTATAAAGTGTTAGAACGGACAGTTAAATACGCCACTCTAGAAAATCACACTGGCCCTATCTCTTTAGATAGGCTAAAGCCTGCATATTTTTTAGATTAGTTACTTTATAATGTTAAGCCAACAATAAGCTGATTTCAAATGCTACGCGAAGGCATCTTTTGAAAACCTTTTACATGTTGACTTTAAAAATTTGAACACTTTTCTGTTTTTTCTTTCTGTTTACAGGTTCCAAGAGTTGCCGTCGCAAGTTCCGTAGTGTTATTTAGCTTAACTTTTTTTATTGTAACTACCTATACTGCCTAGTAGAGTTTTTGTAGCTGGAGAATTTTACAACTTTGTTCAAGTTCCCTTAAAATACTCCATTTTTTCTCTAAAATACCATTCCGTATTTTTTTCTTTTTCATGTGTGTAATACCCACGTTTCCGATCGGGCGGGGTAATGTTGTGAACGACTCATAACTCATATATTTTTGCATAGATACGAAATGGTACTAGGCAACGCGTATCAATAAACTAAGAAGAGTCAAATAAATAATTCATAGAAGTAAACTTGTGTTTTATTATCCTTCTACGAGAATTAATGAATATAACCCTAACACTTCACCCCACAGTGTTAAACGCGCTATAGTACCACAGTATAAGAACATACAGTAATGTGACTCTCGCAAATAATTTCCATCCACCACACCACAAGCTGGCATGTGTCGGTAGTACGTAGACAGCAGTTCTGTTTAAAATACGCGACAGAACGTATCGAATTAGCCAGGGCCGGATAACCCACAATTGTGTAGTGCTAGTGCCCAGTAGTAAACAATGAATAGACACAGTCGTTGTGCCGCCAAAGGTTGTATAAATACGTCGGAAAAAACTACAATTAGTTTTTTCATGTTTCCGGTGGATAATCACCGGTAAGTGTTATTTTTCCTATATACTATTATTTTTTAATAAATACGCTGGTAAAAACAATGCCGTATTTAAGAATTCACTTTTGTATATATTTGCCAATTGCTTAAAATTGAATTGCTAACACGTAATAGAACAAATAAGCGATTACGAAATCCTACCTAATACAATTTTCAACAGTGAAGAATCTCGGCCAACGCCTTATCAACAGGTGTGAAACACATCGTCTTTTGTTACTTTCGGCTGTTAAAAAAAGTCAAAGCGTGCGTTAGGATTGTACTTTTTAGCATTTCGTTTGTCATTGTGTCTTTAATTTAATATGGATGAAAATAAATTTTATGATTATTAATTATTATTATTATAGTGTAAATTGATTTCATCTCCCCTATTTTGTACGTATGTGATTTCGGTGACTAGATTCTCCATTTGTTTGTTGAACAGGTATTCAAATTGTATACAGCTATGCATTTGTTCGTAATTATTTCTAAATAAAATGAAATGACTATTGCAGCGCAAGAATATGGTTACTGGCTTGAAAGAATAATGTAACTTTAGTTGGTAATTAACGATGTAACAAGAAACAACTCTTTTAACTTAGTTTAATAAATGTATTGAATATCTAAATTGATTATCGTTTTATTTATTAGATTCGATAAGTAAAACTTCAATCAAGTGGTTCACTACACATAATTCTATTTCATATTTTACTATACTATTATATAACAAGAGATTTTGTTTACATATTTGCTCGACACAATTTTACTCTGCGTTTTATTTACCGGCATTCGTAGGCGATGTCGACCGATAAACTTCGGTGCACTGCTTCGTTTATGGGCGTGATATTCGAAGGTGGATTAATGAAATGAATGGTGTAGCACTCAAGTAAACTACTGATTGTTATATATATTGTGTCGGCACTCTGCCCGTCTCTTGTATGTAATATAAAATATACCATTAATTAAACACATAAAGGTAATTCAATAAGCACCTATGTCTAATTTTTGTTTGTTCTAACAAAACTATTGAAAATCGATTTTATAAGATTGCAAGAAGGTTTTAAAAACTTTTTTATCTCTACTTTTCATATTCGTCTGCTTTTTCAGGGAAACAACGGTACTTTTCTTCTCTAGGAAAGGTGACAAAGAGGATACTCTTCCTTCTTAGGAAGACAAAGTACGAAATACTATCTATCTATCTTGGACATACTAAAAGATTGCCAATTTTATCTAAAGATCTTGAAAATATTGTAAATGATGAAATTTTCTTTATTTTTACGACTACACTACAGGGGAACCAACAGATACGGTCATATCGTCGACGTTAATGCATCCCGGCGTAACTGTTTTTTAGAAACTTTACAAGAGCGCTGTTTAAATGCTTATAAAAACTTTATTACAGATGATATGAACTTAATTCTCTGAAATTTTGTAGCTAGAATGTTGCTAGTTACAATATTTCAGAGAATTCATCATGCCATCTGCAATAAGGTTTTTATAAGCATTTAAACCGCGCTCATGTAAAATTGCTAAAAAGTAGTTCCGCCAGTATGCATCAACAGCGACGATATGTTCCCCATCTAACATCCAACACAAATACACACACCCATAGTTAATGTGGCGGAATTTTCCAATTCGAAAAATCCCACCGTCCCAAATGCAACTCGAACCTACGACCCGTGGAACACGATCTATGCTCTAATGCTAGTCGTCCACCGCCGCGCTGGTCCAATTAATTATTTAAATACATTCTTATTACGTCTTGCTGTCATACTGATTAGTTGGTACAGTTAGTTGAAGGCGATGCTAGTTATTGTAACTTGTTTTACTAGTTACAATCATATCTCTCATTCGCTCTATGCCATCTACAGGGTGCCTTACACCAAACTTGACCAGTGTATATGGCATTTGGAGTAAAAAGTCTTAATAAAATTTTTTGGATCAAGAAAGTAAAGACTTTGAGTAAGTTTAGCTAACATTTTTAGAAAAGCAATTCAATATCAGTGTTAAATGATTTAACATTCATTCATGAAATATCTCAACAAGGGCTGTAGTGCTAGATCTGCGTATTAGCGAGTGATACAAACATGATGATGAATTGTAATTAATACCAATATGTAACTAAACGAAAATGGATACTTATAATATTTATTTTTTACAGATTAATGTACTATGCAGCCTCAACTTTCAAGAGCAAAGATTGGGTAAGAAATGTTGGAAAATTAAAGGTCATACTAGCTGCCGAACAGGACAAAACGTCAATGTTAGATTATTTTTAACTTTTTGTGTTTATTGTTAAAATAAAGAAATAAATTTGGTAATAAGATGTTAGTAAATTCATACGTGCGAACTTCTTAATAGTACTCCTTTATAGTGGTAATTGTAAACGGTACCCAGAAACGAAGATACACGAATTACACAGATTTATTCAAAATAATTTAAAACACCTCAAATGATTGATAAAGAAATTAAAAGTAATTAATCCCATTAAATTATCTACGAATGTAATAATGTAATCTATAATAAAAGTCTTTAAAACGTCTTTAAAGTGAAAAGCTAATTATTATAAGTGAAACTTTTTGCACAAAATAAAAGAGGACCCACCCGCAGGATCTCCCAATCACGTAACACTGTGTAAAAGAACTAACAGATTAAAAGAACTTCCAATAGTAACAAATAAGAAATATTATTTTGACCCAACTAACCTAGTCAGCCAATAAATACTAGGAGTATCTCACAAATGATAATATAGTACAAAAAGCGCAAACATAATTTATCAAGGCAAACATGTCACAGCAATCAATCAGATGGACATAACAGGACAAAGTATAATAGACATCAAAAAATAATAAAGTACCTTAAAGATCAAGTCATTGGAGAATTTGAAACAGCACTAAAAGGTGGTAAAATCAGAATTAATTTATATACGTTAGAAGACTATAAGAAAGTGACGAGATTAAATACAGATAATAACCTTAACTTTCACCAAACCCCACAAAAAATCAATTATCAGTTATAATTCGCAATCTCCTGGTCTCAGTTACTAAAGCAGAAAACAGAAATACTCGAAGAATTAAATATCCGGTGATACAGGTAGTATGGTAGTTTATAATAAAGACAAGAAACCAATGCCAATATGTGGTGGACCTAGATAATACCGATAATGCCAAAGAAATCATGAATTTAAAGAAAATACAGTACAGTCTACAGTATAACAGAAATGGGCCCAGAAGAAGATGAAAAGATATTCCCCAATGGAAAGAGTGCCAACGAAATGGTCACACACGAAATTACTGCCAAATGGAACCCCGATGTGTTAAATGCACGGATAACCAAGACTGCACTAAATGCACGAAAAAACAAAAAGCACAACCGCAGCGTGTAAACTGTGGAAAGTATCATCCCGTCAACTTCAACGGATGCAGTTTCTTTTAAAAAAGTTAGTCGTCAGTTAAAATACAAAGATCCAGAACAAGCTACAGTCGAAACTAGATACAATACTAGCCAGAATAGTTATCAGCAAAGTCAGCAAGATGAACAAGTTTATGATAGATCCGTTTCTTAGACTTCGAACTAATCTAAATAGACTCAAATACACAAATAAGCAAGAACACCAGATTTGCTAATCATGATCAAAACAAAAATAATTAAGTTAATATTATCACACCTCAACAAAATTATGCTTTTTCTTATAAATGTAATTTCTATATTATCCTCCAATGGAAATAAATAGAAAACACAATTTAACTGTCCCAAACTGGAATGTTGACGAAATAAAAAGACAGCGTGCTAACTTTTTGGGATTCCTAGCGAGACACAACTTGGATGCGATATGTATTGCCGCAACACATCTTATCTACACAGAAACATTTAAAGTGCCAGGAATGATATATAAGAAGTATATTTAAGTAGAACAGACAGAGATACAACAACTGCCTTAGGAGGCATGGCAATTATAATTAAACGTAAGTTAGCTCATTATTCTCTATTTCAGAATTACGAAAACAATCAAACAAGGTTTCGTGAACAAGGTATATGCAGTTGTTTGTTCATTGATCTTCAAAATTCCTTTAACATGGTATATGATGATAGATGTTGATATAAAATAATCAAACTGGGACTCCCAGACTACCTCATTGACGTCACAACTTCAATTATTACATTTAGAACATTATTTCGCTGTTCGGGTGTATGCTATTCTATCCACCAAAAAAGTAATAAAAGCGGGGGAGCCGCAGGGAAGTATACTCGGACCAACTCCGTTTAACCGATATACCTATGTTCTACAAATCACATATACAGTAAAACCTGTAAATCTGACCACCTGTTTAAACTGACCCTCTGGTCATATTGCCCACTTTTTTCAGTCCCTCCAAAAATCCCATTATTTTAATGTAATTTATATTGTATAAACTGACCACTTCTCTTTTGTGACCATTGACCACATTTACCTTGAATATTTGTTTAAAAATGTTTGTGTAATGTGACCATTAGCCGAGGGATTACTTATAACAGTTAGAACTAATCTTCTAAAAGTTTAAGTAGGCATGTACATGTAAATTGCATTCAAAGAATTTCTAAGAATGCATCATGATCCCTTAATAGTGACCAGTTGGGTTCAGGTATTTCCAAGTTTTAAGACTTTATTTCTGCTTCTGAGAAATTCATTAGATGCAAACGTCCACATTAGTAACCCTTGGATAGTTTTAAAATTGTTTTATAAAATCAGTCTTGTTTCATCTGTTGATTGAAACCATTGTGTTAATTAGTGCGATCAAGATGACTTCAAAAAAGTTTACAAAGAACTAAATTTGCAAGAAAAACAAAAGCTGTTAGAATTTTTAAAAAACCACAGTGAAAGAAAAACTGCGGAACATTTTGGTATTAGCAAAACAACAGTAAATAATATAAAAAAAAGAAAATTAGAATATGAACAACGTTACCAAGAAGATGCTTAGACTTTTAGAGAAAAAGACATTTAACAGAATTTGAAGTGGTTAATTGATTAACTTTAAATTGGTTTTTAAACATGCGCAGTGTAAATGCAAGACTTTCTGGACCAATGTTACAAGAAGTAGCATTAAAATTTGGTCAGCAGTCAAATTTGACTAATTTTAAAGCATGGTCGGGTTGGCTTGAATCATTTAAGAAACAAAACAACATTTCCAAGAATAGTTTAGTTGGTGATGCAAATGAAATTGATTCTGGAACAGTAAGTGATTTTCGTTTTCCTTTTTTAGAGAGTTTGCAAAGGGTTTTAAATCAGAGGATATTTTTAATGTTGACGAGTGTGGGCTGTTTTGGGCAAATTGTAGTGTATAAAGAATTCACACTTTTACAAAGTGACCACCTGCTTAAATTGACCATGTTGGATCAGTCCCAAAGGTGGTCACTTTAGGCACTTTCTACTGTAATTGTGATTCACAAACTGTGATCAATTAGCTAGTTGTGCAGCAATTTTATATAAATTCAGTTGCATTAAGAGAAACTCAATGATGGCCTCACTCTGTTAGTATTAGTTCTAATAGTATTCGTATAACAAAGTTACGTCATATTAGGTCAGTCACATGTATGCTGAGCATGTATTCCGATTTGATTAAAATTTAAAAAAATACGTAAAAGAGCGCAGTGATATTAAAAAACAGCACATTTATAAAAATACTTTAAAAAAACTAGTGGTTGTCCTCACAATTTTAATTAATAAATTATGAATAATGAATGATGTTATCCTGCTTAACAGTTCGCAAGGGAGAAGATTTTTAACCGTATACCTAAGTATTAGTAATTCAATGCAATTGGTAAAACTTTGTTTTAGGTTTAAATTATCATGTGTGAGCAAAGGAGAAGTAGCGAATACCAATACATCTGAGAAACAGTGATGCCATCGCACACCTGCCCAGCTTTACATGTCAAAATGCCAACCGTCGATTAGTTTTCAAACCTTTTACCTAGCAAAAAGTTTACTATGGCAAGTATGTGCTAAATATTTATCTTTCTCAGATGTATTGCCATAATGACTGGTTTTTCACTGCCCAGGTTATACCTGCTGAAATACATACTAAAAAAGCTAAATGATAGATTTGCTTAGGATAACCTGACCTATAAAATAGCCCAAAAATACTTTTTTCATGGCAACTTATTTTCCGGAAAAATGCCCACCTTTAATTTCTTTAATGGAACGCCCTGTATATTTTCACGGGTTAAAGTTCTAAATAAATTTCTCTTTACAGCGATATAGCAGAAGAGGCCTTTTGCCTTTAAATTACATCTTATAGTTAAAAAAATAAAATGATTAGAATGGTCATGATTTTCTTTATTTACCCTTTAGTTACAAAATTATAGCAGCTTTTATTTAATTACTATTTAACAATTGAAAAAAAACGCAACGAATCTTCTTATAATGACTGCTCATTGTCCACTATTAAAATCTAAACCTATTTGGGTCTGATTGATTGCGTTTCCTCTGGATTTTCGCAGCATTTTAGGTGTAACTAACAAGCAAGCTGCAGTGATTTTATTTTAAAGTTCCTGGACATTTTGAGGAGTCTCATACACTTTTCAAAAAACTCAATGCAGAGAAATCAAGAATTGACAAGTCAGGTGACCTAGGAGGTTACAAAACAGCCCTCTGTTACCGATTCGGTTTTGACCAAATTGATTGTTTAAACCTTTAGAAAATTTGCTAATGCAGAATCCATTATGAGGTGAGGCTCCTTCGTGTTGAAACCACAAGTTCGCAATTGATGTTTTGTAAAAATAATAAATTCTGTCCTAGGTCACAGTTCCATCTTGAAAATGAGGTCCTAAAATTCCGTTGTCAAGTATTTATCTCTATCCATACATTAATTAAAAAACGTACTTGCGCAAGTTTCAGCCATTTTGCAAGGGATCTCATCATAACAATAATACGAATTAAGCTTATTAAAAATAAGCCCAAACAGCATAAGCTGTAATAGATTCATGTTAAAGTAGTACTTTATTTTGGGGGAGAGTGTTTTAGAAGCGCTCGAATGCTGCCACTCTTCGGCTTTACATAAAAGTGGTCCCCGAGCTTAATCCCTTACTGGAATATTCTTGTGAACTGTTCTATACTCCTACTGTTGCTTTTATGTACAGTTCAGAGCAATTGCACACTCTTGGTAGCAATTCTGCTGAGAAATAGCGGCCATACCTGGCCGTCCGATACTCGGCATACTGATACTTGCATTAGTGCCCTCAGGCATAGCAATTTTGATTTAAATGTATCTTTATTAATGTATCGTAGTTTAGTGTAATAATTGAATTTTCCAATACACAGCAAAAAATCTAATTCTATATATTATCAATATCATTAGTAGTAACACAGACCAAAATGTATGTTACAAAAATACTTTACAAGTTAACTTCAGATGAATAAATGGGTCATTCCATGTCACGTGGCCAAATTTGCAAGAAGAATTTTTAGTCACCATCTTCAATCTTGCTGAAATTTGGTGTAGGGACAGACATATGTCTGAGAGGATGTTGTGTACAATTTCATAAGTAGTAGTATAGCTGGGGTCCTGGGATCTCCAGCATAAAGGTCAGCTTTGCACCACTGATGCACATTCGAACAAATTGGCAAGTTTCAAGTACTACTGTTGTGAAACGATAGCAGCTGGCTTCCTGAAAAATGGCAACCAAAGTTGCCCAAATAATCCATCACGTCAATTTGGGGCAGAGTTTTGATGACTGATAACTTTGAAACAACACCCTCTAGAAACTTATGTATTGGTGAGCTAACTAAACTCATTACTACTTTTAAGCTGCCAAATTATCATTTATTAAGCTTACTTTGTTGTCAGGATACATATGTGCTATTGAACATGAGGTTCAAATTTTACGTGACAAGTTTTGTGAATTTTTAAACCCAAATAGCACAAAACCTTTTTCTCCAATCAAATTCTTTTTGTTGCCATTGGAAAGAGCAGACTTTTTTCTTGTAGAGTCATCTTTTTCCATTTTGGAGACTCATTCCATAAGGCCAGAAAAACTACTTTGAAAATTGCACTCATTTAACTAGCGTGATATACTGTATGAATCTGATAAAAAGAAATTGTTTCTACAGGCCATTCAAACTATTAGTGCTAATGATGCTTAATGTCAACCAAGTTGAAATTGGTAGTGGCTCAACCACCAGGGATCAACGCAAGGATTTTTGATTGTGCAATGAATATACCTTCCAACAGCATCGATCAATTTTATTAGATTAGATTTAATCTAATAATTAATTTAATTATTGCATAATCATAAATAAGAACCACTTGGTTGACATTAAGCATCATTAGCACTAATAGTTGGAACGGAATGTAGAAACAATTTTTTTTCATCACATTCATACAGTATATCACGCTAGTTAAATGAGTGCAATTTTCAAAGTAATTTTTCTGGCCTTATGGAATGACTCTCCAAAATAAAGAAAGATGACTAAAAGAAAAAAGTCTGCTATTTCCAATGGCACGAATTTGATTGGAAAAAAGGTTTTGTGCTATTTGGGTTTGAAAGTTCACAAAATTTGAACCTCATGTTCAATATCACACATCCTGACAAGTGAGCTTAATGAGCTTAAAGGTAGTAATGGGTTTAGTTAGCTCACAAAAACATAAGTTTCTACAAGGTCTTTTTTCAAAGTTATCAGTCATCAAAAATCTGCCCCAAATTGACGTGATGGATTATTTGGGCAACTTTGTGAGTTAACAGCAATAAAACTAATCTAAGTTCTTAAACCTTGACACTGCAGCTATCATGCAAAGCACAAAAAGTTGTATTTGGTTGCCATTTTTCAGGATGCTAGCTGCTATGATTCCACAACAGTAGCACTTGAAACTTACCAATTTGTTCGAATGTGCATCAGTGGCGCAAAGGCGACCTTTATGCTAAAGGCCCCAGGACCCCAACTATACTACTTATGAAGGTGAAATTGTGCACTACATCCTTTCAGACATATGTGTGTACCTACACCAAATTTCAGCAAGATTGGAGATGGCGACTAAAAGTTTTTTTGGACACTTAACATGGAATGACCCAAATACCAAATGTTTGTAGATATAAGTAAAAACCAAAGTTGGTTAAACTGTTGAAAAGCTTATGTCGTCAAGCACCATCCAATAACCAGATCGTTAACTTACAAATCACTACTGTTCTTTTAGGTTTTATTATATCTAAAAACTACAATTTGTTTATTCAATGCAGTCGTTGTTATTAACAACTGCCCTTTGAACGCGTCGCACTGAGACACCCTGGGTAAGTTAAGTAAAATTTCGTAAGCAATGTACGATAAATGTTAATAAAAACATTTAGAATTCTTTTTACATTATGGGAATTTTTTATATCAGTTTAAATTTCATTAACCTTTTTATATTCCAATGTATTACCAACAAACTTTTAAGTCTCTAAAACTTTTACGTAAAATTTTAAAAATACATGATTTTGCATTAGCCTCAAGAAAGAAAATCCCGTTATTCATTAATATTTCAGAAAATCTTTTCCTTTTACCTAACTAACTAGAAGCTAATGTATTCATTTACAACTTCGTACTGGTAAAAAACAATCGACTTGTATAAAATTGATATAAAATTTCTAATCTTCGAAAGTTTATCATGACATTAGATTATATTATAAAATAAATTCGATAGCGTATACTGTTTTAAGTCATTTCCTCCGAGAAAAGCTGGCAGGTAAACTTTAAATATATTTTCTAAAACTTCGGTATATTGAAAAACAAAAGCGCCAGATACCAACAGGGAATAGAAATGCTGTGTGTTGTAAGTGTTCAGTAAGGTCCTTTAGGAATAGGGAAAATGTCAGAACTTCTAAGGAGACCTATACATAAAGGTGGAAAGATCTTCTAAATATCAGAAAGTTCTCAACAGAAGCTTACTTATTTATTTAAGTACTTGTTTCTGGACTATTCCTTCTTCCAAATGTCACTGGTACAAGGCAGCATCGACACGGCACTACTTTTCAGCTCACTATTTTTTTACATTCAACCTATTATTTATGGAATATATCAATAACTGTACGACCTTATCGATGGCTTTCCATGGTCTTAAATTATTTATTAGATTTAGTTTTTGCTACAGTATTGTTTGAACGCTGTAATTTGATTATATTATATCAAACCAATGTATGTAAAAATAAAACATTTTCAGGTACTACAGAGAACTAAAACAACTTTAATAATTACTTTATTAAAAAAAAAATGCAAAAGCGGTTGCAGGTAGTTGAACCATAAGAATAAATTACTTACATGCTTACAATTAGTAGTAAACTTTCAGAGATTACAGGCTAAGCGTTAGTTTTAGTTATTATTTAGTAGGTAACCATTTTTTCAGAATTTTTCTGAAATGTTTTTTATAAATATTTATCATATAAAGTATAGAATAATTTTCATTTCGTTATTCTTTTAATCCATTAATATTTTGAAAGAAATACTGGCAATCCTTAGTACTATAAACTTTGTCTACTCTGCATCTTGGGTTGCCTACATTTTTTTGTATCTAACTGTAAGGTTTTTAAATATTCTTGAAGATTTCATAAAAGTTTTCAAGAAACTTACAGCAGAAATAGGTACTATAGATGTGCGTTTCTTGGTCCCTTCTATACAGCGTTGCCAGATGATTTTTTATGATAGCAGTAGAAGAGGACGTAAAATAGCGGTAGATTGAAAAAACGAGCGTATAAAAGGCAGTTAAAATTAAATAGGTGTAATTTACGCCCGGGATATACTAAGTATAAAATAATACCAAAATAAATAAGAATAAAGGTTTCTTCACTAAAATAAAGGCAAACAAGAAACACTACAACTATATTAATTAATAAGTTTAAAATAATCATTCCTTATAAATATCTTTAGTCATTAGACGACGTAACGTACGACCATCGAGTTTGGCAAGGATGTAGTATTTTATGAGCTTTGGTATTGCAAAAGTCTTGAAATGCTTTAAATTCTAAAATTCTCTTAGGACTATTAACCTAAAATAATTATATACATTTTTAGTAAGAGTTTCTACAAAATTGGGAAGCTTATTGCTTGCATTGGAAGCACACAGAGCAAAACTATGACAAATACATTTTAAAATAAATATATTTGGACTGGCATCTGAAAATCTAGATGCCACAGAATTATGACGCCCCATCATGTTTGAGGCACCGTCTGCGGCAAAACCGATAACATTGTACATCGTTTCTCATAACATCTTTTTACTGGTAAATTTCTTGACCAATTTTTTCAGCAAAGAAAAGCATTTTTTTGCTATAAATACAAAAAACGGTAGATCGGCATGCTAAAACGGAAGAACGGTAGATGGCAAGTGAAAGCGGTAGAAATACCGTTTTAGCGGTAGATCTGGCAACACTGCTTCTATAAGGTATAAAATTCTTCCAACGAGCGTATCCTTTGCATTCAAAATCTTACTCAGGCCATCAGTGGCGTGCGGTGAGAATTTAGGCTAGGGAAGCAACCACGATTTTAATTTTAATATATGTACCTAGGTACAATAAAAAACAGTGTTATAATTATTAAGCTTAAAAGTTTGTTAAAGAACTTTTACACTTCAGCAGTATTCTTTTGCTCCATAATGATTAATCAAATTGGTAATTTTTTAGCACATCTCGTTCTTTTGAATATTGATACCCCACCTAGTAAGATATTTTTAGCATGATTGGTAATCCCCTTACCCCTTTGAATCGTAGAAATTCTGTGATTAACATGATTGAATCACAAAAAGTGCTGTGACGAAACTTGGAACTATTGCCAACGTTCTTTTGTGACAAAGCAATTTCAAATTTTTATGATCGTTTAGATTTAATCACAATGTGCAAAAAAATACGTCTTTTATACTTATGGAATTTGTTGAGTATTATAATGCAACTCGATTTTCCGGTCTTTTTTAGCAAAATACCTGGTGCAGGTTTTAATCTTTGTTGTTAAATTAAAAAGTTTTGGTTTTGGTCTGCCTTTCTCAACAATTTGTAATTTCCTCCGATACTGTTTAAAGAAAATTCTTTATCTAATACTAATAATAATACTTTACAAATTGAACAACAAAATCGTCGCGATTCGGATGTAAGTTACACATACGCCGCCACTGGATTTTCAACTCGAAGTCGCCGCTACTGAGTTTAGTGATAGTGAATAAGTTACGTGAATGTGATAAAGTGATAACGTATTATAATTCATGACTATACTTTTAAATCGTATTTTATCTAAATGTTTTTTTGCTAATTGCATTTTTTTCAATAATTATCATTTACATAAGTAATGACATAGTATTTTATCCACATTTTATCTATGTTAAGCTTGCAACTAAAACGTTTTTTCGTAATTTATCTTTTATATCGCATTTTATCTAAAACGACATATGTTCTATTTAATATTACATTTCATTATGAGATATTAAAAATTATAGAATTGTATCTTGTAAGAGAAAAAGAGAAGTTAGTTAATTAAGAACCGCGAACTGCAAATGACCATCAAAAATCTATAACAAAAGTGAACTTAGTTTTGTAACCTGCTATTTTAAATAAAACACAATAAAAACGTATATTTTATTTTGTGTATAATTGAAATATGAGTGACAAGCAAGTATCCAAAAGTTACTATTAAAAAAACTTAATTAACGTAATTTGTATCGGAAGTACTCGAACCTTCCACCGAAGCAGCTGAATTTGCAGTCATGACGATAAAATCAAGTTTAAATGTTGCATACAGAACAAACTAATTAAAATTATTTGTCTTTAAAAAAATCCCAACTTATATAAACTGAAATAATAAAATGTTCCAAAATACAGTCTCATTCGCAGAGTTACATTGCTTAAGTAACATTTAACAAACATGAAACATCGAACAAATAACGAAATTATAATAAACATCTGATCACGGAGCACGCCAATAAAAATAACTCGAACTTATACGATGTTAACTGTAGCCCACAACACACCCGCGACCCGACCGCTACCGAAAAAAAAAGTGCAGTAAGCAAAGAAATCAGTGCTTATATGCAGTGTAAATAACACATTTGAATCATTATTAGGTATTACCTTTCCGCGCTAGTTTAATGAGCCTAATTTAAAATAGTACTCTAAATAATTACGGAATTGATATTGAGCTTTAAATTGATTAAATATTACAAATTTAAATAAACGATAACCATAATTTTATAAAAATATTTTTGTTATCATTGGTTTTTAATGTTAATAAATTCTTAAGGGAAGCAATTGCTTCCCTTGCTTCCATGGACCGCACGCCACTGCAGGCCATACATCCTTTTTCCAGGACCTATTTTTAACTGAGTTGGGCCCTAGGCTCAGCTAGCAAACTTCGGGCCCCGTATTCGAGTAAAAGGACTACCAAACAGGTGTAAAAAAACGAATAAGTATAATATTTAAAAACAAAACTAAACAACTTTAATTTAAAACTAAACTTCTCAAATTGCCCTGGTGTCGCAGAAAGTAAACAAACAAATACATAAACGTCAACGAAATCTCAACAAAAGTGCAGTGGAAACACTAAAATGAGATTTCGGGATTTCGAAGCCGAAATCCCAGATTTCGTACCAGTGGAAACGTAGTATTACTAGAAGTTTTACTTCTGTCACGTGCAGTGATTTGCACTCGTAATTTTTTTGTGCATTTTTATGATTTTATGTTTTCCAATTCGGGCCCCTCTTGCCGTTGGGCTCTAGGCACGCGCCTAATGCGCCTAATGGTAAAATAGGCCCTGCCTTTTTCAATCTCAATTAAAACGTTTTTCGTCTGAAAACAACGATTTATTTCATAGTTAATAAAGTGGCATATATTCATTAGTAGCAGAATTAGTCTTTTACTATTGAATTAACGTGACATTACCAGATAAAGAAATGATAAATAAGAATAATTTGAATCAATCTGACTACTAACCAATTAGAGCGAAATATGTATGTAAATAATTGGAAAAGAATAGAATAAAAACTGTATCCGGCAGGGGCGTCCGTACACACTTGGCTGTCCTTGTGCAAAAACTATTACTGCTGCCCTCAATTTTTACACATGTTGACCCCCTCCCCTGCGATTGATCATACTCATAATAACGTAGTAATCAAACAGATCAGACATTATTTACTCATCGGTTGAGGTCATTGGTTGAGGAGAAACAGTTCTAAAGGAACAGTTATAATAAGCATTTATAAACATTTTAGAATAAACAAGATTTTTGCATACTGATTATGAAAGTTGACTTTTTTTAACGAAAAACCGCAATGAAAGTAGCACTTTTTTTAATTATTTTTTTAAATGGTGTTTGTAAAAATAAACTTCAATGTCCTCGGAGGTTGTCAAACAATACTAATGTTTTCCTGATTTTTCTAAAATTTTGCATAAATACATCAATGTTAGGAAAATTTTCTCAACTTACAATTATGCAAAAAATGTCGTATTTTTAAATTTTTTAAATAAAAATACAATTTTTAAGTTCAATTCTAATATTGCATCTATTATTCAAAACTTTTTAATCAAAATTTGTTTAAAACCATGTAACTGATGCCTGGTATATACAGGCACTAACAACTAAAAACTAATTGCTAAGAATTATTATTTAATAACTAAGAAAATTAGACCGGTTTATACCTGAATAATAAATTAATATTTACACGTACGCATAACTACTGCCATGTGTTCGCAATAGCCCCATAAAAAAATTGAATTGCGAAATTGAGAACTTCTTGATAATGTATTGGCCAACCTGTTTCGATTCCCAACAGGCATACGCACTTGCAATTGTCGTTAAATAATTACCAGAAAAATTTAAATTAATTCAATACGTAATTCGTAATTAATGATGTTTAGTTGTTAGTGAGTTCTAGAAGCGTATCTGAGTAAACATCATCTTTTAATTCTTAGTTGTTAAGTCTTGGTCGTTAGTTTTTAATTGTTAGTGACTGTATAAAATAGTGATATAAATACTGCTTTTATAATTTTTCGTTAAGTGAATACTTTGTTCTTACGAATTCTTTTAAACAAGATAGAGCTGCATTGAGATTTCGTTGATCGAAAATAATAAATGTTTAAATTAATACATCCTACAGTCTACACTTATGATTAAATATTTCTAACTTCAAATATTTTAATTACATTTTTCCGAAAATTTTATTTTGGGATTTGTTATCGCTGCATAGTATATTAATTTTAAATTCATTTGGCTGCCCGTGTGCCGCGAACACCTTCGCGCACCGCTGGGGACGCCCCTGGTATCCGGTATTAAATGGCCGTATCCAAGTCCGTATTCAAGGGGGGGTTAGAGGGTCTGAACCCCCTCCGAAACTAAACTTAATACTAATAAATGACAACAAAATAAAATTATTTTTCTATTCTGCTTCCCCCCGAAAATAAATTGTCCCAGAACCCCCCCCCCCCCCCCCCGGAAATAAATTTGTGGCTACGGCCCTGGCCGTACCATTATCTAACCTCAGTCAATGTAGAAATGAAAAAGCTTATGGAAAAACGTAGTAGTTGCTACAGCAACTAGTCCACCACTTATTATACAATCCAAATAAAAACTGGTGTCAAGGGCAATGTTGCTTCCTTGTACTACCATACTTGTTACATACTTCCGATCTGTCATTTATATTTTTACTATCTCTTTCTTATTTTACTATCTTATTAGATCTTCACATGTCATAAATTCCTTTAGTTCAGGGTCAAGTGATGCGTCTCATAGCCTCACATTCGACCAAGAATACCGTGTGGAACGTGGCGAAAAGTCACAGAGTTCTTAAAGTGCCCCGAATCTATCAGAGTAAATTCCGACAAAAAATCCCCTCTAAAGAGCCGTTCAGGAGGACTTTAAGGGTCAAAGGCTGCACGCGTACAAGCTGCCGTACGTGGCACATTTCACCCTAGGCGGGGGGGCCGTAAGGGCGGATGAAGGCTCCTAGTGCCTGAGCCCTGAGAGACGGGAGGCCGGACGGCCCCAAATTCCCGTGTAACGCAATACTCCACTTTGGTACGGATTTGTTCTCATGTTTTTAAATAACAGTAGGGCATGAGAACGTCGACTTTTCTAAAAAGTAAATTTGCTTTTAATTAATAAACTATTTTAGTCTAACGTTGGCGACGTTAAACCTATTCGCAAAATCAAGGAGGGTCTGCTGAAAGATACTGCAACTGTCAAGCAGTCGAAGCGGTTACTTCAAGTAACTGCCACCGCAAACACGAGTTTTTGAAGTCGTTCAAAATAATAATAATACACCGAACAACGCCAATGGGTAGTCCGACACCGTCTGTTGTGGTACCCAAAGGCATTTCTCTCGTAGAAACGGCAAAGCCTTCTAGCTCTAGTGTTGTACCGTAGTCGGCGATTTTACAACTAACCCAGTTCCCAGAATAGCAGGAACTGAACCTTTCTTCCCCCATTTCGTTGTTCACTCGGTCCTCGACAGGCACCGAATACTGCGGCTAGCGAGTTTCTTTCAGTTCGGAAGGACCAGAGGTTGACCAAAGGACAAATTTCGACTTAGGAAGAGGTCGAAGTTGCCCATCTCGTTTCCAATTTCGTTTCCATTTTGCGTCTTTTTTCGATTACGGCTACATCCTTTTTTATTTCTTACATACCTTCATGGACGGTACACCAAACTTCACTACAACGTCGCACAGTTATCTAAAATTGCTGACGATTCATCAACAACTTACATCAACTTCAGGTGTTGGTAGCCCAACAACGTGTGTCTTCAGGAGTCTTTATTCAAGGAGGATCAGATCTATCGTTGGATGCAGCTGTGAACATTGCGATGCTCGGTGAACGGAGGTGGTGCAGCGATATTAATTAAAGAAGGGATTCTCTATGATCTGATCGCTCTTTACGGCAAACCTAGAAGAAATCGCGGTCCGCGTCAGCCATCTCTTCGTCCACCGATTCGTTGTTGCTATCTGCCTCCTACAAACTCCTGGAACACGGAAGTGGAACTAGAATATCTGCTTCGGCAATTACCGAGTCCTTTCAATGCCACGGAAGACTTTAGTGCTCCGAGTTGGGGTTTTACCAAGACCGACAGCTACGGTAGCATACTAGAACGAGTTCGCAAGCACGTCGGCGTTTGTGTCTGCAAATAACAACTGCACATGTAAGTACGTTTGCGGGCTAATTGAAGAATTTTAAGGTATGTATCCCGTTCAGACGTGCGAATCTATTATTCATTTACCCAAAACGTACAGTGATAAATGAATATGTCATAGCACATGTTTGCTTTTCATTGGTCAAACCTGACAACGCTTGATTTACACCATGTAAACCAAAACGCTTATCACTGCTGTCCAGTGTTGTCCCTGAGTGTGAGATAGGTTGCCTAACTTTTTAAAACTAAATTGCTCGCTAAATAATTAATTTATTTTAGAAATTTTAAATCCATTTTTGGTTTTTATATCAACATATTAAAATAATTGTTATAATCATTTACTAAACGAAGAATGTTATCATTTATTTAAAAAGAAAAATTATTATACACCGAGGGGAAATTTCTCTCTCATCTGGCATCACTGTACCTGTCATACAAAAAGACCCTTCTGCAGTTCTATAAAATAAAAAAAAAATTATTAACATATTTATTTCTATAGATCTAGATTATGATCAATCAAATACTTAAAAGAAAAATATTGAAACTAGTCTTAATAGGTGCGTAAAGAAATAGTGACCATTACAAAGTTATGATAAAAATCCGTAAGTGGCTTTTAATGCTAAATAAGCAAAATTAGTAGACAAACGGTAAATAATCAATACCATCAACAAAAGGTGGCCTGGATAAGATAACTTTACTTCGATCTTACTTTAGTGTTTTCTAATCTCGATTTTTATTGAAGCAGTGGCGAATAGTGCATAAATTAGATAAGGGAATCTTAAACACGCGTTAAACACACTATTAGCGTTACTCCAAAAAATGAAAAACGAGAGGAAATAAAAAATTTACTATCAAAAGAATTTAAAGAAAAAACTAAAAACTGCTAGAGAAGATTGATAAATCAAGTAACCATTTAGATCAAAAATGCAAGTAACTTCAAAACAGATGTGTTAATCTAGAACGACAACTAAGAAGAAACAATGTGTTAATTTACGAATTAAATAATCCTGGGACAGTAGACCTTATCAAAGTTGTACTTCCATTATTTAACAATATATCGCGGATTCCGCGAAAAGGTCAACCACCACAGATAAAATCCAATGTTCAATAATGCTTAAATAGTACCAATACATTCTAGCCGGTGTTAAATTCATGTTATAACATGAATTGCAATACCACAGTCAAACTACGAAGATAATGGCTTATTTTTTAGACTTTTTTGCAAAAATGTGTGCAGTAGGATGAAAACTGTCATTCGGTACATTCCGTCATGGTGGTGGTTTAAGACAATTGCAGTTCATTGTTATTGAATAATAAAAGAATGTGTTACTCAAATAAAAATTGATTAAATTATTAGAAATTGTGTCTGAAATTCACTAATAATATTCAAAGAAATATGCATTTTTTATATGTCACAGTACGTAACACATGTGACATTATGACGTCACGTAACACCTTCAAGACGTAAATTGATCATTAAGAACATCTTAAAACAAAACCGTAGGCATGGCAGTATTTTTGGTGTTTTCTCCAATAAGTTATCAACTTGTAAGTTTTTTACGAAGAGTTCCCAGAACTATTGCAAAATTTATAATTACCTAGTATTTCATGTCATTTTGTCACTTGTGCGTAACACACGTTGATCTGCTTGTAAACAATATCAGATATAAAAAAAACAAATTTATTTTTATTAGGAACAAAAAATGCATCAAATTAAAAGTTTAGTTGCTTAAAAATAATTTCTTGGGATTCGTTAACTATAAAAATGCATCGGGACGCGAGTTACATATAGCTCTAATTTCTATTACATTAAGTCACTTTTTACTTAAACTACCTATAAATATTTTATGCAGTCGAATACGCTGCAATTTATTTTGAAGAATATTTCATTTAATGTAACTGTTAAGTCCGTTCTGGAGTGCCAAGGTCTTCCCACCCTGAGCACAATCTAAATATAGCCACGTTTATCAAGTCATGTTCGCTATGCATTTCTACTTGCGCCCACGGACGTTCCTGGAATCTTATGGAAGTCAAAGCAAGGGCAGCAGGAAACAAACAAACCCACACCCAAGAAGCACCAGCTATAAAGGCAGGTTCCAGCGGTAACCTTGTTAGAAATAATCCGTCAGCGAGCAGCAACGTACAAGACCACCGAGTCAGCGATAAGTGTAGTGTTTGTAAGACGTAGTCAAATTTGTCGACTTAGACATATTTGTGTATTTATCAATAAATACTGTTATTAAATTCTGGCCTCCAAATTATTTAATTATAATTCGCGTCACTGTACGTAACCGCAGAATACACGATATACGAAATAAAAAGTGGCAACTGTTGTAGCGTTCTTTTAAATAAAACTAAAAATGTTGTTTCAAAAGTATAATAAAAAAAAAGAAATATTAACAATAACACAGATTTAAACTTAACTAATTAAATGCACAAATTATGAAACTATTAACGAACTTAAACTAATTTATTTAAATGCTATT
Organism: Agrypnus murinus; assembly: GCA_929113105.1. NCBI lineage: Eukaryota > Metazoa > Arthropoda > Insecta > Coleoptera > Elateridae > Agrypnus > Agrypnus murinus. Next base: position 103,441,981 of record OV816025.1, read on the forward strand.
ATTAACTACCGATATTTATTTTAAATACACAGATATTTATTTATTACTATTTCATACTAAACGCTTCTAATTAACCGGTTATGTGTTTCGTGAGTTGCCGCCTCGAATGTTGTACTAGGCTCTCGAAGCGCCCGGAACTCTCTAGACGTCTGCTTTCGCCGCCAGCTTATCCCGTTCATTACACTATTAAAATTAAACTTCATTATTTAAGAATAATTTACTTTGCGTATTTCTGAACAAAAACCTTTCAAATAATACAAATTTACGTTGTTGCCATTAAAAAATCCAAGATGGCGCCATCCTGCAAACACTTGTTGAACAAAACAAATGAAACTCATGTCGAAAGATGGGTTTTTTTGAAACAGCTTAACCCTACCAACTGTCAAATTTAAGTGTGACACCGTTTCTGTTCTGCTGTAAATCGACGTACTTTTATCTTGTAACAGAGTTCTACCTGTGTCGAATCGCATTCCACCTATAAGAAAGGAAGAGATAGGTACATAGGTAGTTTGTATAATATAATAAAAGCTTTAATTTTCCAACTTGCTTTTGTTCATCTAACCCCCAAATATGAGATCATTATAAAAGGATTATGTCCATAAACACAATTATTTTTAAATAATTAGGATGATAACATTGAGTGACAATGATAGACCCACGGGTAATCCTCGAATTTATTTAAAAACTCGTCGTAAAACCTTTTAGTATTATTAAATAAGTAGACGCGTTTAGCAGCAATAACTTGCTCAATTTCTTCTGCTCTAAACATTTTATAACTACAATACAAGAAGCAGTAATGCTTGTACGAGAGATGTTATGCATGAACTAGGTACACCGTTAAAACCTTACGAGAGTCGTCGGTTGGAGCAAGTAAATTATTAATTACCAATTATTGATTGATTCCACTTTTCCTCATCGTTTGTTACATATGTGGTATGGTTCTGCAGCATTTACCTGGATAATGTTTTCACAAGCCAAGCCGATTAGTGCACGCTAAAATTAACGCACTAATGAGATAATTGGTTACAACTAATGCACCATGCAACAGGCACAATAATCTTCTGGTTGAATTGACAAAACTAAATGCCACATGTGCATTTATGCAATTTAAGTAAATATTTTGGGTTTATTTGTCATTACTAAAATAGAATTACTAGCTTTAGTTAACGAAAACAGGTGGATATTAATTGATTTTATTGGTGGTGCTTGTACAAACTGAAATATCCATATTTCTCTTTGTATAGCTTAATAGAATTAATCAGTATCTTCTCTTAGTATAATTTATCTTCTAAAACTAATATATTGGAATTATATTAATTAATTAATATGATCCGTAGAAGAGAACCTACAAAAGCTATCGAAAGCACAAACAGCAAAAGCAACAGCCGTTCATTATAATTATCGCGAACGCTTGAAATTAAATTATGGCCCATACTTTCAGCAGGGCTGACTGTTATTTCAAATTTTCAATATTCAAAAATTCAATTTGCTCATTCATCAGAAATTTTTGTTTTATATTTATGCCTCGTTATGCCTTAATTTGAAGCTATTACGAGGATCGTAATAGGTATTTATTTTAAATTTTCTAATTGGCAATGACCAAAGAAACATATAGGTAGAATAAAAAATTACAGAAAACTTGGATAATTAGGAAATTGTACTACAGCTGTACATAAGTGCCAACGATAATGCGGCAGTATGCATAAAAATCAAAATGATTTTCAATTTGGATTATTTTACACTTAACAAACACTAATAGAGAATCTTTGGGAAACTATTCACTAATATTTACCTATAAATTAGATTAATAGAACTAACGTAACCATGAAAATGGAAATTTAACAGTTTAATGTCTCCAGCCTTACTTCGTGGAAACAGTATAATAAAAATCAAAATATTAGTTAAAAGTTTTACAAGTTTTATTAAATTCTTAACCTGACAATTGTTTTAACATTATTGTTGTTAAATTATTAGAATTAGAATTATTTAAATAGAATAATCGTTTGATTTTTATTATTTTTATGGAAATGTAAGATATAAAACTATTACGTTAACAAAATAAAAGCCGATTAGGTGAATATTAACTAAATAAGCTATATTATATATTGAGCAATATTCTATATTATAAGATATATTCGTTTATTAATATATTTTAGCGCTTAGGGTAACTGTATTAAGTGCTAATTTCGTAGCACCCTCTATATCTATACTTTTGTGTTATATTATAATTATAATAATTACTACAACCCATAACCTTAACCAAGGCCCCAGAAGCTATAAGCTTGTGCGGGAGGGAGGGGGCGATTATTATTATTACGTAGGCCCTATGTGCGGCTGCAGCCGACTTACAGATGGAACAGCGCAAATCCCACATTTGCGTCACAGCTAAGGGAAACTGCAGAAAACCTTAACCAGATCTGCCAGCGCCGGGAGTCGAACCCGGGCCGCTTGGGTGAAAGTCCGGCACGCCAGACATTACACTACCAAGGCTTAACTCTATATATAACTATATATTGTATAGCGTTATGGATTTTTGCATTATCTCTATGTTTAGTTGCCATTTTGATCGGAACTAACTTTCTGTTGATAATACGACTGACACTTCATCCAATTAGTTCCTGAAGCAACTTCTTTTAAAAAATGTTTTAGTGGCATCGCCGTTAAATTGATTTGCCCTTGAAGTTGTGAAATGGGAATTGCATTTGTGCAGATTTATAATTAATTTTTGGTGATGATTTCCAGTTATTTATTGTACTGTAAGGGATTTACCACTACTTATCTTGGAGGCTAGGAGCACGTTTTCGTAGGTTCGTAGTTTTTAACTTTTCTTTACGTCCAGTCTTTTATACAGTAATTCTTTTGACAGGATTCGATATTTAATCGCCGTTAGCCGCATTTGAAAGCGGAATAACTTTATCACAAGGTCGCCTTCCATCTAACAAACTTATTCAATGTTTGCTTGGTGCATTCTGGTAATTCATTTAATCTGTTACATACATTTATATTTTTCTCTTTATTCTACCTTAACTCATTGTTGTATATTTGGGTTGTTAAAAGACCACCACGTTGAGCTTCTTGTCCACGTACAGTTTTTTGGTTGCTGGTTGTCTCCTTGGATCATGCTACGTTCAACCTGGTTGGTGTCGTTACTCTTCAGGTTGAAGGAACGCACACCAGTATCACACCAGTACCAGTATCGCGAACTATTTATGATAATAATGTTTGACAATCCTTTATTGTAAATAAAACATTACTGTATATTTGTATAGTATAATTTTCTGTGTTAAATGGTTTTTCCCTAGTGCGCGTGTAGCACTTAGATCTAGGTAATAATCTTATATCTATCGTTCTCTTCATCATCATCTATCATTCTTAAACCTAGCTATTCATTTCTTATGTACTTATAAACTAGTATTATATACAGGGTGTATTATCGATTTTGTAACAGCGGAATAGCATGTAAAAACACAATTTCTCAAATATTGACTCCCCTAATTATTTTTGAGGAAAAGTCAGCAAAGTCTATAGCAAAGTGTAGACCTTATTGAATACTGTTCAAAACACCTTCACTTTAGCATCTGTGTTAAATAGTTTCCAAGATATAAGCGATTTACTGGTATAGGAAATTAACATTGTAAATCGGAAATTCACTATAATAGCAATTACCGCGTTAGATTTAAACATTAGATGTAAATGCAAGAATTATTTACCACAGTTTCATGGGGCAAAATCACTCATCAGAATGTTGCAATTGCTACCGGTGTGGAAGAAATAGATAAGATCTCTGAAAGGAATTTATTTTTATAAAATCTTATTACCCATGACGATAGTTGTCAAATTAATCTCAAGAATCACTGATAGGTTATGTCATGCTTTTGTATTATAAATTTAAAACATATAAGAATGATACTAATATAAGAAAAAACATTTTAATCTTATTATGGGGTTACATCATTTATATTATTGAATGATTATAGTAATTTAACAAAATTAAACAACAAACAATAAAAAAATCAAAAATGAGAATCGATTTATAAAATATGTTCATAATACAAAAGCATAACATAACCTCTATGTGATTTTTGAGATTAATCTGACAGTTATTGTCATGGCTAATAAGATTTTATAAAAATCGATTTCTTGGAGAATTCTCATGTATTTCTTCCACGCCAGTAGCAATTGTAACATTCTGATGAGTGATTTTGCTCCACGAAACTCTGCTTAATAATTCTTGCATTTACACTTAAGGTCTAAATATAACGTGGCAATTGCTATTAGCGAATTTCCCATTTACAAGGTTAATTTCCTATACCAGAAAATCACTTATATCTTGGAAACTATTTAACACAGATGCTAAAGTGAAGGTGTTTTGAACAGTATTCAATAAGGTCTACAACTTTGCTACAGTAACTTTTTCTCCAAAATAATTAGGGGAGCCAATATTTGAGAAATAGTGTTTTTACATGCTATTTCCCAATGTTACAAAACCGATAATACACCCTGTATATGGTGTACTATCGGTTTACACTGTTAGGGATTTTGCGAGTGAATACAAGTGAATGTATGGCGTGGAGTTCTGGATAACTATTAGAGCCAATATTTTTCGATAATAATATAAATGGCGAATTTTTTCCTAGATTTTCTAGAAAACGAGCTTATGATAGTATTCATGATTTACTATTGGAACTTAGGCATAACCTGCTATTTCAGCTAGATGAAGCATTATTTGAAGTTTTGTTTGAAGTAAAATCTTTATTAAAGAGTAACTTTTTTTTCGAAAAACCAAAAATAAAAGAAATTACATTTGGCAAGAGAATTACACACACTGTATATTAATTTAGTTTTAGAAAAGCTCATGGGAATCAGTCAGTAATAAATCAAATAAAAATAATATCACATTGAAAATCATTAAAGGATATTTTGATCCGAATGCTCAGACGATTACAAGACATATTTTCTAATTGAAAATTCGAATTTTTACTATCCCGGTTAATCCGTCCCCGGGTAATCGAGGTTTACTGTATCTTAAATAATTTGTAATAACAACATAAAAATTAGGTTATGTCACGATATTAAAATATAATGGAAAGGTAGAAGTCAATTAAAGATTTTTCGCTCCAAACGCAGTTGCGCCTGTGGCGGTACCGTCTTCCCTATGCCCTAGTTACGTCACTGTTCTTAGACAGTCATTATTGCAACATATTTATTTAAAATCACTTATTTACTGATTTAGTGTTTAACTGATATTTCTTTCTTAAAGGCTTTTCTCTATTATAACAGTAATATTACTTATTGGTATACAGCACAACTATCGGTATTAGACATATGTATAAGTGGTTTTTATGTGGACATGTAGAGAGAGATAGTACCCTTTTATCAAAAGCCTATCATACAGCATTTTTTCTAAGATCCCAACTATTAAAATATATCTTGGAAAATATTCCTATTATTTCTTGACACTAATAATATTCTTAAAAAATTTAAAATTAAAAAAAATACAATCAGTACAGTAATAATAGTGTAATAAGTAGCGATTTTCCGTGAATTGGGTTGGTTACCACTTTGTAGTGTTCCCTATTATAGTATATAGGGAATACACCACTGCGAATGATTAAAACGACTTCCATAATTTTAATGGAATTTATTCAGCTTCAAAAATACAAACTGTGAGTGTATATACACCAGCCTGAGCTCTTAATACAAGTTGTTTAGTAGACTGTTCGAGGGCAACGCTGTATATTGTGAGATGCCACAAAACTAGAGGAGTTAGAGCTGGTAACACGGCATTGTTACATACCACCATCCTTCATTAGTAAGCTCTGACAACAGTTAAGTCGCTGTTGTCACAGAGTAAACGTGGTAGATACGATTTGTCGTGACAAAACGTGGATTTGTCAAGAGAACATGTGCGCGCTATGATTTACTACGATTTCAAGGTCGGTTTAATTGAACAACAAAGTCTTGAACGGTTGCAACGCGCATTTGGTGATGGAAGTCCTTTATGCGCACCTGTGTTTCGCTGGTATAGCGAATTTAAAAGAGGACGGATATCGCTTGGTGATGAGGCACGTGCTGGTAGGCCCTGTTCTTCAGTTACTGTTGGAAACATTGAGAGAGTGAGATGTATGATCGAAAAAGATCCAAGATGCACCTATCAAGCAATTGAGGCAACTCTTGGTGTTGGATCCGCAACAGTAAATTCCATTTTACATGATCATCTTCATATGAAAAAGATTGTTACTCGGTTACATACGCTTAACGATTCCCAAAAGGCAGAGCGAGTAAGAATCGCGCGGGAAACGTTAGAAATGTTAAATAATGATGGGCATCGTATTCTTTCTAAAATAGTAACAGGTGCTGAAACATACATGCCATTTTATGATATTCCTACCCGCCAGGAGAGCCGTGTGTGGATTCACGAAGAAGCACCAACACCAACAATGGCGAAAAAGCAAAGGTCTGTTAAGAAACTTATGTACGTAGTTTTCTTTCGTAGTACAGGATTAGTGAAAGCAATTAAGCTTGAAGATCAACGTACAGTTACAGCAAACTGCTACACCACAAAATGTTTATCTGCAGTGCTCGAGTCAGTCAGTCATTCGCGAGTTAATGTTGCATCACGACAATGCATCGTCACACACTGTACAGCAGACAGTTGAATTTTTACGTGAAAATAATGTAACAGTCATTGAACATCCACTCTATTCGCCGCCTGATTTGACCATGTGTGATTTCTGGTTGTTCTTTAACCTAAAGAAACATTTACGTGGTCGACGTTTCACGACGGAGGATGAGATAGATGAAGCAATTCATCAAATTTTTGAGAGCATTCCAAAAGATGACTGGCTTCAAGGGTTTAAGTTGTGGAAGCTTCGGTTACAAAGGTGTATTGATGTAGGTTGAGATTACTTTAAACATAATAGTTATACTATTTATGGTACAAGTGAGTTAAGTAAGATATTACGGTCGATATATCTGAGTGGATAATATCCTTAACTCACGTGTGCCATACAAAATTTTATACAACACCTCTTCATTTAAGTTTAAACATCGAATTTGCAATTTAATGTTAGTCTGTAGTTTTTGACAGTAATAAATTTAATACTCTAGCGCGATGACTGGATTTTAATAATATTTTGCAATGTAAGATGGTGATTGGTTGCTACCTATAATAGCAGCCAATCACCATTCTAATGTAAGTACAACAATGTTTTTCTACCCACAAGTGAGTAAACATCAACTTTAATGGCTTGCAAACATCAAGTTTTAGCCCTCTTTATTTAGAGATGTTGGATAAAAACATTTTCCTAAAAAGACTTGTAGTTTTCTTGTATCTCGAAATATATAGCGTGACCCTCGTATAAGTGTGCTTGTAAGGGTATACTAGTTGATACTTGGCTGGCGACTAACTGTTAGTCGAAGAACAGTTACTGTTCTTACAAAGATGTAAGGGTAAAACTGACAAGACGCACCACCATAAATAATACATGGCCACTACTATACATTCCGTCAGAATCAAATATAATATTCAAATATAAAATATTCAATATTTTGTTGACTAGTTTTTTTTCCAGAGAATAAAGTTATTTGTACATTTTCTATTTTATTGTACCTACGTAATATTCATATCTTGTTAGAACCCACATAGGCGCCGGTAAAATAGTTTCCAGTACTCGGACGTACTGCAAAACACTGCAGTGTTTGAAACCAAACTACTTTGAACCTAAAAAGATAGTGTCATACATCATACGCAGAATAAGAAAGGGTTTTCAGATGAGCCGTTACTCGATCTATCCACTCGTGTCATCTCATATCCTAGTTTGGTTTTCCTAATCTAAGTTGTGGGCGCGGGGGACTTTAGGAGAGTAGGGTACTAGCAGCAAGTGTTTAAACTATTGAATATTATTTTTAGATTGGTTAAGATTAGATAACTAGATAACTAAGTACACAAGTAAAATAAAATAATGCCAAGGTAAAAAAAAAGTAAATCAATATAGCAGCGCAGAAGAAAGAAATATAATATTGTTCTTATTTTATACAAAAACAACAACATTAGCCTAGAAATGCAAACCTACGAAACTTTATTTAACATACGTACATATTCTTCAGTACTAATGACTAATCTGAATAATTTAACAGTATATAACTGAATGCTAAACATTTAATACCACATTATAATAACTTTTGCTTTTTCGACCGAATAGGGGTATATACATACAATCTCTATAATGTTATTATGTTATGTACTAATAATAACCTACCATTGTATCGTGTGTTTCATGTACAAAATACAAACTTTAGTTAAACACAGCTTAGTTTAATGATATTACAATGCAAGATACAAAAACCTATCAGAAAATACTGATTATATAGAATATAGTATATTTCATCAATTCGTTTAAATTACTATACTAACCTCGCGTAAAGACCCCCACCCCATGTTAATTTCTAAGCCGTTTATATCCGTATCTATCACTAATTATTAAAGATATTGCAAAAATACTTGTTTTTTCCCCTTAGTAGTAGAATCACCCAGTGTAAATATAAGAAATTTATACCTTGGTTCGTTGGTTCATACACCAAGTTCAGATTGATGCTTTATGGAAAGCGACGCAGCTACACTTTAGAATAACACTCCTTCGACGGCAACAGGTACCTGTCAATCATAAATAAATCTTGCTTTTATATTTTTAAGTACTAATCTCCTACTAATAACCTTACCTCGTTTAACTTGGATCATTGTCTCAGCGCAAAATATCTTTTAATAAAATTATACACAGGAACTTTTCGGTGGTAGCTTGCAATTAATGTAAACAGTTCAACTAAATTATTAATTAAATACTACAATTAAACAAACAATAACTGATTCACAAAATATTTAATATTTACAACAAAGTGTCTTTTTTGGCCGAAACAGAAATTTTTGTAGTAAATATTAAATAAAGAAATTTGTAAAGTTTGATTGACCATTACAATTGATCATTTAGATTTTTGCTGTAGCATGAATCGTTTTCACGCCATTTAAATCTTAGAATGGAAATTTTATAGTTAGCGTAACATTCAAAACTGAGGTATATACTTAAACAAAGATACTAAATTCAAAGTTTAAATATTAAACCTGTGTGTCGTGCTACTATGGAGCCGCTATGCGTTATGTATGTTATTTATAGGTTTTTAGTTTTACATTGTATTATTCTGTACATTATGAATGAATTTTTAAGAACGAATAAATGCACTTTCTCGTTTAGCTGCCCAAGATTTTACAAAAAAAATAAATAATCGAATGGAATGTGTATGATTTGCCAGTTAACTATTCAAAACATTGTTTAAAGTGAATTTAGCATATTTTATGTTCATCTCTAGAAAGAAATGAGATATCTAAAATTACTAACATTTTATGTCTAAATTTAGTGGGCGATCGAATAATGACTAAACGTTAATTTAATAAGAAATGTCTAACTTATTATTAAACATACTGCTGACTGCACAGCGTCAAGTCGAGCACAAAAAAAATCGTTCGCATTAAAATATTAAAATGAAAATGTTGATTATGTAAGTTTTCAAATAAATTAAAATGTTTAGATTTGGATTGAACAATAAGTAACTTGAAAATAGTTTCAATAATTCATAAAATTGAAACGTAGTTCTTATCAATATTTAAAAGCGTATAAAAGAATAAGTAATCAAAAGTAGAATATAAAAAACAGTGCTACAGCTATATAAAGCTAAAATTAACAAAAATGTCTAGAATAATTGTTATATTTAAGATGTTTAGTTAATTTAATTATTTTCAACTTCGTATTATTTTGGGCTTCTTTAAATATTAGATTACTTCCATTTACTGAACAAGATTTAAGAATTCTAAACTTTGTAATCTATGATTCTCAAGGTTGTCTGAAGTAGATCCTTGAATGAACACGGTTATTAATTATTACTGACCTGAACAAAAGGACTGAAAAGAGATAGACAGAGACTAAAAGTATGAAGGCAGGGAATTTTTGTGAAAAGGGAACCCTTGTTATAAACCTGGATTGTGCAAATATTCCTATAATTTCTACGATCTTGAAATGCCAAGTATCGCTGTATTCCGCAGAGTTACGAATACCTCTCGAAGGTATTCTAGATATTTATACAGCGTTTTTTTAGGAGACGAGGAAAATACTTTGAATATTATTAAATGAAGCAGACGCGTTTTCAAGCGATTCCCTCTGTCTTAGAAAGGTCTTCTTTTATCCACCTACCACTAACTTTGTTCTGCCCTCGCAATTTTCAGGCTGGAATTTCTGTTTACTAAAATTCTGATTGTGGTTTTTGCGTTAATGTAGTCCTTTGAAATAACATTTATGTTTTTAGTAATGGAAACAACTTATAAACAAACATCTCGAATAAATGAAATAATTCGCATATATTTTGCCGTGGAAATTAAAAGCTTTTCAATTTTCCATGTATATATGTATATATTTTTAAAGAGACAGCAATTTCCCGAAAAATAGTCGCACCACGGGGAAGTAATTATAGTTGAGTATATAGTCATGGCATACTATAACTTTGATCTATATAGTTAGAAAAAAGAAATTGAAAAGTTAAATTTAAACTCGCCCGCAGCCTCAACGACTTATGGATTTTTAAACGATATTTTGTTTGCTTTTGATTGTGGTTGGTATACAGGCGTGTAGTATAAATTCCATTACATAAACCCCGTCACTGACACATTATGTATAATGCAAACAATACACCTCCGGCAGTTTTAATTGATTTAAAAATGAACCGCAAAATATAGTCTGACAGTACAATACACGGGAGTGACGTGCGCAGGGGATTTAGTCTCTCTCTCATGCTTTGCTGTGTATGAATAATTTATTGGCAGCAAAATGCGAATTATGGTTTGTATATCCGTTACAACATGTTTTATTATTTTCAAAATACGAAAATAATGTGTAAGTTTCCAAGGTTATAAGCACAATCAATTTGTAAAATATTGCTTAAATTTAATTTTAATGTTGGTAGATTTTTGTTTTACTCTATTCAAATTCATTTGTTTCATTATTTAACAATTAAAGGTGTAAAAGAGAAATGATATTTTATATATAAATGTTTTAAATCAAACGGATTGTGTAAAAGTCATAAATTCAGATGCATACAACACAAGTAGACCCCATTTATAGGACACTGTATACCCAATGATAGTTCTCCTTATGTTTTTAAAGCATTGCAATGATTCTTCAGCAATGAGATAATCAAGATGTTTAGATAAATTAAAATAAAAGGATAGTTCATGATAAGAGGCAATTTGAACCTTTAAATATATGGGAAGGGAACATATGTCATGTTCAATAAAAAGATAGGTTGCAGCTCTTCGATACAAACGTACTGGCTTTGGGTATGATACTCCCGATATTATAAAGAGGTAAGAGCGCTGTAGCTCAGCTGATCAAGGTATGGAAAGCCACCAATACACCCCTCACCATCCACAAACTCAATAATTAAGAAAAGACGTTTGCTGTATTATAGCATCTTTCTTCCTCTTTAAATTATCGAGTGCTGAAGACGCGTAACCGTAACGTTTAAATTTCTTTGTTCGGATGCAAGGCCGTCAATGTTACAGCGGCAATAGCGCAAACACGTGACTGCAATCTGCATCTTATATCGTTATATCCTTCGATAAACTTCAGTAACACTTGAAACTTGTTGGGTTATGCTAATTATTTTATTAGTGGATGTCGTATTGCGGATTTGAGATTTTAACCAATTTTTAATACGAGTATACATAAATGTACTTTAGGTCATTAGGTGGCAGCGTCCTCCTTATTGAATTAAAATGCTAGGTAATAGTTCTTCCAGCTTACCATAAAATATTGAAAAAATAGAAAAAGCAAAACAGACAAATTATAAAAAGAACCTTTTAATACATACTACTTTATTTAAGTTGTAATAAGCACCTAACAAAAAGTATTGTAAAATATCTTTTTTTGCATATTGATGACGAAATCTCATTTTCTTAATCGTAGTTTTAAACATAAAGTAAAACTTGTTTGCATATTGATTATGAAAGTTTTTTTAACGAAAAATCCTAATGAAAGTAGCACCTTTTTTAATTATGTTTGTAAAAAACAAACTTCAATCTCCTTGGAGATTATTGGCAAAGAATAATATGTTTTCCTGATTTTTAAAATTTTGCATAAATCCTTTTAAGACAAATTGCTCAGCTTACAATACCTATGCAAAAAAGTGTCGTGTACAGCACGTTATGAAAGTCTCTTTTTCTTTAAACTATGACTTTCATAATTAGGTGCACTGTTATAATTATTTAAATGAATATTATTTTATTTTACATCTTTATCTCGTTGGAATTCGCTGTAGGTGACTATAGTGACTATCAAGCACTACTATATATGTACTTTATTTGGTAACTTTTAGTTATATAGTAGGCAAGTTTTTTGAAATCAATCGTAAACAAAAAATTTATAATTATCATTTGACAGTTGTAAATTCTAAAGCTTTTTAACCAAATTTCGCGTTACAATCAATCTAATCATCATATCAATCTGCAAGAAAGTTACAGCACATATTATGAAAAATTTGTTTCACTCGTTTAAACTAAAACAAAAAATATGTTCGTACAAAAGCCATAATGAGCTTGTCAGTCGAAATATTATTGTTTCTATTCACAGTGATTCTATGTTGATTGACCAATCAACAATTATTATTATTTATATTTACTAATCCTGAAACTGCATTTTGAGTACTATTGCCACTAACTGGTATCATAATGATCTAGAACAGCAATGCTAATATGATGATATTTTTTAACCATTTTTCTAATAAAGAAACATAACCATATGAGCCTTGCTGTCCGATATAGATAGTTATGAAACCAATAGTACATACAGTGTGTCCCCAAATGCGGTTCTCAGGAGGAATACTTTTATTATTAATTTTATGACAAAAAGACATTCTTTATAAAAGTTTTTGCTTGATTTAAAACTACTTAAAAGTATAACGAAATTTTAATATTAGGTACTTAGAATAAAGTAGAAAATAAAAAAATGCATTATTTCTTAAAGAAAAGACAACTAAGTTCAATATTCTTCAAAAAATAAAATCTCGTTGCTTGAATAAATCGTATGTAAAATGAAATAAGGTAATATATCTCAATATTATTAATATTGCTATTTGATTGTTACTGCATTGATTCAAGCAAGACATCATGATAAAAAATATAGTAAATACAGACTTACATTGGTCGTTTTTTTCCTTAGAAAAAATGCATTTTCTTAAATTTTTTATTTTATTATAAGTAATATAAAAATTCCGTTATACTTGTTAGTAATCTTGAATCAAGCAAAAATTTTCATAGAGAATGACTTTGTTATAAAATTAATAATAAAAAAGTTTTTCCTCTTGTGTACCGCACCTGGGGGCACACTATGTGTGTGGTTGGTACAAATACGGGTAAACTGTTGTGTTGTGTCATGTATTCCATTCTCAAAATGAACTTGGTAGAGGTAGTTTGCTTCGCGATTTTAGCTTTAGACACCGAGAAAATCAAAACAGAAGATATTGGGTTCATCCAATAACCTGCCAACGCTTACTGGAGGGTCAGTTTCAACTCTACGAGGAATTCCTTTACATGTAGATGATCTTACGTAACACCCACTATTAAAAAAATGTTGTCAAAAAACTAGTTTTTCAGTACATACTCTCATCTTGCGCAAAAGCAATATTTTGTTATTTAGAAAAATATAAATTTTTTCAAGATCTTTGACATTCGATAGCGCATTAACGAAGCACTTTTGGATAGAGGTAAGTTTGGTTAAATCGTCCTAGTTTGGTCTCAGGAATATGTCTTAGCATTTTGTACAGACCTTTTAGAGACACCCTATATAAAAGTAAGTCTCAAGAGAAACACTTCAACTTCTCAAAAAATCTTCATGTTATGTTCTACCAGAATAGAAGAACATAATAGTTATTTATGTGTTAAGGGCATAATGAAGCTTTTATGGCCAGAAGCGTTATTTCTAGCCCGAGGCGTCAGCCGAGGGCTAGGAAAAGGCTGTAGGGCCCTAAAAGCAAGTTATGCCCGCTATACATACACTATTTTATGCACAGATTAAGTTCTTAATGTCAAATATATTATTGTGTAAAAATATAGTTAAATGAGTACGTAGGTACATCAAGCAGCTGTGCGTATACTTATGTGATTATACGAAGTTCGTTACTATAGTTACTGTTCCAAAATATTTAATTTTAGTTTATTTTCATTGGTGATAAGATTACAAACTATATTAAGAACCAATCAAGTTCTACAAAAAAACTTCTGACATTTAATTGACTTTTCGTTATTGCCCGTCTGACCATAAAGATGCCCTTGGGCCATAAAAAGACGTTTATGTTTAGATGAGTGTTGCAATAATAGTCTAATTAGAATGCATCTGTGCATAAACTAATATATTAGCATAGCAAAATCATAGATTCCATATAATCAGTATATAAGGGAAATTAATATGTTTATGCACAGATACATTATAATTAGCCTAATATTGCTAGACTCATCTAAACATAACCGTCTCTTTATGGCCCAAGGGCATCTTTATGGTCCGACGGTCAATAAAAAAACGTCAATTAAATGTCAGAGCTGTTTGTTGTAGAACTTGATTGGTTCTTAAAATAATTTGTAAACTTATCACCAATGAAAATAAACTGAAATTAAAAATTTTGGAATAGTAACTATAGTAACGTACTTCGTATAAGCACATAAGTATACGCACAGCGGTTTGATGTACCTACGTACTGATTTAATTAATTTAAATAATGATAAAAATTTAAATAATAATTATATTTTTTACACAACAATAGATTTGAGATAAAAACCTAATCTGTGCATAAAATAGTGTAGGTATAGCGGGCATAACTTGCTTTTATGCCCCTACAGCCTTTTCCTAGCCCTCGGCTAAAGGTAAGTACTCACAGCAGCGGATGTCATACGATTGGTCAGTTTGAGTCAAATCGACTCAAACCGACCAATCGTATAACATCCGCCTGCGGATCCGCTGCTGTGGGTACTTACCTTAACGCCTCGGGCTAGAAATAACGCTTCTGGCCATAAAAGCTTCTTTATGCCCTTAATACATAAATAACTATTAATTGCTAATCGTTTTATGGACAGGTTTTTAGATTTAAAACTTGTAAAATAATACCTCCTTGCAGTAAAATGTTTTGGTCAAAAATACTTAAAAATATCGAAAATAAAATCGAGAATTTATTTTAGAAAAGTATTAGATATTCTGCGACATAGACAACATTTTTTAAAAGATTTTGTTGAAAACCGCATGTTTCTATCTCAATTTATAACCATGTTATAGGTAAATTGCTTATACGATGGGCACCAGGAGTAGAAAAATTATAGTTTTTAAATAAACTAATACCCATTGCACCTTGTGGGTAGTGGCTTATAATTTATCGCTTTATTAAATCTTCGAAAGTGTACGTTGTTTTCTTTTAGTGGAGTTGAATGTTAATAAATAGGGTTGAATAAAAGCCTTTAGTCTTCTCCACGAAATAATTTAAAACATAATAAATTTTAAAAGTTGAATTTAGTTTGGGCTTACTTATGATGAACCCATTCTCAAAACAATATTAACCCAAAATATGTATTAGGAAGAAGAAACGTTTTTTTGAACACTCCATGGAGTGTAGTTAAACATGCATGTTTAAATATAAAGAACCTATAAAGAAAATTAAAACTACTACATGATCTGGGAACAGAATAATCTAATATCTTGCATTTCTTTCTCTTTTTAAAATTTTTTATCATGATTTTTATAATTAAAGAAAATAGAGTAAAAATCATGAGAAGTGCAAGTTGCTTCTACAACTTGCTAATAACCAAACATGGATTGCATAAAAAAATGTTTCTTCTTCCTAATATATATTTGGTTTAATAATGTTTTGAAAATGACTTCATCTTAAGTAAGCCAAAACTGCAGTCAACTTTAAAATTTATTGTTTTAAATATATTTCGTGGATAAGACTAAATTTTTTATTCAACCTTATTAATTTACTCTCGCTTTATGTTTAAGATATTTTCATTTGCTGCTAATAGTAGTTAATTCGTATATTATGCTCAAGTACCTGAGATCGTAAAATTACAGTTAAAAAGATGTTTTTGTCATCAAATCATTTTCAAAAATGATTGCAAGTCAAAGCAGGAACAAAATACTTAGGTGTTTTTAAATAAAATCTTTAAACTGCGGTTATTGTTTGATATTACATTTATATCACTGTTATGAATAAGCTAATGAAATGTGATCCTGCAACTTACCACATTTAAATTATCGCTTTAGCTCCCAACGCCAAACCTTCATGTCCAGCGTTGCCACATAAAATTAACCCGAGTTTAGTTTCGAAATATAACAGGATGAGCTAAGCGCTTAAAGAATTTATGGGAATTACGTGCCATTTAATTGTTAAAAGGTTTCTGATCAAAATTTTTCGCTTGAAAATTATAAAATGAATACCTGCATGTGGCAAAATGTCCTAAAGCCAGAAATACTTAAAAATAAGCAAAATAAAAATCAGAAATCTAATTAAAATTTTTTTAGATATTTTGCCACATGAAGAAAATTTTTTTAAACATTTTGTTAAAAACCGCATCTTTCTATCTTAATTTTTAACGATGTGATAGGTAATTTGCTGATACGGCGCGTAGAGAGCGCTCTTAATAGAAGCTCTCCGATTATCCATCAAAGGTATTCAAGGTCGACGTATCAACGAGAAAAAAGAATAGGTGCCGATTTACTAACTGAATGCAGGTCGGCAAGATAAACATAGTAAATCAATGTTATCACGAGCATGTACTATCCATCATAAACCTGGTAGTGTGTGCTAGGAGGGTGAAAATAAATAGTGTGTGAAAATAAAAATATCTTCACAAAGTTTAAATAGATATAAACAAAGAATGGGAACAAGCATCCCGTATACAAGGTAAAGTATTGTGACAAGCACAAAGAAGTTTAGAAGATTTAAAAAGAATTAGTTTACTTACTTTGTTGCAGGTTTGATTTGTAAAGTGCTGGCAAGTTTCATCCTGATAACTGAAAAAGAAAAATAATATTTTTAAATATCCTTTAGATTAAAAGGGAAAAAGTTTACCTGTGCAATCCAATCAGTCGAATCATAGTGGGTTGGTCTCAGTTGAGATTAACAGTTATTGTTAAAATATATTTTGACGTATCTCAAATAAAATTTCTTATTGCGGCAAACTATCGACAGACGCAAATGGTACCATATGTCTAATTCTCATAACGGACAAATGAGGAGAAAGTTCAATCACAAACTCAGTATTGAAATCTCTCCTAAATTAAAACTAGAACACAAAAATAAAACGACTGAGTCTAGAAAAATCATATGCACAGCTTGCAGGGATTTTTAAATTAACAAGTTTAATTTAACAAGTTAAATTTTTTAAAAATAAATTATCGACTTGGGGTTTTTAGGGTCTTGAAGGAGTTTTGAATCAAATTTAAAAAATAATAAAACATCTTATTGCTGGAGCTAATTGAATAGAAAATGCTTATATAAGTCAAAAGGTTTTATAATAACCAAAAGCTTTTTGTTTCTTATATAATTTTATTTGTACTGTTCGGTTTTGACACAATCGCCATATTTATTTGACAGAAAGCGCTGCTTTAGTACTAAAATATATTTTTAGTTGGATCAGAAAGGTACTTCATCACTTTGCTCTGAATCGAAATATATATTCTTTGTCAAACTGATTTTGTAAAAATGAGGATATTCGATAATATTTTATTTGCAATTAATACTGATGGGACAACCATAACAAGAGATGTTGCAAAAGTGGTATTCTCTAAGCACTTTCTGTAATTACCGATTGCTATGTCATAACAATAAATTCAAGAGCCACTTCCATTGCTATCCAGCAGTTGTTATATACTCACCTCAAGACTTTGTTGTATTCTATTTTTGAAAAAAACGTTAATAATTGAAATAATTCTATAAACAGTCTTTTTTGTGCTTAGAAAACCAATGTATTTGTAAAATAAACCCCAAGAAAAGCAATTTTGCAAGCGTTTATTTGTTATTATGTTAAAAACCGGTTCTTCTAACCACACTTTTGGTCGTCTTGTTTCGTTTATATACAAGCAGGTAAATCTCAACACTAAGAATGCCCAAGCGCCTAGTAACCGGGCTCGGCATGGATCCATTACAAATGGTACATTTGCTACATAAAAACAAATGCAACATATACATGCATGGTGATAAATAAATAAGTGTTTTTACTGTTTTCTCCAACTATCAGCATCGTTCTTTAGTCCGTTACTTGTTATTAGGATTAAAATAAATAAATATTAAGAAATACTGAGGAATATTTAAGATTGCTATCACGTATTGGGCGTAGTTTTTCGATAATTAACAATTTGCTGTTGCCAAGAAAAAAATAACAAATTAAACTGTTTTTCACTAATTTTAGCAGTTATTATTTCTTTAATACTCATTTTTTTAGCTACTCAAGTAGCTAATTCGCGCTCTGTTGTTTAAGGGAGTTGTGGTGGGATAGTCTGAGCCAAAAGTTATAAAGCTTTGCTATTTTGACAAATAGAAATAATTACATAGTTTTGCTTCAAATAATGGCTGAAACGATACTAGTTTTATTAGAATGCATGTGACAGCAGTTTAGTTATTATTTATAAATGTTTTTAATTAATTATTAGTCTTTTTAAAGACAGAGATTAACTTTTGACTATGTAGTCCAAACTTAAGAACGTGAAAATATGACGAAAAAACAATTATTTTAACCAGACATTCAAGTTTACTTTTTTATTAGTAAAAATAAGATAATATTACTATGTAAACACTAAAAAATAAAGATATCTCTGTAGAATATAAATAAATTATACGCTTGTTTGTTTGTTTGTTTGTTTTTGGGCGAGGAATCAGGATGGCGGAGCATCCTTCGTACCTCAAGGCACCGATTGCTATGATCATTTGGCCAACCCTACTAGAATTTAGCCGCATCTGGGGGAATTCCACCCCCCAGTAGGGATTTTTATCGTGCCAAACATCGCATTGACACGGGACCTACAGTTTTACTTCCTATCCGAGAAGAAGGCATGTTTTTAATTTTTCATAGCGGAGAAAAATTAAAAACATGCCTTCTTCTCCTCTATGAAAAATTACCAGCTCGGCCGGGGAACCTGCGATCTTTGGATTATGAAGCAAACATGCAAACCACTAATCCACCGATACTGGCTTTATACGCTTGTAGAGTAGTGAAAAAGTGACAACGTTGCCTTAAGTTGGCACCAGTATTTCATTTGTTGTCCTGATGAAAACATATTAATGCACTAAATGACGTTGACTCAAGTTTCGAGGTTATCTTTGCAAATATATGTATATAAAATGATGGATGAAACACTATTTATTCAGATTCATTTAAAAAGTAGTAGTAAAAAATTTCCGAATTATGTATCTTTTTATTTAATACAACTGATTCTGTTTTCGAGATGTAAATTACGAGCGGCCAATGGTGCTGCATGTAGCTATATAAAGCATTTAAGTTTCCCGCTTGTTTGTCGCAATGCAACGTTGTTACTTTGCGAGCTATATCAGGCATTCAATAGACAAATTCTTCGTATTAATTTTCTTTTGCCAAAAGTATCTTTCTAACAAATTTGAAATTTTAACGATACAATCTTACAACGTTTTTACGTGAAATGTTTTGGTGTCAATTGTTTTTTATCATTCTTTATGAAGTTATTATAATAAATGTATCAACAACAGTTTGCATAAGATCGCGTGTTATTTTCAAATGCAATTTATGCATAAACAAACTTCCTAAACATTAAATATTTCTCAGAAAATAATTTTGTGCATTAATATCTATCAACTGCACTAATTTTTTTTAAATTTTCATCATTTTTTTCTACAGCCACAACTTCCTTAAACATATCAAATGTCAAGTACCGCAAGACCGACGGTAGAGGGCGACAGTGCGTGCATGCGCCGTTTCCTCCGAAGTTCTCAACAAGTGGGATTTCAATTACTATGCTTTCTCTTCAATCGGCGCGTAACAATTACCGTTACAGAATACCAAAACCTACTTGAATTGTTATGTGTTCACATCACTTCGTTTCTCTTGTAACGTCTTACTTTATTGTTTTTCGACTTTCTTGTAAGTTCTTTACCGCACGACGCTCCCGACTGCGGCTAGCCGAGTATTTCAATTTTCAGATAAAGGCGTGGCACTCTTCAATAATTGCTATGCATAACAATTAACCAGCCTCTGGCCCTTCTTTCGAAGCAACAAGAATTGGCACTTTTCGTTGATGTGATTCTTGTCTTGTGATCTTCGGGCTACACTTTGTAAAGTGCCAAAAAGTTCTGTGCGCGCCTTTCGTGTTGTATATATCCTCTCTGGATTCGAGTGATTTGTTGTTGCTGTTGATTGGTTTCTGGATTTAGGTCTCGTGGTGCCTTATAACATGGTTTTGGAATGTAGGGGAGTCAATATCAGCGTAAAAAGGTTTTTACCCCAATATTTCCCCAAAATAATACAGTTTTATTTTTTATGAGGTTTTAAATAAACCTTTCTCTTGAAGCTACGCACGTTTTTCTTACGAAAAGAAATTAAGTCGCAGCTTTTACCACTAGACTAATGAACGAGTGATTATTCCGAGCATCGATGAATGGGGGGGGGGTGAGGGGTAGGTTGTACTTATATACTTAAGTATCTATACTTATAAGTATGTATCTTCACATTTTTATTATGTAAATTACTTTTCTTACTTGATATTAAAAATTTTGTTAAAGTTTCTACTGCTATTCAAATGTAAGTAAATACCGCATTTGCTTTACATTATCTTTACTTAATAATGTCAAACGGAATTATTTCGATTTGAATAATTTTATAAGTTCTACATCTTGCATTCCGTTAGTACAAATATCGTGCAAGGTTACACTCAGTTGCCCACGTTAGTCAAGCAGCAGCGGCCTCGTCGCCTACACTCTTAACTAGCTGCACACTCATTCGAAGAAACGCAACCACAGCTGCTGCCGCGTTACCCATGTCTGGCCATTCCAATGCATTTTATCTACTAAGGTTGCTCTCATCTATGCTGAACAACCCACGTTCGTTCACATGCAGTCAAGCGGCCTACGCCTACGTCGAGCAGCTGCGCATTCCTTCAAAGTATTTTCGCTCCAGCCCACGGAAACCCACGAGCCTGCAACCAGGAAGCCGTGAGCTCCGTGCCTGTTACGGCTAACTAGCCTCTGCAGGGAACTCCTACCATACTTGGAACAACATCTTATGCTAGTCTCTTCCGCGTTGAATCGTATATAAACCGCTTGCTTTGGGCTTAGAAGCCAGTCAGTGCCATGACTCGAAGACGCCACATCCAAGCAAGCGGGTAAGTGGCTTTATATTTGTCTTATGGTTAGGGTTTGGAACCAGGTGCCAAGCGGCATTAGTTACCGTTCCCCTCACCTCGCTTAGTTCTGCTTAGTTAATAGGGAGTTGTGCCAAGGCTCTCTATGTGCAGACGCTTAGTTTGTAGATCTAGTGCCAGTTAGGGTGGTTCTGATGTCCCTGATGTTTATTGTTAGATTTAGGAGGACCTATACGTCCTCAAACTATATAACCATTATGTAACACATTTTGTACTTCCATTACTTTGTTGTTAGTATATATGTAGTTGTTTTTATGCCTTGTGTTTTCTTTTCCTTTTTATCTCTGACTACTACCTTTAGTCACGAAAACCCCACGTGACAAAAAAATAGATAAGAACAGATGTAACGAGATAAATAATATCAGCAAACATGTTTTTCCGACATTTTCCGACCGACGTGTAGTAGCAAATAGCCGACTGGACGGAGAGAAATCCGGTGTCCGCTACCCGTACCATTCTTGCATCACTGCTGTAGTATTATCTTTCTCTGTCTGCGCAGAATGATAACTCGTTCATTAGTCTTGTTGAAATAGATGATTTGTATAATCATAATTACATGATTTAGAATCTTAAGTATTTTTTTAGTAAAACTGGTCTAGTAAGACCAACCATTAATTTTAGATTTTATATCCAACGATGTTCTATATTTAAATCTGTCCTAGGTACACTGTACACAACAATAATTCGAAAAGCTTAGCCTTCTTCAATCTTCGAACGATATTGCCAATCTTCGAACGATCTGATTGCCAAGCAGGTGAATCGCTTCAGGGTTGATGTGTTGATGTAGACGAGAATCATGCTTAGCTGCAAATCTTTTAGCTTCACTAGCAACGTACTGGACACTAAGATCATGATGTATGTCACTATTTCGTATGTACCACGGAGCATTTACTATGTTTTACAGCACTTTATTCTGAAAAGTTTGTATACATTTTATATAGCACTCTTTAGCACAACCCCACTGTTGTATACCATAAGCCCAGACTGGTTTTAGAATCCGGTTATAAAGCATAGTTTTATCGTGTAACAGTTTGGAATAGTAGTCTCAGTAACCAATATATTTTCCTATTATTGAGACCTCAGACCTTTTTTAAATGTTGCTTCCATCTTAGCTTTGTATTCACCATCATTTCAAGGTATTTCGCTGTATTTCCATATGGGACTACATTACCACTCAGATTAATTTACCCCTTCGCGCCCAGACTTATTTACAGGTCCGCAATATAATACCAGATTTAGTAAAAAAATCAACTTTTTCTTTGTCTCTGTTTTTATACGTATTATTGTTCCACTAGACTAAGAGGTCAATTTCCATGGAAAAATAAATAAAATACTCCATAGGGTCTCTATATGGCGTCTCTATAGGGGTCAAAAAAAGGTATTTTATTTAGTGAAAAAAGTTGACCTTTTTATGTTTTTATACTTTTTATTGCCCCCCTCCACTAAGAGGTCAATTTTTGCAAAAAATAAAATACTCCATAGGCGTCGTTATAGGAATCAAAAAAGGTACCTATTTTATTTAGTGAAAAAGGTTGAACTTTTGTTTGTTTGTGTTTTTATACTTATTATTGTCCCACTACACTAAGAGATCAATTTTTTTCCAAAAACATGAAGTACTCCATAGGCGTCGCTAACAAGTACTCTCGATGTACGTTTCACCTTGAAGTAACCAATCAAAAATCGATCCCACTATAAATTGCGACAGCCCAGGCTTGAAACAACATCTACAAAACTATTCCATTCTAATAGTAAATGTTTAATATTTGTTGCCACATATAACAATCTGGGCTGTGGGCGTGTGATAGATTTGTTGCCACATATGGCAACCTGGGCGCGAAGGGGTTAAAGGAGGATTTCTCAAGTTTTTATTGGTAAAATTCATATTTTTCTGATTTGGTTTCATTCAACTTAATTTTCCGATTTTGACCCAGATACAAATCTGGTTGCTAGGTTGCTGGAGCTTGTTAGTTGCTTCATCTACGTTGGTTCCCACTGCCAACACAACAGTATCATCTGCAAATTTGACAATAGTTACATTATTTATTTGGTGTAGAGCACATGCGTAAAATAAATATAAAATGAGATCGAGGACACTTCCTTGAGGTACACCGGCTTTTATCTCTCTTAAGTCAGAGTATTCATCCTCTTGCTTGATTCTGAATAATCAGTCTGTAATTTAGGATGTTAACAGTGCTACATATTGCCTAAGTAGGCAACAACTTATTTAGTTTAAGTATGAGAGCTTCATGCCAAACCTTATTGAAGGGTTGACCTACATTAAGGAGGATGGCAGAGCAAATTAGGTTTTCGTTTAGTGCATTTTCTATGATGTATACAATTTGGTGGACTTGGTCTATGGTAGAATGTTTTTACCTAAAACCAAATTTGTGATCTGGAATTAGGTTCTTGTTTTCTATTACAGTTTTTATTCTTTTTAAGAAGAGTTTTCCAAGCAGCTTCGAGGTGATCGCTAACAAAGAGATTGGACTGTATGATTTGGCCTCATTTGGCGGTTTTCCTGGATTTGTTAACATGATGACTTCTACAACTTTCCAGACATTAGGAACATGCTATAATCTAAATGCTACGTTAAATACGAGCAGTTGTTTTAGGATCTCGCTTGTGATGAGGTCGAATCCAGCTGCTTTTCTTGGATTTAGGTTATTTTTGATCTTGTTCGCTACTTCTTTCGATGTCACTGACATAATTTCCATCTCTTCAGAATTAGCTGTTCTTCTATGTTAACATCAGATTGAATTTCATTTGGTTGAGAAGTTACTGCTAGATGATCCGAAAAGTTTTTTGATTTTTGTTTGTTGTCTCTGGCCGAAGTATCATCATGTAATTTTATGGGTGGAATTTGAGTCATCGGCCTTCGGAGTCTTTTCGTTGCTTTCCACAAGAAGTAGTCTGTCTCTTTATCCGCTGTTAAATTTTCAAGGTAGAATGTAAAAGATTCTTCCTTTAATTTTCGAATCTCTCTTTTTAATTGCTGGATTTTATTATTAAGGATGACTTTGTCCAACGGATCTTTTGACCGCCGCCATCTTCTACTAGCTCTTTTTTCTCTCTTACCAGTGTTCTAATTTCAAACGGATAATTGAACCCTTTAGATATATGGGCAATTATTATATCAGCCGAGACTGTTCTGTTCACACAAAACAAAAGACAATTGACATTTACTTTTGCTTACTATTTGCCACAGATAACATGTAAATATATTTTTCGTTGACCGTTTGTTAATGTCAATATTAATGAATGATTTTTTCTAAAAAAGGATGTATTAATGGACGTCATTAATACACTCTTTTTTATTAAGTAACTGTTTTGTGAAAAAAGGATGCATTAATGGACCTCATTAATACACTCTTTTTCATTAATAAACCCGTTTGTGATTTTGACGTTTTGATGATGTTTTACTTTGGGCAACCAGATATACGCAGAAGTTTGGATTCGGTATTATTTGAAATTTTCTATCTTAAAATCGAAGAATTTTACGGTCAACGAAAAACTGTTGTAATCAATTCGTTTGTTAATGAGCAACTAATGATCTCAACTATTAAAGGCACTCACTCCCTATCGCTCGTTCGTGCTTTAAACAGTTTCGATCATTAATCGCTTTCATTAACAAACTAATTTATTAAATAACTAATAACAAATTGAATTACTAAGAAAATCGTACGACACTCAGTAGTGACCAATAAAAAAAACTAGCTCAGGAGCCGTTACCATGGCAACTAAAAAATTTTTTGGAAATTTTTTGTAGGTAGACCAACCTAACTGAAATTAATAAGTGGAAATTTTTCTGTCAAAAATGTCAAATTTATTTAAACTATACAACTGAACAAATTACAAAAAACTAGAACAAATCAATTGAAATTAAATACACAACTATTGTAATAAACGTTTCCTGTCAATTTTAATTTTGGATACCACGGCTAACTATGTTATGTTACAACTTGACAGTGATAATCAAAATTTAAAATAGGTAGAAATGGTTTGTGTCGTCACGATTTTCTTTCCGAATATATCCTCGTGCATTGATTATGCCTGGAAATTTTACTTTCGTGCATTTCTGCAACTAATTGCACTCCACTTCGTGTCGTGCAATTATGACGTTGCAGAAATGTCACTCAAAAAATTTCCGGCAATAATCAATGCACTTGGTATATTATAAGTGAATATTCATGTAACAAAAATACTAACACTTTTATACGTGTTGATATATTTAAAATTAGAAAAGACTAAATAATTTAAAATATCAACTTCTACAAATAAAAGAATGATAAGAAGTTATTGCTGAGGCAGGTGGATAAAGCCAATACGTGTTATCGGTATACAAGCCTTGGATGAAAAATGATAACTGATTTGTTTATTTTATAATTAACTGATAGTAACTTATTCAAGTAAGATTAATAAATCAAAATATTATTGATACATACATTTTGTAACGGTTCGTTTTTTTCAACTTCCGATAAATGCAATTTTGTATGTATAATACACAAAAAACTCTTAGTGCGGTTCTGTGTAGTCCAGTGTATTCTCCCGGTTTAATTTTGCAGACTTGAGTTTATTTTAAATGTTGTTTTTTTATATTGAAAGTTACCACCATATGTTTATTCAGATAAAATATTTTCGTTAAGTTAAAAATGCAGATTTCTCTTAATGCAATTGTCGCTTTTGTAATTATCAAAGGTTAAATTTTCAAATGTTCTCACTTGAGTTTACTTGAGAAATCAAGTAAACCAATAGATATTTGACAGATTAATCTTTCTTCCTAATAAAACCACAAATATCTTTTGACCTAAACTTAAAACATATAGACTTAAACCATTATAGTTGTAAAAGCAGTTGCATAACAATTTACAGTACACAGAGTTTCATATAAATTGGTAACGTGTCGCGAAAGTGTCTCTAAAACTGAAATTTTATGTTTGAGATGTGACAGACAATTTGTGATATTGTACAACCTCCAATAAATCACTGCTGTAGTACTATATGGCAAACTTTTTTCAGTGTTTAGTGTTAGTGAAATGTTCATCCGAAAGTGATAGATGGAAAATCTGGTTCTTAAAGTTTACCTACGTATCCTTTGAAAATAATTAAACGTAATTCATCATCAACTCTAAACTATGCAAGATTAAGAAAGTGAACTGTAAACTTTCAGAAATAGCAGTTATATCAATCACTATTTTAAAACTCCTATAACTTATTTTTCAAATTTTGTTATAAAGGAAGTAACTTGTTGTATATTTTATTTTATTTTTGTTTAGATATAGATATGAGATTTTTTTTATTAAATCACCTTTTTTAAGTTTTGTCTTGTTATTCATCATTTTGTTATAATACGTCTTCCTTACTGCTATACTACAAGAACATAAATATCTATTTAAAAACTGAATATAGTGAATACTTACACTATAAAAATCTGAAACATTTGTTTCAAAACATCAAGTTTTACTTGAACGTTTTATTTACTGAGTGGACAGAATAATATAGCTTTCTAATAGTGCTCAACGGCAACTTACTTAATATTTTAAATTTAGTGTTCATATTATGATAATTTGCTTTTAACAATGAGCCAGGACATAGATATTAATGAAACACCAAAGGACTTTCAAACTGCAATAAATAACATATATGATAAGCTAAATATAATTTTAAACTTTGTAACCTCAGCAAAAGAACAGATCTCAAAGAAACGAGAATGCAATTCGGCTATAACTCAAATTCAGCATCATATTGGATTTATCGTGCAAGAACATATTACACTGCAGTCCAAACCAGATCCTCAAATAGAAAACGTTGTTCGAATCGCTGTCAAGGAAATTATGACTCATAGACCACCTCTTACATATTCACAAATAACATCTATTAGCAATTCGAATACATCTGTTTCTAAAATACAACTAAATAAAATCCCAACAGAAAGAAATACAAAGCTTTAATTTTTCCTAAACCAAACAGCAATATTAACTGTTCTGAAGACACTAAAAAAGCACTTACCCAAATAAATCCAAGGGTTTTAAACATTAAACCAGATAGAATTATTAAGGTTAAAAACAAAGGTGTTTTGGTTGAATCTTCGGACAGTGAAATATCTAAACTAATTGGAAACCCAAATTTAACAGCACTAAACCTAGAAGCAAAACTTCCTGAGAAACTTTGGCCGAGAATAGTATTCTATAATGTACCAAGAAATTTAGAAAAACAAGAGTTTTTAGCAGAAATATTTGAAAATGTAAAAGATGAAACTGATATTTCTGAAAACTGGCACAAAAACACCTTTAAAATAGGAACGAAAAACAATTCTACAACTAATTGGGTAGTTGAGATTCATCCAAAATTTAGAAATATTCTCTTGAAGCATAAAAAAGCTTATTTTGGTTGGATTGTTTGTACAGTAAGTGACTTTATACGTGTAACCAGATGCTACAGATGTCAACGTTTTGGCCACGTTGTCAAATTCTGCAGAGGTGATATATCCTGTGGTACATGCTCATCTACAGAACATGAGACGAGAAATTGTTCCCACGCTAATAATAAACACAATCATAAATTCACAAACTGTCTAAGAGCTAATAAAAACGAAACGAACCATACAACAAATTCAAAAACTTGCCCAATTTACATAAAGAAGCTAAATGATTATCTGCAATCGATAGAGTACAATGAATAAAATTAAATTCCTTCAATGTAATCTTAACTTTTCTAAATTGGCAACACAAGAGATTAAATGATATATATATAATAATAAAGTTGATATAGCGTTTCTACGGGAACCTTATTGTTACCAAAATGGACAAAAATATCACATACTGTTAATATCAGTGGATTGATTATCAATAGATTAATTTTAAGGTGTTTATTTCATTTACAATAATACAAAATTACATTGTGACATTTCTTAATGGAAACTTCTTTGACATTCTATTTGTTTATTTTTGTTACTATGTCAACACATTTCCTGTCAAGTTTACCAACATAAAAACATAATATTTGAGAATATTTAACACCCTCCCTCAAACTTGACAGAATTAACTTAATCGTAACATTTTAACTAGATTAACAAATTTCACATGACATAACGATTTGGTAAAAATATCTGCTAACTGATCACGTGTATTAATATAGATTACCTTTACAATACCTTTAACTATCAAATCTAATACAAAATTAAACTTAACATCAATATGTTTACATCTTTTGTTATTTTCAAAATTTTGAAGAAGTTTAATAGTACTTTGATTATCTTCAAACAAAGTAAATGGTAATGTATAATTAATCTGTAAATCATCTAGCAAATTCTTCAAATATAAGAGTTCACAACTAGCCATACATACAGCTACAAATTCCGATTCAGTACTGGACAAAGCCACAACTGATTGTTTCTTTGAACTCCAAGATACAAGATTATCAAACAACTTAAAACAGTATCCACATTAGCATACCCAATTAAATTTTTATCAGATGAATGGAAAGTTAACTCTATTGTAAACTTTAAATATTTCAATACTCTTAATAAATGCTTAAAATGTACATCTGTTGCACAATCTTGAAATTTGCCAAAATAACTTACACAATAGCAGATATCTGGTCTTGTGCCCATCATTATATACATCAGTGAACCTAAAAGTTCTTTATAAGGTAGTTTTGTTTTTAAATTTTCGTCGCAGTTTCTTTCCAGAATTAAATTATTTTCAATAGGTGTTTTAAAACTCTTACAATCTTCTACATTAAATCTTTTTACTAAATTCTTAATTGCTGATACTTGATCGATAGTTATAGTTTTGTGTTTAGAATCCCTACTAATTTTTATTCCTAAGAAATTGTTAACATGGTCTAACTTTTTCATTTTAAAAGTTTCACACAATTTTAATCTTACATAGTCTGCAAAATCTTTATTATTAAATGCTAACAAAATATCATCCACATATAACAGTAAATAGCATTGTATATTCTGTTTAAGAAAAGTGAACAACCGTAATCAGATTTTGACCGTTTGAAATTCAAACTTAACATAAAATTATTAAATCTTTCGTTCCACACTTTAGGAGCTTGTTTTAAACCATAGATAGCTTTATTTAATAAGCATACTTTGTTTTTATCATTTTCATTAATCTCTAAACCCTCGGGAATCTTCATATGAACTTTTTCTTTTATAACACCATTTAAGAAAGCATTTTTAACATCTAATTGTTCCAAATGTAAATTCTGATTCATACAAATTGATAATAAAATTCTTAATGTTGACAACCTTGCCACTGGTGCATGAATTTGAGAAAAATCACTAACATCCTGTTCGAAACCTCTAGGAACCAATCTTGCTTTATAAATTAATTTCCCTTCTTCGTTCTCTTTTACTCTAAATACCCATCTATTGCTTATGATTTCTTCATCACACGGTTTATCGACTAATTCCCATGTCTGATTATCTTGTAAAGCATCTAACTCATCTTCAATAGCTTTTTCCCAGTGACCCCATTTTAAGCTTCTCTTTGCTTCTGCATATGACTTAGGAACATCACAAAAGTTACTTAATAATGCTAGACAACCAAAATCAACTTCATAATCCTGAAGATGTAAGGGTAACTTTCTATTTCGTGTTGGTCTTGCTTCATCACCTTTAATTTCAGGTATTTCAACTTCTGAATCTACTTTTTCTTCTTGAACTTCATTGTCCTCATCATTTTCACTTTCATACAGTTCATTTTCTTTTTGATTACTTTTCACCATACAGAAATTATCTTCATTAAAAATTACGTTTCTACTGTGAATAATCTTATTTTCCTCTTCATTTAGTAACCTATAACCATTTTCTGCATATCCTATAAATCTACATTTTACTCCTTTATCGTCTAATTTTGTTCTAAGTGAATCAGGTATTCGTGCATAAGCTATACAACCAAAAATACGCATATTGGCCACATTTGGCTTTCTTTTTAACCATAATTCATAAGGGGTTTTATTTTTAATTAAAACAGACTGTGTTCGATTTGTTATATAAGCAGCAGTGAGAACTGCTTCTTCCCAATAAATTTTACTCATACCGGCTTGCATAATCATTGCTCTTGCTTTTTCCATTAAAGTTTGATTCATCCTTTCTGCAACACCGTTTAATTGAGGAGTATATGGTGGAGTATACGAAATTTGAATGCCTTTATCTGTACAAAAATCAGTAAATAGTTTTGAGCAATATTCCCTCCCGTTATCACATCTGACTTTTGATACTTTTCTACCACAGAATAATGCTGTTACCTTGGTTTCATAATGTTTGAAACATTGAAAAACTTTATCTTTAGATTGTATTACATATACCATTACGAACCTTGAATAATCGTCTACAAAGGTTACAAAATAACGGTTACCATTATGCGAAACAGGTGTAATAGGCCCACAAATATCTGTGTGGACTAATTCTAAAACTCTACTTGATGTGATACTTTTTGAACAATACGGAAAACATTTTTGTTTAGCCCTTACACATACTTCACAAAAATGCTTTTCATTATTACTTTTAAAGTTTAGACCATTAACTAGATTATAATTATTAATTTTTGTTAATGAATCATAATTCAAGTGGCCATATCTCTTATGCCACAATTCACTATCTAACTTAGCTGCTAAGTTTGCATTATTGGTACTATCCGAGATCTTAAATTTTAATTTATAAAGATTACCTGAACGCTCACCTTGAGCATAAACAATTTTATTTTTCTGAATAGAAATAGTACCATCAACACATACTATTTTAAAGCCTACCTTTTCTATTTTTGAAATAGATAACAAATTTACTCTTAAACCAGGAACACAGAAGACATTTCTCAGTGTTATTGGTATTTCCTTATTTCCTACTGAACTTATTACTTTTACATCACTATAACAGGTCGCCAGCATTGATTTTCCTTTTTCTGCTAATTGAATAAACTTTGGCTCATCAAACAGTTTCTTGTTAATCAGAATATCCTCATCATTAATGTAGTGATGCGTAGCCCCTGAATCTACATACCACCAAATAGTTTCATTTTCGACATTTTCACTGGATGTTGAACAAAACGCCACATCTTTAACACTTGTTTTGTTGTTACCTACACAATCTTCATTTTCTTCTTTAACATAGTTGGCTCGAACATTTTTGTTTCCACCAGATTTCTTCCTACAATTTACTGCTTTATGTCCAAATTTATTACATATAAAGCATTTTATCCCACATAAGTTCTTTAAATGTCCCACCTTTCCGCAACGGAAACATTTAACGTTTAATCTTGCAGCACTAAACGCGGCATCCACTTTACCTTTGACTTTTACTGAAATATTTTTGTTTGCTTCAAATTCAAGTAATCTATTCTTAACCATTGTTAGTTTTAAATTATCTTCAGACACAGTTCTTATTGCAGTTACAACATTCTCATACTCAACTGGCATTGACAATAGCAAAAAGCAAGCTATGTCGGATTCTTCAAAATTGGCACCCAAGCCTTTTAATTCTCTAAAAATCTTATCATATTTTGAAAAATGTTGTTGCAAATCTTCTTTTACGTCATATTTTAAATTGACTAATTCTTTCAGCAAATAAAATTTTGAGCACATACCTTTCTTTGCAAAAGTTGTTTCCAGTTTCTCTAGCATTCTAATGGCTTCATCAATATCTTTAACATATTCAAGATGAGAATCTGCTACACTTTGAATTATTATGTTTCTGGCTTTATTATTTTTCTTAGACCACTCTTCATCTTTTACAATTCCATCACCTCTTTTTAGTACAATGTCAATATCAACAGCTTTTAACACAGATTCCAGTCTGAACTTCCAATTATCAAAATTACTGCCATTAAATGGGATAATCCCATATTTGTTTTCACTCAATCGCTCCATTACACCTACAAATTGCATGTACCTGCAACTTACTAATTCAACTCCTCTCTTCTATTGCACAACCACTGGGCCCATAACCAATGTTAATATCAGTGGATTGATTATCAATAGATTAATTTTAAGGTGTTTATTTCATTTACAATAATACAAAATTACATTGTGACATTTCTTAATGGAAACTTCTTTGACATTCTATTTGTTTATTTTTGTTACTATGTCAACACATTTCCTGTCAAGTTTACCAACATAAAAACATAATATTTGAGAATATTTAACACATAC
Organism: Agrypnus murinus; assembly: GCA_929113105.1. Lineage (NCBI taxonomy): Eukaryota > Metazoa > Arthropoda > Insecta > Coleoptera > Elateridae > Agrypnus > Agrypnus murinus. The sequence goes on from OV816025.1 coordinate 103,474,605, forward strand.
CATCCATTAATCGTCTTAAAGTAATTGCAAAACAGAACACCAGATTTTACTCCTGTATTCTGATTACTAACATGACTCTCGAGATTTTAAATTACAGTCACCTGTCAAACGAATTTTTAACCATAGTCGGTTTATTTATAAATAACCAATCCTTATACATATTCAATATATATAAACCTCCCCCAATGAATACGCAAAACTATCTGTTTGATCTACAGAACAAAATTAATACTTTAGAAGGCAGCAGATTGGTTATAGGTGATTTTAACTGCAAATATATTCTATGGCATGATAAAATCACTGATGCAGATGCACATTCCTTAGAAGATTTTATAATAAGTAATGAACTTTTTATCATAAATAAACAACAACCCTCCTACTTTTGAAACAGAATATGGTTCCAGTAATATAGATTTGACTTTATCATCTGTAGATTTACAAAATTCTATAAAAAATTGGTATGTGATACGAGATATCAACTGCTCTGATCATAATGCTATTCTATTTGAATACAAAACCGGCAATGCCCCTATAAATTTAACTACCAAGAGAATACTAAATCCAAATAAATTAAACTTCAATATGGTTAATCTTGTCTTACAAGAATTTGTAGAACAAGAAAGAATTTATCTGGAACCAAAGAACAAAAATGAAATTGATGAAACTTTAAACCGATTCTACCAATTTATTGAAAGAAATATAATCAAAATTTTAAAACAAAAAATATATCCAGAAAGGCCAGAGTGGTGGACTCACAAAGTTGAACGGTTTCGGAAAATATATCTTGCAAAAAAGAAATTACTGTATAGAAATCGCGTTATAACTGATAGAGACTATTTTTATAATGAGATGATACAAGCTAAAGAAAAATTTAAACAAGTGATGTTTGATGCAAAAAAACACTCTTGGAAAAAATTTGTAGGAGAAGATCTAACAGTAAATCCATGGGGCGTTATATACAAGATGGCTTTAAAAAAGTTCCATTCTAAAGGAGTAATTGCATCTTTCAGGACTGAGGAAAACTACGAAAACCATACAAGAAACTGCTGACTACATTTTAAATAGTTTGCTTCCTGATGACAGTAATGTGAACAACTCAATTGAGCAAGATAGACTCAGACAGGATTATCAATCACTTGTTCCATTAAATTTTAACCATATTCCAGAACTTACGTTGCCAGAACTTAACAGTATCTTTTCAGAAATATCAACAAACAAAGCACCAGGAAAAGATTTATTAAAAGGAAAATTTGTTAAAGAAACTTTTACAAAAAAAGAAAAAGAAAAAGTTTACAGTAGTTGCCTAAAATTATGTTATTTCCCAAAAATATGGAAAATTGGTGTATTAAAAATATTAATTAAATCCTCTAGTGAAGAAACATCTGACATAAAAACCTATAGACCGATTACTCTTCTGCCTGAATATGGAAAAATCTTAGAAAAGATCATCAAAATTAGACTAATAAATTTACCTGGCAGATTACATTCGCAAAGGCAATTCGGTTTTACACAAGGATTATCTACTATCCATGCACTTCAAAAATACATAAATATAGTTCACAATAATGATAAAAAATATGTAATGTCGATTTTTGTGGATATAACAGGAGCCTTCGATGATTTATGGTGGCCTTCTTTGATTTCTGCAATGCGTCGTAAGGAAATCCCACACAATTTAATAGCTATAATAAAAAGCTTCCTAACATGCCGTAAAGCTATCTTTCAAGAAGAATCTATAACAAGTATGAAAAGCTGCACTAAAGGATGCCCTCAAGGTGCTTTACTAAGTAGAACTGAGATGAAGGAAATAGGACAAATGTGCATGACAAATTTAATAAACTGGGCTGATCGCTGCAAATTAACCATTTCTACAAGGAAGACTAAATTAATGATAAATAAATCGCCTCCAAGGATACATGATCGTGACAAGAATTTACGTGAATAATACTCGAATTGATATAGTTAATGAATTCAAATATTTAGGAATAATCATTGATAAAAAACTAAATTATATTTCACATATTAGCAATTGCTGTTTAAAAGCGAGGCCTACAGTTTTAGCATTGCGAAACAAAATTCAGAAAACATGGGATGTAGAAGTTAATGACTCATGAGGGTTATCTATAATTGTGCCATTATACCAATCATATCGTATGGTATTGAAATTTGGGGCCACCGTTTACACACTAGGAATATTAAAAACAAAATTTCTTCGTTGTATGGAACTTTCTGCAGATTGTTAATCAAAGGTTATCAATCTGTTTCAATTGATGCCGCTGGCGTTTTAGCCTGCATTCCACCTTTAAATTTGACCTTAGACAAAATTCTATGTTTAAAAATTCTCCAACATAATCAATTTGGCTATTTTATAAATGAAAACATTAACCGAATGGATTTTGATTCTACAAAACACATCGTGGAATATTTAAACATCAAAATTATGGATCTATGGCAGCAACATTGGGAAATTTCCGTCAAAGGGAGAACTACTTTTACTTTTTTCCCTAACATCCCTGATAAACCACCATTACCTTTTAAATATTTAACTACGGGACCGGACATGGGCCTTTTAAGGCACATCTAAAAAGGATAGGTCAAACAGAAGATGATACATGCCCCGTATGTCCTTTGGAGACTGACGACCCTATCCACCGTATATACGTTTGTCCACGTTATGCGAACGCAAGGCAAATATTAAGTGATAATATAAATGAATGGCCAATCCCCCCAGAAGAAATTCCAAAAATAAACAACTATGATCTTTTGCACCCATTTTTAACTGATTTCGTAAACTAAAACTAAACGTTTAAATTCTTTAAGGATGATTTATTACAATAAGCTACACCAAGATCTTACGATTGTTGCGATACCATACCAAACACTACTATATTTTTAATTTTCAGGACAATGTAAATAACTCTACTTTTTCTTTAAGATATTTCATGTTAAATCTAAAACATGTTTTGTTATTAATGAATCATATATTTATTTAATAATCTTGTATTGTTTTAATCTTCTATTTAATTTAGCTTTAAAATATTTTGCCCTAACTATATTATTAACTTCGTCTTTTGCTATTTTAATTTTTATAACCTAGTTACTAATTTATATTTGGTTAGTATTTATTTATAACGTTGTTTATTATTATTGTATGAAGTGGTATCAAGTATGTTTACAAGAAGCCTTTATGTTGTAACCTATGTAAATAATGAGTGTCCAATTTGACACTATTTTTGTAAATAAACGTAAAAAAAAATGTTCTCACGGTTTCAAATGGCGTTTTGTAGTGAAAAGTTTAGTTGAAAAATTTAAATGAAAATTCAAATAAATGAAATTTATAGATCCTGTATGTGCCTGTTGGTTATTTCAGACAAAAGCAGAATCTCGTCTAGATGGCCACCTGCAAATAATATTGGTCTTTATTTAGTAAGTAGATTTTAAGGGGAATCCCCAAAGGTTTTCGTTGAAAATGTTCTGGAACAATGTGACGTAATTATTCCTCATTGGTTTAGGAAAATCCCGCCATTTCTTTTACTGGTTCATTTAAAAATTTGCCCTTCTCAAAACCATACCATCGCCGAAATATTTTCTATTTGAACAGTCAGTCTGCAATAGACCACCATCGAAGAGGCTGATGCCTCGAGGCTTCTCCGGGCGCTCTGCGCCCCGATATTCTTAAGAGAGTCGTTACAAAAAAAATGTATACACTTATTAATAAATGTGTTTAGTTCGGAATTAGTAAATTTGATAATTTATTCTGTATTATCGTTTTCGTCTCACTTTAAGTTAGTGATACTTTGTACCGATTTAGTTATTTGGAAATAAATCCATACTAGGATTATTTCATAAAGTTTTGTTAGCTTGACAAAGAAAATAATAGCGTCTTGTCGTACCGAAAAATTAAGTATAATTTTGTATTATCGATTAATGATTTGTTAAGAAGCCTTCAAGTAAATAGTGTTAAAAGGTGCCGTTACCGTAGTGATTTTCGAGAATCCGTTCCGTTCGAAAATATTGTACGGAAGCTATTGCAATTAATCATGTTAATTAATCTCGTTAAGACAATATAGTTCAGAATTCAAAAGATTTGTTTCCGTTTTGGTTTTTCAGGTCAATAGCTTGATAGTAAAAACTTATGTATGTGTTATGGTCATTTTTTGTGGTTTTTCTAAAACGTTTTGAGCCTTCTGTTTGTACTAGAAATTTATGAAAATGAAGGAGATTTGTATTAAGATTACGTTCTTGTTTATGTAAGTTTAGTTATGTTTAATTTAATAGTTGGTTTGGGATCCCGAAATATTTTTAGAATGTGATGAATTATTATTGTATTATCTTGAAAGAGAAAACTTTTCTAACATGTTTCATTTGTGTATTGTATTTTCAAATTTTTTTATCTTATTCAATAAGTATATTGATTTCAAATTAAATTATCGTATGATATAGTTTGGCTCAACAAATTGCTGATGTTTTTGTCAATTAAAATTCAGTAGTAGATTAATGTGTTTGATTAAATCTATGTCAATCTTAAAATGAGGAATCTTTCCAAATTAAGATTCTTAGATTCTGTTAACATCAACTTGGTGGCGCTCAACATGTTTTTTTTTATTTGTTCCTGATTCCATTAATTAATTAGAAGCTTTTGGGGTAACACCCACTCCTGTGTTTGAATTTGCATAATCGAGATCTCAACAGCCGGTGCGTTTATGAGTTGTACAGTAAGTATTAAATATTTTGTGTTAAGAAAGTAATGTTATAATTTCCACATTAACCCTTTACGTCAGATCGATAAACGATTACTGTCTAGATAACTATATAAATGTATAGTTGCTTACCCTAAAGTGAATTTAAATGGTTTTAGGGTTATTATAACTCAGTCCATTTGAATTAAAATTACTATAAACACAGTCGCTAAAAAAAGATTAGCTTTTCTGATTACTATTGATAAATGTTTAGGTAAAATACGTAGAATAAAATCTGGCTATGCACTTTAAATGAGAAAGGGGTATATACTTCCGATATACTTCTACTTCCGATTTATATCGTACGAGCACGAATAATGCATACAAATAAAACGTATTCTTCCTAAAGGAATTTTCATTTCTGTATTCTGGACCCTGTTTCCGAGCATCTCTTCCCCTTCACTTGGTTCTTTCTAATTCTTCTTTTACCTTTAATAATAATTAGTTGTATCGATTAGTTTTTGATTGTGTATTAACTATTGATTAACATATTATTTATTCCTTATTCATTTTTCTACTCCAAACGATATCCCTTTTCTTATTGTAACGTTTTATTTGCTTTTTCATCGGTTTATAGCTTATTTAAAGTAATAACTATTGCTTCAAAAAAAGAGCGACAGTAGTCAAGGATGCCTTTCGGAGGAGGCCAACGTTGGTTCTGATTCCCGGCCCATCGCTTGTTATATTTATGATTAAAAAAGATTTTTTTTGTAAAATGACGCAAAAAGCATAACAAAATAGGTAACATCGCTTACAAAAAAAATTCTATTCTTAATGTTGGTAAAATATAAAGCTGCGTAGGTAGCAGATTTATTTTGCGTTTCAGAATATGTCTGGAAAATATGTTCTGAAAATATTTGATATCATTCTAAATACAGGAAGTTTTTGTGAAATGTTCAGTTTTAGGATGAAATTTTAAAATACCGCATTGCAACTCGCGAGTACGAAAAAATGATTGCTCTAAGCTTTACAAATAATACAAGACCTGAAACAAACGCAAAAAAAACAGAAAACGCAAACAACAGAAATTCACGCACCGTCAGTTAAATTATTAACAACCCCTTTACTGCCATATTTATTATTTTACTACCTGGACCATAAAATTGCATTTTCAATTCGATATTTATAAACAGAACTTTTATGTTATCTGTACTAATATTATGTAAATCCATCAAAATGTTGAAAATGCAAAATAGTGCAAATTGCCTATAATCACTGATAATGTCTGAAATTGCATTATTTCGGTTTTGCATTAAAAGCAGAATTCTATTTTCAAAAGATTTTAATTAGTGTGAAAATTATTGAAAATTATTTCATTCCATAAGGTAAATTTTACAACTCGGAAATATTATTTTAATTAAAAGTTATACAGAAAAAAGAATTCCGCTCAAATTCCACCACATTTCGGCGAAAATTAAGAGGTAATCAGCCAGGTAAACCTAAATTTTCGGTTTGTACGTATAACCTTTTGAAATATTAATTACGAACAGTACTTGGACCAAACTGGAAATTAAAATACAAACAGAACAAGAGAGGAAGGTTAAAACGAGACCGAGAATAGAGAAGAGAGCGTATGTTGTAATGAAACCACAAATTAACCTTAGGCATATCCCCATCATGGCTGGCCTTGCATTGCTTAGGGGAACCAGGTCTACCGCTGCAGTTTAATTGTGGCCTTATTAGATGTGGTCGGTGTACTAAACATTAATTTTAATGAACAAAATTTTTCTTGTTATGAAAAAAGTACAAAAAAAAGTTCTAAAATAACTACAATGAATAAAGCAACAGTCTTTGTTTTAACTTTCATTAACAGGCAGAGCCGCATTATATAAACTTTATGCCCATGATGGATATAACATTTAGCGTTCTCATCGTTTAATATTATTCATTTTTAGATCTTATTCTTTGTCGTATTTTTTAGAATTTGTTGTAAAGATACTTGAAATTAGAGCAAAATGTCGCCCTTTGTAGAACGCCCTTCACAGGAGCTAATTTCGTCAACTAATGCATATGGTTACATTTATGAACTGTCTGCGCTTATCTTGTTTTGAAAAAAGGAAAAATGTATCAATTGAATAACTGCAATGCTAAGAATAAAAAAGGGGTTTATGTGACTAAAAGCTCATCAGAATTGATTTCCTTACCTTACGGATGGTCCTTATGTTGTACATCTAAAAATTTCAATTCTTAAAATTGTCATTTAAATTATAGATTATAGTAGTTTTAATTTTGAGTAGTTTCAGTAGCTTATAATTTTATATTAGATTACGATACCTTCGAAGTCCATAACAAAACGTAAGGAAAATGTAATGTAATATCATCATTGCACTGTTACAGGAGCAGTGCAGAACAATTTCTACTCTTTCTAGGCCAGTAAAATTAGACCCGTTTTGGACCGTTGGTGAAATAAACGTTGGAAAGCGGGAGATCGTTTCGATCGCTTCGTTTGAGGTCAAATATAAGTATCCTAGGTTTGCACGGTCCCTCGACTCGAGCTTACCTGAGGGCTTCAAAAGAACCACGAAATCTTCGGACCATTTTTAGTTTTTCGCTTATAACTCCAAAGTGGTGCTTTCCAACGAAAACTTCACTATTACAAGAATTAAAGAGCATTAAATTCTGCGTCGGATGAGTATTCAACACTTTAAAATCGGTCCAGTGGTTTGGTCGACATCGACGGCCGGGAAAAGACAATTTTACAAATTTTCGATTTTCCGTCAGACCGTACGCCCAGAGGCTTTCCGTATAAAAAAACCCGTTGGAGTCATTCTGATTGTTAATATAACTCGAGAAATACCTAAGCTTTGATATTATAGAGGTTGCCGGATTAACTTAATGGCCATTTTTTTTGTCATCCCCAGTAGGTATTGGGACACCTGGCCCAGACAGAAATTGACATACCATGTGGCATGCCAATGGCATGGCTCCTCCTCCTGCTTCTGATTGGCTACCCCCACTCCTGTAGCTCCTCCCCTTGCTTCTGATTGGTCGCCGCCATCTTGGATTTCCCCGCCTACTGCTCTCTGATTGGTTAACCCCCACTCCTGTAGCTCCTCCCCTTGCTCCTGATTAGTTGAAGGTAGCCATTTTGGAACGTCTGGCTCCATTCTACCACGCCCTGGTGCCAGGCTACCACGCCCGCCGCCATTACGGGAATCTGTATTAGCGGCAAACTGAGTGCTACCAATAGAGGGCGTAATGCTACAATTAGTGTGTATTGCTAAGAGAGAGAGGGCGTCATGAAGAAATCTGTATGACCGGCAATCTGTGTACTACTACTAGGGGTCGTGTCATGAAGAAGAAATCTGTATTACTACAGAGAGGCAACCATTTTATATCAGAGCATGTGGCGCGAGCGCGCTAAATTTGAATCTGTCAATTTTAAAATTTGTCATTTTTGCATATGTCATTTATACGTCTGTCGTTTTTACATCTGTCATTTTAATTCTGTCATTTTTGCATTTGTCATTTATACGTCTGTCAATTTTAATTCTGTCATTTTAAATTGTCAATTTTACAGCTGTCATTTATACATCTGTCATTTTAAATCTGTCATTTTTGCATCTGTCATTTTAATTATGTCATTTTTGCATATTCACCCTCCTTCACCGTTAGTCATGCTAGTCTCTTCACCCTTAGTTATGCTAGTAAATGAAACACCAATGTTTATACATATTATTTATTTTGCTATACATTTAATGGACAATTGTAACATATTGTTTGACAAATTATTCATTACGCAGTATGAGTTGAGATCATCGCGTAACACTTGCAAATTGTTCAAATATTTTTGTAACCTATTTCTAAGATAGTTTATTTCCGCCATGGTGTTCTTAATACGACGGTGCAAACGTTGTTGTCGTTGACGTCTCCGACTGCTGCTGATATGATTGCAGTCGTGTACGTACGGCATCGATAAACTTTTGCGGATAATGTTTTATTATTTCTAATAAAATGAACGAGTTCAAGCTACCACCAACAGTTGCTGCTGCTGCTGTGTTGTCTATTAAACTGGTAGCTGAGTAGTATCCGCATAACAGCTCGGTCGTGAATAAGATGGAGTCTGTTGGCGGAAGCGTTTTATAGACATCTTCATGGTTGCGTCTCAGTTGACCTTCTGCTACATTCTCTATGTTTGCGTGATAGAAACGCGAAAAGTCCAGGTGATGTAACGTTCGAGCATGATGATTGATCAACGGTGCTAAATGCAGTATAGACTGAAACTCGTAATCTTTTAAGGTTATAGTCCGCTGTTTATCATGAATAGCCACCCTGTTGCCGAAAAACTCGTTGTGAATAATCTCGATGTATAAATTCTCACATAGATGGAATTTCAAATGTTTATCGCGATGTAGTATACTGTTGTCCTTGCTGCAACAGCAACAACCATAAAAGAAGTTTTTAAACATTGCTTCGACTCGTATATCATACAGCTCGAACCAGTCCCGTTCCGACAACACCACTTCACCATACTCACATACGTTATTCACGCATTCGAGCTTCACTACCACGGCAAATTCTCCCTGAACGTCGCCGTCGTCGTCGTCTGGTGGAATAAGTCCTACTTGGATGTTATGTATATGATCGTAGTTTTCTTTTTCCCCTGGAGGTCTCGTAACATACAACGGATACTGGACAGCCCCGAGCAGTTGAACGCGTACTTCACATTTAGCTGCTGCTGCTGCTACTGGTGTATCTATGATGGTAAAGTTTGCTGATGCTGCTACAGCGTCATCAGCGTAGTATAGAGGCTACTGCTGTTGCGACAGGAACGCTAAAACAATAATAATACAATAATCGATTAATATAAACATAAACACACACACACAAAAGTTTAAACACCTTACCTAGTTCTTCTTCTTCATTGTTCCACGCTTGACCGTAGTCGTCAGTACTTGCTGTTGATGATGATGCATGATCTGCAACATCCGGACCTTCATCTAAACAAGTAACAAAATAGACACAAATTAGCATACAAACTTGAAGTTTTATAAACAACAACAACAACTTACCTATTTCCAGGGGTTCGCTCTCACAGTTATCATAACAATAATTAGGACTACTAGCCATCATCGTAATTGCTGCTGCTGCTGCTGCACACGTACTGTCTACTGCTACACGCTAACAACGATCGACTTTATATAGTCACTTGTACTTACCTAGATCCAGCGCATGCTCAGTAACATGCATACGGTAAACAGGATGTCGATGTTGACAGACAAGTTTCATCCTGTCGCTGACACGTCATCATCACAGGCAGGTGTGTGTAGGTAATTACCTCATTCTCTCTCTCTCTCCGTTATAGCTATCACTTTTCATGCCGTGGTATAGATGGGGAGAATAGTAATAATACACATATATAAAACATTAATCTTTTTATTCTATGACAATCTTTCTCAAAACATTATTAAACAACAAAACAATAATTAAATAACTAAACAACTATCTGTTCTCGGATAACCATGATAGAACATCTTTTACTCTATGACAATGTTTCTCAAAACATTATTAAACAACTAAACAATAATCAAAATAACTAAACAATTATTAGGTTGAAATCTGTTCGGATAACCATGAAGACATACTCATTTTTCATGAAACGTCCTATTGAATGCTTTGTACGCTTTGTTATGCCAAATATTCTTTTCAACAATGTCTTGATCTACTACTACTACATTATTGAAAAGAACAAAATCGCGTTTATCAGATCTATTTCATGAGTATGTTCCCCCAAGTATCCTCTTGTGATTTACATTCAATCACTCCCTCAAGTTTCACCATCTTTTTTAATAATTAATTACTGTACATAAAGTATAACTCTCGTCAGCTTCACTTATTATTATTATAACTACACTATACTGACAAAAGATGATTGAACAATTTACAACAGTTAATTACCTAATTATTACATTCTTAAATAATTTAACCCCGGTTTTCGACGAGACGATGAAAGATATTAGAAAACAATCAATAGTCAAACTAATAAACAAAAGGGAAGGGTGTTACGGTGTTGAAGAGCTCATTGTAAGACCTAATTTCAGATCTAGCAATGTTTTACCAAAGAACTAGTAGCTAACGAGTTAAACAAAAACGGTGTTTGTATCAGGTGAGCCTAAGAACTATGCCTATAAGGTGTATTCTCCGACTACAGGTCTAGCACACTCACTGTAGTAAAGGTCAAAGGGATCATCCTAAATCATTCCGCGGTCAGAGTTCCTATTACAGTTTATCAGTCACGATGAAACAACAATTGTGTGATATATGTGGCCTGAGCATTCGACGCTCCAATTTCACGCGTCATATGAAGCTACACCAAGGAAACAAAGTTCAGTGTATTAATTGTTCCAAGTCGTTTTCATGTATTGACCACTATAAGAACCAGTTCAAATCAAGTCATATTTGTAAAGAGACGATGTATTTTCTTCGTCTTAAAGAAAGATGCGTTGCTGAAAGTTAATGTAGCTTTATCAGACCTATTCGAGGTAGAAGGATTTTTTTTGATAAATTACGAAATGAAGACCTATCAGTTGAGGATTATAATAGAGCTTCAGTTGTGTGGGATACTTTCCAATGTAAAACTCTTGGTGACTATTCAAACATATACTTGAAAAGTATATGAAGTATACTGAAAAGTTTGGTGTTAGCCAGTGTAGTAAACGATATGCGCACGCCAACAATAAATTTATGACAAATTATGATAACTCCAAGTCCACATTAGAAATTGCTAACAACTCTTGTTAGTGAAGTGTCACCATTTATACGGTGAAAGCGTTTAATTATTTATTAATAATACCGTAAAGTGAAGAGAAGATGTGTTGGATCTGTGAAGGAAACTAAAGAAACCACTAAACATCGAGTTCGTAAGGATGATTCCATATCAGCTTTCGATAATAGAATTCGAAGTGGTGTGTAATCAGTAACCTTAAACATAAGGATCCTCAAGAGTTCTTCACGGAATGTAAGACTCTTTTAAACGAAGAATTCCTAATATCCTGAGAGAGTATGAAGCAGTAAAATTTAATGTCATTTTCAAGGGAGAATTTGACTGTAAGAGGGGAGACCTGCTTCTAAATGAAAAACGAAGTTCAGTGTTTAAGTCTATATATGCTTTTAACCACGCTGATTGTTTAAATTAGTAAACAAATGGGGTGGGGGTTACGGTGCTGAAGCGCTCATCTCAAGGCCAGCTTTCAAATCCAGCACACTTTTTACCGAAGATCTAGTGGCTATCGAGTTGAATAAAACGGAAGTTTACTTCAACAAGCCCATATATGTAGGCCTGTGTATATTGGATATATCAAAATTGAAACTATATGACTTTCATTACTCATACATGAGAAGACGTTTCGGCGGCGACAAGGCACGAATTTGTTATAGTGATACAGATTCCCTAGTATACGTTGTAGAAACGCCTAATCTGTATGAAGTAATTAAACAAGACGCTCATGAACATTTCGACACCAGTGAACACGATGTATACCGCATACGTAAGCAACACACGAATCCAATAGGAGAGTTCCCGAACGGCTTTCGGATCATGTTATAAGATGTCAGTGTTCTAGCTTTAGTTTTATATTACTTAATTTTTATACGTTGTTTTATTATTTGTATTTTTATAGAACCCTGGCGTAGAAGTAAATCACGCGCGGGAAATAAATGACGAGGTGATTGCGGTTAAAGCTGTCATGACCCTATAACATGGCACGAAGGGTTATCAAGAAACATATAGCAAAAGCATATTACATTCGCTGAGTATATAAATTGTTTGAAGGGACACAGAAAGAAACGGTCGTTCAACAAAAATTATTCAGAGCCGATAAACATCGAGTTTCAACCATCTGTCAGACTAAAAAACAGCGCTAAGCCCTCATGACGATAGGCGCTATAATATACAGGGCTCATATGATACTCTACCTTGGGGCACTATAACATACCTGTCAATAGTTGTACAATGTAATATTTAGGTTAGGATATAAGTTAATGTTAAGTTTTTCATATAACAAAATGATGTATATACTAGAGTACTAGAGAACAATGACATGTCAATAATAATATGGTTCATGGTAGAACGTAGAAGCAGCCCCTATCAACTTATAAACGAATAAATTTAACAAATGTGATACAGTTCACTCCTAAACGTCTATTTATTGTTTCAACCTCCCGTAAAAGCTGATTACACGAACTGATCATATGTTCTTCACTGTCACTGCTCTGTATTTGAACCGGGGCCGATGTATAACGACGTGAATCAGACAGCAGCTCCCCGCTAGATAGCAGATGGTCATATTCATAACAAACAAGCGCTGCTACTGAAATAGGTATGCTGACTCCTGCGTCTAAGATACACTGCCGAAACTGTTGTTGTAATTGTAACTCATTTAGATTGTTACCGTCTTCGAACTCGTTTAAAGATAATAACGACATGATGTTTCTTTTCTCTCTTAAAACAACATCAACGCGTAAATTTAGTACAAATGAATCATTACAAAAAATAAGAGAAAAATCCTACCTTATGGTTGGCTAAAGTTGATGATTTAGACAGGTACCAACACACACACACACACACACACACACACAGAGAGAGAGAGAGAGTTTTTATTTTACAACCACTAAACGTTATGAAGCTCTTGAACTGTAGTCGAGCATATATAACAGGTATTGATATGAGTTTGGGTTTTTATAGCCAAACAGTGAACAGGCCCCCTTGGTAAATGCGTTACCAAACTACAAGATCTTGCGCAATATCCCATAAGTTTATCAAAGGTGTTGCGCAGCATACCTCTGATGGTTATCACCTGAGAGTTGGGTAAAATCAAGTTCCCACGAGAACACCTGCCTATTAATTTATTGATGTTTAAAATGTAGATCTCAACATAGATACGTTTTATTCCTATGCCCTGGGTCAACAGTTTATATTTATTAAGAAGTGTTCTTAGTTTATGAGGGAAAATGGTCATGTCTATAAATTCTAATACAATAGAACACTTGATTACGTAAAATAAGCTACACGTATAACCGACCTTTTTAAATCTGATTAGCAGATCTATAACAGCCGAGAAACAAAATACCTTTCTGACAGGTTTCCTACTCTTGTCTTGTGACGATGACCGGCAAGATAGAAATCTCTAGAACGAAGCTCTCAAATGTTTATTGCATAGTAGAAGGGACGATAATTCTCAAACTCATTGACAGAGCACATAAAAATAGAACTTTATAACCCCGATAAAAATGTTAAAACTCAAAAGTGTCAAAATTGGCTGCAATAAAAATTAAACCTTTAAAATAATGGCTGTATTTTACCCCCGAATATTACTATGGTTATTACAGAGTTCCTAAATAATAATAGGCTATGTAAGATAAGAGTTAGGACATGTAGATCCAATGTCAAGAAGTATTTTCACCTATTAACTTTCAGTTGTTTAATTTGACAAAAATGAAGATCGACGTCAGTAAAAACTCAATGACACCCCATTATTATTATAATACTCTTAATATTTATTTACTAATAAAAATACATATTATTATTAAGCTAATTTAATAATATAAAGAAAAATGTGTGTGTGTGTGTGTGTGTGTGTGTGTGTGTGTGTGTGTGTGTGTGTGTGTGTGTGTGTGTGTGTGTGTATTAGGATGTAAAGCAATGTAAATTTTGTCAAAAAAAATAAAGTGTCAGACTATTAAGATCATGTACTCCTTGACATTGGATCCAATCAATTTAAAATCAGGCATCATACATGTCCCAACTCTTATTTTTATTATTTAATATTATCATAAAGGAACTCTTAAGTTATTAATCAATCAAACGCCGTCTGGGTTCAATAATTATGATACTGGAAAGTTTAGTTTATGCAACCATGATACATATACGTGATAATAATTCCCTTTGTATTAAATAAAGGTTACACTCGATATCGCCTCTTGCTAACAGAACATTTAAAAAGTATGTAGTAACTGTCGTCGTCGTCGTCGAATAGCTTTAGTATGTCTTAACGTAGTAGTGTCGTTAACATTTTCGCAATATTTATGAGTGTAACATATGTAAATAGCTTATGAAAGACATCCGACCCATGCATCTCTGTAATTAATATTGCATTCTTCAAGGGCTTGTAAATTCTAATGTAGACCTTTACCTTTATTTATTATTATTTGTAGAGAATTTTAAACTGCTACAATACATATATCAATTTAGACAGCTTTTAATAAAGTATTATTTGTACCAAATTTCAGATCTATATAATTCCCGCACTGGCAGTTTAATTTATTAAAAACCAAATTTCATAATTACCAGCCTTCTAGTAAATAGTTTCAAATATGAAAAAGAAGCTTTATTGAGAAGGTTTCTCACCACCTATTTTTCACTGTAAAAAGGGAGAGAATGGATACTAATTAAAAAAAAGACAGATAGTGATTTAATGTATTTATTATTATTTTAAATATCATTTAGAACTATTTGATATATATCCTGAAAAACAAAAAGTAAAGCTACATATATTTACACCGTCATATATAGATTGATAAAACATACATAAACAATCCACCCCTCTTGCTGGTCAAGTCTCACGTACAACCTAGCAGCTATTGTGAATCCCTCGACGTCCATATGACCTGCGGCCACCTCGATCGCGACGGCCACCGGATATGAGGGTAGAGGCTCACCACCTCCATACAGTGCATCAAGAACTGAAAATATTAACAAAGTTTTAGTATGTTGTTTATAGATAAATAAAAAAGTCTACTTACAACACCTCTGTGCCTAGTGTTGCTGTACAACCGCTGTAATACACCTCGGGCCCATGCACGTACGTGCGCTGATACATTTGCTGCAAAATTTACGATTTTAAATATATAGCTAAGTGTTTGTAATCAAAGAAAAAACAGCTTACCCATTTTAAAATATTTATATTCTGTCGTTCAACAAAGATTTTTATTTACTGTTCGTCAACAGGTAGTAACCTTGGTATTCATCTAAAAACGAAATATGTAGTCCCACCCCTAAACATGGTGTTTTAAGATAGTTTTGTTTAGTTCGGATTGGCTGTGACCTGTAACCACTAAGCTATTGCAAAAATAATTAAACGCATCATAGTTTATGCGTTTTCGATTTAAATTTCTATAGAGAAACGAAAATATGTAGCCTAGTTTACAAAAATGCGTAATAATGTAAAAACTGACACCCGGTTCTATTTGTGGTCTTATCTGATAGTCCCATCTGACCGAAGAAAGAATTTTAACCATTATAGATTATAAGCTATATAGGAAACCTAGTATATGCGGTTATTAACGAGGGTGGATAAATTCTTCTTCTGTCAAAAGATTTCCCCGAAATGCATAAGATGAACAAAATGATGTTTGTATTGCCGATGTTATGTTTTATGACCCTAGTCAATTGTACAATAGACTAGAGTGTGCGTTTCAACTTTGAACAATCGACATAAAAATAAGGGTTCGGCAGATAGGCAATAAATTTCTACGTATTGTGCTTTCTCACGTCTATCGAACAGATAATGCAATGGTAATATTATATTATTTTTATTAGGCCTTAGACATGTTGTTGTCAAAATTCGATATGATTCCCTTTTAAGGGGGTGTGTGTGTGTGTTTATCATTCAATCTCCGCGGTATTTTAAACCTTGCGATGCTTAATTATGTACAGTTGACGATTTGTTTAATGTATTCTTCAATGAATTTAAAATGTTACGATGTCACCCTGTCAATAGGACAATAGACTAGAGTGTACGTTTCATATCACTTTCAACAATCAACATAAAAATTGGGGTTGTCTTCCTACCAGTAGGTAATAAATTTCTGGAAAAAGATTTACCTCAAGATGTCTTGTCGGGCTTTCAACTCATAAATGAACGTTGCAAACAGTTGGGGGTTGAAAACAGACCCGTCAAAGTGCGAGATTTACCTTTGTTCTGTTAAGGTTTTACAGTACTCGTTTCTGCAGTCCATTAGAAATTCTGATTTTTAAAAACATTATTGAAGGATTAGGCTTCGCTTTAAAACAAATGTCGATAGATAAATCCATTCTCTATAATATTCTTTAGTTCGGCATCATGTTCAAATAACTAAAATACGAAGGAACTTGCTCTAATTAAATAAAAACCTTCAAATGTTTAGGCCATATTATGAGGTTGCTTTTATGTTTAAAAACTAAAGGTATTAAGCAACAGTTAGACAATTTAATGCTCTAACACTGTATCGTTTCGAATTTTTTCCCTCATCAATAGCTTCGCGAATAAATGAGATTTATTAATTAAAGTATAGGCAACCAACACTTCATCATACTGTTATTTGAAAAGTAGGAAATATAAACAGTGAATAGGTATATGGAACAATAGAAGTAGCAGGTAGTCGGTTTACCTTTACTTAACTTTTTGGACAATAACAAGATAATCCCTATTTGTCATTTCAGTTTGTCGTTTTTACAATAAGGAAACATAAATACTATTCAATGAATTTGGCCGAAGAATTAGTAGTATCCTAAATATAATTTTTTGGAAAAAAATTTTCTAAAAAATAAGGTAACACAAATAGCTGCAGATATCAAACTTTACCAATATTGAACCTTGGATACTAGAAATTGAAAGAAGTTTCGGCGAAGATTGTTTTATATGGTCTCTCTGTTTGAGAAAAGCTACGGGACTTTAAGGACCCCCGTTTTATGATATTTTAGTGTATTTATTATTTTTCTTCTGCTCGATACAATAGCTATTAATAGTTTAAATAATATTATTAATTACACGTAGGACTATTATAAATGTATATTATACATATGTGCCCTGTTCATCTTTGCTTTCAAAATGATTATAAGAGTTTTTTACGATGGTCAACACCCCTTGTATCTTGTTAGAACGCGGGCAATCAATATTTAAATCTGTTATAAGCAATTCGTTTTTAGTTTCAATATAACACAATAAGATATGGCCTTCTGTCTGTCGTTTCTACACATTCTTTGGCAATCTCGTCCATGCATGATTTTCACGACAATACATAATCGGTTAGAATGGTCTCAGTGTTAAACTGGCAGAGACAGGTGTCTTTTATTTTATGCCGTATCTAATATATATTGTTCAGACAGACAAAATGGTAATCTATCTGAGAAATTGTTTCAATAATTTTTTATTCGTTTATATAGGCTTATTAAATAGTTTATCATTTATATTTTTTAAAATACGAAAGACGCATAATAATTAAAAAAGAGATTCCTTCTTTCAAAGTGTTTTTTTTCTACCTGCGTTTGCAAACGAGGGTTAGAATTTGATTGATGGCATGAAGATATAAGACGTATTTAACGTTGAATTTTTTAATGTTTGGAGTAAATTATAAAAGAGTTGTTTACGACGACAACGACGACGGTCAACCCCTTGTTTAGAACACATACAAGTAAGATTTAAAGCTATTGTAAACAATTCGTTTGGTTAGATCGGCCACTTAGATAAAGTGTTACATTGACAGCGCAGGTGTTCTTTTGATCGTTAACGAGTTTCTTTGCTCGGGCTGTGCGTAATAAATTAAATGCTTATCAATAGTTACATCTAAAAGTTGAATTTAAAATTTTTAATGTTGGAGTAAATTATAAAACAGTTTTTTACGACGACGGTCAACCCTTGTTTAGAACACATACAAGTAAGATTTAAAGCTGCTGTAAACAATTCGTTTGGTTAGATCGGCCAGTTAGATAAGTGTTACATTGACAGCGCAGGTGTTCTTTTGATCGTTAACGAGTTTCTTTGTTCGGGCTGTGTGTAATAAATTAAACGCTTATCAATAGTTACATCTACACAAGCGTGTTAATTCTTGCAGCTTAGAAGGTTATAAAAGCTCCGTTGACCCCTTCCGTTTTTAGTTTGTTCTCGTCGTCGTCGGCTGCTACAGTGCTAGTGATAATTACCTTTATTGTTTGCTTCAACTAGGTATGTTAAAATAATTATTATTATTCATGTGTTAAGATTTAAATTTTAAAATGTTGCTATTTAAGTTCTATCATGTGTGTGTGTGTGTGTTTGTTTTTTACATAGAAAAATGGATTTGCTAATACAACAATTGAACAAATCTCCCGTTAGCCAGAAGCCGATCAAGAAGTTATGTGATTACAAAATAAAAAGAAATTGCAGAGATACTACAGCTTTACTTTCAAGGAATACGGACGTGCTCCGAGCCGAGATTGTGTGTGCGAAGCGATAATAAAGGTTGCCGGTCAATAGGCCAATAACCGTGATAGTGCAATAATAAACAACTGATAAAATTCCAAAAATAAAAATAAAAATAGAAGTGACATCCCGTGCTTTCGCCGCGCGTGCATGTGTGCAACCGTTGATAGTGCGGGGGTATAATAAACTAAATACAAGCTAAGAACAATGATAACATTAGCAATAAAACAATAATGCAGCAACAAATGACGCAGTATTTAACACCAACAACTATAGTTGAGCAACAGCTAATGCAACAAAATCAGAATCTCTTTGCTGAAAATGCACAGAGATCACAGAATGAACAAGTATTATACAATGCTTGGTATCAGTCAGAAAATGCAAGGAAAAACCTTGAAATAACAATAACATCATTACAAAGCGAAGTACTTAGTCTCAAAACGCAAATAAATAATATTACCTCAATAGGTGAAGGCGACAAAGACAATGCTAACAGCATTACATATGAAACAGATGAAGAAGACCTCGCCCGTGAAACTGAATGGGTGCGAGTGAAACAAAACAGGAAAAAGAGAAAGTGTCTAAGCTCGCCAAAATTAATGTATCCGGCACAAAATCAACCGGCCTCCACAAGCCAGGTGGGTGACAAACAACAAATACAAAATGGAAACACGAAGAAACCTCCGCCAATAATAATAGAAAACATGACAAATTATTCGAAAATGCTTAATGCATTCGCAGAAGCAAAAATCCCGGCAGACTGCTTTCAAAGCAAACTACTCAATAACAATAAAGTTAAAATTAATGCAACCAAATCAGAAGTATATCGTGCAATCACTGCACTTTTGAATAATGCAGAAGTGCAGTGGCACTCATTTGAAGACAAGCAAACACGAGATATTAAAGTTATGATCAAGGATCTGCATCATACTATAGATCCGTTGAACATAATAGCTTACCTAAATCAAAAGGGATTAAAAGCAAAAAATGCAACAAATAAACAAAAATGGCTTAGTGCAAAACAAAAACAAGAACGAAGAAAAGAAGGTCTACGGGAAGTGGTCCCATTAGATATGTTCATTGTGTCATTTGACAGAGAAACAGATATTAACAAAATATATAGCATCAAAACGGTGATGAATTCTAAAGTAAAAATAGAACCACTACGAAAAAATAAAATGATACCACAATGCAAACGCTGCCAAGAGTATGGCCACACCCAAAACTTCTGCCACAAAACGCCAAGGTGCGTAAAGTGTAGCAAGCTACATCCTACAAGCGAATGCAATAAAGCTCACCAAGCAGAACCAAAATGCACACACTGTGGAAAAAATCATCCCGCAAATTACCGCGGCTGCGAGGTCTACAAGGATCTTCTGAAATTCAGAAACAACCCCGATAAGAAGCAAGCTTCGAGTCAAACACGTCAGGAAGATAACGACAAAACCAGCTCCTTACCGCCAAATCAACAACCTCAAACCCAACCAGACCGACATATAGTCAGGTGACTAAGGGAAACCAACACAACCCAATTGAAACGATGTTGCAGCAAATACTACAGCGACTCGATAAACTCGAAGCCAATATCGTTAATGGCTAACTCCCTACGCATCATGGAATGGAACGGAAATGGATTGCTACGACACAAAGACGAACTGCAAGCAATCCTAAGTATAGAAAAAATAGACATTTGCCTGATAGCAGAAACCCACTTTACAAGTGAATCCTATATTAAGTTTCGAAACTATGTGACATACCACACTGTTCATCCGGCTAATACAGCTCGTGGCGGAAGTGCTATCATAATTAGAGAAAACATAAACCACTACGAAGAAGAAAAGTGCGCGACTCACGATATTCAAGCAACAACAGTGACAATAGTGACTACCAAACAATTACTAACGGTAAGTGCAATTTACTGTCCACCGCGATACAACATCTATGCAGATCGGTATTTAGAATTGTTCAGAAAATTAAATGGTCGCTTCATTATTGGAGGCGACTTCAATGCGAAACACACCCACTGGGGATCCAGGCTTACCACGTCAAAAGGGCGAGAACTATATCAAGGTGCCACAGAATACGGATGCGAATTCGTGTCTACGGGAAAGCCCACATACTGGCCAACTGACCAAAACAAGACGCCAGACTTGATCGACTTTTTTGTCAGTAAGAACGTTTCAGCAAATTACATCAAAATTGAAGAAGGCCATGATCCGAACTCCGACCATTCGTCTATTTTATTAACAATAAGTGAACATATTATAAATAAACACCAAAACCCTGTCCTAATAAATAAACAAACAGACTGGAACTACTTCAATAGCATACTAGAGAACACAATCAACCTCAGTGCCCCACTTAAAATAATTGACCAACTTGAAAATGAAGTGTATAACTTTACCACAGCCATCCAGCAAGCAGCGTGGAAAAGTACACCAGTTATTAAAAGAAAGCTCAAGGGATTGAACTATCCCAAAGAGATTAAAGACATGATTGCCGAAAAACGGAGACTAAGACGACGCTGGCATCAAACCCGAGCACCGCAAGATAAAACAAATTTGAATAGATTGACACGACAACTAACCCAAGAAATAAGAACGTTAAAAATCTCCACAATTAACAAATTTCTAACAGGCTTGACAGCAGATAACAGTACAGAATACTCTTTGTGGAAAACCACAAAACACATGAAGCGTCCCATAACACATGTACCTCCCATTAGAAAAGCCAACGGACAATGGGCTCGTAATGATAGTGATAAAGCCAATACGTTCGCAGACCACCTGGAAAGAAGGTTTCTACCAAATACGGGAACAGACAACTTACCTGAATTAACTCCAAATCAGTACAATGACACAATTCCATTGGTCACACCGAAAGAAGTTGCTGAGGAAATTCGGACAAATCTCAACCCGAAGAAAGCACCTGGCTTCGACTTGATAACTGGAGCCATACTTAAGAAATTGCAAAGAAAAGCCTTGGTAAAGTTGACTACGTTAATTAATGCTTCAATTCGACTAAAACATGTTCCAGTATCCTGGAAAGTATCTGATGTAATTATGCTACCAAAACCCGGCAAAAACCACAACGAAGTGGAATCATATCGGCCAATTGCACTGTTACCGATTATGTCAAAATTGTATGAAAAGCTAATTCTGAAACGTCTCAAACCTGTTATCGAAAAATATCAACTTATCCCAACACATCAGTTTGGCTTCCGTAGCAAGCATTCAACCATTGACCAGATCCACAGAATAACTGATGTTATAGAAAAATCACTTGAAGCCAAAAAAGTGTGCTCAGCAATATTTATAGACATTGCGCAGGCCTTCGATCGGGTATGGCACATCGGCCTGCTACACAAACTAAAATCAACTCTCCCCTACTCATATTATAAACTTATTAAATCGTACTTAAGCGAACGAAAATTTCGTATTAAACATGAAGGTGCGTACTCGGAACTAAGGGAAATCCAAGCCGGTGTACCCCAAGGAAGTGTATTGGGACCAGTGCTATATTTGTTATATATCAATGACATGCCAAAAACCACGAACTGCACGATTGCTACATTTGCAGACGATACAGCAGTGATGGCAACGGGCAATTCAATCGAAGACTCAATAAGGAAACTGCAACAAGTAGCAGATACTATTACCACTTGGACATATAAGTGGCGCATCAAACTTAATGAAACCAAATCAACATATATCAACTTCACCAATAAAAAGATTAACCAGTTACCAATCTATCTTAATGGCGTAAGACTAAAGCCGGCTAATACAGCAAAGTACCTTGGGATGATCCTTGACGCCAAGCTCCGATGGAAACCACACATCAAAAAGAAACAAGAGGAACTACAAATGAAACTTCGAAAAATGTACTGGTTACTCGGACGACGATCCGAACTGTCAATGTACAACAAGCTGCTCTTATATAAACAAGTGCTGCGACCGGTATGGGCATATGGAGCCCAATTATGGGGATGTGCGAAAAAATGCAATATTGATGTAATACAGCGGTACCAGAACAAAGTGCTAAGATACATAGCTAATGCGCCATGGTATGCACGTAATAGCGACATCCATCGAGAACTCGGAGTGGAAACAGTCGCAACCATCATCACGAGATATGCTACTTCTCATCTAAATCGCCTACAGCATCACGTAAATGAAGAAGCGTCTAAGCTACTAAATGTGAGGAATCTAACCAGAAGACTTAGGCGAACTAAACCGCACGAACTAGCCAACCAGTGAGACAACTGAGGGATCCAATGGGAAAACTTAGTTAAATATAGTTTTAAATATATTGTTGAATTAAAACAGAATGTTAGTTCATTTGAATTAGTTTTTGTAACATTTCAATAAAAAAAAAAAAAGAGATACTACAATTCAAAAGAGTCGTTTGCCGTGATAAGCGTCAAAGTGTGATTGTTGTTGCTGAAAAGCATGTTACATTTCTACCAAAGCGAATCAGCGACAAGTTAACAGATCAAAGGGTTACCGAGCTTAACCAGCAGATTGAAGCTAATACGATTTCTCTAGGCTTGATGTACTTGTGGAAAACAAACTGTTATGATGATTGCCTGTTTGTGGAATTAAATAAGGTACGAGTAAACATCAAGTTTATACAATAAACCCCTTTTTTAATGTTCTATTGTTGTTGTTGTTACAGCCCCTGGAACCGCAAATAGAAAACAGAGGTCAGTCCTGAAGTCCTCAAGCTAGCACCAGCATTCTATCAACATTTTTATTATAAATTAAATGTAGCCTTAACAATATATTAATAAAAATAATTTTTAATTCCTATATGGCTTTATTATTTCTTCTAGAAAAGGTAGTGGTTGAAAGAGTACAGTGTGTGTGTGTGTGCGCTGGAGAGAGAAAGGTAGCAGCAGAACTTGTAGCGGGAAAATCAAATCTGGGGGAAATCCAAGATGGCTCCTTCAAGAATGACAAATTCAAAAATGACAGATGCAAAAAATGACAGATTAAAATTGACAGATTAAAATTGACAGATTAAAATTGACAGATTAAAATTGACAGATTAAAATTGACAGACGTATAAATGACAGAAGCAAAATGACAGATGCAAAAATGACCGATTAAAATTGACAGATTAAAATTGACAGATTAAAATTGACAGATTAAAATTGACAGACGTATAAATGACAGAAGCAAAATTGACAGATTTAAAATGACAGATGCAAAAATGACATATGCAAAAATGACAAATTTTAAAATTGACAGATTCAAATTTAGCGCGCTCGCGCCACATGCTCTGATATAAAATGGTTGCCTCTCTGTAGTAATACAGATTTCTTCTTCATGACACGACCCCTAGTAGTAGTACACAGATTGCCGGTCATACAGATTCTTCATGACGCCCTCTCTTAGCAATACACACTAATTGTAGCATTACGCTCTCTATTGGTAGCACTCAGTTTGCCGGTAATACAGATTCCCGTAATGGCGGCGGGAGTGGTAGCCTGGCGCCAGGGCGTGGTAGAATGGAGCCAGACGTTCCAAAATGGCTACCTTCAACCAATCAGGAGCAAGGGGAGGAGCTACAGGAGTGGGGGTTAACCAATCAGAGAGCAGTAGGCGGGGAAATCCAAGATGGCGACGACCAATTAGAAGTAAGGGGAGGAGTGGGGGTAGCCAATCAGAAGCAGGGGGAGGAGCCATGCCATTGGCATGCCACATGGCATGTCAATTTCTGTCTGGGCCAGGTGTCCCAATACCTACTATCCCCCATCATAGCAATTAGAATCAATTCATTTGAAGTAGTGCAGTACTGGTCGCTCGATCATTTGAAAAAAGACAATTTTTTGTGTTATTACCCCTAAGTATTGGTAGATCAAAATCACTGCCATTTTATTCTTATTCCATTTGATTGAAATATGGCAGCCATATTTGTTTCGTGGTGCACGACGTTGCTTGCGGTTTTTTGATGTAAACGTAACTCTTGATATCTAAAGAACGGTTGATCCTAGAGACCTGCGGTAATAATGATTGTATTGCTCGCATGTCGGACTACATTTTTTAATCATAAACATAATATTGATATGACGTATCATAACGAGAACTTCAAAGCCCGTAAATACCAAAATAGTAAAATTTCAGATTTAAAATATTTTATACATAAACTACCTCTAACCGTGTACGTTTAAATAGAAAATCCGCCATAACACTTCATTTTTATCTGGATATATGAAATATGCCCTCATAAAAGCCGAAATTCTTGTAAAAACTTTAATCTTCGGGATTAAATCACACCCATAAGTAAGCGTCCTACAAAAATTATGTTTAGATTTAAAAATGAAAATGAAAAATGCCTTTGAAGTTATCGTTATGATACGTCATATCAATATTATGTTTATGATTAAAAAATGTAGTCCGACATGTGAGCAATACAATCATTTTTACCGCAGGTCTCTAGGATCAACAGTTCTTGAGATATCAAGAGTTACGTTTACATCAAAAAACTGCAAGCAACGTCGTGCACCACGAAACAAATATGGCTGCCATATTTCAATCAAATGGAATAAAAATAAAATGACAGTGGTTTTGGTCTACCAATACTTAGGGGTGATAACATACAAAAAATTATCTTTTTTCGAAATCATCGACCGACCAGTACTGCACTACTTCATATGAATTGATTCTAATTGCTATGATGGGGAATGATGAAAAAATGGCCATTAATTTAATCCGGCAACCTCTATAATATCAAAGCTTAGATATTTCTCGACTTATATTAACAATCAGAATGAGTCCAACGGGTTTTTTATACGGAAAGCCTCTGGGCGTCTGGTTTGATGGCAAATCGAAAATTTGTTAAATTGTCGTTTCTCAACCGTCGATTTCGACCAAACCACTGGACCGATTTTAAAGTGTTGAATACTCATCCGACGCAGAATTTAATGTTCTTCAATTCTTCTAATAGTTATTTAAAAATGGTTATTTAAAAAGAATGTTACAGTGTAATCGCTGGAAAGAAAGATATTTTGTGAAAAAGTAGTGTCCTTAATGTTACGAACTTTTGCACTTCGTCTTTAAATGATGATTGAACTTTTCATTAAATGGCACAAAACATAATGTTTTTATAATGAAACGAAAGGTTTTTCAACAAATAATTGATGATCATGCAGTTTATCCGAAATATAGATTGTAGTCGAATAATTTTACATTCACGAACACAGTTATATCAGTGCGTGGAGATTATGAAGCCACGTTCGTAACTTGGCGTAGTTTTTTTTTTGAGCTATTACACGCTGTCCTGCGTGAGAGACTACTTGCAGGCGAAGCGAGCGGAGCGGCCGGCGCGGATGTATCAAAACCAAGCAAACAATGCATTGTGTCCTGCATTCCTACGTGAGGTCGCGTCGCCCGGAACTTCGCTAGATGCGGATTTCAGGCGGTTGACGCGATCAAGTTATTTGATATTTCCGCCTTCACCGCGTTAGCCGCATCTGAATAGTCGGCATAGCAAGTAATGTTTTGTTAGATTAAATTTAATTTTAAAAGGGAAAACCAATAATAAAATTATTAATATAATATAAATTGTTAATATCTCAAATAAATGAAAGATTTCCAAAGGACCCCGCAGAGTCTTTATGGAAAATGGCTTTCACCAAATTGCTCTGAAACGTTGAAAGATTGTTTTCAATGTGTAGATCAAAAGTTTTAATGGATACA
Source organism: Agrypnus murinus (assembly GCA_929113105.1). NCBI lineage: Eukaryota > Metazoa > Arthropoda > Insecta > Coleoptera > Elateridae > Agrypnus > Agrypnus murinus. The sequence continues at coordinate 103,501,200 of OV816025.1, forward strand.
AAGTCCAGAAATGGTTGTCGGCTAAAATTCTTGAAACTTTGGTAAATGGTGGTTCCTAACGTGTAGATCAAAAAGGCCACTTGACAGAAAGTCCAAAAAAATTATAGTTTTTCGAATTACAGCCATTTGAAGTAGACAATTCTTGCATTATTCAGATTCAAATGGCTGTAATGTGTGCCCATTGACACTTTTGATCTACACCTCGAAAACTCGAAAAAAAACACAGTTTCAGAACAATCTGGTGAAAGCCATTTTCCATAAGGATTATGCGAGGTCCTTTTATCGTCTCCAAATAAACAATATTTGTTCCACCAGCCTATTCTTACCAGACTAGGGACCATAGTTCTGTTTTTTATTTTTTCGCGCGATTCGCAATTACGAAAATGTGTTACGTACACAGTAAAAAATGCAGTGGTGGTGAAAAACATATTTGGTGTGGTGAAATATCTGAGTGTAAATTTCTACACTCATGTGAATGAAATTAACAACTAAAATTAACACGCAGCACCAGGTTTCTTATGAGTGTTATCTTAATTTAAAAAATGGGTAAAAATAATGTTTTTGGTATACAAAAATCATTTGAATTTAGTAAAGATACTCTCGTTAGTGTAAGAGTCATCTTTCAAAAAATGTATTTCACTATTCTAGCATGTTAACAACATTAAAGAGTGTTAATAAGATCCAACAAAACCGATTTAACCCTCGCGAGTGTCATCCACCGAACATCCACCTCCAACGCGAATAATCACGATTGGACGTGAGCACTTTTATTTACTGTTTGTGTTTGAATGTAGTTGGTTCTCTTTGAAAGTGACAACAATGATTTTTAAGATTCAACTAGCCAATAAAAGTAAATATGCTAAAATAGAAGAGGATGCATCTTTCTACGATCTTGTGCAATTAAGTAAGTAAGATTTTAAAACTATAATTGCCAGTCCTGGTTGTGTCTATTCAGCTTTTTCTTATGTAAAAGTTTTAGCTGCCATGTTGATCCATTGTAATTTAAGTCATCATTATGCATAAATAAAAATAATAATGTTTACGTGAATTGTGGATAAATAATAGATAAAATTATTTTCAGATTTTTGGTTTACAAGGAACAATTTAAATGCAAAACCGTTTCTGGTTCCTGCTATGTAGTACCTAACCCTAAGTATGTATGTAATGAAATTATACTTCCATAGTTTAATCATTGCCGCGCTCTACGCGTTGGTATAGTAGGTTGGAACATTGACGGCCGAACTCAGCTTAAAAAAGTCGTTTCTATAATTACAGGTAAGGTTTGTAATGTAAATTAGAATGTGTCAATAATAAATTTAATAAAACTTTAATTACAGAAACTGGTGGTCATGATGGTGATGGCTGGGTCATTTACCCTGATCATACAAAGGAGCTCATAGGTAATTGTTCAAAACTAATGTTGATTTCCTAGTAGTAACGATTCACTTTTTTGTTATTTTAATATTATCAGCCGTACTTATAGAAAGATTTACACGCGTGCAACATTAATAAACATTGTGTTACACGCGTGTAATTTATCTATAGTACGGCTGTAAATAATAATATATAAATAATATAATATACAAATTATAACATTTTGTCTATAAGGTATTCTATAATATTTAAATATTGTACCTATTATATTGTACATATTTTTATTTATTAATTCTGTATTTATAATTTAACCATTTATCTTTTTTAAGCCATAATTTTCTTTTAATTGGATTTATTTTTCTTTCTATGAGAAACACTAGATATGCTTTATATACACTTGTTTCTATTTCCACAAACCTTATTCTGTGATTCACTTTATTTTCTTTTGTAGCTGCATGCTGCTTGGTGTTATGCCCTTCAAGATTCTGCTGCTGCGGTACTCCCAAAACCGTTCTCTGGGCTGGATAGCTGTCAATACTGAAATGGTGAGCTCAATTTTCTTTTTATTTATTTACCTTTCTTAAATAGCATTTCTTGATTACTATTCAAGAATCATTATTGCTAACTTCTTCTTTACTTGTTGCTGGTTTCTTGAAAACAACCGTATGTAGGATACTAATTAATATTTTACGTTCTTCTCCTGTAGTTCTTTTTTAATTATTTTGACCAATAAACTATACACTATTAACCCAGGATAACTTCTTAAACTTTTATTTATTATTTTCTTTATAAATTATACATTTATTTACTGTTCAAATTCATTTACAACCATTTTTATCATTTTATTAAATTAATCTCCCCCTTTTATTTACATCACTACCCCTTGGTAACTTAATATTGTTTTTCTTGCATTTATTTTCCATATATTTTGATAGTTTATAATTTTATTCAAAAAATAGCTTGACCTTGATCATTATTTCAGTAATTTGATTATTGTCTATAAAGCAATTGTATTATGTACCCTACTAACTATATATGGTCGTCAAGACTATTTTTATATTGCTGTTAATAATGTTTGTACTGTTTTATAAACCTTTGTAACTAATACATTTTCTTTTTCAGATTTAACTGGAAGTGAAGATCCTGTAGACCCAAAATTGTTTTCCTGATCAAATTTTGTTACTATATACATGTATCCAATAAATAAATTAACTCAAACTTGAATAGTTTTAACAATAAATCCTTTTAAAAATTCAATTCATAATTACAAATGATAAACACAGTCAACTTTGAACTTTTTTACATTGGGTAACAAAATTAAGAATTCACGATTTTCAAATAATGAAGGAAAATCATCACAATATGTATTTCCAATGGTTTATTTAGATTTAGAATGTATTTATATTTTGCATTTTGTTTTAAAATAAAATTAATATTTGTGTGCACTATTTTTTACCTTTTTCTGTTTTATCCTAAATTACAAAAAAATATCTGAACCAAAAAATAGAAGTATATAATTACACGAACAAAATAGTTATTTACACTCCAATAAATGATTGTAACCACTATAGTTGGTTCCTTTTCCATTAAAAAAATGTTCCTTACCATTATAAGCAATAATTTTTACACTAAAAGAATGGGAAATTAACACTCAGTTCGTGCATACTTTACACTCAACAAATGTTTTCTCAACAATATGGTTGTCATTTTTACACTCAGTGTCCATGACTTTAACCTGCATTGAAGGTTAAAGTTGTTATATATTTTACCACTTTTAAGACCAATGTTATTTACACTCGTCAGTGTGGATAAATAGGAACCACTCTGGATGTTATTTGAGTGTAAGATTTAACACTCCATTTTTTACTGTGTAGGAGACTCTCAATTCGCTTCATCCGTACCGCCATTCGCACGCAGGAGAACGTGTAAGTGAACAGCCAAAAAACAATTAAACATCATGATGTTCTAACAAATATTCAATATTACTGTCAATTTTTATACATATTATACATCAATCTTTTTAAATAAATATGAAAATGAATGAAATGTCACGATTCGTAACGTCACGTTTCTTAAAAAATAATTATTAATCGATTTAATTGTTTATATTTTGACAAATTATTGATGTCAGTACATTTATATCGTTTGTAAATTTTAATTAAAATAATCTGATTTAATTTTTACATAGAAAATACAAAAAATATGAAACTATTGTTTCTTAAAATAATGCTTAATTTTAACATTTTGTTAACAAATTAATTGAAATTACTTCATTAATCTTTAATGCAGAAGAAAGAAAATGAGTTCAGGTAAAACATTCTATGTGAAGGACCAGAAAATGTAAATACAATTATCATTGAAACCTCAAAAAACGTTAAAATATTAAGAATATTATTTAGTTTACTTAAAAAAATATAGTTTAGCAAATACAAGTTAATACAAAGTCAGTATAATGTAAAACTGCCAAGAAGAACGAAACGAGTCTCCTTTACTGATAGTATCGAAAGCTGACACTAAATCCGTCCAAAAATAATTTTTAAAATGATTTTAATAATGCACCTCTGTTAAAATTAACATTATAAGCTTAATAAAGTTGATTCAAATCAAAATTATATGTTTTATTGCAATTTTACAAATCAAAGCTTTTTTGCGAAAGTTAAAGGTTCGTGAGAATTGGCCATATGTATCAATGAATTGTGAATCTGTAACCTTAGTCTCCCTGAGCGTTCTAGTCTCCATAGGCCAGGTATTTTTTTCAATTTCAAGTAGGTAGTGGCAATTTAAAAGATAAAATCTTTATAATTTATGCTGTAGTATGTTTGTCAGTATTTTAAGATTTGCTTTATTTTGTTGCTAAAATTATTTAACTTAACCATTACTAAACTTATTTAATTGCTTTTTTGTTTTACTATTATCGAACACGAATATGCTCTTGGTCTGTCGTGTAATTATGTTAATTATTTAGAGTATTACAATTAGATAGTTGCACGGAATAATTTTGGGAGTAATAATAGCGGAATCAATAATAATTGCAATCCCTGCATTATATTGTGACAGAGAAAACAGAAAAGCATTTTTTGGACAATCACATCTATATGGTGTTCTTTTGTTTTGTAGTGTCTGTTAAGCCGAACCCCTCGTTTTAGTTTTTGGGACCCGTTTTGTTGTAATACATAATTAAAGTGTAACTGTTTATAGCTCTTGATCATATTGTCTTCCAGTTTTATTTTTTATGTCAGGTCAGATTCCTCGTACATCTAAAAGCAGCATTGGCGTGCGGTCCATGGAAGCAATGCTTCCCTTAAGAATTCATTAAAAATAAAAACCAATGCTAACAAAAATATTTTGATAAAATTATGGTTATCGTTTATTTAAATTTGTAATATTTAATCAACTTAAAGCTCAATATCAATTACGTACAGCAAAAAGTATAATTATTTAGAGTACTATTTTAAATTAGACTCCTTAAACTTGCGCGAAAAGGTAATACCGATTGAAATGTGTTGCATACACTGCATATAAGTACTGATTTCGTTGCTTATTGTACTTCTCCCCGCCAGCCTGCCAGTCACGCCTTCGTCGGCGGGTGCTTTGTACATCGTAGTAAGGTCACATTATTTTTAGTGTGCTTCATGCCCAAATGTTTATTTATTATAATTGGTTATTTGTTCGAGTTAGTGTTTGTTAAATGTTACTTAAGTAATGTAAATCTGCGAATGAGACTATATTTTGAAACATTTTATTATTTCAATTTATATAAGTTTGAATTTTTTCAAGACAAATAATTCTATTTAGTTTGCTCTGTATGCAAATTTAAAATTGCATTATCGTCATGACTGTAAATTCAGCTGCTTCGGTGGAAGGTTCGAGTACTTCCGATACAACCGACGACGATTTTGTTGTTCAGTTTGTAAATTATTAGATTTTGTTCATGTGTACGGCTTCGAAGGGAAATTACAAATTGTTGAGAAAGGCAGATCAAAATTAGAACTTACAAATTTAACAACAAAGATTAAAACATGCATCAGGTATTTTGCTAAAAAAGACCGGAAAATCGAGTTGCATTATAAATACTAGTACTTTTTTTTAAATAAAGAATAATAGTCAACAAATTCCATAAGTATAAAGTATAAAAGTTCTTCTTTGAGAAATTTAACGCTTAAGCTTAATAATTATAACACTGTTTTTTATTGTACCTAGCAGGGGCGGATCCAGAGAATTATTTGGGGAGGGGCATTTTTAAAAAATAATTGTTTTAAACAAATTAATAATAATTACTATACAAACAATATTTGTTTTTATCCTATGTATATTTATTTATAAATGTTATATATTGCACAATATTTAATATACATTAACTACTTTTACATTCAAAATTTATTTAACTATAATACAAAAGTATATATCAAAACTTTGGGGGGAATGCCCCCCCCCGTGGATTCGCGCCTGTACCTAGGTATATTAAATTTAAAAACGTAGTTGCTTCCCTAGCCTAGATTCTCACCGCACGCCTCTGAAAAGCAGCCATTTAACAATATTTCGCGCTTTCTATAAAATGTTTGATTCTGGTTTAATTACCGAATTCCTACACGTTTGGCATTTAACTGATTAGTTTAGTCTTGTATTTTCAGCCATGTTAACTATTAAAATAAAAATTAATATCCTAGAAAATACCTATCCGGTGGTAAACAAAATATTTAATTTGAACGGAATTAATTCGGCATTTGCATATTTTTGGTTTTTAGTTTTAAGAGGATTACATTTACAACAAAAACAGATTATCGCATACTAGGATTATGGAAAATATTTTTTTTATAGAACTCGATCATTTGCATGAGTTCGACGATACAGCAGAGCTAGAAGCAGATGAGAGAGAGAGCAGCAGTTGACGGCTGGTCAGATTCACACACTGAGCTTCATGTCCGGCTATTACAGGGCTGACCCGGGGCTACCACCCTGTTCAGTGAGACTCAACAATGTTCATTATTACATCTAAACTTAATATGGGGGCTCAGGGTGCACGTACCGACTAAATTAATGGACATTAGTTAAGATTCCCTTGCATATGGAATTGCCTAACGTCAAAATGATGCAGAATTGCGAGAGACCTGGACTCCTCTCGGTATTTATGGTCCGTGGAGCAAGAGAGGGTTGCTCTTTACAGGTTGTTGGATATAAACCTCTATACTATTGTAATGTTAGCGTTATAGTTTGTAATTCTATTTTACTGTTAGAGTTAGACCAATTAAAATTTATGCATTTATATTATAACAACAGAGAAATGTTTTCTGTAGTGGAAGTTTAAATAAACAAATGAACGCCATTTGAAGTATATTTATGATGTCTATTTATTGTGTATTATGAAAAGTATTTCCAACACGCTGGCTTTTAATTTTTACGAAATATTTGTGTTTAATTTTAGTAGAAATAAAGAGAAATACGACAAACACCTTAGTCTTGCAGCTATGTAATTTTCCTCCCGCTTAGAGAACCGTTTTAACACAAAATGGTATGTACTCTAGGTATGCGGTTATTTGAAAATTGCCTGAAGCCAAGGCACCTGTTTGTGATCGGCCCGTAATTAATTTATGCATTGTTTATCACAAAGCAACATAAAGAATTCGGTAGAAGCATCTGAAGTGGAAATATAAGGTATGTTTCAGACTTTGCTATTACCTGTTGGCAACACTGTAATTGAAGATCAAAGAACGCTTGATTCTAACATCCTCGGGGCCTCGACATTTCACTGGTACCACAAAATTTAGATGATTATTTCATGTAGAAAAACAAAGGAAATGTGTTTTTAATACAGAAAAGGTTTATTTCCACCTCTCTTAGTGTGGTTTTAGCGTTATCTTTGAATGTTAAAGAAGGTAGCTTTCAGTTGCCCAAAGCGAACTTTTTAGGTATATTTACGTTTACATAATTATTTTAGCAATAAGAGTTTTGTATTTTCATTGAAAAACAAGAAAGTTGAAATTTCCTCAGCTTTAAATCCTTTTTTCAAAAAGAGTCTAGAATTAATATTGTTTTCGTTTTTTCCGTAAACAAAGTCAGCCAGAAAGTATTTATAGGAGCAGAAATGAATAATAAGTAATTCGGTAAAGTCGAATAAGTTACCATCATCGGTTTTGTTTTTCGTTTGCAAAAAGTTGTTCGCCCTGGAGCATTTTCAGAAGCACGTTGTTTTGTGGAGTTTATTTGCTAGAACAATTTCGCGCTCACTGAACAAAATTCATAATTGTATTCATTTTTATTTAAAGTAAAAATTTCTACGGTCAACGTTACATGAAAATGATTTACTTTTTGTGTTCAGAGCTGATCGTCATGTTTACAAATTAATTTTTAAATACTTTATTCTTCAAGGGTACTAAGTTTAAAATATTCTTATTAGGCTTCAGAACACGATATCTAGATCGAAGGCATTACATTACTAGAAAAATAATTATGTATACTAGAATAATAATGTTAGTGATTAATTCTATCATTATAAATCTTTGAGCAATGCCTTGTTATTTGATTTCAGGTGTGTCTCAACCGGTGACGTTTGGTGTGGTATGGTAAGTGGTGTAAAAGGTCGAAGACAACTTAAATAATTGGGAAAAGCCCCACGTTGCGGAGGCAATTTGATATGATATGCGAGATCCGTGGTGGTGTTTACTATTAGAAACGACAATATAATAATTTTGAATAACCCCAATTGTGGAGACCATTCGCTATCACATAAAAGTAATATAAACGGTCAAAGATTAATTAAATAAATTGGATGTTGATAACATATATTGTAGGGAATAAAACCTCCAACACTTGATGAAGGATGAAAGGTAATAAATTTCAAAATAAACACATATACAAAATCATGGCAAAAGAGTCTGAAAAATATACACAAATAAATATCACTTACCTTTATCATCAAAAGAAATTCTCCGTCTATGATTTCTAAACTTGAAAACAAGTTTCATAAATGCATGAGACGAAATCAGGCGGGCCGCTAATTAATTAGGAAGCTATACTATGAATTATATCTGTAAAACATTGTTACTGGACCAGACACAAATAAGTCTCTTTATAAACATTTAAATGAAAGAAATTTTATTTATCATAAAAAATGAAAGAAACACAAACATATTAGAATTCAATTTCTAGAAAGAAAACAACTACTAAATTTAAAATTAACTGAACCTAAACAAAAAACTAAATTTGGATGTCACGAAGGGATAGGAGAATAATAATTAACAGACAGTATAATACATTTTGTCCTTTTTAATTGTTATTACTTCTATTCAACAAACTTAAATTATTATTTATTATTACTAAAATAAAATTAAAATTCTGAACTACAAATTCTTGGCGCATTTCGTTATCTTAAATACACTGCCTTGGCTTAACAGTCTTCTGTAGATTTTGTTAAATTTACCTGTTCTTGCATATTAAAATGGTGAACAAATTCCCAATCCAACTTTTGTTCATTAAAGTGTGGTGATTGAAGATAAGTAATAATTTACAGAAAGAGTAAATCTGCAATAACGTAAGTCCATTAAAAAATTCTATAAAAGAATTTTCATCTTCTATATGCAAATCCATTTTAAATATTTCAACAAAAGAATTAATTTCCATATTATCCAAAATAAAAATTAACCAAACACCAACTTAATCACTTCACTTTGAATTAAATCACTTTAAATGTTTATAAATTAATAAAGACACTACTTAAATTATTAACAACTTTTATTAAATAAAAATTTAAACAAAGTGACGTTTGACATAACCTCACATTTCTGACAGTTAAGTGACGCATGACGTAAGCTGCTCATCACATAAACTTAAAATTTTCTAAATTTTGCTCTCACAAGAATGTACCAAAACTGTCACCAGAATCTCTGCTAGTTTTATAATAATTGTAAAACAATTGAAAGTTTTAGTTTTTTCCTAGTTAGAACCAGAAATGTTTAGTGTGAAATCTAGTTTCTCACCAGATTTTACACTAAATCAAAAGTCTATCTTTAAAACTAAATGTTTATAACCAAATTGTTAATAATAATTAAGTTATTTCCCCAGTAGCACAAGACATTGACCCAATATTAGTACTATATGGGTAATACATTATATTCAGGCCCAATATTTAGAAGATTCAACCAAGATTGGTATTACATCGGTTAAAGACGGGCACCCAACGTATGTAGCCAATGTTGCTCCTACAAAGGTCCAATATATAAATAATAGGTTTATAAGTATGTTTTGGTCTATATTGATCCTATATTGGGCCTATATTTCAGCCCACTATATGATTAATTCGTTATTAAATATATAATATTGTATATCTAATTAATATTGATGTTATATTGGTTCAAGATTGGCGTCCAATATACGTAACCAATATTTCTTCCACAGATGTCCCATACACAAATTATTCATATTGTATTATTCTGTACTGGTCTTATATTGGACATATAGTGCAGTTAATATTTCACCTTTATGGTTCTGAGACTGGATAAGCAGACTTTAAACAAGGTTACTTGATTATTCAAGGAATCAAAATAGCAATACATAGGCGGGTGCTTTATATACGTGAAAATGTTTTATAAATGTGTACTACGCCGAGAAAAATGAAAGATGGTTACAAGTGATCATAACTCACGCGGTTTTATCAAATACTGAATACTAATAATACCTGAATACATAATTATTGTATACCTGGGTCTAAATTCATAATAATCGCATTTCAAATCTCTTGACCAATGACGCACAAGCAGTCGTGTACTGCAGGGTAGAAACGCTCGTGATTTTACCGCGACTATTACTTGATGTATCTGTTTTAGTGTTGAGATATCTGCTGCTAAACTTTCTTGTTGAAAATTTATATTTACTATTTGTAAGTGTATCAGTTATTTATATTCATTATATACTGTAAGTACTCGCTATAATATCCATATATTTTAATTGCTATAACCGCCTTGTTTAGTTAGCGTTTTGTTTAAACATGAATAAAATTATGTAAACAATATATCTATGATGTTCATTTCTGATCTGTCATTTTCAGAACGTGTAAATACGATATAGTCTAGTCAAATGGTAGAAAATAGGGGAAAGTTTTGGTGTAGTTTTGATATTTTGGTTCTTTATGTTTCTTGGTCTGCTGATCACGAATTTCAGGTTTGCCAACAAGAATTTTGCCTGGAAAATTCGGGCAAAAAAAGTTTTTTTCTAGTTTTTGCAAAATAACTTGAAAACTATCCATTTTTTGCTTCTTTTTATTCTGTATGAAATTAAAGAAGATAAAATTTCCTACATTTTATATCTGAGGAAAATTTTTGTACGTCAAGGTGACGCGAATTCTGAGTTTTTGTTTTCTATATATATTTCAACAAATATAATTATTTTATAATATTACATTATAAAAATTTTAAATTAACTAAACTAATTATATACTAATTTATAATTATTTAGATTAAATTTTTAAAATAGTCTTTTTTAGTCCTTTACACTTTCTTCATTTCTATTCATTTATTATACTTATTTGTTGAGTATTTTTACCCGCTATTCTATTTTACCGAAAAGAAATTCGGAGGTTATAAAACAGAAAACGGGTTTTTTTCAATTTTTGTAAATTATAGCCAGAAAATCAGTCACTTTCTTTTTTACAACTGTTTACCGTATTTCAAAAGCGCATTAGGCCTCCTCCTCCCTGAACCCACAAAAATTCTACCCCCCCTCCCTCCTAAATCGCCTTCATATTTCCGACCAAAAAAAGGAGGAAAAAGAATACATAGCGATATACATTTTATATATACATAGATTTTTTTCTTTTTAATACCTACTTTTAAAAATATATTCATAAACGGTTATATACAACAGAGAGAAATTTATTATTATTGCTATTCATCATGTACGATTCCTTTTCTTTGAAGGCCCCGGTTCTTTGTCGATATCTAAAAAAATATCAATTCAGGTCGTTTATTTCTATTTTAGAACATAATATAATGGATAGTGGATGTGCGTACCATGAAAAATGTTCTGGTCTTCTCGTATTTGGTCGAATGATTCAATGGCTGGAAAATCTAACTGCAGTTCGTTCTTCAGTTCCATCTCCTCTTCACAAAGAACTATCATGTTATCGCAGGTTTTTTCACAGTCGAGACATAAACTGGAACATTGCAGGCCAGCCTTCTTGCACTCACAATTGTTTTGACAGCTTTTAGTGCATCTACAAGAAACTAGCTTCAATACAGCGAGGGAAGCAGGTGGTAGCAATGTTGTCACAGGCTCAAGACCAATTTTTGTTCTTTTCCACCCCCACTGTTCAGGATCACAGTCGGCGCCCAGCCATTGCCGAACCTGATGGAACACTCTTAATGAATGCTGCCGAGCTGCAGCTGCAGACGGTGGTAATGCAGCAATGTTTGCTTTATCCTTAAAAGCTGATTTTATGTAGGAAAGATATCTCAAGCGGTTCAGTGAAGGCTCGCTCTTCCCACTGCGGTAAAGTGAAACTAGAAAACGTTCACCAGCATCAGCAGCCATTTCTCGAGTATCATTGGCATTTTTGAACACACTGATAGATTCAGCGAGACTAGGGATTTTGGTTAAAGTGTCAAGGAACTTTTTTTCCCTTGATTATATAGTGCCGATGTAATATCGCAACCACTCATTGCATTTAAGAAAATAATGGTATCTGCAATTATTTCACTAACATGAAATAAATAAAGATTATTAAAAGTTTCACAGTTTTATTAAAATATACCTGACAATATTGTTTCGACAGCTATGCTGTCATTATCAAAGGTAATATAATTATAAACAAACACGTCGCTAAGGTAGATACAAAATAGGTAACTAGATAAAATAATAATAATAATAAAAATTAATAATAAAAATCATAATTAAACATCTAATACTTCCAGTAACGGAGAATTACTGAGCTCAAGTTGTTCATTCATTAAAGGTACCCTGAGTTTGTGTTTGTATATCTCAAAGGCTTCTAAAATGTCTAATTTGCGTTTGTTATTACAAAAATGTAGGAATTTAATATTATTTTGAGGAGTCATTGTGTGATTTTGTTCTAAAAGGTGTTTGGCGTAATTCGATTTTCAGGATGTTTATTTTTGTAATGACGTACGTGTTCTTTATATCTTATGTCAAAATTTCGAAATAATATTAAATTCCTACATTTTTGTAATAACAAACGCAAATTAGACATTTTAGAAGCCTTTGAGATATACAAACACAAACTCAGGGTACCTTTAATGAATGAACAACTTGAGCTCAGTAATTCTCCGTTACTGGAAGTATTAGATGTTTAATTATGATTTTTATTATTAATTTTTATTATTATTATTATTTTATCTAGTTACCTATTTTGTATCTACCTTAGCGACGTGTTTGTTTATAATTATATTACCTTTGATAATGACAGCATAGCTGTCGAACAATATTGTCAGGTATATTTTAATAAAACTGTGAAACTTTTAATAATCTTTATTTATTTCATGATTATGGAGTTCCACAAAATAAGGCTGGAAACAATAAACAAAATTTCACTAACAGCATTACGGGCGAGCTGGAAAGCTTGTGAGGAGAGCGACGAAGGAGCGAGCCTCCATAATCCAGCGAGCCCAGTAACGATTAATTGCAAAGCGTGTCGCGTACAAAGTTTTATTTCCACCTTCACCAACATTTTTTTTATGAATTGTATATTTTTTATAAAAAGACATTTTGGAATCAAAGGCGGTAGCACAATTTATAGCTAGGCGTTACTATGGTGTTGTGGTTAAGCAACACATTAGTTGCCATAGCGTTTTGTTGATGAGCATTTTAAAATTTTACAGGTTTCTTTTAGAAGCTCGTATATTTTTACAGGGCTGTGGCTGTAATTATTCATTTACTTAGTTACATAAAGGTCTGTAATGTGTCATTTACATAGAAGGGGGAAATAAAGGAAATTGTTAACCACTTTGGTGTTGCTATAGCAATAGCTTACTTTCCAAGGTTTTTACAACATATGAAATGTACATATTGCAATATGATTGTGAGTAAACTATATTGTAATAGTCAACCCCTCTTATACGGAGCTTGTGGAGGGGGAACACCATACTCACATTCCACAGGACAGCCACGCACAGCTGCATCCCCATTGTACCTATCAACACTAGAAGAAATCTAATAAAAAGTACATCTACTTGGTCTAGTTTATCAAATATGTAGGTACATACATGATACACTACAATGAGATATCACTTTTTTTGTAGGTACATATTCGTACTTTTGTATACCTTCTTCTGTAGGTATATCTTTTTTAACTTATTTTATTATACGATACTGATATATGGTAAACTATTACAAAAAATTACTGATTTTTTGGCTATAATCTACAAAAATTGAAAAACCCGTTATTTTGTTTTATAGCCTCCGACTTTGCGTCACCTTAATGGCTATACCGTTAATCATACAAAAAACTTCTTCAGACATAAAATCTAGGAAATTTTATCTTCTTTAATTTCATATATATAATAAAAAAAAGTGAGAAATGTATAGTTTTCAAGCTATTTTACAAAAACTAACAAAAAACCGTTTTTTTGCCCGTTTTTTGTAAAAAAACGGGTTTCCACGCAAAATTTTTGTTGGCAAACCTGAAATTCGTGATCAGCAGCCCAAAAAACATAAAGAACCAAAATATCAAAACTACACCAAAACTTTCCCCTATTTGCTCTTTTCGAGCACAATTTGACTAGAGTAATAATAGTAGGTACATAATTATGTAATTTCAAATTTATTAAAAAAGAGCATTATCACGCCTTTAATACATTTTTACAAAATTTTATTGAAGTGAATGAAATATCAAATTTACGCTACAAATTTTACTCTTAGTATATATTATTGGCCCAATATGTTGCCAATATATTTTTGATATATTTAATTTTATTAGTTACCTGTTTTACGTTGATACAATTTATTTAACTATTTAACTAGAAATCCAATAGATAAAAATCCAATTAACAGAATTTAATGCGTTTATGTTTTTATCTGCAGTGTTTTCCCAATGGCGCAGATGAATTATTGTGCTTATAAAGTACAGACATCTAAAACGAGTTCTATTTAGAAAATATATATCGATAGTTTTAAGCGTAAATGAACAAAATAAAAGATTTTAAATACATTTAGCGGATAATAGTGCTCCAAACTACAATGGCCTACTACCCCTTCGACGTTATCTACAGTTGAACACGAATTTAACGATATGGACTCTGTCGGTTTATTATTATTATTATTATCATCATCGGTTATTAATATGATTGGGTCGAATGAACAAAAGATATACAGAGTGATTTGTGACAAATATTACCTGTTGAAGTAGACATTAATCGAAATAAACAAAAATGTAGATATCAAGCATATCACATTATCACATCAACATATTATGCCAATACTAGTACAAGTATACTGCACCAATATTACGTTTCAACGGTGGATCCTGTGGATGGATATTTTGTGAATGCATTTCGTTAATATTGTAAAAGAATATTGAACCATTAAATGTTTCAATGCTGGACCAATATTACCATGTTGAAGACATATTCTATGCACATATTGTGCCAATACTATAAACTATATTGAACCAATATACAGTCTTTTTCTTTTGCTTTTCCTCTTTTGTCAATTGCGTTTCCATATTTAGCAAATGACTTTCCAGATTATGAAATGTCAAAGCTATGTTGCAAATGTCATTCCCTATTTGTCATTGGAAACACATTAGACACACATTGAAAGACAATTGACAAAAAAGGAAAAGCAATAGAAAAAGACTGTAATGTTCCGATGTATGGCCAATATCAAACTGCAGTACTGGATAGATATTGCTTCCACATATTGTACCAATCCCGCCAGTGTATTATTTATATGTGGAAACAATATATTTCCAACATGTTTGTGCTACTGGGGTTGTTAAAATAACATTATAAAAAGATTTCTGAGAGTTTCTCCTTTCTGTTGATACCTCACATTAGTATCAAAATGCAAAATTAGATTCAGAATTCATTGACAACCATCTTGGTTTTTCCCTAAATCAATACCTTACCAAAATTCAAATAAAAATATTTCCACACATTGTTACATCCTTTTCCTTACATAAAATTGTTCTTGACGTCCTATAAAATAAATATCATTTAAGTTTTTCTACAAAAATTTTACATAAAAACTAATTTTCACATTTTTAGCAACCCATGCCAAATCGTTACAATTTTTGATTTTTAAAAGGCTAAGACCTTCTCTATAAAAAGTTCCCCACTTTAACATTCTAGTGTCAAATGCACTCTAGAACTTGGTTAACAATATTGCAGTAAAACATTTTAGTTATAATTCCAAACAACATTGAAAAATATCCATTTACTATGGAAAATTATGAATCGTCAAAGAAATATAACATTTTCTTGAAATTTAATAATAAAAACTGTAAGTATAGTAATAATAATTGTGTATACCTTCTTACCTATGCCTTTAATAATTTTCAGGTGAAAACAGGTCTGGAATTGGCTTCAAAATATCTAGGTGTCAGAAACGACACTGTTAGTGTATCCTACTCTTGCTTAATAACGATGGGGCGATGAGGTACAATTTATTGATATGACTTTTCAGTCAGAAGAAGATCCTCCCGTTTTAAAAAAGTTTAAAACCTGTATCGACGATTTTCAATACTTTGAACCGTTTCCTAAACATTCAGTGTGGCTCGTTTGAAAATGAACACACTGTATGTACATTGTACATACACTGAGAAAAGCATTTAGTAGGACCAATTAAATTTATTTAATTCAACTAAATATTTAGTTAAATAAACTAAATTTTATTTGATTTAATTAAATATTTAGTTGAATTAAATAAATTTAATTGGTCCAACTAAATGCTTTTTTCATTGTACCACTAATGATATCCTGAATTCCAAAAACTTTTAAACTGCTAGGAAACTGTACGTAACGAGATGTTTGCACTGCGTCAATTTCCGTCTGCAACAATGAACGAGTAAAGTTTTGATTGAAAATTATAAGAGATCGGGGTATCACTCGTGATATTTGACTTGACAATTTACCGAAAATCTATGCATTTCGATGTACCAGGTTTTTCGCAAAAACTAAGCACTTAGTGAGATTTCTAGTACATTTCCACATAAGGTGAATTGTCATAAATATACACAAATTATTTCATAAACATTACTTTTTCCTATAAAACAAAAACAACATAACATAATATAAATACTCTCGATGTTATAACATTAAACGCTATTAACTTTACATAAAACTTAACTTACTTACATAAGTCTTAACTGCCAGTAAATGGCACTAAACTTTAAATTCAAAAGAAGTCACCACATAACAAAAATATTATTAATATGCTTGACAAAGCAAAGTACATATATATCACTAAAGTAGGATTTCGCTCAGTTTTCTTGTCTCGGTAGACGCCTATATCCGGACTCAGCACAAAAAAAGTTTTCTACTTCTAATAATATAATATACTATTGCGTAGTATTTGTTCGTTTCTGCTTAATACTTTTATTAATATAGTAATGTATATACGTTAGTTGTGGGGCAAAATATAATTTAATAATAAATTAACAAGTTGCTGCAAGCTATATATTTATAATCAGCACAAATCAATTAGTATCAAATAACCGACACATAAAGCAACGAGACGAGATGAAAACAAAGGAGAATATAGCGCATTTTGGTACACAATCAACACAATACAAAATACTTATATTTATACCATAATACACAGGATTCATAGTTGCAGTTCATAATGCAATGATATTTTATTGAAATTCTTCACTTTGAGTATATCAAAAATAGCATTTAATCGAGATTTTGATCTGTTGTTTTTTATAACAAATTTGATACCACTAGAAACCTACACCTAGACTCAAATTTCAGACTAGAAAACAAGATTATGAGCGTTTGATTAGCTTCCCGTTCGAAAATGGAAGATGGCAGCATCGGTTTCTTACTTTGCAAAAAAGTTATCGCAATTTTTTTCGAATACCTCTTTTTATTCAAATGCTTTGATATGACTATGTTATATATCTCTGAAATTGTCATAAGAGTTGCTTTTGTTATGAATAATCCGTTTTTATTATCTCATATTTATAAAAACAACAATAAAAGATTAATTAAACTATTAAACAACATTTAAAGATGGTCAATTTAACAACTTAAGAAAAATTTTATTTTTCTGTTTGTAGATGGCGCTATTAAATCACTTTTCTTATAGATCCTATATAAATAAGCCATAATGAATCAGAAGCCAAGGCCTACTTGACTTGTTAATAATTGTATAATTGTATTATTATTCAATTAAAAATATAACAATTATTCATAATTACGTTAATGAAGAAACAATTAACCAAAACTTTATTCCACTCAATTAGTAAGCTATAGTAAATTAGTAAGTAGGTAGCCCACTTTTCTCAAAAGTGGTCACATATATAATAACATATATAATAATAATAAGATAATATGAAGTATTTAACTTATGAATTTTTAAACTTTTGCTAGTTTTCGCATTGTAATGCTTTTACTTCCATAACCATTCCAACTTCCATGTTGAGGATTTGTTTCAACAGTTTATTTTCTTTTACCTTTGAAGCTTTTTTATTTCGTATTTCAACTAGTGCTACTGATACTTTAGTATGGATTATTTATCTGTACAAGAGAAAATTAGTATTGTTTTGATTTGTGAAGAATCTGGCAGTTCTCAATTGAAGAAACCGTAGTTAAATCTGATTTCTCGGTTACAGCGCCATCTATGACGAATCGAAGAAAATATTTCGGACAAAAGTTACTATATTTTTGCCGCAGAATCTGAATCTAGAATAAAAATTGGGGGTTCCATTTAAGATTCCTTAGTTGCTTCCAGAGGGATACGGAAGGTCTAATTTTAACACAGGTGAATGCACCCCTTCGAAAATATTGAGGGCTTATTTGCAACATTTTTTTGTACGATGCGCATTTCTCGAGATGTTTCAATGGTTCAAGTGAAAAAAACCTGTACACAGTGTTCATTTAGTGCGCAATTAGTAAATATTTCCTAAACTATTAGTTAGTGATGAAAATTTTTCAAACAAAAGTTTCTTGGTTGCCCAAGCTGCATACTTTACAAGTATTTACAACTATACAGGGTGTTTCAGGAAAGCGAGATAAATGAAGCTAACGAAAAAAATATTTTGTGATTTCACGATGAAGTCTTGATTCTCAATAACGCTACAGGATGTTTAATTTGAAAAATCAATCAATTTCATTTAATCTTCATCAGGATTTCAAAGTTAAACTTGAGCATCTTGTACATAAACAAATCTTGGAGACATTTTAATAGTGTTTGCAAGACCATGATACTACTGCCTGCGTATAATGTTTTTAAAATTCAAATAAATAAATAAACTGTGAGTTATTCATTACGACCTTACCAAACAAATTTAAGAAAAAAAATTATAAATTGGCAACGTTGAAACGGATTCAAAAAAAGACTTTCGTATCGAATACTCGATAACTCGTCCGATTTAAGAAAAGCTAGCTTTAGTTATCCCGCTTTCTTGAAACACCTTGTATAATTGTAAATATTTTTAAAGTATGCAGTTTTGGCAATGAAGGAAATCTTGTATGAAAAAGCTTTTCTTGGTATTTATGTCCAATAATTGCGCACCATATATATACATATAGGTACATTTTATTTATTTTCTTTATGCGATTTTTTATTAAAGACTCAACAATTTGCCTTGATCGATTGATGCTTCATTACCGTTCATTTGCAATTAGTTACACTATACTATTATTGATTGTGGATTTATGTGACTGCTTATCTGTAGTAGTTACCAGGATATCATAAAATAATGTTGCCAGAGACCATCTTAAATAGCACATACACGGTGACTCCCCGACGACGTCGGCGAAAACGTCGTCGACGACGTCGGGGACAAGGTCGAAATAATGAGGTAATGTTTACATTTACTGTAATTTAATGCATGACTGTGTATAATAAAATTATTAATATCGTATTTCTTTTAAGACATCAAAATGAAAGAAAGTAGTTTTGAGCATAATAAAATGCGTACTGAATTTCTTTCTTTAAAGTATTTCGAAATAGCTTATGCAATTAACAAAACTTTTCATAAGCGGAATAATATTGATATCCATCGATAGAATTACAAGTAACCCTTTATTATAAAACGAAAACTCTTTGTTTTTTTTATTAATCTCATTCTTAATTTAGTTTAAAAATGGATATAATTAACGCAGGATTTAGGATTCTGAGTTTTGGTTCGCAAATAAGGATTTCCTATAAAGGACGACTTTTGATAAAATTTGGTAGTGATAATCGTCGGAAAAATATCATGTTTAAAAATGTAATGGTTTCACCGTCGCTTCCTTTTCCGTGTAGTTTTAAAATTTTATGCTGATGGTACATAACCTTATAATAAAAATCCTTCGGCTCATTTTGTCGCAATTCTTTTAACAAGGACATGTGTGAATATTGTTTGCGATCTAAAAACCATATTTTCTTTTTTTTCGTGGTGTTTCAGTTTCTTCTTCTTCGAAGCACAAGGCAACTGCCACACCAACTGCAATTTTTTTTCTCAAAGATAATTTATAAAAATCCATCTTATCACTTGAAAGTGTCACAGCATATTGAATTCATAATGTTTTCTTAAAAAGTATAATAAAGAAAGCATATATTTTTTAGTAATCCCAGATGTATATGTTTATTTTGCCTAATAATAATTTACAGTTGACAAGGGTTTTATTTTCACAGTTGTAAACAGTTGTTTGTAAACAAATGTAATAAAAATGAAATAATTCAAGTAAACCCGAAAAAGATAGATATAGTATAAGGTTATGTACCATCAGCATAAAATTTTAAAACTACACGGAAAAGGAAGCGACGGTGAAACCATTACATTTTTAAACATGATATTTTTCCGACGATTATCACTACCAAATTTTATCAAAAGTCCTTTATAGGAAATCCTTATTTGCGCACCAGAACTCCTAAATCCTAAATCCTGCGTTAATTATATCCATTTTTAAACTAAATTAAGAATGAGATTAATAAAAAAAACAAAGAGTTTTCGTTTTATAATAAAGGGTTACTTGTAATTCTATCGATGGATATCAATATTATTCCGCTTATGAAAAGTTTTGTTAATTGCATAAGCTATTTCGAAATACTTTAAAGAAATTCAGTACGCATTTTATTATGCTCAAAACTACTTTCTTTCATTTTGATGTCTTAAAAGAAATACGATCTTCATAATTTTATTATTCACAGTCATGCATTAAATTACAGTAAATGTAAACATTACCTCATTATTTCGACCTTGTCCCCGACGTCGTCGACGACGTTTTCGCCGACGTCGTCGGGGAGACACCGTGAGTGGTGCCCATTATAGAAACTGAAAGTAAACTTAAAAAAGTTATATCTACCTCAAAAATATATAAACAGCTCTAAATAATTTATTTTGTATTTCAGAAAAAGTATTTTCATGATAGGCTTATAAGGTTCAATATCTAATAAATGAAAGTAGTATAATATTAAATAATAACCTTTAAATAATAAATAATCTGAAAGGAACAATTCTATGTTTTATTTGTTAAAGATGATTAACATGTTACTAAACAACTATTCATTAAACCCATTATTATTAAAAAAATCTTTTAAACAAGTTTTATGCCTATTTCATTACAGTCAACACGACAGGAAAATAAAAGAACATTTACTTTATTCCATTTATTACCAACATTTGAAATGTTTTAAATCTATAGCTGTCATTATAAATGCTGAAACTACTTTAAAATTCCACGCTTTGGTCATCGATAAGTGAATGAGCTTCCCCTAAGGTTCATCATTTATTCACGATGGTACACAAACTTGTCATGAAGTTCATCGAGAAATGAAAACAACTTCCATCACTTATTTAATTGCATCACCGATGTTGTTAAAGTACCTAACTGTATTTTTTTAAACAATTTTAATTTTTAATGGTTATCAATAAACTGAGAACATGGGGAAATATAAAAACATAATCGGGGAAAATTAAACTAAAATTAGGCACATAATAGTATATTAAAGTATTAATTTCATAAGACACATTTTTAGCGCACGTGTCCCAATTTTTCTTTACAGTATACATAAGTTTGACATTTTAAGAACAGCTGTTCAATATTGATATTAACTTAAAAAAAATGTTACTGTTTTCCGTATACTAATAAATCTGTTTAGGACACGCAAAATGTGTGTCCTAATGGCTTCATTAGGACACGCAAATATAAAAAAATAAAGAAGGTTTGATTTAAATTAGTAAGTATATATTGTTATGATATATGAATTGCTGTTAGAAAGTATAGGCATCCCTATTTACAAACATGTTGGTTGGGTTACATAACTTGAAGGTGAAATAATTAATTTAATTAGATTTTTAATGAAACCAAAGGAAAATGTTTCATTTTGTTAAAAAAACATTCTACAACACACTAGGTAAAAAAAGTTAAATTCTGGAGTGAATTTTTCTTTCTATCTTGATAACATTTCATTGTTTAATTAACGATATGGAGCCGTTGCATAGTTTTGTAAGCAAATATCAATTTGAAGCTAGTTCAAGGCTTGTTTGGACCTAAAACAGACAAAGTGTATGATTGTGAGGATGTATGCCAATATTAATAACTTTACCTGCGGGTTTAATTAATAAAAAATCTATTACAAGAATACGATTTGGTAGTTTCATTATAGTTTTATTGTTTTTAAAGATTAAAAAGTTTGTGAGTTCAAATATTTAATTATGTTGTTGTCGAGTAGTTCCTTGGACACAACTGAGACATAAATGGAAATGTGGGGATTATTTCTTATAGAAGATCTACGGGTTTGAAAATACAAATTTCTGCGTTCAACCATGGCAATTTGAAATTAAAAGCGCTTAATTACCTCCTTCTCTGCTTACAAAATTCATTCGTACATCCTATTGAACAATATCTACACAATTTTAGATATCCAAACTATAAATTAACAACTAAATTACATAATTTATATTCAGTTATAGAATGTTTCTTTAACAAAATGAAACACTTTTCTTTGGTTTCATTAAAAATAAAATTAAATTAATTATTTCCCCTTGAAGTTATGCAACCCAACCAGCATGTTTGTAAATGGGAATGCCTATATTTTCTAATAGCAAGTCATATAACATGACAATATCTTAGAACGGGTTGCATAAACACAGATTAATTTAAACTAACCTAGGTCAGTATTCTTGGCAACGACTGTTTGGTTCATTTTATACAAAATAATATAGTCATAAGCACGGTTTCGCAAGTATGATCTCATTAAAGAAAAACACTTTTGAAATGATAACAAAAAGTATTGGATAGAAGTTTCAATAAACTACCACCTTCAATAAGAATCTTAAAAAATACTAAAAAAACTTAAAAGTGCCCTACAATGATATTTGATTATACAGTAACTGCTTTTATAGCCTGGAAGAGTTTTGGAATACGCCAGGTTTGTACATGTGCCATATTTGTACAGTTGTACACCTCCTGTGAGCACGCTAGTCGTTGCTAATTGTTGTGCCACCCACTCGATTGGATTCGATTCGATTGGAAGAAGCTGTATGCGTGATCTTGTTACGGTTAACGCCACTAACACTGGACGTATAATATAATATAATAATTATATAATAATTGCTACAACCCATAGCCTGGAAACCAGGCCTCAGAAGCTATAAGCTTGTGCGGGAGGGAGGGGGCGATTATTATTATTATGTAGGCCCCTAAATAAACTCTAGCTATTTATTTATCTAGTATCTTACTGTTGTTATTGTTACGGCGATAGGACACGCTTATATCCCACATTAAACGATCATTACAAGGCGTACTGCTTCGCAACTACTTCTAACGTCCATATCCGAAACATCAGAAGGAAATAGACTTAGGTATTTATATTTTTATAAAAATACAAATGCATAAAAAATTATTAAGTTTATCAGAAATAAAATTAAATTATTTGGATAGTTAAATATTTATAGAATGTGTAAAATATGTTAAACTGATCAAATTTGTAAAAGTTGTGTAAATAAATGGCATTAAAAACAAAACTTCGTTGCTATATGTATTAAAACATTCAATTTCTAGACGAACTACATGTAATTCAATCTCATCAGGTACTTCCCTCTATAAACATATAGGTAATTGTCGAAATTTTTATTTTATGCAAATGCTTAATTAAATAACAATAGTCAAATTAAAGTAAAAAGCTGCATTTCCCATCTCAGTTCCCCTCAGTTGTCAGGTTAATGCACTATCTTTGTTGTATAATATGGATTTCTAGATCTGCATTTGTCGTGTGAATAAAATTTACAATTGTCCATATAACATCAAAATAATAATGTCGCTGGTTTCTTATAATAACATAGTTGGGCAACTGGGCTTTGGTTGCTACCGTTGCCGGTTGCAGTCGAGTTTCCTTCTCTGTTCGATTAGGGAACTCACGGTAGGATAAACAAAGAGAAATTTATTCTTTACTATATATGTTTTTCTGAGAAATAGAATACGAAATACGTTAAGATAGAGTATATTGTGTAACACGTGCAGAAAAGTGCCAATTTCTTAAGAGTGTGAAGAAGTTGCAACATGAGACGAAGTCGTAATCACACTAGTGTGAAATTGGCGTTTTTGCACGTGTTAAACACTATAGAATATCTAATACCACAAAAAAGTAATAAACCACCAAAAGCTAAAAAAAAACTTATTCTAGAATTTATACTCGCGTTCATATTTTTTACGTGAAATGTGAGCAGCTTTCGCATTTGGAGATGTGCAAATGTACACTCCATTTTCCCATTATCGGATTCACTCATGATAAATCCAGAATTACGAAAACAGCAAAGTAAATATAAAGTTTCAAAAGTAATTTTTTATAAACAATCACAATTCGAAAGTCAAAGTTATTAACCTCTTTGGTGCGAAATGTAAACATTGTAAACATATTCAAGCATCGCAGGTATAGTGAGTGACAAGGAAAGAGAGCTTTAAGTGTACCCATCGCGCTTGCACTTGTGAATTATGTAGCAAATTATAAAAGCTTTCATTGTTTTTATTGTATTTAGCAATAATAATGAATAATATTATATTAACAATTATATAATAATGTAAAAAATTAATCAATTGTATGTTAATTCTATAACAATTTGATAATAACTTTATATAGTAATAATAACTAAATTATGGTAAGTCGCCTCAATAGGTCAGCGGTAGAGATCTTACTTATCAAGCTGACGGCCCAGTAGCATTCAAAATAGAATTTAATGTAAACCATTAATATTGTCATAAAACATCAATATATATATATATATATATATATATATATATATATATATATATATATATATATATATATATATATATATATATATATATATATATATATATATAATAAAACATTAATATAAAACATTAAAACATTAATAATAAACAATATTGTCAGGTTAAGATATTAATAAAACTTGTGAAACTTTAACTAATCTTTGTATTTATATTATATTTCATGATTATGGAGTTCCACAAAGTAAGGCTGGAGACAGTAAACGCTAAATAAAATAAATTAACCTTTATCTAAAATTTATAACTTTTATATTTCAAATACTTAATTAATAATATTATAATATTGTATCTATGGCGTTTTAATAAAACGTTTTTCCCTCGATTATTACCGTTCAGTTTAGAGATTGTGGGAAATAAGTCATTTTCATGGTTACTAGTCTGTGCGAAATGTGTAATTTTCTATAGTGGTCGTATATAAAATTAATTTCAACACCTCCTCAATTTTAACACCTCCTAATAATGACGTTATTAATGTGATGATTTTGCTTAAGTAATGTGGTATATTAGAAACCAGTGGGAGAATATTCAAAAAGTTACTACTTCCATAAATTCCATGACCATCCAATGCAATTATAATTAATTTGTTAAGTGAATTGCCAAATTGAAAATATTATTATTCGAATAAAACTCATTAAAAAGAGGTGTTGGATAAAACGTTGTATTGGACACTTGTGTAAGTGCACATTAGTCACTTAAGAAAATTAGCCACTCAACCTGACGGTCTCGTGGCTCAACCTTTCTTGCATGACTAATGTGCACGATTACACACTAGTGCAATAACTTACTATTAAAGTGTGATCGTGTTTTATGCTCTTTACTACTAGTACTAGCAATCGTAAATTGTTTGTAGCTCTTCAAGTAGGGTTCTTTGCTTAAGTATTTCAAACAGTAATATATAATATTATGTTCTATTATTCTATTTATATTGGAGCTGATATATAGGCAAGGTTATTAGACATCATTATTGTTGTAGTCTAAATAACTAAAGATCTTTATTAAGAATACGGAAGATGAGCATTTTGGAAGCAACCTGAGAGCCTAAAAGCATTAGAGACATTTTCTACTACTCTAATTTCCTTTTTATTTTTGATCTTATCAGCACTTACAGTACATTATTTATACATACACATATCTTGCAGATAAAAGTTCCTTTATGTGAGTTTTTATGACTACGTGGTGTTAAATAGCACATACACGGTGACTCCCCGACGACGTCGGCGAAAACGTCGTCGACGACGTCGGGGACAAGGTCGAAATAATGAGGTAATGTTTACATTTACTGTAATTTAATGCATGACTGTGTATAATAAAATTATTAATATCGTATTTCTTTTAAGACATCAAAATGAAAGAAAGTAGTTTTGAGCATAATAAAATGCGTACTGAATTTCTTTCTTTAAAGTATTTCGAAATAGCTTATGCAATTAACAAAACTTTTCATAAGCGGAATAATATTGATATCCATCGATAGAATTACAAGTAACCCTTTATTATAAAACGAAAACTCTTTGTTTTTTTTATTAATCTCATTCTTAATTTAGTTTAAAAATGGATATAATTAACGCAGGATTTAGGATTCTGAGTTTTGGTTCGCAAATAAGGATTTCCTATAAAGGACGACTTTTGATAAAATTTGGTAGTGATAATCGTCGGAAAAATATCATGTTTAAAAATGTAATGGTTTCACCGTCGCTTCCTTTTCCGTGTAGTTTTAAAATTTTATGCTGATGGTACATAACCTTATAATAAAAATCCTTCGGCTCATTTTGTCGCAATTCTTTTAACAAGGACATGTGTGAATATTGTTTGCGATCTAAAAACCAATTCTTTGCCTATTTTCTTTTTTTTCGTGGTGTTTCAGTTTCTTCTTCTTCGAAGCACAAGGCAACTGCCACACCAACTGCAATTTTTTTTCTCAAAGATAATTTATAAAAATCCATCTTATCACTTGAAAGTGTCACAGCATATTGAATTCATAATGTTTTCTTAAAAAGTATAATAAAGAAAGCATATATTTTTTAGTAATCCCAGATGTATATGTTTATTTTGCCTAATAATAATTTACAGTTGACAAGGGTTTTATTTTCACAGTTGTAAACAGTTGTTTGTAAACAAATGTAATAAAAATGAAATAATTCAAGTAAACCCGAAAAAGATAGATATAGTATAAGGTTATGTACCATCAGCATAAAATTTTAAAACTACACGGAAAAGGAAGCGACGGTGAAACCATTACATTTTTAAACATGATATTTTTCCGACGATAATCACTACCAAATTTTATCAAAAGTCCTTTATAGGAAATCCTTATTTGCGCACCAGAACTCCTAAATCCTAAATCCTGCGTTAATTATATCCATTTTTAAACTAAATTAAGAATGAGATTAATAAAAAAAACAAAGAGTTTTCGTTTTATAATAAAGGGTTACTTGTAATTCTATCGATGGATATCAATATTATTCCGCTTATGAAAAGTTTTGTTAATTGCATAAGCTATTTCGAAATACTTTAAAGAAATTCAGTACGCATTTTATTATGCTCAAAACTACTTTCTTTCATTTTGATGTCTTAAAAGAAATACGATCTTCATAATTTTATTATTCACAGTCATGCATTAAATTACAGTAAATGTAAACATTACCTCATTATTTCGACCTTGTCCCCGACGTCGTCGACGACGTTTTCGCCGACGTCGTCGGGGAGACACCGTGAGTGGTGCCCATTAGTTCATAACAGCCAATAAAATGTCTATTGTAATGTATGTTATGATACATTCGATATTCTTTTAATATAATATCATGTAATAACATACACCGATGTCGGAGATAAAGCTGAATATGCGTATTGAAAGCTAATGGAGATGCATATTTTAGTATCAATGTAGCTAGTATACGTTTTTTTCCTTCCCCACGCGCAATGTTTATATTCCCAATCCATCAGCGTTTCATAAAAAATTCAAAATAAATTCGCAATAAAATGCATTTGCACTGAAAAACAATACAAATAGAAAATGCATTTTCCGCCATCAATACCCCCTTTATGTGATATCGAGCGAGTGTTATTTTTCCAGATTAAAAATACAGTAAGAGAAATAATTGATTTTCTGAAATATGTAGAAGAATATTAAATTTAGTTTTTATGACGTAATTCTTTCGTCACATCGCCTGACAAATTAGTAACAACGTCGGTGCTTAGCAGGGAAAAATACGGCATCCAAAACACTTAACTACCTGTAAGTGTAGCAAATAATTTATCATTTAGAAACAACGGATCGATGGCACCTCCGCACGACATTTGCTCATTTGTCGGTTTGTAATACTACTGGGATTTGGTCGATTCGAAACATCCCTTTCGTTCTTAATTGTAAAATATGGTTGCGAACATTCCGGTTATTGGTTACAGAACGGTGAACGGAAACGCACTAATTAATTGCCCCCGGAATGATGACGATTTTTTAAAACGAAAATAAATTATCGGCTTGTCGCCTACGACAGAGAGATTTTTGTTTCTTTTTTATCTTTCATTTATTAGGAAATCAATTATTTCATTGTGCTTTAATTAAAAATGTAATGGATATTCGGGGTATCTATAACTATACTTAATACATTCGTAATATTTGCATGTGCTAACAGTATTCCTGAATTCTAGCCTGTAGGTACACTAATGAATTGGTGATCACAAAGGAGTCAGCAATCAAAAGAAAATTCAATTAATTAGCAGTTAGGGGTGATTCGGGGTGTAAATACAATCCAAATTTTATCCAATCTAATCCTGATCGAACGCTTCTTATTTCTGGCGTATGCATAGAATGGAATCAGCAAACTAAAACAAACAGTAAGTATGTGGAAAGTTTGAAACTGCTAATGAAAAGGTTTCTTGTGGAGCTGCATTACAGGCAATGTGTTCTGAATATCCTTCAGCACTGAAACATAAATCAAACATAAATTTATTGGTCAGGTGTACGAACTACGTATTGAGCCTTAATATGATATAAGAATATAGAATAGCAATTGTTTGCTTGTCGATCTAATAAAAACTGCCTGTGCGTGCATGCGTGTGTACACGCGGGTGTGTGTGTTAAGAGGAGTCCGTACGATGAAAATAGTATCGATTTTATGGTTTTCTGGATCTGCTGTACAGCCGTTAATATTCAATATTTTTGAGATTTTCTTTTTTTGTTAGAAAATGCAACCATTCTTCTACAATTCCGTCTGACGCAATTGAAGAAAGCAAAAGAAATTATAAACTTGTGCAACAATGCACATTTTCAAGTGCAGAATAGTCGAATTTAGGTAACATATTAGATAAACCAAATCGTAGTGTAAGTCTTCAACTATATTTCTGCCAGATTTCGTCATTGTAAGATAAAATATGTAAGAGCTGCGTTACATACAGTAATATCCGCAAACATATTTTCAGCACATAGTGCACCACGCTCCGATACAAAACTTCCCCACCGCTAACGAATCGAGAAACCTCGTGGTGATAAGGTGGTCGGACTTCTGTACCAAAAGAATGTTCGTGGTAATTCGTTATTTCTCCACCATTCCCTTTAGTAAACATTGCAGTGGGGATAGCGTAACCAAATCTGTAGGCCGACTAACGTACGGATTCCTCTTAAGATGCATTGGTCAAGTCTCCTTTGCGTAAAAACACAAATAGAATATTCGTAGTCATGAAATAAATTTGGCATTTCTGTCTATTTAAACTGTCCTTATTATTATAAAACTATGTTGTATTTTCAAAATAATGGAAACTTTAAGTGTTGCCGAATATGCCGATATGGTATTTATGTGCGGTTTTGTAACGGTAACAGCTGCGGAGATTCTAAAGAAACTTATAACATTGAAATTTACAACTCGTTGATTGTTTGACGGTCACTGTTTAAAACCAAGCTTCTTCGTTAGTTTGGTTGTCAATGGGTTTCCCTTTCTTTCTGTTTATCGTAAAGTCATACCTGCGCGGTTAAGCTCCTTCCCAATAGTAGAGTTGAGTAACAAAATGGCTGTCTGGCATTAGAAGTTGAATGTGCGAGATATATTAGGAAATTGGTTTTGGATATAATTCGCTTCAGCGAAGAAAATCTCGCATTCAACAGAATGATCGCTTGATTATTTATATGCGATCAATCGTCAAATTAGACGGATTACGTTCTAGTGCAAACCATTTAGGTAAATTCTTTTTGTTTTCTCCAATGTGCTAAAATCTGATAAATTCTTTTTCTATTTTAGGTAATATTTCCCTATCAGTTACCTTGAGGGAATTGTATTGTAAAAGACCTTTCAGTTTATAGAAAGGTAAAATTCTTCAAATATTTAAAATTAATACAATATACAGGGTGATTTCTTTGTAGGTCTTTTCTTTTTCGTTGTCTTTTATTCCTGTTCCTGCCCCTCTGACCGTGGGTTTAATTAGAAGGTCCTTCCCCTTTGGGTCCGTACCTGCATCTATATATGCACCGGGTCGTAACAAAACAACAAAATATCCAAGGGTGAAGCAAAAACCCCTAAGCAAGGCTTTAAATTATACTAAAACAGCCGTGGGTCTTCGAATGGTGGGATGTTTGTCTAAAATTGTATGTATTCTGTGTCATTCTATTTATGTTTATATATATTTATTAAACGTGTATACAATTTATTCATGCATGTTAATTTTAAGAACTAGTTAACACGAGATCTCGAGTAGTGAAATTGTCTTAGGGTAGTTTTTAAGTTTACAACCTGCTGTGATACAAATCACCATTCATTCATTTTTTTTATTAGACATTAAAATTTTTGATCAGCACAATAATTACAATTTCAATAAAGCCATACTTAGAAAGTTTACATTTCACTACGTGTGTTTTATTTATTTATTATTTATTTATTTGTGTGATTATAATATTGCTTTCCAGCTCGTCAATTGTAAGTATATATGCACTATACGAACAAAATTGTGGAAGTTGCCCATATTTTAGTAAAAGATCTATTTCTTCGTTTATCTGATAAGCTTAAAGCTTTAATAAGCATTGTTTTTAAACGAAGTGGCGCTTGTTTTTTTTCTTTTATATCTTGTATTACCCCGCTCCTCTCCGACTTATTGGGGTTGGCCGGCAAAAACTAAAGCAGTGTTATTTGGATCAAGCTGATACTTCCAGCACAGCTATATTTTGGTAGGTTAGGTATTTATCTATATAAAAATAGCCTTTGTGTTTCTGTAGGTTATAAACTAAATACAAAATTTTGCAGATACTGCAGAACGTAAAAATCGAAGTCTTACAGAAATGGCAAATTGCATGTTAATTAACTCCAGCACGGATGGAAAGTTTTGAGGAGAAGCTGTAAACACTGCAAATTATTTCAAAATAGGTTACCAACTAGAAGGCATGGAAGAACACCTTACGAATTATGGTTCAAACGAAAACCAAAGATAAATTACGTAAGAATATTCGGAAGTGAATGCTACGCTTACTTACCGAAAGGGAAGAGAGGTAGGTTTGATGAAAAAGCCATAAAATTAAAACTGACAAGCTATTAGACATCAATACTTGCCGAATCTAAACCAACAGAGATGTTAGAATTATCGAGATGAGAAAAGGTAACACTAGAAATGATAATAATGGAGATAATGAAGTAGAAATAAATTTATTTAAAAACAACCAAGAAAATGTTGAAGTTAAGAAAGAAACAACAGAAAAATTTCAAATCATGTTACAAAAGAACAAAGATGAGAACGTAGAAATCCGAAAATCACATAAAGATCCTCGAATAATATAACAATTCTAGATTCCATCCTACATACACACATAATCTTTAACCCCTTATGACTTTTGGTGTCGAGGTTCCGGGCGCACCGAGCCGCAGAGTGGATATGTGGATGTGCGACGAGACAGCGGAGCCATGTAGGCAAATACACTGCGCTCGTGGTTTACCCATTCGAGTACTTTCCGGAGCAAACTCGACTTAACTCTGTTAAGCGAAATGATCCACTATAACCAGCCTGCCGACTGCTGGCAGATTTCATCCTAATGCAATTTTAAATGCATTTATTGCAAATAATCTTAGGACGGCCCTGGACAATTCAGTATATTCTCGTTGGTTTAAAATTACAGATTTTATTTTAAATCAAATGGTGTTTTCGTTAATTCATCCCAAAGCGTTCTCACACAGATGAAATTTGTGTTTGTGAAAAAATACGAAATAAAATGATTTTTCGACGAAATAATATGTCCAAAAATGCATTAAATTCAAATTATGTGTTTTCTATGTGCGTATTTTCATTTCGGATGAATAGATTATCTGAAATTAAACATACAAGAAAATAGTCTGCAATCTTCTCTAAATATCAGGTTTCTCGTTACAAAGCAAGATGTGGTCGATGTAAATTCCCTATCGAAGGTTCTGGAACAAATCTCTGATTGTTAAATCACAAGGTAGAAAAAATGGTTAACAGCGATGCAGGATGAAATGGAATCAATTAAGAGTTTGTAAACTTGGCCTTTGGTACCACTATCAGAAAATAGAAGGGTAGTAGATTGCAAATGGATTTATAAAATAAAACCAGATCCAGTAAAGAATAGTAAAAGATACAAAGCAATTTGGTTGCAAGAGGTTTTTCTCAAAAATTTGGGGAATATTACGAAGTTTTTCCACCAATAGTGAAACAAGCAACAATAACATTAGTGATTTGGAAGAAGCCGTCTACATAAAACAGCAAAGAGGGTTTGAATTTAAAGGAAAACCAGATTATGTTTGTAAATTGAAAATGACCATCTATGGACTGAAGCAAGCTGCTAGGTCGTCGGATGTGAAGATTGATAGTAGCTTGATTGCGTATGGTTTCAGAAGGTTCAGATTCATGGCTGTACACAAAATAATTAAATGGTGACATATTATATTTACTCCTATATGGTGACGATATAATTATTGCTTCTAAAGAAGAAAGAACGCTAGCACAAATTGAGAATTTTCTAAATCAAACATTTTGAAGTAAAAATGATGGGCGATCTAAAATATTATTTGGGCATTGAAGTTGAGCAAGCAAAAGATGGAATTTATCGGATACACCAAAAGAATCATATAGAAAAACTATTGGCCAATTTTAATCTCTAAGATGCAAAAGTTTTAAAGTTCCCACTTGACACAGGATACTTTAAGATTCAAGACTCCAAATCATTTGAAAATAAAGAAATCTACAGCAATCGGATCATTGTTGTATCTTGTTATAAATACGAGACCTGATATTGCTGCAAGTGTATCTATATTAAGCAGAAGAATTAGCAAGCCCACAAACAGAGATTGAACAGAAGTTAAAAGATTATTGAAAAATCTTAAAGCAACAAAGTACCTGAAGTTAAAGCTTGGTGATAAAACTAAAGAAGGATGTTTATATGGCTACTGGGATGTCGATTGGGCATGTGATACAAACGATAGAAAATCAACAAGCGGATTTATCATTTTTATACGTGGTGGTACAGCTTTATGGGGTAGTACGAAGCAAACAAGTGTTTCATTGAGTTCAACTGAAACTGAGTATGTTGCACTCACAGTTGCTTCAAAAGAAATGTTATAGTTGCAGGTATTACTGAACGAAATGAACTTTCGAATCAGTCACTTTATATGAAGATAATCAAAGTACACTGAAGATTTTGAACAACGAAAACTTTAAATCAACGAAACATATAAGAATTCGTTACCATTTTATGAGAAATTTTAAGGATTCATATACAGTGGATTTTAATATGGTCCTTCTAGCAAGATGGAAGCAGTTGATGCTACAAAAATTACTTACTTAAGGTAAGAGATTGGTTTAAAAGAAGACTGAAAATTAAAATTAAGATGGGTTGTTGAAAGTGTAATTTTAACATGTTAATCAAGAAGACAAGATAGTACTAAAAAGTTGAATATAGAATAAACATAAATGTAATACATAGTTAAAAATAAAAATAATTCCTTGTATTTAAAAAGGTTAATAAAATATATTCAAATCTTCCTGAATCCTTGCGACTTATAATTTTAGAACAAAAAGTACCTCTTATCAAAAAGAAAGCTAATCAATTTATCTAATAGATATATATTTTTTAAAAAGCTATTGGTTTGGGAGATATATCCAGCAAAAAATAGGACATTTTTATTTTTATCTTAAAAAAGTATTTCTTCATCGTTCGAGGTAAAATTAAATATATGCCGCAGATATACTACATATACATGTACTGCTATGGATATAATATTCATACAAAAGAGTATTTGAACTTGTTGAGATTTTTATTACTTTAGTCTTATTGTTCAAATGACCATCCAAAACACCCGAATTACATATGCCATAACAGAGAAAATCTTTATCTTTATCTTTATCTGTTAGATATACTAAGCATCATTACATACCACCACTTGCAATAAAATAAAATATCTTGATACAAGATTTACTATAGTGAACATTAAAAATAAAGGTTTCTGAGCATAGACAATTAAAATAATAATTTATTATCTATGGATTAGAGGAAGAGATATGTATAGAACAACTTAGATAAATGATAATGAAAATAATTGAAATAGAATAACAAAAAAAATTCAAAATGATAAAAAGTTTCTTAAAATGTAAAACATGTTAAAAATTGTATAAAACTTGTAGATTTCGATAAAAACTCTTAGAAATTACATTATAAAACTTTTTTGTGAAACTGTAAAATTAAATGGTCGCATATAAAATATAAAAATCGATTGTAGATTGATATGTAAACGAGAACAGCAGTATTGCCAACAGGCGAAAGACAAATATGAAAGTCATACGCAGCTAATTCTTTTACAGTTTGCATTTCGATTATATAAAATCGACTATCAAAATATAAGAGATGGGAATAAATAGGATGATCTTTTTACTGGATTACAGTAAAATCTTCATGTAAAATTAAAACAAGCACTCTTATATTTATTTTTGTCAAGTTTACAAAAACTGTCCTCAAAGAACTTCAAAAAAGATTATTGATAACGTGCATCGAAGCTTACAGGGTATAGAGTATAGTCTCCATGGAGTATGTGTTCATGCCACGTCTTAGATTGTGATGCCTATTGAGAGAGCTTATATGTCATGCTAAGGTTTTGGTTTCTATGAAACATATAAAGAAGAGAGGTGAATTATTAGTTGTGATTATGTGCTTATTTCTCACTGTAAAACAAATATCCCATATAACAGGTCAGTCAAGGTGTGGTATAATAAATTTAAATATAAATTAGTCATTGTGAAGCACATGTAATTTGGTAAATGCAGATTGTATTTCGTTTTAACCATAAAATATTGGCCAATTCCTGCTTACTTACAACATACAATAAGAATTCTCAGACAGTAGAATCTGACATCAGAAAATAAAAATTTATTCAAATGCCAAAATAATATGTTATCTGGCACAATTTAAGTTTATACAAAATAAAAGGTACTTTGAGTAATAAACCAGTAGATGGCTTAAATAACAATATAAGTTTAAATATAAAATAAGCGGGAAATAAATGTGATATGAAGGATGATGATATGAAAATGGAGGAAATAATGAGAAATATTTTCAAAATCTAAAGGAAAATCAAGTTGTCAATACGCGACACTGCGAAAAAAGCAGAAACATCAATAAAAATAATTCAATTAATAAAAGTACAATTTAAAAACTTAATAAAATAAATTTTTATTTTATTTTTTTAAAAATAAAAAAAACAAAAAATCTAAAATGGACGAAAAACAATCTATAGCTGTGTGAAAACAGGCAAGAAAACTGTACGACAACATCTCAACAAGGAAAAACCAGTGTGTTATAATGGACGATAAGACTTACAGCAAATTTGATTATAAAACATTGCCAATGCACCAGTTTTACACTACTGAGAAAAATGAATATATGTGCGGGAAAGGACAAGACAATTTTTGTGGAAAAGTATGTGAGAAAGGTCTTAGTATGGCAAGCCATATGCAAATGCGGTATGAAATCTAGCCCTTTGTTGAGTCAAGAAAATTTGAATGCTGATTTATACCAAAAAGAATGTTTCCAGAAAGACTGTCGCCAATGATTAAAAAGCATACAGCGCCTACTTTATTTTGGCTGGACCTATAGCTGCATGTCATTATGTAGCGGCCACTAGGAAATGGTATAAACATAATAAATTTAATTTTATGGAGAAAGAACCTAATCGCCCCAAATTACCCTGAAGCACGTCCTATTGAAAAAATTTGGACTATTATTAAACGACATCTTCAGCAAAACGTTGAAGCTGCAACTAGCCTAGAAGATTTAAACAAAAATTGAATAAGGCCGCCAAAGCAGTCACAAAGGAAGTCGCCCAAAACTTAATACGTAACTTAAAAAAGAAAGTAATAGAAAATAATTTTTTTTATATTTTTGTAAATTGTTAAATTTTCTAGATGATATTAAAATGTTGTTTTATTATAAAATTATTAAAAATATTGTATAATTATAAAAGATATATGAGAATTAACGTTTCTTGACGAAGAAAGGCGTTTTTAAAAATGGTACTTTATTTTAAAAACGCAAAAGACGGAGCCCAAGTTACAAAATGAACACAGTTTACAGTTAAATACAATAAGATATTTATTGTCGTGAATTTACACAGTATGCACTTGCATAATCACTTAAATACTATTATACAATTTTAACTTAAAGCTGGTAATTATGATGTTCAGAAAGACCGAGGTAAACAGTAACCATGGCTACCAGTTTCTACGGATTTCTGGGTGAGTATTGCTTGAAAGGAGGTAAACATTTACCCTGGTAAACAGTTTCTACCTTTCGAGCTTCGTCGTAACTCAGGCTGAACTGTCTCATAAAGTACTGGTCTTTATATACTCCTTCTGTGGGCGTGAAATCGTGGCCGTGTGCCTACGTGACTTCTTTATAGAGTTCTAAGTACTGCAGCTGCTGTGGCCTACGTGACTTTCTTATAGAGTTCTGCGTACTGCGGCTGCTGTGGCCTACGTGACTTCCTTATAGAGTTCTGCGTACTGCAGATGCTTGCTATGCACACACGTGGCCGTGGGTTTGATAAGTACTGCAGCTGCTGTGGCCTACGTGACTTCCTTATAGAGTTCTGCGTACTGCAGATGCCCGCTATGCACACATGTGGCCGTGGGCTTGATACCGCGCCTGCAATCGTGGGCGCCCCGCTTGAGGCGTTTAGCTCGCATACATTTATAATGAGGTCGCACTTCGCTTGGTTAATGAACAAATGTTAACTTGAGTCTAAAGGTGTCAACTTTCTTTTCGATCCAGTCCTTACTGACGATTATTTTTTTAAATTATTTTTCCGTTTATATTTTCTTCTAATAATAAGAAGCAATAATGATAATAAGCAATTCTAATAACAAGCAGGATAATAATTTATATTTATAATTACAATAGTTATCATTAAGTTAATAACCGTGGGCAAAATAATTTTCTTTTTTTGTAGGATACATAATACATACACCTGACGTATAAGAAAGGAAATATGTTTTGTTGAGGAATACTATGCAAATTTGACAACTAAACATATAACAAGCATAAAAATGTATTATTTAGTTTTCCTTATGAAGGTAATAATTACTTTTCCATTCACTCACAAAATCAAAACCTGTGGGTGCCTCTTTAAAAACCAGACCAAATGATAAATTAACCATGATTTATCCAACATGCATAAAAATTAACATTTTAAAATTAGTCTTGTTTCCACCTTTTTCGATAATTTGTTTTTTTGATTTCTGGCTAATACCAAATACATAAAACATTATTTTTAAATTGTTTAGGTTACAATTTCAGACTTTATTTCAACAGAAATAATAATAATCTGAATTTTCATAACGGATGAAAAACTCTCATATATTTTATTCAGTGCTTCGAAAGAAAATAGAAAAAAGGTATAACTACATTACGGTACGAGTATGAAATTATTGACGTTTGAATATAATGCCATTAGTAACCCTTACCGTCCACATAAAGGTTCTTATTTACTGACAATCAATGACCTATTTTTCTTAATTACATATGAATGGTTTGTTTGTGTATTCAATATCTATTACTTCTACAAAAATAGCATCCTTTATTATGTTTAACATAGAATATAAAAAAGGAAAATAACAGGGTTATAGACCTAATACAAATACCTACATATTCCGATGACCACTTTACCATCATGGTGTTTGTTTTAATTAATTTTGCTTTGATTGATCATTACAAAGATTGTTGAGTTTCAGAATATGATTCATGAACATTGTTAGATTTAATTAGATGAGTTCAGGAATATTTTTCACATTTATGAAGTTAGTAATAGAAGAGTTCACTATAACTATGACCATCAGTCATTAAAATTTTATGAGAAAACTTATAATTAAACACATAAATTTATGTATCACAAAAGGATTCAGGATGAGTGGAGATTTATTGACTTTGGTATCCATGCATGATTGAAATTTAATTAAAAGAACTATTTAGAGATAGTAGAAGTTCACTTACAGTTTAATTCTGAAAAAGAAACTGTAATTAGTACCAATAAGAAAAAAACAATGAATATATGATTGTATATAACAATAAATAAAATTTAATTCATATAACAACATAATCTCAATATAGCCTAGACCACGGTTACCATGATTATATTTTACCATTAATTGTAATAATAAGAAAATTAATCATGTTCCATGGATTAAAGGTAAACACAATGGGCATAACCAAAATAATAAGGTTTATATCGAGATTAGAAAAAGAGGCTTAAATTAAATTGGCCTCCAATGTAAATTAAAAAGTTAGAAAAATAAAATTTAGAAAAACAAGATGTCAAAAATTATGTATCCTATAAAAATTTGTTAAAAATCCTAACGAGTTTTAATTAATATCAAAGCATAAGAGGAAAGTTGAATAAGAAGAAAATTATATAAATTTCGAAAACTTACCAATAGTTTTGTGTTCTTGGACACTAAACCTCAAGACATGACAACATTGTGTCCAACGACAAGCCGTACATACAATTTAAACTGGAAAGGAAGAATAGAAGATTACTGTCAGTAGTATAAATTGACTTATGAAGTTAAAATAAACTTTTCGACAAAGTTATCTACACGTTTCAGTCACTTTCAGACATCGAAACGGGAGGCTGAGTTGCAGGGTATTGGCAACGACGGTGAAGGTGTCCAACTACACCACTCACCGCAGACAGAACCTGAAAGAATAGAATGAATAAACGACCATCTAAGTTCATCAAGTTTGTGTTATGAAAAAAGTGTTTTGAATAAATAAACAAAAATGTTTAGTGCTTTTGTTCTATATAAAAGTCTTGACAGTATTACAACAAATAAAGAAGGTTTATTACAAAAGTGGATACTTACCTTAAAAGTCACATCGCTGTAAAAACAGTAATGAATTACTATAGGCTCTGAAAGAATAACTCAAATAAATAAAATTTATAAACCAAAGAGATAAATCTAACACTTACTTGATTTTCTATAGTATTCATTCATAGAGTTGTTTAGATTAAGTCAATTCATCTGTTAAGTTTGACAAATATTTCTGGACTGCCACTACTAAACCTTCATATACTAAAAATTTCATTAAAACAAAACTACTGGCGATCCCATCGTATAAAATTGTTATTAGATAAAAAATTAGTTTTTAATCAAAGAACCCAGTTAAGGACTCATTAAGAACTCACTAGAAGCCTAAAAATAAAACCATATATAGATTTATAAGACCCTGAGAATATTTTTATTAAAATAAACTAAAATCTTAACTAGCATAACCGTAGATAATAAGAAGTGAAAATAGCACGTTCTTATTATATTCTCAAAGATCATCACAATATGTTAAATGGGAATTATCATCTTCAAATTTAGTTCTGCAAGTAATTTTAAAATTTTTCTCATTTAT
Organism: Agrypnus murinus; assembly: GCA_929113105.1. NCBI lineage: Eukaryota > Metazoa > Arthropoda > Insecta > Coleoptera > Elateridae > Agrypnus > Agrypnus murinus. The sequence continues at coordinate 103,540,854 of OV816025.1, forward strand.
AACATATATATATGGCAATGGTTTGTTAATAAATACGTGAAATAGAATTTCTTTTATATTTTAGTATTACATTATTTACTGTTTCCATTTACTGACTTATGTCAACAGCTCTTTTATATCACTGATAGCAAAGCATTTACAGTCCTTAGTTACCTGCTACACCCTCGCTGTGCAGGCTCTAATGTTTGTTCATTAATAAATATTTTGTAATAATAATAGTAATACTAAGTTCTAATATTAGTCTTAATAATAGATACAGATCAGAAAATTTAAATTATTTTGACAGTTTAACGCTGTTTATTCTTATTAAGATAAATGTAAGTACTCACTTATGTGCGTGGTCAAAGAAGATTCCTTGAAAAGATAAATGTTTAATAAAATATGGAATAATTTAAACTTTTCAATGTACCTGTGCGAAAACTAATGATATTAGTGTGCGGAAACTATTCATATCGCACGCAAACGCCATTCATTAATTGTTTTGATATTGCCAACCTTCAAGCCTACCTTATTGTGCGATATTGTTAGGTTTCCTATGGGATCGTAGGTAAAGAATATTGCTATTACATTTTTCTACTCCTACATGTATATCATCTGTGTTCTTCACGTTTCACCCAATGGAAAAGTAGGCAATTCCAGCAAGCTGTACGGTTATTAATTTAATATCCACACAGTGTGTCAATATGAAGACAACCAATTAAAGGGGTTCAATTTGGCACTTCTTCATTTATAATTAATTTATTGACAACTCCTGTTAGGGATATAGAAGTAAAAGTAAGTAAAATCAATGCTTTCTTATCTTAAAGCATTTAAGAATAACGTGATTTGTAAAATTGTAGCTGTAACAATTGATGCATTTTCCGGAAAACAGGCGTATAGGTCTATATGCCCTATTTCTGGAAATTGTTTTAAACGAAATATCAACTTGATATCTTTGTAACACACATTAGGGGAATAAATTGTCCAGACATATTGTTGTGATATAGGCATTCCGCATAACAAGTACGCACGATGTGTTGCCTATCTTCCAGGCGAAAGGATTTTATAATTTTTGTTATTTTAAAAACAATAAGAATTTTTCATTAAATATGTTCAAAATACACATTACAACACTGTGAGATGGAAAGCGATCACTTTTAAACAGATTCTTCACTTGAATTTCACAAACTCAAATTTAAGATGAACGATTTTCTGTGGTTGGTTGATTTTTTTCACTCTTAGATATTTTAAAGCCATTTTATGGCATGTTTTCACCTGAAAATTATTAAAGGCATAGGTGAGAAAGTATACACAAGTATTTATTACTTTCCTTACAGTTTTTATTAGAGAATTTCAAGCAAATGTTCTATTTCTTTGACGATTCATAATTTTCGATAGTAAATGGATATTTTCAATGTTATTTGAATTTCTAAGTAAAATATTTTACTGCAATATTGTTAACCAAGTTCTAGGGTGCATTTGACACTAGACTGTTATAGTGGGGAACTTTTTATAGATAAGGTTTAGGCCTTTGAAATCCCAAAATTGTAAAGTTTCAGCAGGGTCTGCTAGAATGTTAAAATTAGTTTATATTCATAATTTTGGTGTTAACATTTATGTAATTATTGTTTGATAGTATCTTAGGATTAATTTTGTGATAAGAAAAGGATGTAGCAAAATGTTAAAATATTTTTATTTGAATTTTTGTGAAGTTAGGTTTGTTAGAAAATTCAAGATGGTTGTCAATGAATTCTAACTTTAAATTTGCATTTCAATGGCCGTTTTAGGTACCAAGATGAAGGAAAAAATTCTCCTCTTTTATTTTATAACATTTATTTAAACAATTAATTTAATTTTTTATCAACAATTTGGTTAGAAAGGTTTTTGGTGGGAAAGATGTTGTTTTGTTTCTAGTTAGAAACCAGACTAATCTAGTCCCAACTAGGAAAAACACTAGCAATTCGCAATTGATTTCCAATTATTATAAAAACAGCACGAAAATTTGGTTACTTTGTCTTGAATTTTCATACAGAGTAAAAGTCATGTCAGTTTGTACGTTATTTTGATAAAATTTCGAGGTTATGTTGGTGAATTTTGTGTCACTTAAATGTCAACAAAGTGAGGTTATGACAAATGTCATCTTGTTTTAAATTTTCTTTATAAGTTCTTAATAATTTAATTAATAATAATTAAAATGAACAATCAAAGTGAACTTAAAGTGAAATAAACGAAAGTGCAGTTTTTTTTAAATTTGGCGTTCAGACTGTTATTATTATTTGGAAATTTATTTTGTATGGAACGAATTAAAGGAAGGTGATGGAATCTTGTTGCAAATAACCGAATTATTTTATGTACTCACGCCATGGAAGATACGAGTTGCAACTTTAATAATTATAATTATTATTATCACAAATAAAATCCATTTGAAGGATGACATGGAATGTGAACATCTTATCAACAAATAAGCAGGTAATTTTACCAACTAGTTAGCAGAGTCCTGTTACAAATCTGCTAACTTTCAAGTTAGGATGATTAACTTTTTTGTGAGGCGCAAATAATTTTAAAATTTAAAATAATTTTCAATTTTTAATTTTTTATTTATCAATAGTAATTTAAGATTGTTTGATTGATCAAATAAGAATTAAACAGGACAAAGAGAATTAGAATGTCTCTTAATTCTTAGAACCGGGGGCCCGAGCGCATACGGCGCGCGATAATTTATGAATTATTATAAAATAGGTTATCTAATAATCATTTTCGATTCACCATGTTTGAGATGCCAGATTAACGCAGTTGGTTGTGCGCCTGTCATTGACTCCAATATTCGAATCCCAGCCGCGACGATATTCTTTTGCACTTTTAGAAATTCTGTATCTCAGAAACCATAAAAGTAGGAACCATAATTTTGGTGTTATTTTGCTTCTCTCGGTGCCCCTAGCTTATTTCTAGGTCGCCGCGTAAATTTGATCTTTCGTTCCCGAGATCACAATAACCAACAGACATTGGCGTTTTAATATAGTAGGATTTTGTTAAATCTATTTGACACCGAGATTTAATTTGATTTTCTTTCATTTTAATTTTTTATAGTTGTTTCCTTTTCTCTTCATGGAATTTTAAATTTTTATTTCTTTTCTGTGTTAATAAATAAAATTATCCATTTAAATGTTTAAAAAGAAATTTATTTGTGTCTGGTCCATTAACAACGTTTTACAGATATAATTTAAATAGCTTCCTAATTAATTAGCGACCCGCCTGATTTCGTCTCATGCATTTATGGAAGTTGTTTTCCAATTTAGAAATTATAGCCGGAGAATTTTTTATAAAGGTAAGTGATATTTAGTTGTGTATATTTTCAGAATGTTTTACCGTGATTTTATGATTGTGAATTTCAACAATGACAGATTTATTTTGCAATTTATAACCTTTCATATTTCATCAAGTGTTGGAGGGTTTATTATTGACTACAATTATTTTTCTTTCCTTTTGACCCCACATTATCACAACAATATGTTCAAGTGATATGGACTTTACACACACAACACTTTAATGAAAAGTGGATACTTATCATTTACTACTTAGGTAGAATACCTAGCAATAAGTATAGCAAGTGTCACAAATTTTGGCGAGAGGTAGGGATACTTTGGGTACGCCCAACTTCACTCTGATTGGTACGGATAATCTCCATTGGCGTAGGATACCATTTCTTAGTATGCTTAAAATTAAAGAAAATAAGCTTGTACATAAATAAAATAGGCGTATAGGTCTATATGCCCTTTTTCGGGAAATTCTTTTAAACGATTTTCAATGTGTCAAAGCATACTACCTCCAAATATCAACTTGATATTTCTTTAACACACACTAGGGGAATATATTGTCCAGACAGATGTTCAAATGATATGGACTTTACACACTCAACACTTTAATGAAAAGTGTTGTAATGGATACTTATCATTTACTACTTAGGTGGAATAGCTAGCAATAAGTATAGCAAGTGTCACGAATTTTGACGAGAGATAGGGATACTTTGGACACGCCCAATTCCACTCTGATTGGTACGGATAATCTCCATTGGCGTAGTATACCATTTATTAGTATGTTTAAAACTTAAGGAAATAAATTTGTTCATAAATAAAATAAAGCCCAGTCTTGAATTAATTGGAAATGCATCTTTTATTATATTTCAATGTAGTATTTTAGGTAGCAATTATAAATATGGACTGTATATAAATTGAAACACCTAGAATGAATCTACATATAATTCTGTTTTGTTAAAAAAAGTTTATAAACCTGGAGTAATCGTATAATAAACTTTATTCTTCATGTATCACTGTCGTCACTTAAATTCTTAAAATAAGTCTTAAACAAATTTGTAAACAAATTTTCTCAGTTGAGGTATTTATCTTCTTTTTTTGTAATGACATGTTGGCGCCTTTTCTTCCATTCAGCTTCTGTTATTTTACTGAATTCAAGTTCGGTCATTTCTTTTACGTCATCCAACTTAAAGGTAGTATTCTTTTGAGCTAGACTATTTTTAACTCTGTCCCAAATAAGCTTCGAAATTCAGATGGAAAGGTAGTAATCGTAATATACTTAGACCATGTTATTCAAGTAGTTAAAGTGTCACATTTGTAAGACTTATACTGATCTTTATGCTTGTTTATGATCTCATAAAGCTGAGATTTTATCATATTACGATGAAACGGTAATTATTTTGTTTCGCCGTTAACCAGTTTATCTGGACAGCTGGAATTTGACGTAGGTGGCGGCTTATTTTGAACATTGTGATAGGGCACATTATCAATAACTATGACAGACCGCCGTGGCAGATTTGGAATGAGTTTATCTTTTAACTATTTACCATAAATCTCAAAGTTCATTTCATTGTGGTAATCACCCGCCACATCTAACGTGAATCAACCGCCTGCGTAAATTATAATCAGGTCCATTTCCTTTAGAAATATTCCAAAATAGACTTTCGATGTTTTCGTCGCTTCAACGCTTGAACGAAGTATGGGTAATATGCAAATATGTTTCATCTAAATATACACTGGGTCACCCTTGACTCCGATAGTATCTGATTTTTGCAAATAAGCCTTAAACACTTTATTGCATATTTTTTCTGTTACAACATTTCTATTAATTTGCGTTTTTCTTCAACCTCATATTACGTAAAATTATTCTGGGAGGGAAGTGTTCATCTTTCATTTTCAGATTTTCTAATGTTGCACGAGATCTTTCGGTTTTGTGAAAAGTATGTATCATATTTTTTCTTGTATTCTGGGATGTCAGTTACGAATTAATGTCTTGCCTGTTTTTCCCTGGGCTTTTAAGAATTTCAGATATTTTTAAAGGAGCCGTTAATTCTCTAGACGTTGCACTACTACCTTCTTTCACTATTATTCTCATTGATCTCCTGCGGTTTACGGGACTTTTATTGGTGATGTTTCTGCCGCTGAATTATTTGGATTAAAATACTTAACAGCTTGTAATACTATTTAATAAACTTTATTATGACGCTTATTTTCTGTCATCTTATCATTTATAAAATTAAACCTTGCTATTCGAACTCTCGAGCGCACGCCTCTGACTTGTAAGTGCAAGTACATCGGTAGGCGCAGTTTTTCAAAAATGAGCCTACTACGCACCCCGCCTTTTCGGCAAGTATCGCGGCGCTTGCTATACCTATAGGTAGTTCTTCTCAAAGTGAGTATTCTGCACAGGTGTTATGCACGACATTGATGGCATACTTCTATGCACACTTGAAATAAATGTAAATATATTTGCTACAACCTGCTTGGGTTCTAACCCAAGCAGGTTCTATTAATCCAATATATCTATCTATCTATTAAAATAAAATGGAAATTAAGAAATGTCTATTTATTTATGTCACACCAGCAGTATATTTTTAATGCTACAGTTTGTGCTAGTGGTACAAACCATTTGATTGAAGCTTCAAAACAGCGAAACGGCGAAATAAAATAAAAAATAAATAAATTAAAAATAGAAACAAAAAGGAAAAACACGTTTCTTATGAAAATTGTATTCCGGTCAAATTGGCTGAAATTCATATTATCCTGATCAAAAGTTTCCATGGTCACGAAACTCAAAATTAAATTTTGGAGTTATAGAGCGCGAAAAGCAGGAAAGATTCATACTTCGGTTTATGGATTTTTAACGTGTACAGCCTTGGCAACGCCATTTTTTGTTTTTTTTTTATTAACACGGGTTATTATATTGTTTTGCATTAATGTAAATCATGTGAAATTATAGCGTGTGTCCCATTATATTTTGACCCTTTATAAACCTATGTAACTTTTATTATATTCCATTGAATATCCTTTTTTAGTGTTGAACTTTGGGAATTTGTTCTAACTTTAAGACATTGTCCATTACCACAACAGTTTTTTCTGGAAAATCTGGTATTAAGCTATTGTCGAACCAATCTTCGAAGGTAGCTCCATCCATTTTGTTATTGTAGTTCAGAGAATTCTTCGTTGCCAACAACGTGAGCTACGCACCATCAACAAATCCACTGCTAGATGCAACTGTTTTATCAACCCCTTCTTTTTTCACACTGTGCCCGACACTTACCTATGATTCATCCAAATACACTATGTTGTACGACGAAACAATTTCTGGCTTTTCAATCAAAAGTAGATTTCTATCACGTTTTAGAGAGACAAAATCTATATCACCCACCAAGCGGTGTAGCGTGGCCCGTGAAAAGCTGGGAAAAGTTTCTTAGCATTTACAACAGCTAATAAACTAATATGGAGTTTATTGTTGGTGGTATGTTGTCACGAGAAAAATTATGCACTATTTTAAGAATACGACTCCCGACACCTTCATCCTACTTGTGGTCACGAGAAGTACCAATCTTTCGCTTCTTGAGCGTTCTCTTTGGAGGTTGTAGTCCAGCTGGTGATGAATATTCCTGTCGCACGCGAAACAGAGTCTTTTCGCACTCATTTCTGATACTTTCCTAATTACACTTGCTACAGAATCGTTGTTATTCTGATTTAAATAGTAATTCATAGTATTCATGAGCATCTGCTTCTCTGAAAGATCCAGGGATTTTCCACGTTTCCGTTTAAAAATTTCTTTCATTTCGCGACCAAGCTTCGACGTCATAAAATAAAACAACAGAAAATAACAATTGCCAACAACAAATCACAACAGCTACCAAAAAATAATAACAATAACAAAACAGTAACAGTACATCCAAGACGGTACAAATAATCGCAAGTCGAAAATGTTAACGCGCTCCAAAGAACCAATAAAGTCTTTTAATAAACATATTCTGTACAAGAATTACTGAAATTGCTTTTTAATTACTGAATAACTTAGAAGAAAGTATTTGCAGCTGATATCAACTAAAATTACAAATTCCTTACACTCATTATGGCAGTAATTAGAAAATCATTTCCCAACTGCAACAGAAGTGTACACACACATAAGTATTGAATTCACGATATTTTTCTAAATTTACCTACCGCAGGGACGCACGATAGGTAATAAAATTTTGAATCGAACAGGTCGTAGCAATTCCGAAATTATTTTAAACTTTGAAATAAATAATTATTGTGTGTACTAAAAGTAAATGTTCATTTACTGCACATTTTACTATACTACTGGGACTGATAAAAGTTAAAAGATGATAAGTTACTGTTAGTAACAGATAATGTAGTATTACGTAAAATTATTAGCAAAAGAGATTTGAAAACTACATAAAATTTTACGTGAGGACTTGTTGAGGTCCCCTGGATTCCGTTTAGTTCGAAATATAGACAAGGTCACCGCTCACTGTATAAAACTGGCAACGCCTGAGCAAAATTCCCATAAAGATAGCATTGCATATTTTTAGCACGCAGAATACTTACCTTGAGACGAACTATAGATCCAATTCCAGGTATATTTATACTAAAAGTATAGAAGTACCTAAAAAATAGGAAGTTAGAAGAGTATATTTATAAGTTTACAAAAAAAATAAGAAAAATGTATCCTATTTATAGTTTATGAGACATAGATAACAAATTGGGAACTTTGCGAAAAGATTCTACAAACAAACAGTCTCACCCAATTTTGTCATGTTGCATCAATCGACAATTAGAAAATTTATTATCGGTATGGTCGATAAATATTCTAACATTGGAGCATTATTATAAGTAATGGAATAAACATAAGTAAGATTATTATAATTATAAAAATAAAAAATATATTAGTAAATGCGCAAACAGTTTTTCATTATAAATTTTACAAAAATAGAGTTTTTGTTATAAATTATTCTTAATAGCAGTAATTTTCCATCGACTTCTTTTTACCAGTTCTAATGTTTCCAATTAGTTTTCCTCTAAAACTGAAAAAAACTGATAGAAGAGGCAATCAAAATATTATATTGTTGAAGAACTGCTTGTTCAACATTACAAGATTTGTATATGCATACCTACCTGTTACACCCTGTATTCTACAGGATGTAACAATTTTGTATATTTATACCTGTAGGATACTAATCCTTAATAAAGGAAGACCAAAGCAGCTACATGACAAATTTTCACCCTTAATAATTTTATCATTAGGTATTGATTAATTATTTAAAAAAATAAACTATTTTTTATTAATTTACTTTAAGATCAATGCCCTTAAATTATGCACACGTAAAAAACCAAAAAAGCAATACAAAATTAGTTTTCAGTTATTCCTGACGAGGTGAATTATTCGCAATTTAAATCCGAGGTTTGATAACGTCATAAGAAATTAATCGTTGCGGGTGACTACTTTTATGGAAAAATACATACGGCTTTAAATAGCAAGTATATTCTTTATCATAAAGAATTATATGGAAAATTTGCAAACTTATGTAAGTGTGATAAAATTACTGCTAAAAACATATTCATAACATTAATCATAGCATGCATACATACATACACAAAAACAAATTTCACTTCTAAATAAATTAACCTTTTAATAATGAGAACGGGAAATTTATAAAACCGACGAATAGGAAAACTTTTTGTGGACAGAGAGCAAATGGAAAAATGGTTTTTTAACTGTCTCATCGTACAAACCGCTCTTTTTCTTTGATCTTACTCCCATAGAATTTTCCTCTGGGCTATATTAAATGACACGTGTTGCTGTCATTACCAACGTCCCTCAATAACAGTGAAAATTGTATTACTGATGTTTTTCGGGAAGCTCACTGTCAATATGCAGTTCATGTAATCATCCGTCACAATAAATTAAAACGCTATTTTGAAACTGTTTTGTGGTTTAGAAACACTGCTTTGAATAAAGGCTTTCATTTGAATATGACAAACAATTACTGTTTTATTTATTTACAGTCGGTGATTAAATTATCAAATCGATATGAGAGGATTAACGGGGTTCAATTTACTGAACCATAATCATTTTTAGTAGATTTGCTAATTTGGAATGCGTTGTGTTAATAATGAACCTTTTTTAACATCTGTATCAGGATTAGCAGATATTAGGATGGGGAAACGCCACGCAAATTTGAAGTTAGGGAGAAATTACTTCCAACAGAATGTCTCACATGGTTTTTAATGCAGAATTTAATTTCTCTATCGTAGGCAATACCTTTGAGCAAACCTCAATCATCCAATATTGTAATATTCCCAACCGTTCCTAATACAAAAACAACGGTGGGCTTGAATAAAATCATGTGGAATACAAACACGAGCGAGTGTCTTGAAAGACGCGAGTGCAGTAAAGAGACATTTTACACGTGCATCTTACAACGTTTTATCTACGATCATAACGCTTTACTAGAGCATTCATTTTATTTAATATTTTTTTGTCTAATGTCATGGCTAATTTCATGCCAAATCAACTAGAGCCATGTGCTTCAATGTCTCAGATTTTGTACAATTTTTTTCTTGCATAGGTACATATGAAATGATATTAAATCATGTTTTCCAGATTTCTTGGATTAAGAATGGATGAAGTAGAAATTTTAGGAAATTTCAATTTTGAAGCAAATTCTGCTATCAGACACTGTACATCATCTAACTAAAATTATCATAACTCCCTTATTTCTTGAGTTATCTGGATCATTTAGGTGCATAGGCACCGACTATATAGTGGCTCGAAGGCTGTGGCCCTCATTAAAATAATTTAATGAGGGCTGAGCCTTCATTAGCATGGTTAATATCTTAGGTAATAGAAATTCTAAATTAAAAATCTAACGAAATGAGTCTACAGTCTCAGTAGTACTTGTCCGGCTGTGATATTTTTGTAATTTTTTTGCGAAAAGGCAAAAAATTATTTTAATCTTTGATAAAGTTATATCCACACCAGCTTATATTAACATGTACAGCTGAAAGATCATTCTCTCCATTACGCAGACTAAAAACCTATTTGCAAAGTACTGTGAGGCAAGGACATTCATATAACAGGTTGAATAGTCCAAAAACATTGATATGGAATTATAGATAGTAACAAATATCTTGATTGAAAGAAGTGGTGCTTGAAGAAACGTGTTTTATTCTAAATAAAAGCTTATTATTTTAAATACAATTCAAAAATGTTTGTTAACTGTTGTTATTAGTATTATTATATTATTAGGACGCGTCATAATGCACCACAAAGCCAGGGTATATACCACAGTACTGCCACGAATGTAAAAAAGGCAATATTAACGATTTACTGGCCGTCAGAAGTTTATGAAAGCCAACATTTTTGTTAAATCTTGAATTTGACAGTGACAGTTTAGCAATGCAAAGAGGTCTGTCTGTCTTTATTTTTGCGGATGTACGTGACTCGTCTGCGGACAAGGAATTGAAATAGGTACGCCCAATTAGCGCGGCGCTATTTTAAGTGAGTGCTACCAACTTTTACTGGTGGGAGCGAGATTGTGCTCAGGGGTAGTGCCGGAGCTAATACGTGCTCACCGGTCGGGACCTGTCTCCCGAGGGGGTCCATTCACCCCTAGCCCATCATGCGGACCATCGCTGCCTGGTCGAGTCCAACCTCAAGTGTGGCTGGGCTTGGTTCTAGGTAGGGCTTGGTCTGCCTAGGATTACCTAAGACTTTTCAATCCCCTACCATAATAAAGACTTGGTGAGCCTTCGACAGGGCTACGACTACACCAAAGAGTAGGGACACACCATATGAGGAGATAGGGTTGTCTAAGTTGAGAGACAAAGTGTGAGATAGCCTTGCTGGGAACAGCGGATGGATCTCATCAAACTCAACAAAAGTCACTCTTCAGTCGCAACTCTACCAGAGGAAACACTTGGCGAAACGGTTTTTCCAAAGAGTAAGTGATCAGAGTAACACTGACGAGATAAACCTTACGAGAAAACCAGCCCAGTCATAGTAAGAGCCACAACGCCTCCAAAGACTCTAGATGTTGTTATTACGAAATTGAATTTTACAGTGCCGTAACTAGGCAGTGGGGAATACGGCACCCACCACGAGCACAATTGCGTTTAGGGCGCAAAATCTTTAATTGACATTTATTTTTCCATTATACCTATTTTAATTGTGCGACAAAACGTAATCTTTATTTTTTGTTAAACATTATTTAAGATACAGTAGATCTCGATTATCCGGGGGCGGACAACTCTGACTGTAATTTCGCCGTTTAAAAAATTTCTATGTGAAATTATTTAAAATTTTAAAATGAAGATTTTAGCCTCAGATGATCCTCAGGGTTCTATTCATGTTTAATATCGTGAATTATTACTGCACGATTAACAAAAAACTATTATTCAGCCCTCATTAAAATTTTGAAAAGTCGGCGTTAATGTTCAGGTGTCATATTAAAGCTAGTTGTTTGATCTTTTAGAGTAGGTGTACAGGTGTGAAAAACAAGAAGGAAGTATCTGCGAAACCATATGTTATGTGTATGATAAGGAACGCGCTAGTAAAATAAAGAAAGGTTTATATCGGGCCCCGCCTTTGCTCTTCTTGTTTAGTTTGTGTTAGTGGGGTTGGGGAACTACACCAACGCTCGGTTTGTGGTTTACTAAACAAATGTTCCCCCACTAACAAACTAAGACGAGCAAAGGCGTGACCCGATATAAACCCTTCTTTATTTTATTCGCGCGTTCCTTATCATACATATGGTCTCGTACGTACTTCCTACCTGTTTTTCTATATCTGTATAAAGAAGCGTGCATACATACATTAAATTATTTTTTCCAGATATTTTGGATAAAAATGGCAGAAATAGAAGTTTTTAGAAATTTCGGTTTTTTGCAAATCCTGCTTCCCGACACTCAACATCATCTAACTAAACTTGTCATAACTCCCTTATTTTTTGCGTTATCTGGCTCATCCAGGTGTCATATTACAGCTAGTTCTTTCAACGTATTTCAAGAAACGTGCCAATACATTGCGCAGTAGAAAAGTAGCAGGCTCCGAAGGCAAATTTTAGAGTTTTGAAACTGTTACCTTTCTGAAACTTTTTTATAGAATCATCTTGGTATATGCTTGGTATAGTTAAAAAATAAAAAGGGTATTTTTGTAATTTTAGAAAAAATTTTTTTTAAAAAACTTACTTTCTGAGCGTGCTATCTTTCTACTGTGCAATGTATTTGTACGTTTCTTCATATACGCTGAAAGATCCTGTCATAAGGGAGTTATGACAATTTTAGTTAAATGATGCAGAGTGTCGGATAGCAGTATTTGCATTTGAAATTCCTCTATGCAACACTCGGCATCATTTAACTGAAATTGTCATAACTATCTTATTGTTTGAGTTATCTGACTGATAACGGTAACACAGGAACAAAGTCAGAGTTTATAAAAACAGTAAAATTTGCTTGAGTTAGTATACTCTAAAAGATCAAAAACTAGCTTTAATCTTACACCTGAATGATCCAGATAACTCAAGAAATAAGGGAGTTATGATAATTTTAGTTAAATGATGCAGAGTGTCGGATAGCAGTATTCGCATCAAAAATTGTTTCAAAGTTTTTCAAAATTTCTACTTCGGCCATTATTTTTCATTCAAATTATCCGAAAAAAATAATTTAATGTTATGTCATATGTATCTATGCAAGGAAAATGTGATTTGGCATGGAATTAGCCTTATGTATAACATGATGCTTTAATCTTTACGTGCTAAGTTGTTTAGCAACCAGTTTGTATATAATATTCATAAATAGTTTATCATACATCTCTTGTTGACATTAGCGTGTAATAAAAGTTTAATAACACTAGTTCAATAAAATTTAACTTTTACACAAAAATCAGTGTAAATGTAGCTATTTTTTGTATGATCGTAGATAAAAGAAAGTTTTTTCTATTTTCGTATTTTTATACTTCAACCATAAATACATGAAATGAGTCATTATCGTAATCACACCGGAATAAACAAATACGACCCGAGGTGAGATAAGATAAGAGTGCAATTTCACGTTGCTAAGAATTCAGTGACGTACGCTAGAACCAACAAATGTTCATTGCTTCATTCACATTTACTTTTAATTAAGAAGGGGTTTGTTCCGCTAATGAATCTTTCTAGCTCATTTATTGTTTATTTTATCATTTAGATTACAGCGTGGCCTTCGCGTAATTCTAGATGCATTTTACATTTTCGCCTACGTGTTTGTGATGACCCATTTCTTGTAACTTTGGTTGAACTATAGTTTGTAAAATAATTTTAAAAAATATGTAGGTCATCTAGTTACTAGTGTACTTTTATTCTATGTCCTTCAGTTTAGCAAAAGTGGAATAAACAACTTACACTTCAATTTATTTTATGAATTGAAAACTGAAGATCGTTCATTGAAAGTGAAAATGAAGATGAGAAAAACAAGAGTTCTGAATACCGTATTTTTGTTGCAGCATTTCGTCGGAGAATTTCGAAACTGTTTGCGGTGGTTTGACGTGTTGTTTAAAGAATACTGAGTACAATTAATGATCGCATTCAACAGAGAAAAAGCGATTGTGGTTTGGTTAGTTGCGTGCATTAAAGCGATTTGGTAGAATTATTTAGAAATTATTTTAATTTAGAAGAAAATTATGCTTAAAATTTATTTTGAAATTGATAAAGGGTAAAACAAATTAAAGACTGTCACTTACAGTTTTTTCTTCAGCAAATTACAAAATATTGAGCTTTTACTGGAAACAAGTTTCTATTTAGTCAGTCGCATAGGCTATTTCTATAGTTTCTTGCTTCTTATGTGTGTTTGTAAATCTGACTCAATAACATTATTTAACACGTTAATAACAACTTTAAATAAAGCACAATATATATTAATGATAGCTTATCAAGGATAAAGGTTGTATCTCAACTTAGTTGATTATTTATGACATTAATTTTGTTTTTTTTAATTCTAGATCTAATTTACATATTTAAGTTTCCAAAGAATACATTGAGTTCTTCTTCTTTTTATAATGATTAGAAATCAGATATATTACACCAGTTCGGCAACTACAGTTTCCCAAATTAGATTTTTAAAGTGGTTTATGGGGTCATTCTGTCTAGCTCTTGGATGATAACTAAGTTATCCTATATGTTTAACTTAAGGGAAAGACTCATGAGAGAAGACCTTTATTCAAATAACATTAAATTATAATTATTAGCCAAACAAAAATAGATCAAAAAATCTAATATGAAAAACTAATACCTTGCCTTCTCAGATTATTATTGAAGGATCAACTCACAGTTCGCATATTATTTCCAAAGATTTTTCTTAATTGCTGATAATCCTAGATCACAGGTATTATGTTAAAAAACAATTAAACATAACAATGGATTCAAATTCAGCCAAATCATTACATTTAATGATAAAAACACCTTTCTTTCACAATTTAAAAACTGAAAGTATGATGCATTTCTAACACAAGAGACCATGATAATGAAACGTTTTTTAATGAAACGTTCTGGATAACACTACATCATTCAACAAAAACTAATGAGGCTGTACCAATTCCAAATAGTACCTATTAGGCGCGATTCGACGTGTCCAAATTAATGATCTTTAACCTATCATAACGCAGCAACAATAAATTATGTTCAAAGGTTTACTTACCTTTGGATATGTGAATTACCATGTAAAACTAATACGATATCATAACGTTGTAAATCCTTAGACATAAATAGATTTGAAATTTTGTTTATATAATATAATAATGTTCATAACCTCCTGTAAATTATGATAGGGAGATAGAAAATTATCCAAATATTAATTATATAAGAACAGCTTTATATAAGAAAAGCTTTATATATCAATTTTATTAACATTAAGTTCGAAGGTCAACCATACTTAATATAAATGTGCCTAGATTTGTAGCACTCAAATGGCTGCGTCGATATGCGGATGATGTAACGGGACCCGCCAATGGATTTTAACTACGACATTAAGATAAATTTAAATAAATAATATAAGTAGCAAAAATATACTGAACAGATATACCCTTAATAACGAATTTTCTAACATTTTCCAGTTCCATTGCCAAGAAATTAAAGTGTTAAGAACTTTAAGAACTACCTTATTTTCATGTCACTGTTTATTAACACTGTCTGATTACGATTAAATCTATCTATTTCATTGCCTATCGCAAAATCATCTAAAATTTGTTATATATACATTAAATTTAACAAGAATTACAATGCTTTACTATTTCTTATGTATTCCAACATTCCAGTTAGTTTACTGAAATCCTATGTGCAGGAATGTAAGTGGCATTATTCTTGTCTGTAGAAGTAAATGGCATAATCTTGCTCTATTATCCTTTTCATATGTATTGAGCAGCTATCTAGTGTTTTTTAAATTTGACGTCAACGCAGGCTGTGAATAGTCGATTGTGAATAAACCAGAAAATGACATCTAACCTCACTTTTGTCAGAGGTTGGATTTGAACGTTTTGACAATGACATTTATTAATACGATCAAGATCCGTTCACAATCAACTACCCATAGCCGCCTTCGACGTCAAATTTAAAAAAACACTCGATACTTTGAACAATGATTTTTCCGCATATCACAACATGTAAATTAAGTAAAAACATAGCATACTATCCGTCCAGGGAAAGATGAACGCTGGTCATCGATGCTCTCTGTGTGGTATAAGCACGACCTTCTAGATTTCACGAGACGAAGTCTCTTATCCGGCCTGCGCACTCAATTAGTTCAAGTGTTTCTCCGCTGGCGCCACCAAACACGCAAAAGGCGGACACGGATATATAACACGTAAACGCAATTTCAAACTACGCTAACTTCGCGCGCTTTTATACTTTTTGTCGGTTTTGCGCGTATCGTCAATAAATTATATTTTCCTAATCTTTTAAGGCAGTTTTCTTTATTTTTTAATATAATTACGTTATTTCCTTATTTGTTTAAATTTTCGTAGTTTTGTTGCTGTTTTTTCGTTCACTTTAGTAATGGCAAACACTAGCAGAAAAAAGTATAACTGCCGCAATCCAATGTGTAATAGTACTGATCCTACAATATCATTTCATGAATTTCCTTCAAATTATACCTACCTTACGAGAAAAATGGTTTCAAATCTTACGTTGGGGTTATGGACACCAACACTCAACAGCAAAATAATATATACTTCTTTATTTCGACAGATCAACAATTACAGATACCTGAAAGAATAAATTTCAACATCGAACTTCCTAAAAATATAACAAAATTAATAAAAGAACCCCAAACCTTATCTATACATCTCGATTGCGAATTCTTTCAGCATCTGTAGCCCTTCTGGCAGGATACATTGCAAAAAAACTGAAGAAAGGATTGAATGTCAATAGCCTATTAGATTCTCTGTTAGCTGCCTCGTGTTCAAATTCACTGATAGGATTTGTAAATCTTCAAAACAGAGGTGCCTTAAAATACTCCACTAGAAGATTTACACTTTTAATCAACCAAATAATCGAACTTGTAATACATATTGTAGAACATTTACCTGGAGAATGTAATCCGTCTAATATTCTAACATCACTAGGTATTTCTAACTCCAATTGCTTTTTCACAGTTTTTGGTTTGCCACGACCACAAGCAGGAACTTAGTAATATAATTCTTTAAAAATTGCTAAAACCTTGTTTGGCAAACAGAAACATTGCAAAAACGTGAACAGATAATGTACTTACTGCTCACTATCTCTATATCCTAAATCCAGCTCACGGGATATATAAATTTATTTAATTAATTCGCAAAATATTTACGTAAACATGCAATGCTTGACATTTGTAAGGGTTATCTAACCTATATATCTTCAAGTGACAAATAAACATCAGCGTGTCAGCTAGCGCCAAAACGGCGAAATTTTGCGTTTTCTCAGAAACAAAGTTTAAATGGGAAATCGTAAAAGTGCCCAGGCCGGATAAGAGACTTCATCTCGTGATCTAGAAGGTCGTGGGTATAAGATTAAAAAACTCCTAGTCAAATCAGCATCCATAGTTTGACAATTATCGATGTTTACGAAAATGTCATAACAGGAGATTTTTGAGGTTAGGGATAAGTAATGTTGAACGTTTGAAGCATTCTTTTAGATTTTAACATTGATACTTGTTATTTTTGAAATTTTTAAAACATTTTCAATAGGAAAATAAGAATCAGATTTTCGTGAATGCCTAATACTGTACGCTCTCTAGTTCTATAGAATTATTACCAAGTACTGTAAAACAAGAAATCACTTTTACTTGTGATTAAGAAATTAACTCATTTCTAACCGTTGTGATAGTAATACCTTCAATATAGAGAAGTATATGTATATTCTTACTTTTCAAATACATTTTTATATTCAAAGTAATAAAACTATTCAGTATTTTAATCAACTTAAATGCTACCAAGTACTTAATTAAAATAGAATTAATGTTAATGCTGCTTATCTACCTCTTCTCTTGTTTATTTATTATATACATCACGACCTTCTAGATTTCACGAGACGAAGTCTCTTATCCGGCCTGGGCACTTTTACGATTTCCCATATAAACTTTGTTTCTGAGAAAACGCAAAATTTCGCCGTTTTGGCGCTAGCTGACACGCTGATGTTTATTTGTCACTTGAAGATATATAGGTTAGATAACCCTTACAAATGTCAAGCATTGCATGTTTACGTAAATATTTTGCGAATTAATTAAATAAATTTATATAATTAAATTAATTATGTTATTAAAATTAATTTACAAGTTCAATGACATTATTGAAATTACAATTTTATAACTGCCCGTGAGCTGGATTTAGGATATAGAGATAGTGAGCAGTAAGTACATTATCTGTTCACGTTTTTGCAATGTTTCTGTTTGCCAAACAAGGTTTTAGCAATTTCTAAAGAATTATATTACTAAGTTCCTGCTTGTGGTCGTGGCAAACCAAAACTGTGAAAAAGCAATTGGAGTTAGAAATACCTAGTGATGTTAGAATATTAGACGGATTACATTCTCCAGGTAAATGTTCTACAATATGTATTACAAGTTCGATTATTTGGTTGATTAAAAGTGTAAATCTTCTAGTGGAGTATTTTAGGGCACCTCTGTTTTGAAGATTTACAAATCCTATCAGTGAATTTGAACACGAGGCAGCTAATAGAGAATCTAATAGGCTATTGGCATTTAATCCTTTCTTCAGTTTCTTTGCAATGTATCCTGCCAGAAGGGCTACAGATGCTGAAAGAATTCGCAATCGAGATGCATAGATAAAGTTTGGAGTTCTTTTATTAATTCTGTTATATTTTTAGGAAGTTCGATGTAGAAATTGACTCTTTCAGGTATCTGTAATTGTTGATCTGTCGAAATAAAGAAGTATATATTATTTTGCTGTTGAGTGTTAGTGTCCATAACCCCAACGTAAGATTTGAAACCATTTTTCTCGTAAGGTAGGTATAATTTGAAGGAAATTCATGAAATGATATTGTAGGATCAGTACTATTACACATTGCATTGCGGCAGTTACACTTTTTTCTGCTAGTGTTTGCCATTACTAAAGTGAACGAAAAAACAGCAACAAAACTACGAAAATTTAAGCAAATAAGGAAATAACGTAATTATATTAAAAAATAAAGAAAACTGCCTTAAAAGATTAGGAAAATATAATTTATTGACGATACGCGCAAAATCGACAAAAAGTATAAAAGCGCGCGAAGTTAGCGTAGTTTGAAATTGGCGTTTACGTGTTATATATCCGTTTCCGCATTTTCGTGTTTGGTGGCGCCAGCGGAGAAACACTTGAACTAATGTAGTGCGCAGGCCGGATAAGAGACTTCGTCTCGTGAAATCTAGAAGGTCGTGATATACATATATATTGTGTCTATCGACTCTGGTTGTTTTCTACTACGGGTCTTGACCCTTCTAACAGTTGAAACACTAATTCCTAAAGCCTCAGCTGTCCGCTGCAATAAACAAGCAAGTGTACAATAAGATCATAAATAATTAACGTGTCTTACCTCTTGTACGCAAGATAAAGGAAGTAAATGTCCACCGTGTTCTTTTTCCCTCTCAAAGTAGTTCAATACATTCAGCAATAACTGCTGAGACTGCGAATGCAGTGTTTTCCCTCGTACTGACATAATATTAATATTATGTAGATAAAATCGCGATTTTTCGTTCTAAGAAGACGTTCTAAGAAGAACTGTTGCTTATTATTATTGAAATACTGAATCACTCTTGAAAACCATTTAAATAAAAAATAACTTTAGCAAATGTCACCAAATTTATTGTGTCAATCAAATTTACAAGTATCAGGATACCTGTGACATATTTTACAATAGAGTCAGATGTTTATGAACGCATACAGCATTGCCTATAATTTTGGCATTTTCTTCCTGAAATCTGTGAAATATCTTGAAGAATCCCTAAAATTGATCTACTTTATCTGTAGTGACGACATTAAATTCTTCCACAATAATTTTGCCAATATATGTAGTTATTTTTACTATTTTGTGGCAATCTGGCAACATCTTAATTTGATCTAGGAATTTATTTGAATAAGGTTGGCCACTCCGTGTTCTTACAGAGCTAGTTAAATCAACTTCCAACCACCCAGAGAGGTGCTAATGTATTGCTATCCTCGCCATACTCGTAAATAACGACAGTAAAGCATAACAAAAAGCTTTCTGTGATAACTTCGTGTAAAGATGACGCAGCGCTCATCTTTCGTTGGACGGATAGTACACACATTTAAAAACATGATAGTAATTTACATTGCATGAGCGTTACTTAGAACTTACCTAATAGGCCAGTAAAATTAGACCCGATTGGGAACTTTGGTGGAAATAAATGTTGGAAAGCGGGAGATTGCTTCGATCGCTTCAGTTGACGTCAAATATAAGTATCCTAGGTTTGCACGGTCCGTCGACGCGAGCTTGCCTAAGGGCATCAAAAGAACCACGAAATCTTCGGACCTTTTTTAGTTTTTCGCTTATAACTTCAAAGCGGTGCTTTCCAACGAAGACTTCACTGTGACAAGAATTAAAGAGCATTAAATTCTGCGTCGCATGAGTATCCAATACTTTAAATTGGGTCCAGTGGTATGGTGGAAATCGACGGTCGAAAAACGACAATTTTACAAATTTTCGACTTTCCGCAAACCGGACACCCAGAGGCTTTCCGTATAAAAAAATCCGTTGGACTCATTCTGATTGTTAATATAAGTCGAGAAATACCTAAGCTTTGATATTGTAGAGGTTGCCGGATTAAACTAATGGCCATTTCTTTGTCATCCCCCATCACAGCAATTGGGATCAATCCATATGAAGTGCTGCAGTCCTGGTCGCTCGATCATTTCGAAAGAAATTTTTTTTTGTGTGTTATCACATCTAAGTATTGGTGGCTCACTGGATTATAGATTCATTTACAAAGCTTGCACGTAAATAACTATTACGGGTTAGTCCGCAAAAAGAATCTTTACTCCTAGAGAAACAGCTCAATTAACAGATGGTTACGAGTCAGTGTACCATAAAATTATTGTTTTATAAAATAGAACAAAATACCACAAGAAATAAATAATGGAAAATAATAAAGTCAACCGTCTACGCAAAGAAGTGGTAAGGAAGAGTCGACCCGGGCGGCGTTTTAAAAAGATACAATTCCATAATGTTAACACTTTTTCACTTTGACTTTTTTGTGGAATTCTTACAAATGCTGATTCGAAATACTAATGCTTAATTGTTATAAACAAATATATTTATAAACTACTTCATGTAAGTATACAGTAGGGTGACCGTTATTTTGCAAAAGTTAGAAATTTGTAGCTCCTCCCCACTAGATCTCTTTAAAATGTCAAAAAAATGTGCTATGCAAAATTTCAGTCCATTTGGTCAATATTAACCCTTGCCACTGAGAGGTTAAAGTTTAAATGGGATTTAACATGGGTTTGGAGCACTTCTAGAGACTTTGTGCCATAATTTTTTTATTGGAAGTTCCTCGAAAATGCTCATTTTAGTGAAATTGACCGTTTCTTTGACAGCTGTCAACTCTCAAATGGGTTTCTGACTGTTTGGATTTTATCATATTCGTGTTCAGCAGTTCCAACAACATAAGTGTATAAATCTTCAAGTTAAAATATAGAAAGATAAAAAGTTATGCCAGAAAATCTCTAGAAATGCACCAAATCCATGTTAAATCCCATTTAAACTTTAACCTCTCGGTGGCACGGGTTAATATTGACCAAATGGGCTGAAATTTTGCACAGCTCATTTCTTTGACATTTTAAAGAGATCTAGAGAGGCGGACCTAAAAACTTTTACAAAATAACGGCCGCCCTAGCATACAGTGTAGTCACAAAGTCAGTTCTAAGAAAAATATTAGTGAGATTGAAGTCGCGGTAGGCTCCTTGTGAAACATTGTATACAGGGCGATCAAGAAATAAAGGTAATCCTTTAAATAGTAGGTAGAGGAAGACAGTAAAGCTAATTTACCTTGACAAGTATAGGTCAAAAACGAATAGTCTTCCAGAAAATGAATTTTAAAGTTTAATGAATTTTGGATCCAAAATGATCCCAGGTCAGGACCGTATCCAAAATTCACTAAACTTTAAAATTAATTTTCTGGAGAACTTTGTTTTTGTCCTGTACTTGTCAAGGTAAATTAGCTCTACTGCTTCCCCTCTACTATCATTTAAAGGATTACCTTTATTTCTGAATCACCCTGTATAATAGTTTTAAGAAAAACTGTAAATGTTTCAATGTTATGTAGAATGCTCTCTACACATGTTTTGGTTTGTTAGATCCTTTTCAAGAGATACTCGTAAGTTTCTTATAGAAGCTTACTAACAAACTCGTAAGTTTCTACAAGAACGGATAAAGAATAATTTCGGACGGTCAGTGTAAAAATAAACATTTCTATCTAAATTCCTAATTTCGTTCGTCATGTAGCTATGCGTAATTACTAATTAGGAATTACATATTAATAAGTTCAAAACAGCGTAAAAAATGCAGTATTTTTAGATACGTATAATAATGCAAAACTTGGTAAGTTTAAAAAATAAATGTCTCTTTCGTAGGGTATTAACGTATGTTCAAACAGTATCTCTTAATTGTTTCAAAACCTTTTTGCCTTTCAGTTTCTTTGTAATTTACATTCATAGTGCGACACAATACCTTTTAATATTGTAACAAAATACTGACAGGAAAAAAGGGAAAATAGTATTCCTTTGAAAACATGTTGTGGTGATTTTTATTTAGCAGCTTTTTTTGCTAAGTATGTTCATCCTTCATAAATACCTTTGTTAAATAAAAACCACCTTTATAAAAAATTAAATCGTTTAAAACAAAAAAAGAGTTAACATTTAAGTAATATAAAATAGGAGGAAAATGTTATAATTTTAAAATATGATGTCAAAATACAGAAGTTATTTCATACCATTCATTTTATACCGGATGAAATTTATTCACGTGACTTTTATAGTATATTATAAGGGCTTAATTCCGTGCTTTAGAGCCCGCAGAGTCAGATACTTCAAATAACTTCAAGTAGGTAGGTGCCGTGGTCTAGTAGTTATTATTATTACTATGGAGTCGGCGAGTCGTAAACAACGGTAGCCATTTTTCTAGCTCTAAACACTCTTTACGGGACTCTAATAGTTATTTACACTGCAAGACCGTTACTTAGAACTTTACGTGCGAGTACAGTACCTAACCAGCGAGTGATCAGCCAGCCTATTATCCGTGCAAGCACGTAGGGTTCGTGTAACGATCGAGCACTGTACAACGTTTTATAGTATACTGACACGTAAATAGTACAGCACAAAACGTAAGATAAATATGAATGTTTTAAATAAATATGTATGTTGCTATGGTATTGATGATAAAGAACTCGTAATAATTTTTACGGGCTCTATAACAGGCTGCCCTTAAAAAGAATCTTTACCCCTAGAGACAGAGCTCAATAAACATATGTTTACGAGTCAGTATACCATAAAAAGTTTTACAGCCCTAGAACTCTAATTTAGCAATTTACGCTCTAAAAGCAGGTTCATAAACCGGTCAAAATCGCCCGACCGGACATAAATATATTTAAAGGTATAAAAACAACAATCAGCTGTTTAATGTGGGGGGTTAGACCGTCAGCTTATTATCCGTGCAAGCACGTAGGGTTCGTGTAACGGTCGAGCACTGTACAACGTTTTATGGTATACTGACACGTAAATCTTTAATAAATAATTCTTTCATTTACTGAAGTAGTACAGCACAAAACGTAAGATAAATATGAATGTTTTAAATAAATATGTATGTTGCTATGGTATTGATGATAAAGGGCCCGTAATAAATTTTACGCGCTCTATAACAGGCTGGCCCGTAAAAAGAATCTTTACCCCTAGAGACAGAGCTCAATAAACATATGTTTACGAGTCATAAAATACTATAAAAAGCTCATAAACCAGTCAAAATCGCCCGACCGGACATAAGTATATTTAAAGGTATAAAAACAACAATCAGCTGTTTATAGTGGGGATTAGACCGTCAGTTGACGTAATAAACGTATTGAGCGCTCAGTGTATCTGAGCGCCGCACGCTCGTTTGACTGCGGAAACAAATGTTTTTTAGAAATTGTTGAATTCCATGATACATTTAAATCTAGTAAAGTAGGAGGATCTAGTAGAAAATTGCGGAAATTTTAATATTTTTAAGCTTAAAATATTTAATTCCATTTGTTTCAATCCGACATTAATCCATTTTATTGACTTACACATCGCAAAAAGTCGAAAAATTGGCTAACAACATGTCAACTTCAGGAGGTCATAAAAAAATGCGAGCTAATATAGCCAAACCCCGCGGGGGTCTTGCTAGTCTGTTGGCCTACTTTTATTTCCCGTTGCAATGTTGCACAGTGTTATATGCAACAATCATCGATGATCACCTACACAGTAGATTGCTAACCAAGAAATTTCAAGTTTGCGAACGACAACATTCAGACAGTCGAAGCGCAAATTCAGAAACAGTAGACAGAAGTCACAGAAGTTTTCGGGTGCCGTTTTAAAATCACCATCAATGATATTTTACGATGCAGTATACCAAGGTTATACTCAAGCAATAAGAAATAAACTTTCGGCATCTACATGCCAGTAACTCTGCATAAAGTTTTAATAAACGGTAGGAATATTATAGAAAAAAACTGCTCTACTTGTTGGATTGCTGTCAGAGGAGGCGCAAGAAACTCAAAATAGAAACTACAAAAAATACAGGTAACATCATTCCCGAAGAATCAACCGAAAAACAACAAATCAGGATTTTCTTCATGTGCACTTGTTATCATCTGGTCCACTTATTTTGAATTTGAGATTTCCCCATGATAAGAAGGTTTTCGAATTGCACTGAAAGCGCAAAAGAACTATTGAAAGATGATAACGTCTAGACTTTATAAGGCCTGGATGTCACTATTCGAGTATTTAATAAGAATGGTAACATTTACCTTTTATTTGCTAATTATATAATTATAACATAAGTGTAATAATTATTTAAAGTAACGTATAATGCCACAAAATTGTCTTGTGTGAATCTTTTTTATTATTGTAGATTCTCATCAGTTTTTTTTGCTTGTAACTAGATTCCCATGCTGGTATTTCTTTATATGTTATTAAAATCTACAATGTTTTCTGTTAGTACATTAAAAAAAGGAAATGACAATTACTACTAAACAAAAAGTTTAAAAATACCTCCTGCCAAATTAGAGCGCCCCACTTGCCATTTAAATACAGAAATGTTCAAAGAATCTGTACAATTTTTGCAGATTTTTAAAAATGTGACCTTACCGACTTTTCTGCAATTTTAAACCATTTTGGTTAGAAAAAAAATACGTTTGGTAACAAAAAAGCCCGTCTTCTTGTGAGGAATGTGTAAAAAATTGCTTGTTCTAGAATAAATACTTTTAGAAAGTTTATATTTCTTTAAAGACGTGCAAGCAGTTCTGCTTAATACGATACTAATAGTTTTTAAGGCACGCACGCGATTGTGGACATAGTGTTAACTAAATATAGTCACTATACTTGCTTCAGTGGGACTGCGCGGGATTATTTTAATTGGTGGAGGTCGATGGTAGTGGATGGTGGTGGGTGGTAGTGGGCCTAGAGCTGTGCGATTATGGAAATCAATAATCTTCATTAATCGACTAGAAAAAAAAGAACGATTAAATCGATTGATCAGGTTAATCGATTATTATACACAACTCTAGTGTATACCTTGTCCACGAAATTCTTTAGCGTCCTCGAGATTGTCCTGTCCCGGTCGCAAACGGCCTGGGCGACAATTATTCTCTCGGTACGTTAAAGAGATTTAAAAAGAGATTAAAGAAAAATATAACAGCTAACTATTAGTTAAAGTATAAATGAGTTATTTCTTAATTATATTTCATTCTGAATATTTACAAGTAATTGGAGGAAAGGTGGACTAAAAAAGTAACTTTAATTACACAAAATAATTTTTGATAACTACCCAGTTACTTTTAGTCCTCTGTGACTTGGTAACGCATTCAGTAAGTTTTCTGTAAAGTAACGAAATAACTTAGTTACTTTTTCTTAGTAACTTACCCAACACTGACTCTAGATTGACAGAGAAAAGGGAGTCAGTTTCAATTAGCCTGGCTTGGAATTTGCAATTCATGTTAAATGGGATTTAAGAATTATTACCAAAAAAGTACAAAGTGGTATTGCCAATTTCTAGTTAATGTCGACAATGTCGTAAACAAATACATAAACTCTTGAAATTATTATTGGCCAAGAAACAACAAAAGCGAGACTGCGATACTGCTCCTTAATCTAATGAGACTCTCTCTCTCGCCATTTTACATAACAGTGTTATAGGCGTAACTAGAGAGTTTTTCTGGTGGGGGGGGGGCAGGCCCCAGATTTATGGATGGCCCTACAGAGCGCAGCGAGTTTTAAATATTCAGGCTCCCAATTGGCTTTTTCCTGGGGGGATGGCAATTCTGGGGGGCGCCCACCCTGTCCCCCTCTAGTTACGCCAATGCATAACACAGGTATGTGGACAAACTATAGAACCTATTTCAGTAGTGTTATGGCAAAACATGCTATCTGCTTTTTTTCAAAATGCACTTTTTGGCATTAAATGGCCACAATACAGTATACCTACTTTGTTGATCAAAGGGTTTAGTTACTTCTGAAAAATTTCTTTTGAAAATCACTATGTACTATTGGTACATGCTAATACAAAACTGTTTTTGCTTCTCCTCTAAAATCACAAAAATGGCAGATAACATGTTTTACCATAACACTACTAATTTTTTTCAAATACTGTCACTTGAATTTTGCTCGATACTCTGACCAAATACCATGTTGCAAGCATACGCCTGAAAATTGCCCTTGCTTGTGTTATATGTGTGATTGTTATCCCTAGCAAACTTCCCTTGAGCTTAAGGGCCTATACCATGCAGGAGCTTTTATCGTTTTAGACATAACCTCGAAATAATCTTCTGTAATGTTGGTGAATTCGTTTGCTAAAATTACACGCCCATATTAAGTAGTGGGAAGCATGCATTTCTTTCTTACTCATTTCCCCACTTTGTTATATAATTCCAACGAAAAGATTTTGAAAGCATATTTTACATTTACATGTGTAGATGAATTAATATTAATTGTTAATTAGATAATATTAATCAATTGATAAGTAAATGTGCTATAATTAATAATATAGCAAAATAGAATCAAGATCTAATTAATAATAAGACAGGAAACAATAAAAAATAGTATGATAAATGGACATTCATTAAATAAGAAATATCTGACTACAACAGCTCTATAGTCGGATACAGACCATTTTAGATTTCGAGTCAGAAAATCCAAGTTCAAACCCCAGCTTAGCTTAATCTTTTTTTATAAATAAGCCATTTTTTATAAATATTTGATATATTTTATAAACAATTTTTTTATAATTATAATATTCAATAATATTACATAAAATTATCCCTTAATTTTATAACCTTTGTTAAAGGTCAGTAGGTATAATAGGAATACATAGAAATTCATGAAACTTTGGTTAAATGTACTTAAATGCAAACAAAAATTTGTGCCGATTTTTATTTTGACATTAGCAAGTAAGATTTTGAGAAAAAAGATTTTGAAAATTGAATTTTTACGAAATTTAACATGGGCTCTTATGGGAATTTGGAAATAATGCTTTAAAAACCTAAAAAATACTGAACATTATTTAAAATTTTGCACAAAGATTAGTTAAATAACAATAAATGAAATTTCGTTGCAAAAGTTGACATTAAAATGATGGTCATACTACTTGCTGTATAGGTAGAAAGAAGCGCGCGAATATATCAAATTTTTAAAATGTAGTAGTTAAAGTACAAAAAGTAGTTAATATTTTTTGACTAATAGCTTTTTACGTACTTTTCTTTACTAAATAAATAAATACCAGATAAAGAAATAGAAACAAATGTTGAAAATGTTCTGTTTTTCCTCTTACCGCACTTCCTCAGCACAAAATTGCACCGACCGTTCTTAAACCACGTATGTATATTTAGGTCAATTGAAAATAAAACTTGAAAATATATAATTATAAATTATCTTTATAAAATTAAACGTTTATTTATAAAACATTTAAATATTTATATAAAAAATTACATAAAATGATATTTGAATCTGGGTTTAGTGCATGCAAATCCACCGTGCACTGCATTGGGCTACGGTGTAACCTACTATGATTTGTATTGGTTTGTAATTTTATTGTACAGTCTATTTTGTGAAGTCATTTGTATATAAATCTCTCTCGTAGAAAAAAATGTTTTAAAATTGAATTGAGAGAAATTGTTTATTTATAAAATATATTAAATATTTCATAATTTTATTTAAAAGAAATTACCGGAACCGCGTTACATCCACGTGCGCAATAATACCGTGCGCTTGCTTCTAAAGTAGACCGAACCAAGTTCTATATTTAGCTATTATAGGGTCAACCGGGGTAAATATGAAATACCAAAAATTTGAGGTAAATGTGAAACATTTTGATAACCACTTTATCTATAATTTTTAGAAAATTCTAAAAAGTTAATATAATTACTTCAGGTTTATGTTACATGATGTATAATTATAACATGTAATATTAATATTATAACATGTATAACATTCAATATAACATCTGCTAAAAACCATCAAAACAAATTTGAAAAGCATATATAAAACTTTTCCGGTAATTAAGAGTCTATACCAGCTACTCTATTAATTCTCAACTTTTTAAATAAGGAATAGATTAGTTAACACAGCAAATATAATAAATTGCTTTCATAACATCTTGATTTTGTTTTATTCAGTTACAAAGTTCAGGGAAAAAATGCAACACAAAATTGGGAAAAAGTGAAACACGGCCTGGGAAAAAATGCAACACCATTTGCAAGATTCAATATGAGTTAGAAGTAGAGACCATATGTGTAAGACCTTTTTTAATTTTAAGGTAGTTTAAAATTAAAAGTTTTATTTTTCGTTTCATATTTACCCCGGTTGACCGTATAGGGTCACTACATCTAGCTACCTAGGTCGCGCTGTTCGATCAGAGTACCGCACGCCGCCATATTGGGGCAGAGAAGGGTGATTTTTAATAATGGACAAATTAAAACCACGTTTTACGTATTTGACATAGTATTAGAGGTTTGATCTTTCAGAATAAAAAAAAACCTTTTAAAGTAAACATGGATTTGAATAAATGCAATCAAATTACAAATAATGAACAATTTCGTGCTTCTTTTGCCCCAATATGGCGGGGTTTTGCAGTACTCTGCTCGCCCAGCACGGCCTAGATAACTAGATGTAGTGACTGTACTATTATATAGAGTTACTGGATCTAGTTACCTAGGCCAGCTGGTCGACCAGAGTACGGCAAACCGCTGCCATATTGGGGCAAACAAAGCACGAAATTGTTCATTATTTGTTCTGTATTGAATTTAATCAAATCCATTTTTACTTTAAAAGGTTTTTCTTATTCTGAAAGATCAAACCTCTAATATGTCAAACACGTAAAACGTGGTTTTAATTTGTCCATTATTAAAAATCACCATTCTCTGCCCCAATATGGCGGCGGTTTGCGGTACTCTGATCGACCAGCTGGCCTAGGTAATAGATGCAGTGACTCTACTATTATAGTGACTACAGTGGCCTCTTTTGACACCAATAATAACTAGAAATCCAAATAAAATTAATTTCCAATTATTCGTCGCCTGATATTATTAATTCATCTATTAAAATGAAACAAAAAGCAAAGTACGATTAATAAGCTACTCAAGTGCTTTTGATTTTTTCAGAATTACGTTTAGTTACTATATTTTAGGATTTTTTAAACATAAATCAATTTTTCTATGTTTTTCTTGTTAACTTTTTCCGCGAATTTTTTTTTTCAAATCCGAAAAAGCACGGGCGTAGAATGGACTTTCCTCTTTATTTTGGTTCAAGTAGGGTGTGAGAATTTTAAGAATCAACTGAAGGAGTAGTATAGAGCGAAAAGCATTTTAGGGGTCATAAATTCCTGCATAGTGTAGACCCCTCTAAAAGTTTTTGTCTCAATAACCATTTTTTATGAGTTAAGTTTTACTACATACGATTAATCGATTATTTAAAAGAAATAATCAAAAGTCCGATTAATCAATTATTATGCGTAGCCCTAACTAGTGGCTGCGGTGGTTATTACAATATTGCACATATTACGGTTATGGTCAGTTAGTTTGTATATGAAATTATATCTGAAATCTAAACTTCTCGGTTTTCAGAATTTATACTGATACAGTTAACGTATGTATTCTAATAAACTCGAAGGCTGCATAAATCAAATATATTTCGCTTGACAATGTAATGCACATTTCTAATATAGGGAAATTACTTTACCTTTAATAATACCATCCTACCGCTATCACCCACTACGACATAACATCCTACACAAAACGTCCTTATTCTATATGCTTTAGGGGTTATTTAAAATGATTATTATTCATCTAGGTGTATACAATTAAATGAATATAAATCTCCGCCATAACACACCAGATTTTTGTAACGATACTTTTAACATTGTTTTTAAAACTCAAAGCTCATCTCTTTGCTCTCGACATTCCTGAAAAACAAAAACTATTTGAAACATTTTTAAAATTTAGACGAGACAAAGTTGTGGTTAGTCCAAGCAAAAAATAATCCAACATGTAATTCAGACATTAAAAACTCCGTCGGAAAATATGTAAACTGAAACGAAAATTATGCTTTCATCATAATAGTAGAGTAGTTTATATATTTGCATTGTTTATATACCCTTATGACGTCTATCGTAAAAGGCATTTTCAATGTCGGTTCATTTGCTTTGCAATCATATTCCAAATGTATATTTCATTAATATTAAACGGGGAACTGTTTGCTTATCTTGTCTCTCTTGCATTTAAGTGTAATTTCTAAGAGTAGGAAGGAAACTGCCCTTAGTTAATAATGCATAGGTGAATAACGCAGCCTGTGTGTATATTAGTTTAATTCTCTTATTTGCTCTTTGCGAAATGAAGGCACTATGTACTTAAGTAACACGAATAAATGAATGTTTTGTTTTCAACTGTGTAGTCTCTACTTCATTTTCAAATGTTTACCTTTTCGCTCTTAATTTAGTTTCTAGATTTTAAACACAAAAAATACTTTGAAAATGAATTCACTCTTTTATTCTTTTGTTTAACAATAGCTTTCTCTATATAGCCATAACCCACGCGAAGAAATAATAAAAAAAAACGTCCGCCAAATGGCGTGAAATTTTCAATAACTCCTGTAAAATATCACAATATAATACTTGTTGAATAAGGGGGGATCCCTTAGAGAAATTTAATAAAGGTGACACGCTGCCGTGCCAACCGACCATTACAGGGGACAGCGGCCATTATGATGATTGTATTCATGTATTGTACATGTAGCGTCCATTCCGAGTGCCGGTTGACATGCAATACTTAATATTGTATTATCCTGACCATTAAACCGTAATTTCCATACAAGCTTGGAAAACAGATCTATACTGCCATAAACAATTACAAATTACTACAAATCGGACCTTGTAAGTGTCCATTTGATTCCTGGCGCCATACGTTCTCTTTGTTATTTGAATAATTTCAATTATAAGCCCCTTCCTTGTCCATTTTGCTGCACTTACATTTGCATTATATTTACATTAACTAGAGGAAGTGATTTTTTATTGTGTCTCATAGCAATAATGCAAATTAAAAGATTTTTAGTGTCGTTTTTCAATTAAACGTTTACCCATTAAATTAGTAAGATCGTTAAACGTTAATGGTGTCGTTAAAGTAAAAATGAGGTTTTGTATTATTTTTCAAGTTTGGTTGAATGTGTGTAACTTCATTTTGAATAAAACATAAAACCTAATGATTTTATTGCACAAAATAATATTTTCATTATTGAAACTTCTTAGAAGCGGTGAAAACTTGTAGATATAGCCTCACAGAAAATAATTATTTATACTTTGAAATATTGGTTTCAATTACATAGTTTTATTATAGTTAATGCAACTTAATAATAATTTTTAACTTGATCGCCTACAACATATTGTATTGGATTAGTTAATTTGAAATTCTCTACTTTATGGAATCATAAATCTGTACTGTATTTTAAATTGAAATATATATTTTTATAACACGTTAGATGCCAAATTATTTATATTGGAAAAATTATGTATTGAAGCAATGATATTATTCTGTACTATTCTATGATGTACCTACTTTGTTTATTAAATTACTAATTTTAAATGATTAAATGTTAATTCTGCATTTTAACAAATTAATAAAATCTACTGCGGGTTAATTTAAAATTATTTTATTAAGAAGATTGTATAAATGCTCAGGGTTATAAG
The DNA here is from genome assembly GCA_929113105.1 of Agrypnus murinus. Classification (NCBI taxonomy): domain Eukaryota; kingdom Metazoa; phylum Arthropoda; class Insecta; order Coleoptera; family Elateridae; genus Agrypnus; species Agrypnus murinus. The sequence goes on from OV816025.1 coordinate 103,573,081, forward strand.
TTAAATACATTTTAGTTAAGTATTAACCTGAATTAATTATAAATGATCTTTATAAAAGAGAATAGCTTTATATATGTTGGATTGTAAATGAGGGTTTTTTCTCCACAATCCATTGTATAAAAAATTTGAATGTTACCGCTTAACTAAGAAATGTCACAAATAATAATTTTCACCTTCAGTTAATTGCCTTTAGATTTAATTATAGCTACTGGCGAACACCTTCGATCTTGTACTATTGATTTCATAATGATCTAGGACAGCAAGGCTAATATAATCCTATATTTATTTTTTTTAATATAAAAATAGCATAATAAAAAACCCCTAGTAATATAACGTATGGGTTGTATTTACCAGTTGATACGCTATTTTTAAGAATAGATTCCTGGGTGACCGGTCAATATGTCCCCGTAAAAAATATCCCCGCAAAGAATAACCCGAGTAAAAAAATCTTCGAATAAAATATCCCGGTCAAAAATATCCCTGACAAAGATATCCCCCAGACGAAGGCCGAGGGAATAGTTTATCAAATCTGTTGTACCAACATCGTTTCATGAGTATACAATTAGTTTAATATTAGTGTCGTATATATTATATTATAATAATGCTTCTGCAGTTTGCTATTAATCAAAAAGGTAAACCTAACCTTATTTCAAATGGATTTATGTATACATTTGATCGTCGTGGTAGTGATGGTAAATTTATATGGAAATGTGTATTGTATTCATCTGGTAAATGACGTGGAAGTTGTCATACATCTAGTAAAAGTAAATCTGGTAAGTTTATTATATTTGAAATTTTATGTACCAGTACCAATACAATATATATTATAACCATAGGTAATGTCGTTGAAGAGTTTGATCACCGACATGCACCTGATATTGCTAAAACAAAAGCCATGAAGAGTATGGAAAAAATACGTGATAAAGCAAAAACTGCAAATGATAAAAGTGGTACTGTTATCGCTAATGGAGTGTCAGAAGCATCAAGATCAACTTTAGGTCAGCTACCAAGTTTATCTAATATCACTCGTAACATACGACGTCTTATTGCCATGCCTTATTTTTTGTTTAAGTTTATATTTAGCATTTATTAAGAAAATATTTATAAATATAATTATTATAAGTAATTCATATTATTAATAATAAAATTTAATTTTCTATATTATTACATACTATCAGTGGCGTGCGGTCCATGGAAGCAAGGGAAGCGATGCTTCCCTTAAGAATTTGTTAAAATTAAAAAACAATGCTAACAAAAATTGTTTTATAAAATTATAGCTATCGTTTATTTAAATATTTAATCATCTTAAAGCTCAATATCAATTCCGTACAGCAAAAAGTATAATTATTTAGAGTACTATTTTAAATTGGGCTTATTAAACTTGCGCGGAAAGGTAATACCGATTCAAATGTGTTACTTACACTGCATATAAGCACTGATTTCGTTGCTTACTGCAATTCTTGCTTTCGGTAGCGGGTGGGTCGCGGGTGCGTTGTGGGCTACAGTTAACATCGTATAATGTCGAGTTATTTTTATTAGCGTGCTCCGTGATCAGATGTTTATTATAATTTCGTTATTTGTTCGCTTTTTCGTGTTTGTTAAATGTTACTTAAGCAATGTAAATCTGCGAATGAGACTGTATTATGGAACATTTTTTTATTTCAATTTCTATAAGTTGAGATTTTTCTTAAAGACAAATAATTCTATTTAGTTTGTTCTGTATGCAACATTTAAACTTGCTTTATCGTCATGAATCATGACTGCAAATTCAGCTGCTTCGGTGGAAGGTTCGAGTACTTCCGATACATCCGAATCGCGACGATTTTGTTGTTCAATTTGTAAAGTATTATTATTATTGTGACGAAGTATAAAATAAAAGAAAAAACTCATAACAAAATTAAATCAATTCATTATTCTAAAAATTTATTATTCCAAAAATATGTTACAACAATTATTACAGAACTCATTTCTAAATTATTTGACCCAGTAATAAAGATAAACAAATTGATTTCAAGTATGACATGAAGCTACTCTGCAATTTGTAAAGTGTGTCATAATACTAGCACAGCATTATTGCTCACAAAAGTAAGTAATGCTGACTCTAGCATTATGACACTGCCCTGATTAATTGGGACAAGTTGGGCCATCCTTTATTGCAAGAAGAAATGATAGTAGGGAGGAAGAGTCAAGATGGGAAGTGACAATCGAAAAGGATAGTCAGTTACATAGTTACATGGTGAAATGAAAGCAGTAAAGTCCTTCTCGATTGTCATACCCGGTGTGAGGCAAATGGCCCTAGAATTTATAATTAGTTGGTAAGTGAAAATTGTGTTAATTATATTTAGGATTAGTCTTAGTTATGTGTTAAGTAAATTTAAGAAATAAAATCAATAGATTAGATGAAGAGTGAGTGCATTTATTTTTATTCGTAACATGGTGGAGGCAAATAAGAACGAAGCAAATCTAGCTTCGTAACATTATTATTAGATAAAGAATTTTCTTCATACAGTTTCGGAGGGAATTACAAATTGTTGAGAAAGGCAGACCAAAACCAGAACTTTTTAATTTAATAACAAAGATTAGTAGTACTTGTTTTTAAATAAAGAATAATAGTCAACAAATTACGTCAAAAAGTACAAAAGACGTTTTCTTTTGCACATTGTGATTAAATCTAAACAATCATAAAAATTTGAAAATGCTTTGTTACAAAAGAACGTTGGCTATAGTTACAAGTTTCGTCACAGCACTTTTTATGATTCAATCATGTCAATCACAGAATTTCTACGATTTAAAGGGGTAAGGGGATTACCAATCATTCTAAAAATATCTTACTAGGTGGGGGTTAATCAGTACGCAAAAGAACGAGATGTGCTAAAAAAATACCAATCCGATTAATCATTATAGAGCAAAAGAATATTACTGAAGTGTAAAAGTTCTTCTTTAAGCTTAACTTAACTTTTAAGCTTAATAATTATAACACTGTTTTTTATTGTACCTAGGTATATCAAAATTTAAATCGTGGTTGTTTCCCTAGCCTAAATTCTCACCGCACGCCACTGATTACTATTTTTATTTACATTAATGTAAAAATGGTGTATAATTCGCGATATTTTTGTTGGGGTTATTTATGTTGGAGATATTTTTGTCGGGGATATTTTTACTTGGGTTATTTTTGCGGGGATATTTTTGCAAAGTTGTTTTTGTTCGAGACATTTTTACGAGGATAAATTGATCTAGAACCAGATTCCTGTAAGAATAGCTGCATCAATAAAAGGCGTGTAGACTTATAAAATCTTTATTTATTACTTTATTTATTATTGTTGCTATGACAATCAGTATGCTTCAATGCCTTGCTGATGGAAGTTATGAATGTAATGATTTATATGTGGTGAACATTTATATAGCAAACAGGGACGAACCGAAAGAGTTTTTTTGGAGGGGAGTAACCTTAAAATTGCCAACTTATTACGATGAAAATACCAACTACTATAGTCTCGCCAACAAATGAAGGATTTAAGATTACCGATATCACGAGGGCAGAATTGTAAAAAGCATCTCAAATCACGCAGTGTCCACCTCATGATCACGTGGTCGACCCGAAAAATGTATCTGATAACAGAAACAACTGATAAAGTGGAATGATTCAGTAGCGTCACAAAATGTCCTTTACGAAGGCCAACATTGATGCTTACTGTTGTATTCGATTATAATCGAATACACGTACAAAATAGGGAAAATGAAATTAATTTATACTATAAGAACAATTATTATTAACGTCCAAGTTTAATTATTTCATTCCACCTATAAAATACTATTTGACTCACAGTTAGGCATATTTTTGTTTTCTATGTAACATGTATGCAAGTAAACGGCAAAAAATATAAATTAAATTAAACATATGAAAGCAGAAATATTGTTATAAACAAAAATTCTTAAGAACTACTATAATAGTTAAGTAATTCCTTTACAACAGTAACAAATTGTTTATACATTAATTGTTTTATTGGTTATTTGAAATTGGTAAATTATTATACATTACGATTCCTAATATATAAAAAGGATTGCCATCATTTAGTATCAGTTTTATGCACTTAAAAATGTAAATTAACACCAGTTATGATTTTGTGTAGTTATGATTATTGATTGATTCCCTATTTTTTACTTTTAACGATTTATAGTTAAAATTTTTGCAATTACTTTTCTTTAAATGTATTCATTACCCTATGCCATTTAAAACGTAATGAGATTTTTAATTATAAATCGTTATTAAGGTTGAATAGATACTTCAACGATGATAAATTTACATAATGTTAAAAAGTACTATCCGAACGTACGCTACTGACTTTTTTAAAACGTCTCTAGTAACACAATACTCTGCTTACATTCTTAGCTTATCGTAATGTTCTCACAGCTGATGTGCACGCGTTCATTTAAATCCTTCATTTGTCAGCGAGACTATAGTAAGAAAATATTTGTATTTGTACCTAGCAAAATTAGTATTTTACACAAATCTTATTATTATTTAAAACTCTCAACGTGTATGTATGGCAATTAGATTAAATTTAAAAAATAAGTTGTTTTGTACACATTTTCTTATCTTCTCATTTTTCTCAAATTGTGAAAGTGCCAACTCGCGCTCAAAATTATCAACTTTGATGGGGGAGCTTCCCCTCCCATCCCCCCCCAATGGGTTCGTGCCTGATAGCAAAATCATTACAGTACATATTGTGGTATTAAAGCTTAACATATAATACTTTTGAAAATAATTTTGTAGTCCAAATAATTAATTCTATGTTAATAAAAGTTTCAGACTTCAATAATAAAATTATTCCCTGGCTATACTCTAATTGAGACTCTAACCTCTTGTCTATATAAGAAAATTTATAAATTTAATTATTGATAAATGCTTATGGAGTTTTGTATAACTCTCAAATGATAAATATAAGATAAGAAAATAATTCAGAGAGAACGAGCTTCAATTTCCCTCCAAACTAAATTCAAATATTCCACCAAATTTATTTATTATAAAAAAGTATCGCCCTATATTTGACACAAATAAAAGTTATTAACTGTTAACACAATAGTGTATATCCTCAGTGTATGACAGGTGAGTATGGTTTTATCTTGTCCTTTTATTAATTTCTTTATTTTATGAAATCTTTTATTTTATCAGTTACCTTATTAAAGAAAAGAAGTCTGAAGCTTACCTACCAGACTTTTGATATTAGATCTACTCAACTACTATCTTTCAAAAGGATTATTTTCTAAGTATTTAATCTTCTTTCTTCTAAAAGTGAACACCTCCACAAATGTTATCACTATTACTCTGCTTTATAAAAACTTCAACTACAATGATATTCTTTAGATGATCTGCTACTATCCTTTACCTTTCCTTACTAAATTCCAGCTCCACTGTTCAATTTTGTCTAGCTACAAAGATCTATTCACTTCAAATATTCTGCAGCAGCACCTCTTACCTCTGGGTTCAGTCCGCTTTAGAGATGATTTAGATTCTCTATCTATAGCTGTAAACCTTCTTTTTAACTAAGAAATAAAAAGACCACATATTCACAGCTGAATGTTTTCTTTAATATGATTCCAAGAATTCGAATATTTTTATACAATACTTAAATAACAATATTTTATTTTACTAAGATTTTTCTTAACGGAATTTTAAACTTGTGACCTTTCTCTTTTTTCAAAAAAGTTTTGTTATTATATAATTGATTATCACATATCTTCCCAGAAGAATGTAGTCTTATCCTTCCATGCCTACTATTGTATAACCTTAAATTTTTATTCTGACATTTTATTGTCATTTTATGTTGTTGCAAAATTCAAAACTTATTCTGATACATTTTAATTTCTATTTTTTATAACTCGCTACAGACTTCCAAGAAAGAACCTTTATAAAGAAACATTTTCAAAAATATGAACAATCAAAATCCATACATTCTAACTGAACATAAACAATACTAACTCTCTTTTTATTATTAGAATTTACTGTATCCTTTTTAATTAAATAAAGAATTATGTTAACTCATGTAACTAAAATATCACTACAATACGAGGGTGGTCCCAGAAGTACCCGACCTGACCAAGAGGTGGCGGTAGTTGTTTGAAAATATCACGGCCTACTAGATTCATATAAGCTTTGCGAAGCTTATATTAATCTAGTAGGCCGTGGAAAATATCACTGTATTGGAAAGTACGCAGTCTATAAAGCATATGTTTCAAGTTTGAAAGCGCCACGTTGTTCAGTATTTGTTTGGCAGCCATCAATAGTGAACGTTGTCAGTGAATTTGTGAAAATGGAGAAAATTGGTCATCGTTATGTGATACAATACTTTTATTTGAAAGGCCTCAGCCCAACCAATATGAAAGCTGAACTGGATTCTACTCTGGGTGAGTCTGCTCCTTCGTTTACAACAGTTAAATTTTGGGTAGCTGAGTTTAAACGAGGCCGTACGAGCTGCCAAGACGAGCATCGCAGTGGTCGACCAAATGAGGTGACGACTCCAGAAATGGTGAAGAAAATCCACAAAGCGGTACTTGATGATCGTCGACTGAAAGTGCGCGAGCTAGCAGACATTACGGGCATTAAGTGCGGTACATCGCATATTATCTGAAAATTTGGATATGAGAAAGCTGTGTGCAAGATGGGTGCCGCGTTTGCTCACACTCGAGCAAAAACAGTGTCGTGAAAATGTTTCAGTTGAGTGTTTAGCGAAGTTTCACAGCAACAAAGCAGATTTTTTGTGCCGTTTCGTAATAATGGATGAAACATGGGTCCATCATTTCACACCCGAGACAAAAGAACAATCGAAACAATGGACTCAAAAGGGAGAACCGGCTCCAAAGAAGGCGAAGACCGTTTCATCTGCAGGCAAGGTTCTGGCGTCGGTTTTTTGGGATGCGCGTGGAATAATTTTTATTGACTATCTCGAAAAAGGAAAAACTATCAACGGCCAGTATTATGCAAACTTATTGCAACGTTTGAGCGAAGAAATCAAGCAAAAACGGCCGCATTTGGCTAAAAAGAAAGTGTTGTTTCATCACGACAACGCGCCAGCTCACAAATCCGTTATTGCAATGGCCAAAATGAATCAATTAAAGTTTGAATTGCTACCTCATGCACCATATTCGCCAGATTTAGCCCCCTCGGATTATTTTCTGTTCCCAAACTTGAAAAAATGGCTCAGTGGTCAAAGATTTTCCAACGATGAAGAAGTGATGTCAGCAGTTAATGGCTATTTTGAGGAGCAAGACAGTTCTTATTATAAAAAGGGTATCGAACTTTTTGAACACCGCTGGGAAAAGTGTATAGGGAAAGGAGATTACGTTGAAAAATAAATAAATCTTTTTCCAAAATTTTTGTGTTTTCTTTGTTGGGTCGGGTACTTCTGGGACCACCCTCGTAGTATATATGTACAATGCTATTAAATTAAAATGCAATATGCTGGTGTAGTTTGTACTGTATTTTTATGCAACAACAATACATAAGCGCTCAAAATGTGCTAGCCGTTCAATTAAGGATAATTTAAGACTAATTACGTTTTTTAAAAATACAAACGCAAATAAAAATACCATTTATTGTAAAATAAAAGATGCAAAAGTGTACTTTTTATAACAAACCACGTCTGTTCGTGGTAAAATGCATACGTACTTGTCACAATCAATCAATCAATTTAAAGCATATTGCACGTTAATTTAATAGCACTGTAGGTAAATAAACTTATTAAGTTCATTCATTCCTTATTTTCTGCATACTAACAGATCCGTTTCTTTAATCCTATGTTGTAGATTGTAAAGGACTAGGCACCACTTAAATGGAAATCTAAGGACCAGTCGATTTTGTTGATTTTTATACCATTGGATAGATAATAAAAAAACGAAAAATTCATATCATTGGCCCAACACGGAGAAATTCATAGGAAAGCCGCAATTCGGGATTTTAGAGCAACATAATTCCCATTTAAAATGCATTGCTGTCAATCAATTCGTCTCAACAATAGAATCTGATACTAACCCTGTCAGTGGCTCTAAAACTTTTTAAAATTTTGAACGAAACAATATAAGGTTTTAGTAAGTTTTGTTTTCTCAAGTTGCACATACTTAAATATTTCAAAATTTGATTGACATTGGTTTGACAATTTATTCTAACCTTTTTATAATAAATATTCAAAAATACATAGCCTTTCTTGAAGTAAATGCTCATGAAAGAAATCGAATAAAGCCTAAATAGAAATCAGTTAGGTATTGACTTATACAAACATGCAGTTTTTGTAATTGGCTATTGTAAAAAGTAGATTTTAAACTACAATTTGTGTATTTTCTTTTTCTTTTTAGTTTTTGTATTAAGCAGAATGTAACTGAATTTAAATCAATTGAAGATATAAAAATATTGCATACGAAAAGGTATTTGCGTATAATAATATTACAACTATTTTAGAAACCAATAATTTAAATAAATCATTTTTCTGCTAATGGCATTATTGTCAAAATGATTGAATTGTATGCTAGTAGTGCTGTTGAAAATCGACAATATCCATTTTTAACTAATTCTATTTAATACAAGTTTTGTAAGATGCAGTATTACGTTTGTGAACGAGAAGGACGTCTAAAAGAATTTCAACGTTTCAGTAATTTAGATATTTATCTAGAATATCAACAACTTGCAACCAAACATCGGTTAAACAATGGATTACAACCCAGAGATATGGACAGAAATGATGACGTTTTATTATTCATGCAAATTGCCACACACTTAAGTATAGTGCAAACCATTGATGTGGATGTAGGTGATGAAGACAATCTCAAATTCAACTGCATAGTTCAAAGACGAAATAAATATTTTATATACAATAGGCAAAAATTACTCGGGAAGCGCTCTTTGAAGTAAGATTGGAAGTTTACTCTTACAAGGAGGACCTTCTTTATTTCCAGAAATGGGTTCTGCATGAAAAGACATGTTCCCCAAAATATCGTCGATCAATTCAGCACATCTTATTGTTTTCACAAGGGCTACCATATGCTGAAACCTGTATTAGTCGTCGCACCTGATGGATATATTTTAGACGTTCACAGACTGTATTTTTCTGATTATAAAAATAACAATGCAGCTTTATTAAGAACACCACATGAGAATAGAAGACGATGTGAAGATACAGAACGGCTATGTAACTAGTTGGTTACATAATGATGATATAATAATCGTTAATACAAAAGTTAAAATGAAATAAATAACATACACAAATACTTAGTTTAAAATCAACTTTTTACAAGACAAAAAAACTGCATGTTTGTATAAGTAAATGCCTATTATTAATCCATAAACTTTATCTTCAGCATGCAAAGCTGTAAATCTTTTACCCTCATTTTTAATTTTAGAAGGATTTTGCTTCTAAATCTGTGGTATGTAGCCACGTTCAATGTTGGCTACCATTTTAATGTATCCCACTTTCATCTAAATGTGTAAAAAATTATTGTTTCAATACTTAATAAATACTGTACCTAAATAGTTTTTAAAATTTTATTTTTATGTTTTAATATGTAGTTGTTCTAAAAAGAACAACTGTTAATACAATCTGGTTACATTTGGGTATTTTATAGAACGATACAACGTAGTTCTTCCCATTTGATAATCTAAATCTTGTTTAGCATAAGGAAATAAATCATTTGAATAAGTAAAGTGTGGTTTCTTTTTAAGAAAATTGCAGTTTTTCCTTGATAACTCTTCATTTAAGAAGCGTACATATCCCATAGAATAAAAGCATGTACAGCTATATTACATGAAATCAGTACTTACTGAAATTATGCTTGCAGGTTTAGTAAAATTAGAAGTTTCTTTTTATTTTTTGATGTAATATTTAAAATTGCCTCTTGTTCCTGCCCCAATAAAATTATTATTCGATATTTTTCATGTGTATTTATTTCAAGAAACCCTATTTATTTTCGAATATTTATTCCAAGAAGGTTAGAATAAATTGTCAAACCAACGTCAATCAAATTTTGAAATTTTTAAGTATGTGCAACTTGAGAAAACAAAGCTTACTAAAACCTTATATTGTTACATTCAAAATTTTAAGAAGTTTTAGAGCCACTGACAGGGTTAGTATCAGATTCTATTGTTGAGACGAATTGATTGACAGCAATGCATTTTAAATGGGAATTACATTACTCTAAAATCCCGAATTGCGGCTTTGCTAGGAATTTCTCCGTGTTGGGCCAATGATATGAATTTTTCGTTTTTTCATTATCATTCCAATGGTATAAAAATCAACAAAATCGACTGGTCCTTAGATTTCCATTTAAGTGGTGCCTAGTCCTTTATCAGCACTACAGCAAGAAATATTTTCCAGACAATACTGATATTTTATAATAAAACCCTGAGGCTATATTATTATCAGTAGGATTATTTTATTTTATATTTTATCATTTTTAAATTATATTTTTTTAAATTCTTCATGAGCATTTACCAAAATGCAACATTTATTTTTATAATCAATTACAGTTTATTTTTACCGCCTTTTATTGGGTACGATGGCTTTCCTCTATTGAACTATTTATCGTCTACACCAATAATTGTATCTATTATTCTGCAAACACTCTGATTATCTGTAACTTTATTATAAATACCTACTATGTTATTTTTTTTATCTTCTGTTACACTGCACTGTTTTCTTCTGTTGATTAACTTTCTTTTTTAGCACTCTCGCTTCTTTTCATTATTATAATTAAACTATTGTATTTTTATTTTTGTTACTGTAAATTGCCTTTTCATTTGTGTTCCAATATTTAATCTCATACTAGTGTTTGTAAAAATAGCATTTTGCAAATTCGACAACATAACGAGATGATAAGATTCTTCTTAAAACAGTTAGTTTTTGTCTATCTTTAGTGATTAATAGATTTCGAAAACACAGTGGCGAGTGCTAATATGAATTTTTTTATAATTCCTACATTCTATTTGATTAACATTACTAGCTCTATTCTTATGCTGGGCGTCGCATAGTTTTTTTATTTCACACTTACACTACAGGGGAACCGCAGCTAAGGTCATATGTCCTCCATCTAACATGCAACATAATTAGAAAAATCCCGTCGCCCCAAGTGGCACTCAAACCCACGACCCTTGTAACAGTGATGAACTCGTCCACCGTCGGCCCTCAGATTACGACGTTTAAAAAATTACACTTTCGATTTTAATCCTAATTTCATTAGTTTTATCTACGATCATACAAAAAGTGGCTACTTTTTATACTGATTTTCGTGTAAAAAGTTAACCTTTATTGAGCTAGTGTTATAAATTTTAGCAACGCTTGAGCAACAACTTGGACGTCGAAAATCAAAACAAGCTGATACCTACACCTACATGACATAAGTCACAAAGGACATGACACTATTTAAGTGTAATTTGGCTCTTTGTAGATTTTTCTGTATGTTGTAGCTGATACCAAACGAAAACTTTTTTATCGTTGCGCAAAACTTCTATGTCTACCGGGTCTGCTCGAAAAGTGAGGCCAAAGTTTCAAAAAACGGACATTATTGAATAATGATGATTATATTAATAATGTCCTTTAAAAAATATCAAATAAAATGAATATTCTAGTAAAGCGTTATTATCGTAGATAAAACGTCGTAAGATACACGTTTAGAAAATCTTTTCAATGCACTCACGTCTTTTAAAACTCGCTGGTACCTCGCTCGTGTTTTAAACCGTTCACGAAATAAATAATGGCTTTTTACACTTGTATTTTAAATAACTATTAACAGACTTTTCAAGTGTGATTTTCTTTTACAAACATTTTATTGATCGACAGAATAGAAGTGATGGGATGATAGAATAGAACGAAATGCTAAAACAATTAATTATTGAAAATAGAAAACATAAGAGACTAAAGTAACTTAACTGAACCTTATTTGTCCACAATCTTTCACTTTTATCATCAAATCTTTCACTATTTATTGTATATTTATGTTTCATGGGAATGCAGCTTTTTATAATAGAGCAGCTTCTTAGATAAAATAAAATAATAAAAAGAAACAGGAATAATAGTAATAGTAAGAAAGTAAGAGTATGTGATATTTGTAGATGTTCTGACACGTTTTTTGAAAAATTAAATTTTCCCTTTTGTGTGTTAAAAGGGTTATTTTCATATAGACCCAGTTTGCATAAATAATTATTCCAGGTTCGAGTGGATTAAATCGATGTTCCTCATTGTTTTTAACCCTTTGTTTGTTTCAGTGCTTTACTTCAAAATATACATTCATATAATCTCTTCATACTCTATGATCATCTTTTTATAAAAAAAAATTATATTTTCACAATTATATTTTCGAGGGTAGTATTTTTAAATCAAGATTTATCTAATAAGTACTGACCTAAACCAAACGTCAATTAATAAAAAAATCTTTCAAAATCAAGATACTAATTATTATTATTCATTTCTAGACCACGAAAGTCTGTCAACCGTTTAGCTATTAATTTAGACGACTAGCTATGAACAATTGTTGATGTTGATTTTACCGTCTAAGTATAGATGTAATAAACCGTGCAAATGTAATTATGTCACGTGGGGTTTTCCTGACTGGAGGACGTAGTCAGAGGTAGAATTAGAAAGTAAAAAGGTCATAAAAACAACTAAATGCTAACAGCACAAAAGGTAATACACATAATGGTTACACAGTATGAGGACGTACAGGTCCTCCTAAAACTAACAATAATAGTCTAAGATCCGTTATTGATGTCGTTGAGCACCGATCGAGTAACCGAATAAGATGTATTTTTTATGAAATAAAATATGTTAACAAAAGTAAGGTAGATGAGTAGATGAGTATCACTTTCAATTCACTTATTTAAACTTGGCAACTGTATAGCCTTGAACAGAAAAAGGTAAGCAACCCTATATTTTCGTCTTCTATAGACTTTGCACTTTCAATTAGTGTTAATTTTTTTTGGTTACGAGATCGGTGAAAGTATTATCTTTACATTCACTATTTATTTCACGATACACAGTTCATGACTTGCTGTTCACTGATCCTTTTTATCCGCAAAGTCGCTTTTATACCACCATACAAATCTTCTAGAAATCGCTCGAACATACCGGTATATTGCTAGAATAACCGCGTCTATTTCACAGGCTTCGTGCGATGAGTAATGCTCTCGATTGCTGCAGAATTTTCCATTTGTTGTTCGAGAAGAAGTTCTTTCCTTTTCTCTCTTGTTACAATATTGAATTTTTAATTAAAAATATCCTTGAACAAATTTATTTAGGCAACTCATCTACGTTACTTTTGTTAACATATTTTATTTCATAAAAAATACATTTTATTCGGTTACTCGATCGATGCTCAACGACATCAATAACGGATCCTGTACTATAAGGGTGATCGAAACCACCCTGTCTAGCACTAGGTCCTACAACTAAGCGCTAGGAAACCCGGTAATCTGGCTTTCTAGAATACTACAGCTAAGCATAGGGAGCCTGGCACAACCCCCTAATAACTAAGCAGAGGGGAGACAGGTAATCGGCACCCCTGGGTGCTAGATTCGAGTCAACCCCACAACAAATAATAACAAAAAGGTAATCACCCGCTTGCTTCTGGATGTGGCTTCTCGAGTCATGGCACTGACTGGATTCTAAGCGAGAGCAAGCGGGTTTATATACTGTTCAAAGCGCAAGAAGTCACCATAGTAGCGGGAATCTAGAGATTGGTGTTCCGGAATCGGTGGATAGTTTGCACGCGAGTTGGCGGCGTGGCTGGCATGCAGCTGTGGTTGCAAGCTCGTGGGTTGCCGTGCGCTGAGCGGAAGCGAGCTAGTTAGAATTTCTTCGAATGAATGCGCAGCTGGCTGTGAGTCGTAGGCGACGTGGCCGCGGCTGGTTGAATAACGTGGGCAGCTGAGCGTAACCTTGCACGATATTTGTACCAAACAGGACGTAAGTTGAGAAATTATAAAAGTATTCAATTTGAAATAATTCCGTTTGTGACAATCACAACTGTAAAGGATATTTATAAAATAGAGTTAATAAAAAAAATAAACCAATAGACAATGATGATAAGTAGTATATGTAAATATTTTAAATATAAGTTATATATCAACGTTGTTTAGAACTAGTCAACTATCTGATCTTTTTTCCTTAGAAAACTAGAATACCATTAAAAATCTACATCCGGATCTTCCAATCCGCTTGCCCTATTAGTAATAATTTAATCAAAATTTAGGTAGTGAACCCTTAATTTTATTTCTCATACTATATGTATGGAAACAAAACACAGAATATATGAATGTTGGAAATCAAGTGTTTTTGGTAATTTGCTGCAGTTCTTATTGCAGATCTATAACCTCTTTAAGATTAATATCTTAATACTTTATTAAACAATCTGCCATATGCATAAAATGTAGCAAATGCTTCTACTATAAATTGATCTCACTCTTACTAATTAAAAAACATATCTTTTTCCTTTTACTAATAGTAGTAACAGCATTTACTTCAGTTTATGCATATGGCCCATTGTTTTGCAACTGACTAATCTTTTATAGTAGCCTGTAGCAGATGGAAAACTGTGTATTTCTTTCACATTTTGGGCTGTCGACTTAGTATGAGTTTGTTAAAGACAACAATTCTATTAGCCAGATTTGCTCCGTCCCAACTACTGAACCCCCATTACGATAGAAATGCGAGCATAGCAAAGAAGATTTTACAAGTAATATTCACGTTAATTATTATAAGTTTACCGTAAAGACGTGGAGGTTGAAGAAGAAAGTCAAACAACAATAATACATTTATTTATATCCTTTACCAAATACCGAATATAATAAGTGAGAAGAATTTATTTCTGTAGCACCAAAAATTCATTTTGTATAATAAGTATAAAACTCTACAAGATGAAAAATGTAGGAAAGTCGGTCACCAATGTGACTGGAAATCGGCGTTCGGTACTAGAATGTCTGTCATGAGCCTGTCTGTCTGTGAGCATTTTTAAAAACTTCAGAAATTTGATCTCTATAGGCTATATGATCAACGGATTCTTATCACCTCAAATAATCCCCATATAGATGCTGTGTCACTCTTGAAATAAACTTAATTTTGACCTACCGCCAGGGATCACAGGTCAAGTCGTAGGTCAACATTGACAATGATTTTAAAGATAACCGAAACTGATTAACTGATTACAATTAAACTAAACCATTGTTTTCGATATGAATACCTTTTAAGCCCTGTTTGATTTCTTTTAGGTTACAATTAAGCAAATCTTCACATAAACCACTCTCTTGGATATATTTAGTGTGGTATGGGCATATACTTTAACATCAGACTCTCCAAAACGAATAACTTTCATTAGTCTGCGGTTGCGCTTATAAGCAACATACTCTGTATTCTCTTTACCATCTTGTTTTTACCTATCAGACCGTAAATAACCTTCGAAATGACAAATGGACTGACCGTTACAAAATCTCTTTCTATTTTTTCCATGACTAAGAAGATGACTCCACCGTCTCACAACGCCTATGACCATCCCTAATTGATGGAATGTCTAAATGGGGTTAGGGGATTGAATGGGATTGGGGTAAAGGGAGTGGTTCGGGTATCTCCGTTGTACTTGCAAGGGGCACTTTAGCAACGTTTTTAATGTTATTGTCATTTATCATCGCCATGTTAAATTAGGAATGAGGGTACGTGTTGGTGACCTGCCCGTATGTAGCGTACGTATATTTAGTGTAGGTGTGTATTGAATGACTTTAAAACTGTGTGTATAAGATTTATTTACGGACTAGATTTAGGCTATTTACGGGCATGTGTTAGGTATGTGTGTTGAAACAGCGTGTACTGAGCTGGTGCCTATTACCTAATTTGTCCGCTTTCAGCCACCCTGCACGTATCTGGTATATTTTATACGTATTGGTCCAAACCATAGAAATGCTGCCCTCAAACCCTAGAAATGCGGCCCAAGATGTCAGATCATCCGCGATTTAGAATTCATAGAAATATAATTTAAAAAATAAATAAATTTTGTCATATTATAATTAAAAATTGCTCAGTTAAAAAATACTAAATTTTATATGCAATGTAATTATTTTGTTATTATATAGATTGTATAAATTTTATTGTCTTAACGGTTGCCCTCAGCTGATGCTGATGCTTATGCTGATTAGCTGATCAATATCAATAAGTCCAAATTAAGATTAAATTTAACTGGTGAACATTTACAAGCGGTGTTCAGAATACATTCAACCGACTTAGAACCAAGATTCAATGAAATTATTAAAAGAAAGAAGTTATTATTTTTTATTGTTGTTATTTTTGTTTAATTAATAAATATTTTGTAATAATAGTATATACGCTATTTTTTGCACGTCCTAAAGGACTTAATCGCAAAAATTCACGGAATTTCCGAAAATCGCGTTAAATGTCATTCGGACAATTGAACTCTGCAAACACATAGTTTCAGGATAATAAATCCTGAATCCATAAAAACATGTACCGCGATTACTTCTTTTTGTTGTTTACTTGTTGTTGTTGTCGTGGAAACACCTTACTCCCTTGAAAGTGCTACTTTACTCCCACTCTTGGGGGACTAAAGTAGAGTCTCATATATAGGACGTGCAAAAAAAATAATTATTGTCATAAAGAACGATGATGTTATAAAATTAGTATATAAGTGATGCACCGAAGCGGCTTTTGGCCGAATCACCGAATACCGAATATTCGGCCATTGAAATTTGCAAAGCGCCGAAGATTCGGCCGAAACACAATAGAAATTTGAGTGTTGATTAGTTTTATTGAATACCAAATTATGTCACAAAAAGAAAACATTGGTGTCCGAAAAATACGTTTCCTACTACGCATTTTCTTATACTAAAATACAAAATATAACTAAACAAAATTAATAAAATTGGCCGAATACCGAAGCAAAACCGAAGCTTCGGTGCATCTCTAGTATTAATCTTTCTGTTGTGTCAAGCTTTTTATCGATTTGAACGTATTTTTCATAAAACGTTATTTTGGCCCGCCAAATATTTTGGAATTTACAATTTGGTCCACCCAGGCAAAACTTTAGGAACCCCTGGTCTAGGGGTTTAGACCCTTGATATTGTAACCGACAGTTTTTCTGTCTATTTTTTTATTTTAAGAACACCTTGTTTAATGATAATAGCTATTTATGTAACAAGTACGCAAAATGTACGTTTAGCGGACGAATCGAAATTAAGGACGAGGCGTCAGCCGAGTCCTTAAGAAGATGAGTCCGCTTAAACATTTTGCGTACGTGCTACATACAAGATTTTTTGGTACTAGTTCACCAAAAGACAACACGAAATTTTTCATATTTCGAATTAGCAGATCACTTTCCATTGTAATTTATAAGTAAGCCAGTAATTGGTAACCATAGCAAGGAACTGATTTGTTGAAACAATTGCATTTGTGAAAAAAAGTTTGTTATTGTATGCACACATTCACACATTACACGAAATGGATAAGATTCCGGAAGAAATTGAAGCTAGAGCCAAGAATATTATCTTGAATTTATTACCAGCCAAATCTAGGGAGCAGTATGAAAAGGAATATCAGTTATTTAAAGAGTGGGAAGTGAAAAACAATGTTGGAACTGTCAGTGAGGAAGTAATTTTGACATATCTACACGAAAAATCGAAAATTTTAAAACCTTCGTCATTATGGAGTAAATATTCAATGCTTAAAGCCACTTTAGGTGTAAAAGAAGGTTAAACTAGAAAACTATTCAAATGTGATCGCTTTTTTGAAACGTAATGCTGTGGGGAACGAATCAAAAAATCTAAAGTGCTGTCAAGGGAAGAGGTAAATAAATTTTTAAAAGAAGCTAGTGATGACATATATCTGATGACAAAAGTGGCTCTTGTGATTGGTATTTGCGGAGCATGTAGACGGGAAGAATTGCATTCTCTACAAGTTTCTGATATTGTCGATATGGGTAATTCTTTAATTGTGACTCTGGCCGATACGAAGACAAACAAAAAACGAGTGTTTTCTGTGACTGCTGACGCCGAAGCTATCAACCCTTTGGAATTATATCATAAATATGCCCGTCTCCGTCCACCTGTGGTAAACCACAATTATTTCTTTGTGAATTACCGGAATAAGAAGTGTACAATTCAGCGTGTTGGAATACACACATTTGGAAAAATGCCTTCAGTTGTGGCGCAGTATCTGAAGCTTCCTAATCCTGAGTTGTATACGGGACATTGTTTTCGGCGTACTTCTGCTACGTTGGTTGCAGATGCAGGAGCAGAGTTGGTAACTTTGAAACGTTTAGGTGGGTGGAGATCAACATCAGTCGCGGAAGGATACATTGAGGACTCAATCGAGCAAAAGAAGAAGGTTGCAAAATTAATTATGGGGAAAGGGGAAATGTATCAGTCAACTTCTTTAGACACAACCGAGAACACAACTCCTGTTACTAGCACATCGACCTCAACTTCTTTAAATATTACTCATGGTGATGCTACACTAACGTTAACTTCTTCCAATAAAATTCATGCTTTTTCAGATTTAACTCATGTTGCTACCGCATCTACTGTTGAAACTATAAAAGGAGCAGCGGAAGAAAGTACTTTTACAGGAAATAGTTTTTATAACTGTAATTTTTCGTTTTATGGTTCAAAATAAAAATTTGTATTTCGTTTTGTAACTGTTGAATTTTATATTTGTATTTATTATCTATATTTTAACAAAAAAATCCGCTAAAGTGTTGCCATAGCAGCTTTAAGTATTAGGCCTTTAAAAGGGTTTTAGCGGCGTTTTATGTTGCTATGACAGTTGAGGTTGCTAAAGAAGCGTTTTGCGTTGTCAAAGTAATCCCGAAAATAATCAGTTTGGGGAGCGTGTACCAAAAAAATATTATTGGGTTATTTTTTTGGAAGACTACTAAAATAAAATTCAATTTTCAATTATTATTTACAACACCATCTAGGTTTAATATTATTGACTGCAAAATTATCGATTTTTCATGCGATAAGTGCAGTTTTATTGTATTTTTCTCTTCTGTTAATTAAATTTAATATTTTATTTATGAATTATCAATTTTTCAATTCACTTTGGTTGTCCGTTTTCGTATAACCAATAATAAATTTCTTGTTGTGAGACATGATGTCTTCCAACCAATTAAAAGACAGCTTGTTGGTCGCGAAACCCACGCTTGCTGTTAAAAGGTTTTGGCTTATTTCGCTCTCTTCTTGTGTGATCCTAACAGAAGCCAACCTGTGAATTAGTGTGCTCTGTTTAACTTTACAAATTTATTTTTAAATTCCCTTTTGATCGGCCAATTATGATATAATTAGTGCATAAAATAGTCAGGCTTTGTCGTCCATCTTGAAAATACAACTCTTTTTAAAATAAATCATCTTTTAATTTAATTAAAAATTTTCTTCTTGTTTTATTGATCAATAAGCTTTTCTTTACAACATCCATCATTATTTATAGAGAAAAGTCGATATAGACTTTAGTTTAACAAAATATTGATCCAGACTTGCAATCAAGTTGGTGTTTTAACAAAATCAACAGATTTTAAAACCTAGTTTGCTGTTTGACCTCCATAGCTAAAACTGCGAGCTTCACCTTTGTTTGTTTATTTGATATTAATGGACAATATGGTTTTGCACTCCTAAGTATTTTAAATCCCCATAAGAGAATCACTGAAAGCTTCCAAAAAGGCTCATAATAATCTGGTGGGTAAGCCAAATTAAGTTTATAGAAATAACCAGGTGGGTTCTTTATATCCTATTTTTTTGTGGAAGTTTGGTCAATATTTCAGAGTGGATTTTAAATTTATTTTTTTTTAGTAAAATTTATTAACTTTAAACCTAATACCGATCATAGTACGAAGTATTTTTTAAATTTAGTTATAATATTATTATAATCCAATTAAGATATTATTTAAATAACAACTAAAGGCCTTCCAGTTTCTTTTACTATCTAATGATTTTATGTGAAATAAATAAATAACTGGTATTATTTGTGTTATTTCTTGTTACTTTGTACTATGTGATATTTTTGTGTAATAACAGAGTGCGGAATTCGGTCCTTGCATAATTGAGGCTGATTCATTTTAGGATCCAGCCCTCCGTATTGTGGATTATTAACGTTACTCTTTTATTAATTTAAATCAGTTATACTGGCGCCCCTATATCCATATCTTTATGAGTTTGATGATACTCCAATCCACCTATGATCTGCCTTAATCTCAAAAGAGGGAGAGAGTTCTCAGTGTATGGTATTTAAGCTAAGCTGAAGTACAGATAAATTGTACAACGTAAAGACTTTTGGTTTTGGTAAAATAATGCCTGCTACAAAGCAACAGACCCATCGAGGGGCTTAGTTTTTTGTTGTTACAATATGTGCTGTAGTTATTTCCAGCAGTTGTAGTTCAATCCAAAATAGGAAAATAGTTATTAATTCTGTATTAAGACACCGACTTTTTATCACGAATGTGGATATAATTTAAATTTTTAATAAGATTACGACATGAATGATAAGAGGGAGATGGAGTAATTTACGAAAAATTACTTTAAAGTAATTCTCCTGGGTAGCAAAAACTCAAGTTTTACTTTCAATACTACTGTAAGGTTCCGTTACTTTAAATGGTTAAACAATGGTTCCAGGCAGGTGGCAGGAACTTTCAGTACTACTTTAAAGTTTTAAAAACTTTAACGTAGCTTCGGGCAAGTTAGTGCTACAATCATAGTACCACTTTGAAGTTGCAACGACTTTAAAGTAATTATATTATAAAGTAATACCGTTCCATATACTTTAACAGTTACTTAGAAGTAATGGAACTACATAGTTCCAATAAATAGTATAAACAACTACACAATTACTAAAATATTCCGATTTGAAGTAATTAAACCTATAAAGTCATAAATTTGGTTGTAGTTACGTAACAACTACTAAATCAAGTTTCGATCTCAGTTACTGCTACTTAGATGCTGCTTGGGGTACGAAAGTAATACTCGTATAATAAAGATCGTGGGTTCTAGTTTCACCCGTGGTGGCAGGATCTGTCTAAATAAAATTGGAGAATTCGGCCGCTTCAACTATGGGTGTGCATGTGTGATTGTGTTGCATGTAGGTGTGTGACATATGACTTTAACTGTTGGTTCCCGTAATTAGGCATAAAATTTAAAAGAAACAAACATTTATTCTAATTCTACATAAATTATTACAACAATAGGTTGGTTATAATTCCTCATTAAAGTATTCAGGTTATCTTTCATGCAAATTCAATATTTTAAAGCTCAGAAAACCATTTTTGGATCTTGCGTTGTCAAGATCTCGAGCATTAATTCTTCCTCTTTACACTTTCCCAGTCAACTTAACTCTATTACGTCTTGCTAACTGCTTTTATTCAATTAGCATCATTTATTTAATTCCGAGTTCTTATTTTTCTATTTTTAAAACGTTAATTTTTATCATTTCATTTAAACCACTTATATAACTAATTAAAATTGAATGATAAAAAGCTTAAGTTCGAATTACATCAAAAAGAAGAGGGAAACATAATCTCACCTTGGTCGAAAACTGGCTTCAAAATTAATTATCACTGTGTAATTGACGTCCTTGATAAAACATAAACCGTAAATTAAAACAAATAATCAAAGTATTAAGTAAAGGGTTTGTATGTTTCTTAAAAAAATTTTTCGATACATTTAACGCAATCATAATTAATTAAACGCCAGGAAAAAATAAGGTTATTACCGTACCATCATTCTCATTTTTCTCTGACAGATATTAAATCAGGGGCGGATTCAAGTGTGAAATTTATCGTAAAATTTGGGTCATATCAATTATTACTTGCACGAATGTCCTTAATGACTTTAATTTGATTTTCGTCATTAGTCACATGTCAATTTGATAACATCCCTGTAAATATTTAGAGTAATTGATATTTTCGATAGTAGAAAATCGTGTAATTACTGTTTATCGATAAATATTTAATAAGGAAAAAGTTTACAGAGCAGAATCTATAATGTGAATGTAAATCGGAAAAAGAGACGACCTTTATTAAATTTTTATTTTGTCTACTTGTGTTTCCTAACAAATGAAAAAATTACGATTTTAAGGGTACGTGCTAGAACTGAAAATGGTCGTATAATTGAACCAATAAAAATAAAGGGAAACATTAAAATCCGCATTTGCGCTTTGGATATACTATATAGTATACAATCCACGCAAATTTCCTAAATCTGTTTCACCAAGAGGGGAGCGTCAAATTGATTTCAAGTGTATCAGAATAGTAGGTAACTGAAACTGGCATTTCCCTCCGTTTACTGTTCTGATGGCACCGCGGGCGTTAATCAATATGGCCTATCTCATATCAACCCCTTTGTTGCTAATGTGCATGACTGCCGAGCTCATTGGATCTTTTATAAAGGGCTAGTTACAACGTGATTAACCGCAACTATAGGTATCCGAATACGTAGCCATCGATAATTAAAATTGCAAAATCCTCAGGCCAACCGGAATTAATTGCGGTTAACTATAGTAGCTATGAGGTCCTCTAATAATAACCTGAATATCCCCTCATTATTATTATATCAATCATTTTAAGTTATTCCTACATAAACAAAAAGCAGTATTTAGATACATGATACATACGTCGCACACTGGTCCAGGATTCAAAAAACGTGATCGAAAATCATAGCAGAATAATTATTTAATTAATTACTTTTAATAATGCTATTTAATGTTTTTGGGATCGCTAAATCCGAATTTGATAGTATTTTTACGTTTTATGTACGAACTAATGCTCTAAATTGTTTATAATTGCAAGCTTATTCACGTTTAACTGTTTTATAATTTAAAGCGCTGTGTATGTAAAAGCCTACCATGCAAATATCTTTTCAAATATGGTTATAAAACCTGAAGAATGTGTAAGAAATGCAACAGTAGTTATATTATGAATATAACTACTAATAACTATATATATAGTTATATATTATGAAGTAGGTATATTTAAGTTAACTGAAAATACTAACAGCACTTTCATACTAGAGTCATTCCACGCCATCCTCACAAAAAATGAACTTTTCAAACGGAATATTCAGATTTTCCTGAAATTCGTGAAGGATCATAGAAGATATAAAATAACTTAGGTATGTACGGGAATAGATCGAAATGTTTCCAGGATAAACCACAAGATGGCGTTATGCACGCGTGCTGATTAGAGTCACTGCATCTAGTCACCTAGACCAGCTGGTCGATCAGAGTAACGCAAACCGCCGCCATATTGGGGCAGAGAACGGTGATTTTTAATAATGGGTAAATTAAAACCACGTTTTACGTGTTTGGCATATTAGATGCTTGATCTTTCAGAATAAGAAAAACCTTTTAAATTAAACGTGGATTTGATTGAATACAATACAGAAACAAAAATGACCAATTTCGTGGTTCGTTTGCCCTAATATGGCGGCGTTTTGCGGTACTCTGATCGACCACGCCTAGGCGACTAGATGTAGTGACTCTAGAGCTCACTTGTTTTGAAGCGCCATTGTTCGTACAACAGTTGTCAAATTTTCAAACGGATTGGATATAAACACACGCCGATACTATCGATTCTAGTAAACAATTTGTACATTTTCTTAATCATGAATAAAAACGTGTTCCGTGCAGTGATAAAACATTTCTTTTTTAAAGGCTTAAATGCTAAACAAATAAAAACGAAGTTGGATGAAGTTCATGGTGAGTCTTCGCCTTCGTATGCAACAGTTGCAAACTGAGTTGCTGAATTTAAACGCGGTAGAACAAGCATAGAGGATGCACCACGTTCTGGCAGACCAAAAGCAGCTACCGATAAAGAAACAATTGAAAAAGTGCATGAAATCGTGATGAAGGATAACCGAATAAAGTTAAGAGATATAGTAGAGAAAGTAAGCATTTCATACGACAGTGGAGAGCCAACTCTAAAGAAGGCAAAGACGATTCCGTCTGCTGGGAAAGTCATGGCTACCGTATTTTGGGATTCCCGAGGAATAATTGTTATTACTTGCAACACGGGAGGATAATAACGGGCGAGTTTAATTATATTCTGTGGCCGAAGCTTTTTTTTTAAACTTTATTTATTGAATATAATAAAACACATTTATATATTTCGTTTGCAGTCGTAGAATATATTTTATTAATTTTTAATTAGTAGAAAACTATAATGATACAAATGTATTAATATTACTTTGTCTGTAATTATTTTAACGAAGTTTTAAGACGAGCTTAAAATAATTAAATTTGAATTAACACACTTAACAGAACAATTTTAAAATTCACATTTAAATGACATTAAGCAAAATAATTAATTAAAACTCGAATGAGCCTTTATGTTTTTACTAGCAGGACAATGTTAAAATCCACACCTAGTTTTATACTCACACAGGATAAACACTTGTTGAATATTTAATAATGACTTGTGAGTTGGATGAAGATTTATAAAGACTGAAGACTTAATATTAAAACAGAGGTATTTATACCTTATCGCCTACACAGTTTTCATGGTCATGAGAGAATAAATGCTACACAAGTTTCTCATAGAGATAACGTCCATTTATCAGAAAGCTGGGAATTTGAAACCCGTGAGTTTTATTATCTTAAGCTATTCTCATGTAACATGATCTTATCTATAGTGCGATTCTACGTACGTTACTGGCGAGTATTATGCGTCGTTATTAGAGAGACGGAACAAAGAAATCAAAGCTAAAAGGCCTCATTTGCCAAAGAAAAAGGTCTTGTACCATCAGTATAACGCCCCATCCCACAAGTCGACAATTGCGATGGCAAAACTGCACGAACTACGATTCCAGTTAATTGAACATGCACCTTATTCGCCAGACTTGGCTCCGCCGGATTTCTTTTTGTTTCCAAATCTCAAGAAATGGATGGCTGGAAAGAAATTTTCATCGAATACTGAAATCATCGAAGTTGTAAATGGATATTTTGAAGGTTTGGATAGTTTTTATTTTTGTGATGGGTTGAAGGGTCTTGAAAAGCGTTGGACTAAATGTGTATAGCTGAAAGGAGACTATGTAGAAAAATAATAACGATTTTGTTAAATCCCCAAAAACTTGTTTTTTCCAGTCTTGTTCTAGAAATTTTTCGATCTATCCTCTTATATATCTCTTAGTGATACATGGTATTCACATAGCAGGGCTACAAATGTGATACAAAAAGGTAAGATTTACGCTTACAAGGTGAACAAAAACAATTCACAACTCTGCTTCTAATTATTTTAGAACTTTCATCTTGGGCTGGTTTTAAAGCTAAAGGAGCATAGTTTGAAAAAAAATATAAATAAAATATTGGGTTTTTCATTTCAAGGTTACATGATGTGACCTTTGACCTTGAATATCTAAGAAAGTGTACCTTCAATTTGTTAGGAATACAATATGTTATACAGTTAGATGCAGTCTCTCTTTGGTGTAAGTTTCATTTTGGGAAGTCTTTGGGAACAAGATTTAAAAAATTCTAAATATGGTAGTGTGACGGCTTTTTCTCACCCAGTTCTTCGGACATAATTAGTTGTTTTATTCGTTGCTCCTCTGACATGGATAAACGTCGTATGAGCTCAGTTTTAAGATAGGTATGTGTATTGTTTATCACTAGGAGGACTTGTAATAATATCTCATGTAATAATATTTCAGTGGCGTACCGACTATCTAACTGAGATACGATATGGCTATATTTTGTTTTTTCATTAACAATATTAGCAATGCTAAACTGAGCTTCAGCTTGTGCAAACCATAAAGATGGTTTATCTGGCCGAAATGGGGGCAATTTTATGCTTACCCTGCATACAGCTTGAGTTGAACCGAATTCATCGTTCGAAGAATTATATGCTAGCATTTGTTGTTGCCGAATTTCTTCAATCTGAACCATTAAAGTCTGATTTCGCTGTTGAAGTTCAGCTAACTGTTCTATAACGTTCTTGTTCTCTACCATAATACTTGTCGAGGGTCACCAATTGTGGGTTGGATTGGTAAATAATTATTAAACACCACTAATAAAATATGAAAGAGTTTTATTGACAAGAGATTACACGAATTATATTGACAGCAAAATTATTATCTTATTCATTTATTTTGCTTAGCTTGATTATGTATTATCTAATTTCATTGTGTGCTTGCATACGCAATAGCATAATCCATAACCTTACAAAAATAAGTGTATTATCTCTACAAAACAGTAGAAAAGTGTGTTTCTATCAAAAAGGAACAGGAAATGTGAAAAACTTGATAAGATAGATAACATACCAACCAATAATTCCAAAATGGCC
This sequence comes from Agrypnus murinus, assembly GCA_929113105.1. NCBI lineage: Eukaryota > Metazoa > Arthropoda > Insecta > Coleoptera > Elateridae > Agrypnus > Agrypnus murinus. The sequence continues at coordinate 103,599,376 of OV816025.1, forward strand.
ACTATAAATGTCCTTCAAAAAGGGAACCAGGTCACATAGTCAACCCATTATACCTGACAACCAAATTGAAATTTTAAACTGTAACAAACCTCTAAAATACGCAATTTAATAAACCCAATATAAAAATTGATTACAGTAATTTAATAAACACTGAAAAGAGGCCAGTTGCACATTTTAAAAATCGTTAAATTTTCATTCTTAACAATTATCTTGAAAAGTGATTGACAAACTTTTGTCCTTTAGATCTACTGAATTCTGATTGGACAGCCATATGATCAAAGAAATTACCATTTATTGTTTGTGTTGTTTGTTTTGAGCGAGCGGCAAAATACTTGACACTCTTCTTCCAAACCAACTAGATACTAAGATGTTATTACTTAATGTAACAAATTGTAATGTAATGCATCTTAATTTGAGTAGTGGGGATCATTTAGTCCGCTTTCACGGCTTGAAGTGATATATGAAATGCAGGATTTATACGATTATAGCATTATTCAATATGTGACCGTAAGTTAGCTTCATTTTCTCGTTACACATATCCGGCAAACATCAACTCGAAAATGTCGATGCATTTGCATCGATAAGCATGTGCGAAACACGTCGAATATTAAATTTTGTAACTTAGTAGTGTTCGTTATTTGTACATTCGTTAAATGTAAAATGCATAATTCTAGAAGACACAGATAATTAAATTATATGGAGTGATCAATATATTAGGGCCTTATTTGTAAAATTATACAAACTTACAATTAACATAAAATATATCAACCTAATAATTTTATTTTTATTGATTGATGTATTTTTGTATTTGTACGATAAATGGATTAATACAAGGTAGAAATATAAATTGCATATTTCTAAACCCCTTCTCGGGGTATTTATATTTATAATTCATTATATTAATTCTATTTATTTTCTAAAGTATCTTATTTTATTTACACTTTTAACGACTTTGTCAAAATGTCTATTAACATTGTATTACTTGGACAATATTGAAAATTCATAATTTCTGACTTCTTTAAATCTCTTATTATCTTATATCTCTTATTATCTTCAGCATCATTAACATTTTGTCTATTTTTGTCTATTACTTCTTTCTTTCTTTTATGCATGTAATTTCTTTACATCTTTCACATATCGACACATATTCAGCTTTTGTGGAACTTTCTTTCTGACTACACCATAAAATACGACTCAAGTAACCAAGTAACAAAATGGAATATCCATTGGTTGACTTCCAGTCAATTTGATCTCCTGTCCAGTCTGAACGCGAATATCCCAATAACTTTCTTATCTGCCTTGTGTCACCCAATTTTAATTTCAAATCAAAGGTTTTTTTTAAATATTTAAAAACTCTCTACCCAATCTTTGTTTGTAGAATTACTTACTTTTCTTCTTAATATTGATACTGAAGTTGCGATAACCGGCCGGCCTGATTGAAGTTGCTAAATACAGGGTGTTTTGTAAAAGATGCCTTTCCCGTTAAAGGACAATAGAGAAACATGTGTAGAGTAACATCTTACTAACAATTTCCTGAAATGCCCCTTTGAAATGACAACCCCCCCTATAAAAATAATAGGCACGCCACTGCAACATAGTAGATAAAATGTATGAAAAGAAAATTGTGTCTACTAGTACATACTTTTAAAGGTCGTGGACAAAAGAACCATAAACTAACCCAAGCAGGTAGCGGGATAAATATAAATTCTCCGATAAGTAATCGACACCAAATACCAGTACGTGCTTTTAAAACGTTTTTAACTAAATAATAACACTCATTTTGAACATCTGTAATAACTGTTACTGACTCAGATCTTTGAGATTTCTAACTGCAGTATGCAGTTTGTCGTCAACTTTCTTTGTGTTAGGTGGTGGTGAACTTGAGTTTCGATTAATACACGTTTTAAATTAATAACTTGCATTAGGTAGCGTTAAGTTTTTGTTTTAGTGATAAGTAGTTTATTTAAGTGTATTTAGTTACTGTTTAAATTATGGCAGAACCCTATACACCTGCTGAATGGACGGAACTTATTATTTTATACGGCGAATGTCATCGCAATGGTGCTGCCACCGCCAGAGAGTATGCCCTTCGGTTTCCTAACTGCCGTCATCCAAATGCACGTACGATCGTACAAGCTATACAGAGAATGTTCGATACAAGATCGGTTATGCCAAGAGCTGGTGGGAGAGGACGCAATCCACACCACGGAGATGTCGCGGAGGAAGAAAACATTCTAGAGTTAGTTGAAGAGGTACCTACACTTTCTGGACAATGAAGTGTTCGACGGACTTCCACTACCTGAATTGCCCAGGCTTTTACGGGAGTTTTTGAATAACGAATACCCTAACCGGTGGATAGGACGTGGAGGACCCATCGCCTGGCCTGCGAGATCATCGAACTTGACTCCCCGCGATTTTTGTATTTGAGGATATTTTAAAACATTAGTGTACAGGACAGAAGTGGATACCAAGGAAGAGCTACGCGCATGCATTGAAATTGCCGCAGAACAAATTCGTGCAAATGCCGACATGTTCGTTAACATACACGAATCTATCATACGTCGTGCGCGAGTGTGTGTGCAGACTAACGGCGACCTATTTGAACACATGTTATAAAGATTGTTTTGCATCTAAACGGTAAGTTTTACCCTTTTTGTTAAAATCACAGTTGTAAAATAAAAAGCAGGCAATGGAATTTACATCACAATTAGGTCAATGAACGTATGTTAGATTTTATTTACTAACCTTAATAAATGCTCAAGTTATCAAAGTAGTGAGTCACCCGGCAACTGCTGCTGAAATTCAATTCTGTTGTTTCTGTAAATTGATACGTACGTAGCGGAGGTCAGTTTTTAATTTAGTAGTGCACATGTGAGATCATTGTTTGCTTTATCAGTAATTCCTAGTTAAAATCTTACAAACAATCCATAGTCTACTCGTGTCTTGCAAAAAATACGGAAAAATCCGAAATTTTTTTAATTTTTAATTTTTATTTTATGAGTTTTGGGGTCTCTATATGGTCACCTTTCACCCTCTTAAAGCATTGCATGTTTTTCCGGAACACCCTGTATAAGAGATTCAATTGCCACTCTATAAATGTCAAGATGTTTGAATTTTTTCTGTTCTTTCTTACTTATCTTCTTATCTTACATCACCGTGCAACACGAGACGTATTTAGGAATTTTCTTGGGGGGGGGGTACTCTATAAAAATCCCGAATTAAAACATTAGATTTTAACATAAATGACCTGGACCTCTAGAAAGGTTTCGGGGGCTCCAGCCCGTTACCCCCCCCCTCCCCAATACGCCACTGATATGACTGATAAGTATTTTATGTCAATTTACCACAACTTTGTCATTCACAAAAATATAAACTATGGAAACAGCATTAAAAATCTACAACATCTCTGCTACATTCTAGATCTAGATCAGACTATTGTTGGCAATTGTTAGACATTGATTACGGAGATCTCCAGCGGCTATAAGAGACAAAGTAAAAAAAATCAAATCTCTGTAAGTTTTTGTCAATATTGTTAATTTATTTTGTATAAAATTCGATTAAAATGCTCCCCATTAACATAATTTTTTTTAATCAAGGGTGCTAGACAAAATCTAATTCCAGATTTAAGTGCTCCATATTAGAGTATATAACGCACACCATAATTCTTTAAAAAAAAATTAATGATCTCAAATTTGTTGTTCAGTGTAAGCAGTGTCCATCGGGTAGTTTGCTTCTTTTGAATTGAATTTTTTAAAAGTTTTCTAAAATAATCTGCTTGATTAATCTTTACATCAGCTTACTTCGATACCTAATTAATATTTTTAACATGATAACTTCATCAAAAAATTCAAGGCCTTCAAACTCTTGCAACAGTTAAAAACTCTCAACAAATAAAAGTATAAAAAACGCTTAAATAGTTACGCTATAAAGCCTCCGACTGAGACTACTTTTACTTAACCGAATTATTCTCAGATGTCGTGGGTGTTAATCACAGTTTTACGAATTCCAGACTGGTACAGGAATAAAATGAACAACATAAAGGAGCCACCCAAATAGTTTATTATTAAAAAGTAGCAACGGGAATCTAAAATTTCCCAAAAGAATTCCGTATGGTTTGTTTTATTTCTTTTTATATGAAAGAATTGACTACAAAAAATTAATTACGCCAATCTATAACAGTTGGTCATTTAATTTTAACTTTTGTTCATTAAATCAAGTTCGTGAATGTCAATTAGTTGTAAATGAAGTGCACGATCTAGCGTATGACAAAGATGCACATTTTATTTATGTTTAAAACACAAACAAATTCGAGAAGAATTACACAGTAAAGTTAGGGAACTTCTTCTAAAATACAGTTTTATTATTAGGTACTAAATAAAGAAAATAAATCAAACGTTAATGTTATTGTTGAAATTTGAAAATAATCATTTAATAAAGTGACAGTGCGTTCACTTTTCATGTTAATGCATATAGGTACCACTATTACACTTGATGGCTTTATTTCAACTACACTAAAACAAGACAGCTATCGTTGAACTTTGAGCTTTTGGCACTAAATAAATCTTTACACTTCACATTCAGTTCCGCTTTCTAAGTTGTTGTTCGTTGTTTTTGATGTTTTTATTGTTTATTTTGTAACAATTGCACGACAAGTTGTCAAAATAAAATTTTGTGTAAAGGGTGTAATACAAAAATAGTCAAACGTCGATCTTCCATTATTATTTGTTCAATTATTTTAATGTTTTCTGGGAAAATTGCAGAAACTGGATTTTGACCACATTTCAGCTGCACGTCAGCTCATCGATTTGTAAAGAGCTGGTGAATTCCACAAGCTTTCTTCACGGGCTGGCAAAGCTATATGACAGCTCTTTATTAATCTACTGTAAAATTCATATTTTACCCAAAAATAGCCTAATACAGAGTAAAAATATTAATTTTTTATTTTAAAATAATTTATATGCAATCTTTATTATACCTGCAACTTACTTTACAAATCATAGAAAACTTCCGTATGTTTAGTAGCTTCTCTTGGTTGAAACTGGTAGGTTATTAACTTTAATGGACGCACAGTTCCAATGATGATAATAATTATATCCATTTTTTCCAGAAAATTAATAAATCAGGACAACACTTCATTTCAACGAATAGAACCTTCATCACACAAACGCACAATAGAGGTCTATACTCATTTGTAGAATCTAAATCATGGCTCAAGAATAAGTCAGTAACTTAAAAATATTAAATATATTTTATAATGGATTTTCTTCAATATAATTTTTAGCTTTCGCTGTAATTTAAAATATACTATTAACACTCGCAAATCAAAATTTATAATTTTTTTATGTATTCTGTTCAATCTTTTTAAATTATCCCTTTTTAACATTTATTTTATTTGCTTAATATTTCTATAATCGGCCATTTTTATTATCTGCATATTCATTTTCAACGATTTCTACACGTTTCTCCAAAAACGCCTCTGCATTAATCTATTGCCCTGTGAATTTATTAGTACATAAAGTAATCGCAAAGTGAGAAAAGTCTGTTGACATCACTTGCGTACTAGAAGAAACTACGTTCGGATTAGTTGATTCTTTTAATAGGGGGATGTTTTACTTGTCAAGTTATTCTAGAGCATTCGTCTTACATTAACCTTCGTCTTTCGTATAATAGTAATTAAAAACAATATTTTTTACGCCACTACTGCGGTGTTAGCAGGGACATAACTCACATCTTTTATAACGTCAACAGGCTTTTCACATTTTGCTACTACTCTACTACATAACCTGGTAAGGGTATATTCACCTCAAAACGGAAGAGGGTAGCTTTCTGAATTTAACTTCTGTCATGGGGGAGGGGTAGTCCATGAGGGGGGGGGGGTACTATGAAATAACACAATAACAAAAGAATAAAATATTTATTTAAAAAAATTGATATTTATCTAAAGAAGAATTCATTTTAGGTCAAAAACATATTAAATTTTATGAAGAAAATCAAAAACTATTCAGAAAAATACTTAAAAAGTTTATTGGTTTATTGCATTGATTAATAAGTAATAAGAGAAACTTGCAGTTGTAGTCCGAATTGGGTACGTGGTTAAAGTATCAGGATAGTAATCAGATATCGGGGGTTCAAATCCTACCCACGTAAACTTTTTCTTTAATTGTCGTGCTTACCAATTATTATTTTTTAAACTTTATTTTACTTACATATATATTATATTATAGTATTATTAATAATAACTAAATTCAAGTTAAAAAATGTCCAATTCTACTTCTACTTACTTTAGTAAGGGCACTACATATTTAGGAGAAAAATGATAAAATTGTATTGGATTTTCTATACATATTATTGTTTACAAAAACAAACGGTATACAAACTAGGTATGAATAATAAATAATATTTGTATAGAATTTATTAGTAATTATATTAAATTATATATTACTTGGCATATTTTAAAATCCTAGATATACAAAAGTGAAACAATTGAAATTAATTTCAAGTTTTTATATGTGATATTAATCACGACACGCAGGTTAGAATGAAATGGAAAGATGTACCAAACTCTTCGATAATCAATAGTGCATCTATGCTATGCTATTTTGTAATTCGTGTCTCTCAAAATGTTGTTTAATTTTAAATTTTTCAAAAATTTGTTATTAATATTTTTTTTTATTTTTTTATTTTTCCGTGTTGGAAGGGGACAACTGTCCCCCTTGCTCGTCTACCCTGGATACGCTTGACACCTCACTCGGCTGAATGTCATATTAAGTCAATTTAGGTTATATCAATAACATAATTTTAACATACTTTTTCTTCTTTTTCAGTAAGATAAAGATAAAGATTCAGTAATAAAGATGGACGAATTATAACTGTGATGAAAACTGGTAAAAATGGAAGCAAACTGCATGAATAAAATAAATTGAATTAACATTTGGGTCAATTGAACATATTATCTCAAATTTTAGGAACATAACAAATTAGTCTTTTTTTCTAAACTCCTAGCTATTGTTTTGTGTGGCTTTCTTTTTACTATTAAAAACATTACAATAATACTTACCGCATACATATACAATTATACATACATTAATAACAACTTAACCCTTAAGTACTATCGTGGGGTGTTTCGGCACCCCAGGCACAACTTTTTGCTTAATATCTTCTAAATTATTATACTTGCGCTCTTCAGCTTCTAGGTATTCTTTTACAAGAACAAAGCCTTTAACATGTTACAAATAATGATCTGCTGCTTTTTGCAGTTTTTGAAAAACAATAGGTTTAGGGCGCTGAAACATCCAAAAATGTCAACAGAAAATTTTTATATGTGATGATAATGCCATTTTTCTTTCTGAGGTAATTAAGTAACACATTCGGGCACTATCCCACAAAAAATTCATCCTCGAAAAGCTTATTTTTAGTTTAAAATATATTTAAAAATTGGAGTGATGATACCCCATGATATTTTCTATTTTTTATTTTTCTGTAAAATAAATAAAGGGTTTCATAACGATTTGCTTGTGATTACTAGTAGCACTAAATCATTTATTTATATCAGTGCACTGTGCTATTTCCTAAACGAAAGGTTTTTAATTATCACTAAAGTCTGAATATTGTTTCCAGCCTTATTTTGTGGAACTCCATAATCATGAAATAAATAAAGATTATTAAAAGTTTCACAGTTTTATTAAAATACAACCTGACAATATTGTTTCGACAGCTATGCTGTCATTATCAAAGGTAATATAATTATAAACAAACACGTCGCTAAGGTAGATACAAAAATAGGTAACCAGATAAAATAATAATAATAATCATAATTAAATATCTAATACTTCCCGTAACGGAGAATTACTGAGCTCAAGTTGTTCATTCATTAAAGGTACCCTGAGTTTGTGTTTGTATATCTCAAAGGCTTCTAAAATGTCTAATTTGCGTTTGTTATTACAAAAATGTAGGAATTTAATATTATTTTCAGGAGTCATTGTGTGATTTTGTTCTAAAAGGTGTTTGGCGTAATTCGATTTTTCAGGATGTTTATTTTTGTAATGACGTACGTGTTCTTTATATCTTATGTCAAAATTTCGAAGTGTTTGTCCAATATATACCGAATTACAAAAAGAACAATTTAAACGGTAAATGCCCGATTTCATGATATCATGTGTTCTGTCTTTAGCATTAAATAAAAATGAAAAAGTGTTAGTGTTGGTTTTAAATGTTATTTTATAATTGTTGGTTTTTCTTAGTATATGTGCAATTTTTTCTGATATTTTGCCAAAATATGGTATAGGCATGTAATTTGTGTCTTCTGTTTGATTGTCAATGGGATATATTCTTTTGATAGCTAACCTATAATCTTTTTGTTTAATTAAAGTGTCAATCATGTTCGGATTGTAATGATTTGCATGTGCTAGTTGTTTAATGGTTGATATCTCTTTGCTAAAATCTGATTTTGTTAGTGGAATAGTTAAAGCTCTGTGTACTAATGATCTGTAGGCTGCTATTTTATGTGTATTATGGTGACAAGATTCATTTGGTATTGTTATGTCTGTTTGTGTTGGTTTTCTGTATATGGAAAATTCAAATAGATTGTCTGCATTAATCTTGATATTTAAGTCTAGAAAGTTTATAGCCCTGTTTTGTTCTCGGAACCTGTTTTGTTCCAGGCAGTGTCTTTTATTTAAAAAATGAATTAATCAGTTTCAAAATTATATCTTACCAGCTTGGTTCACATCATTTGCTACAGCATTATATACTATCTACTATATAACCTACATATTCGCGAAGTATATACTTACATATATATCAAAATAATATAAAATTATTAAAATCGCTCACATAGTTACAATCAAACAAACCTGGCATGAAAAGCTTTTATATGCTATTAACTTTAAATACCGGATTTATATGCATTTGCGTGTCAGTTTGATTTGTTTTATCCGCATAGTATCATGTAACTTTAAAACATTATTAATCTGTTTGCAGTATCGCATATGTAATTGTTTCCTTAAATGCAAAATTATTGTAAATAAATAGCGAGTAACAATCTGTATCTGTCATTTTTGTTTATATTTTCTTATCGAAATATTCAAGTACTCATTTTTATACTGAACACTGTTATACAGCCATTAGCATTTAGTTTATGTCTGTGTGATGTTAGCGGTGACTAGAAGTCTGCAATCTACGTAACTTTTAATTTAATAATAATTTCTCTAGAACTACCTTAATCTTTATAAAACATGAACTACAGCTACTCGTATTAAGCACCAATTTCCTTAATTTAAGATCAACTTTTAACTCTAAATTGTTCATAAGTAATCATCTTAATCTCACAGCAGAGTAGCTTTTGGTGTACTACGATTTATTTTTGCTGAGTGAAATGTCATAGCTTCAGGCTCTCTATACAACTGTTGATGGTGGACGTTTACAAAAGCCATGGATTTAGCAAGCATAGATCAAATTTAAGACAAACTTTAGCGATCAATATCTCGAGTTAAAAACCTCTAGTTTGTATTGGTTATCCACTTTTTCAAACTCATAACTCAAAAGTTTCACTACCCAAAGCTCTACCTTATATTTTTGAAGATATAACAATTCAAACCTGCATAAAACATATCACAGAAATTTTTGGCCATTTTTCAGATTCAAATATCAGAAAATATTGTAGTGGTCAGACCTACAGTCAACCAAAATTATCAAAGTAGCTGTAGGAAGTTATTTAATCACAAAACAATTTGATAATAATCAATTTACCTAGTTCTGTTATTACATATAGATTCAGGCAAAATATATATTTTGATTTTAAAAATAACAACTATTTGGTTCAATATAAAATGTTAGCGATGTTTATTACAGTTTCTTTAAAGTTGGTACTTTGATTTGTGTTGTTAGGAATGTTTATTTCATTTTTTTATAAAGTTAGTAGTTTGATTTTCTGGTAGTTAGGGAACGATGCGTTTTTGTTTTTGTTTTGATAAAAAAGGATGATAAAATGTAAACCAGAAGCATCGACATATGTCGATGACCAGAAATAGGTAGCCATTTTGATCTTTTGCTCTTAAAGTAATTTTATTCATGTAATTCGATTTTTTATTTGTTTTATTTAAATATTGCTTCTAGTTGTGTGATGTGATTTTTGTATTATTTAATTAATTTGAAACCCAAATCGCTCGTTTGAATCTACAGATAAGTCAAAATCTAACTATACAGGTTATTCGTGCATTTAAATAGGACTACTGTTATTATGTGCCTTATGTGTTTTATTGTCAGTACTTATTGTTTTTTAGATTCATTTTTATAACCTAACAAAATGTTTTACTTTGTGACTAAAAATGAATGGATAATCTTTTGGTCCGGAACAAGAGGTTATTTTACCCTAGGGTTAGACTGATTTATTATTTAAGTGTATTAATCTCCACGGTGGTAATAAAACCCATGAGAGACCGTGTGAGAAATTACTAAATTTTATTTATTTATTTGTATGTGAGATGGCTCCACGGTGGCTTAACTCAATTTGATAGACCGTGTTGTAGAACCGTGAAACCATTATTTGTGTACACTTGCTTGTTTATGTTATTTATATGTGCTATGTTATTCTTTTTCAGTGCTTATAACACACTCTCGCTTGTTTAGGTATCTAGATATGGGCTTTCTCTGTTATTGACAGTAAAACTATGTCTTGCAAAAGACGTGTTCTGATTATCTCCATATATAGTTAGGCAAAAAAAGAGCGTTATCTCGGAACCGGTTGCAACTACTCGGATTTTCATGATTTTTTTTTTAAATAATCTTGTTAATATAAAACACTAAAACCTTTACAAGTTAGAAATTGACGATCAGATCGGGAAATGCGGTGAAACTCGAAAAACCTAAAGGTCTTCCAAGTGGACCTGTAGTGGTTGCTCGGCCATCTCAGAACAGGAAAATATAATAAGGGTGTTTTTTACATGTATTTTTTCCGTCAATTCTCCTCTCAATACGTGTATGACAGCTAACATGAGCACAACTCTATACTCATGCTAATATCAAAGATAAGATTTTTACTAAAGTTTGCCATTATATATTGCTTCATTTTCAGTGAAGTTTCAGATTTTAAATATAAAGTATTCCTAATTGTGCATCTTCTTAGAGAAAATGAATCCTGAAATCTCACCTTTTCCTGGAAATATGGCACTCTAAAAAGCGGGAGTTTTGCAGAAAAGGTGTTAAACTTCGGGTGAAATTGCACCCATAAAGAAGCATCTTACAAAATTAATGTTTAGAACAACAAATGTAGTCCAAAGTGTGAGCAATACAACGGTTTTCACCATACGTCTTTACGACCAACCGTTCTTGAGATATCCAGATTTTCGTTTACATAGAAAACTGCAAGAAACGTCGTGCACCACGAAACAAATATAGCTGCAATATTTAAACCAAAAGGAACAAAAATAAATTAATAGTAGTTTCGAAGTACCAATACATAGGTGTGATAACACACAAAAAATTATCCTGTTCTGAGATGGTCGAGCACCCACTACAGGTCCACTTAGAAGACCTTTAGGTTTTTCGAGTTTCACCGCATTTCCCGATCTGAGCGTCAATTTCTAATTTGTAAAGGTTTTAGTGTTTTATATTAACAAGATTTTAAAAAAAGAATCATGAAAATCCGAGTAGTTTCAACCCGTTCCGAGATAAAAAACGTAAGGTACCTCTACACTAATGTAGGGTTTGGTCACAACGTATATGTTGCGGTCTAGGACATTAGGGCGCGGCCACTAGGGCGCTGCCATTAAGGCGCGGCCGTTAGGGCGCGAGGACTCTAGGGCGCAAGGCCATTAGGGCGCGAGGACTGTAGGGCGCGAAACAGTAGGAAATTTAACAATCAATCAAGTAACTATTGAAGCCATTCATTAGTAAAGTATAAAAATTTAATACAAGAATATTATTGGCATGCACAATACATAGTCCATAAATAAAAACTATTTATTTTAAAAACAACACTATTTAGTGTAGTGCCTTTAGAATCAATTATTTCTGAATAATTACCGACGGCATGAATTGAAATGAAACTTTTTGGATTATTTTGTAACGTATGTTAGAATCAAAGTTTATATATTAAAAAGGTGTGCATTTTAAAAATTTTAGAAAAATTGTTTTTTGATAATTTTATGTAAAAAATCAATATCTGGAGAAGTTATCAAAATCAATCGCTGAAGACGCTTATCTTTGTGTTTTTGGGGGCGATGAAAACGAATTTGATAATATTTTTTCAAAATCCAAATGGCGCACACAAAATGGAAGACTTATTACTGAAAACCCTTATTTATTTACAATTTGATCGTAAATTTCTTTCTATTATCGACATATATAGCCTATTAATGTTCATTTTCACTAAAATATTACAATACCATCTTAAAGCACACATGTTAGATTTAATAATAATAATAATAATAATAATAATAATAATGTTTATTCCAAAACAGGAGAATTGACGGAAAAAATACATGTAAAAAACACCCTTATTATATTTTCCTGTTCTGAGATGGCCGAGCAACCACTACAGGTCCACTTGGAAGACCTTTAGGTTTTTCGAGTTTCACCGCATTTCCCGATCTGATCGTCAATTTCTAACTTGTAAAGGTTTTAGTGTTTTATATTAACAAGATTATTTAAAAAAAAAATCATGAAAATCCGAGTAGTTGCAACCGGTTCCGAGATAACGCTCTTTTTTTGCCTAACTATATATGGAGATAATCAGAACACGTCTTTTGCAAGACATAGTTTTACTGTCAATAACAGAGAAAGCCCATATCTAGATACCTAAACAAGCGAGAGTGTGTTATAAGCACTGAAAAAGAATAACATAGCACATATAAATAACATAAACAAGCAAGTGTACACAAATAATGGTTTCACGGTTCTACAACACGGTCTATCAAATTGAGTTAAGCCACCGTGGAGCCATCTCACATACAAATAAATAAATAAAATTTAGTAATTTCTCACACGGTCTCTCATGGGTTTTATTACCACCGTGGAGATTAATACACTTAAATAATAAATCAGTCTAACCCTAGGGTAAAATAACCTCTTGTTCCGGACCAAAAGATTATCCATTCATTTTTAGTCACAAAGTAAAACATTTTGTTAGGTTATAAAAATGAATCTAAAAAACAATAAGTACTGACAATAAAACACATAAGGCACATAATAACAGTAGTCCTATTTAAATGCACGAATAACCTGTATAGTTAGATTTTGACTTATCTGTAGATTCAAACGAGCGATTTGGGTTTCAAATTAATTAAATAATACAAAAATCACATCACACAACTAGAAGCAATATTTAAATAAAACAAATAAAAAATCGAATTACATGAATAAAATTACTTTAAGAGCAAAAGATCAAAATGGCTACCTATTTCTGGTCATCGACATATGTCGATGCTTCTGGTTTACATTTTATCATCCTTTTTTATCAAAACAAAAACAAAAACGCATCGTTCCCTAACTACCAGAAAATCAAACTACTAACTTTATAAAAAAATGAAATAAACATTCCTAACAACACAAATCAAAGTACCAACTTTAAAGAAACTGTAATAAACATCGCTAACATTTTATATTGAACCAAATAGTTGTTATTTTTAAAATCAAAATATATATTTTGCCTGAATCTATATGTAATAACAGAACTAGGTAAATTGATTATTATCAAATTGTTTTGTGATTAAATAACTTCCTACAGCTACTTTGATAATTTTGGTTGACTGTAGGTCTGACCACTACAATATTTTCTGATATTTGAATCTGAAAAATGGCCAAAAATTTCTGTGATATGTTTTATGCAGGTTTGAATTGTTATATCTTCAAAAATATAAGGTAGAGCTTTGGGTAGTGAAACTTTTGAGTTATGAGTTTGAAAAAGTGGATAACCAATACAAACTAGAGGTTTTTAACTCGAGATATTGATCGCTAAAGTTTGTCTTAAATTTGATCTATGCTTGCTAAATCCATGGCTTTTGTAAACGTCCACCATCAACAGTTGTATAGAGAGCCTGAAGCTATGACATTTCACTCAGCAAAAATAAATCGTAGTACACCAAAAGCTACTCTGCTGTGAGATTAAGATGATTACTTATGAACAATTTAGAGTTAAAAGTTGATCTTAAATTAAGGAAATTGGTGCTTAATACGAGTAGCTGTAGTTCATGTTTTATAAAGATTAAGGTAGTTCTAGAGAAATTATTATTAAATTAAAAGTTACGTAGATTGCAGACTTCTAGTCACCGCTAACATCACACAGACATAAACTAAATGCTAATGGCTGTATAACAGTGTTCAGTATAAAAATGAGTACTTGAATATTTCGATAAGAAAATATAAACAAAAATGACAGATACAGATTGTTACTCGCTATTTATTTACAATAATTTTGCATTTAAGGAAACAATTACATATGCGATACTGCAAACAGATTAATAATGTTTTAAAGTTACATGATACTATGCGGATAAAACAAATCAAACTGACACGCAAATGCATATAAATCCGGTATTTAAAGTTAATAGCATATAAAAGCTTTTCATGCCAGGTTTGTTTGATTGTAACTATGTGAGCGATTTTAATAATTTTATATTATTTTGATATATATGTAAGTATATACTTCGCGAATATGTAGGTTATATAGTAGATAGTATATAATGCTGTAGCAAATGATGTGAACCAAGCTGGTAAGATATAATTTTGAAACTGATTAATTCATTTTTTAAATAAAAGACACTGCCTGGAACAAAACAGGTTCCGAGAACAAAACAGGGCTATAAACTATCTAGACTTAAATATCAAGATTAATGCAGACAATCTATTTGAATTTTCCATATACAGAAAACCAACACAAACAGACATAACAATACCAAATGAATCTTGTCACCATAATACACATAAAATAGCAGCCTACAGATCATTAGTACACAGAGCTTTAACTATTCCACTAACAAAATCAGATTTTAGCAAAGAGATATCAACCATTAAACAACTAGCACATGCAAATCATTACAATCCGAACATGATTGACACTTTAATTAAACAAAAAGATTATAGGTTAGCTATCAAAAGAATATATCCCATTGACAATCAAACAGAAGACACAAATTACATACCTATACCATATTTTGGCAAAATATCAGAAAAAATTGCACATATACTAAGAAAAACCAACAATTATAAAATAACATTTAAAACCAACACTAACACTTTTTCATTTTTATTTAATGCTAAAGACAGAACACATGATATCATGAAATCGGGCATTTACCGTTTAAATTGTTCTTTTTGTAATTCGGTATATATTGGACAAACACTTCGAAATTTTGACATAAGATATAAAGAACACGTACGTCATTACAAAAATAAACATCCTGAAAAATCGAATTACGCCAAACACCTTTTAGAACAAAATCACACAATGACTCCTGAAAATAATATTAAATTCCTACATTTTTGTAATAACAAACGCAAGAATTAGGCGAGTTAGGCATGAATAAAGTCTCAGCTAGGTGGGTTCCCAGGTTGTTGACTCCAGAGCAAAAGACGCGAAGACAGCAAATTTGTCAAAACAATTTAGATCTTTTGGAAGCTGATGCTGAATTCCTAACGAGGATAGTGACTGGAGACGAGACCTGGGTACATCACTGGGACCCTGAGACAAAGCTGGAATCTATGCAATGGATTCATAAGGGTTCTCCACCCCCAAAGAAAGCTCGCACACAGCCCTCAGCCGGAAAACTTATGGCAACAATTTTCTGGGATTTGCATGGAGTTCTTCTGATCGAATATATGCCTAAGGGCACTACAATAAATGCAGAGGTTTACGGTAATACGCTCAAAAAGTTACATTCGGAAATTACCAAAAAACGTCCCCACTTGAGGCATAAAAATGTGCTCCTTTTTCATGACAATGCGACGGTTCATAAAGCCGCCAAAGTTCGTCCAATTCTGAACGAATGTAACTTTGTAGAGTTAGACCACCCACCTTACAGCCCAGATCTGGCACCCTCGGACTTCTACTTATTCCGAAATCTGAAAAAACATTTGAGAGGCCGCCATTTTGAAAGTGATGACCATTTGAAACGAACCATCAATGACTATTTTGGCAATCAGGAAGAATCATTTTTTTTAATGGTATGAATTCATTGCAAGACAAATGGCGAAAGTGCGTTGAAGTTGGGGGAGATTATATTGTAAAATAAAATTGTTTAAAAAATCATGCGTCTTTTGTTTCATGCTTAGGTAGATAATTTATCTAGTTTTCCTCGTATATAAGGTATGATCTATTTGAATCTTAAATTATATTAGTAATTGTTTTGAGAAACAACCATTATATAATTAAGTCAGATTGTTTGGCATTCATTTGTATATGCAATACTTAAATTAAACCTTCCATACCACCAAAATGAGACTCAAGAATGATTATGTATTGTACAAATTAAACGACATACTGTACATTATCTTATAACATACGATGAAATGAGGAATTAGTAGTAATAATAATGTTAATAATATTTATATTAACTGACGTACAATTTGTAAAAAAAGAAACAGTTCACGTAGTGGGTGTATTGATGTACATATTTAATAAGTACTGTATATTTCAAATCTTGTACTAGTAATATATTTTGTTGAAAACAAGTTACAAAAAAGGGCAAATACAAACAGATGTGCCATAAAAATCTTCTATGTAGTTTTAGTTTAACTGAGCACATTGATAAGTGACAGAAAACATAATTTATGAAAATACAGCCTAAAGAAACCAAGAAATTTTCAAAAGCATACGGAACCAGCAATTTCTTTAAATGACAAAAATCTTTCAGCTGGTCAAGGAAGGATAAAAGGGGACCGGAGCAGTCGTCATGGTATGTTAAAAAAAGAATTGTAAAAAGGAAGGGTCAAAGATGCTGTAAAAGTCTAGCAAATATAGGTACATGAATTATTATCTTCAAAACTTTATAAATTTAAGTTCGTGACTTTTGTTAATATCGAGGGTCTATCCCTTTTATCTATCTTAAGATAATTCCACTTAGGTATAATCACAATGAATACTCTAAATTCAATAAGTAATTCAACGTTAAAGCAATTAGAATTAATAACATTTAAATTAATATAGGGATAATTTATGTTGCAACAAACAAGAATTTTTACAGCTACATCTTATAAAAAAAAGTATAAATTTTAAAAATTTATTAAACATTCCAAACACAACATAGATAAGAATGGATTCAAATGAAAATATGAGCCTACTTGAACTCTCGTTTATAGCTGGTCATAACTGGTCAAAATGTTGTCACCGTGGTGCAATGTGCAAAACTGAGTTCTCAACTTCTATAGGCGAGGTCATACCTTAACTAGAATCGTATATTAAAGCGCTCAATCCTTTATGGTTCTAAATAAAAAAGAACAAATTTTAACAGCTTTGATTTTTTTTCACCCCACTTTAGGGTTTTATAAGATTTCTCCAGCTCAACTATACATATATAAAGGTTTTTACAACTTTAGACTTCATTTGTTCTTTGAGTGTTTGAAGCGTGCACTTGAACTAACAGATTTCTTTTGGACATTTGAGATTTTATTAATTGTTGTTGATTCTTATAATTACTATTATTGGTTTGAGTGATTTTGAAAAATGTAAGTATTTTCCAGAAAAGGGAAAAATAAATTTCACAATAACGGTTACTGTTATGTTTTCGATAGAATTAGTGCCTGCGAAACAAAAGAATTTTGGCGATGTGAGCAAAAGAACAATGGCTGCAAAAGTCGTATTCATACATCGGGTGGTATCATAGTCAAGGAAATCCATAATCATGCCCACGACAGTAATGCGGCAAAAGTGGAAGCTGACATAGTTTGTAAGAAAATGAAAATCCGTGCTGGTGAAACTATGGAGAAAACGTCTCAAATTATTAATGCATGCCTTAATGGGTCAAACTTATCACAGGCTGCCCAAGCAGCTTTACCCAAAAATCCGGCTTTGAAAAAAATGATTAGAGGGAAACGAAATGAAACAAATGCTGCACCCCCAGCTCCGTTACGAATAGAAGATTTAATAATTCCAGAAGAAATCAGAACTTATGTAGCAAATGGAATGGCGGAGAACTTTTTAATAGCAGATAGCGGACCAGCAGCGGAGAGAATTTTAATATTTGGTCGAGAAAGGAACGTTCATGAGGTTAGTATTTTTAAATTTTCTTTAAATTATTTTTTTAATTTGATATTAATTCGAGTCAATTGATTATATAAATTGTCCAATTTCCATTTAAGTATTATGGAAATATAATAAAACAAATAAACCAGATTAATTAACCAAATCTATATTTTAAAACCAACCAATAACTAACCTATATTACAAAAGTAATAATTCTGTAGTCGCAATAAAACTAAAAGTATCTACATGGAAGGTTCTAAATATCTTAAATTGAATTTGGACTAATTTAACATAAGCCATTACATTTACATTATTTTCTTGTTTTTTAGATTTTACTGGAATCACAGCATTGGTTCGTTGACGGAACGTTCTCTACGGCACCACAATTCTTTTACCAAATATACGTGATAATGGCCGAAAAGTTCGGCGGTGTTCATCCTGTGGCTTACGCTCTCTTGCCAAATAAGCAAGCTGACACCTACACAAGAATGATTGGTTTGCTTAAGAACATTGAACCTAATTTAAATCCAAAGAAAATCTCTTGTGATTTTGAATTAGCCGCTATCAACGCCTTTAAGGGTGCCTTTCCCAATGCTGACATCTTGGGATGCTTGTTTCACCTCACAAAAAACATGAGAAAACATTTGGGCGAACTTCACTTAATGGGGCGGTACAATAATGATCCTGATTTTGCATTACAAGCGCGTATGGTAACCTCGTTAGCGTTTGTACCTATAGAAGACTTAGATAACGCAATTGATGAATTATCTAATGCTTTGCCTCCAGAACTGGAACTATTTCAAAAAACATACCTATAAAAGTATTTCGTAATTATTGTAATCTAAAATATTCCAAGTCAAAGTTGAAGAACTTATTAAAGAAAAACGATTTAATAAAATTACGTACTTTCGAAGCTTTATATTTTGCAAAAAATGACAAGTTTATTAGTTAGTTTTATCGAAATAAGTTGTTTTTTTATATTTTTTAGTTAGAAGGAACGTGTTTGTGCCGAGCACACGTGCCGCTCTAGCTCAATTCTTTAATTGTGCTTTTACTTGAAATTTCCTACTATTTAGATTATTAGATTGGTGGCATTAATTTTTCAAACAGATGTTAAATTAAAAATTGATCTGCAAGAAACATTAATTTCGCAGTTACTTTGGTAAATAAAAAAAGGCTCACTATTAACAGATAAAAACTTTACTTTTTTCGGATTTGTTTAAGAAGAAAATCCCGTTGAGTTTACTTTGCCGGGAATTTGTCCGAAGTCATAATCTAAGGAGACTGCACTATATTGTAAATACAAATTATTTAATAAAACAATTATTAAAATCAATCATTATTAAAGTTAAAAAAAACTTTATATAAAAATATTATCTCTCTCATAATAATTTAATAATTTTAATTTAAAATTATTTCAGAACCTAATAACTAAGAAATTCAAAATATTATTAAAAATATTATTGGTATGTAAAAAATACATGGTGGTCAATACGAATAAAATACAAACAGCACTGTACTAAATTATTTTACTATAAATTAAAAAATATATATACATAATATGTAAAATCATGCGTTCATTTCATAATTATGAGAAATTCCGCGTAGAAATTCGATGACATTTCTATTTTGGTAATCTTCTACAAGACTTTTTATTCGTGTATCGGCTTGTATATATTTTTTTTCTTCGATGGCGGATCGTTGCCAGCAATTAATTGTTCATAAAAAACGTCTCTGCCCTGTTGAATTTTCTTTAAGCTTATAATCAGTTTCCAAATTGTAGGATGGTTCATAGAAAGTTCCGTCTGTAAGCGCCTATGTGCCGCTTCGGCATGATTGTTCGTTCTGTCTGTATTAGTTAATACACGATTATAAATTGACCACAGCTTTGGACCAAAAATCGCAGGTCGTCTTCCATTTCCACGACGATTAGGACGTCCTACATACGAATCTTCAAACCACTGCAGCAACGGTTCCAGTTCTGGAGGCAAAGCATTAGATAATTCATCAATTGCGTTATCTAAGTCTTCTATAGGTACAAACGCTAACGAGGTTACCATACGCGCTTGTAATGCAAAATCAGGATCATTATTGTACCGCCCCATTAAGTGAAGTTCGCCCAAATGTTTTCTCATGTTTTTTGTGAGGTGAAACAAGCATCCCAAGATGTCAGCATTGGGAAAGGCACCCTTAAAGGCGTTGATAGCGGCTAATTCAAAATCACAAGAGATTTTCTTTGGATTTAAATTAGGTTCAATGTTCTTAAGCAAACCAATCATTCTTGTGTAGGTGTCAGCTTGCTTATTTGGCAAGAGAGCGTAAGCCACAGGATGAACACCGCCGAACTTTTCGGCCATTATCACGTATATTTGGTAAAAGAATTGTGGTGCCGTAGAGAACGTTCCGTCAACGAACCAATGCTGTGATTCCAGTAAAATCTAAAAAACAAGAAAATAATGTAAATGTAATGGCTTATGTTAAATTAGTCCAAATTCAATTTAAGATATTTAGAACCTTCCATGTAGATACTTTTAGTTTTATTGCGACTACAGAATTATTACTTTTGTAATATAGGTTAGTTATTGGTTGGTTTTAAAATATAGATTTGGTTAATTAATCTGGTTTATTTGTTTTATTATATTTCCATAATACTTAAATGGAAATTGGACAATTTATATAATCAATTGACTCGAATTAATATCAAATTAAAAAAATAATTTAAAGAAAATTTAAAAATACTAACCTCATGAACGTTCCTTTCTCGACCAAATATTAAAATTCTCTCCGCTGCTGGTCCGCTATCTGCTATTAAAAAGTTCTCCGCCATTCCATTTGCTACATAAGTTCTGATTTCTTCTGGAATTATTAAATCTTCTATTCGTAACGGAGCTGGGGGTGCAGCATTTGTTTCATTTCGTTTCCCTCTAATCATTTTTTTCAAAGCCGGATTTTTGGGTAAAGCTGCTTGGGCAGCCTGTGATAAGTTTGACCCATTAAGGCATGCATTAATAATTTGAGACGTTTTCTCCATAGTTTCACCAGCACGGATTTTCATTTTCTTACAAACTATGTCAGCTTCCACTTTTGCCGCATTACTGTCGTGGGCATGATTATGGATTTCCTTGACTATGATACCACCCGATGTATGAATACGACTTTTGCAGCCATTGTTCTTTTGCTCACATCGCCAAAATTCTTTTGTTTCGCAGGCACTAATTCTATCGAAAACATAACAGTAACCGTTATTGTGAAATTTATTTTTCCCTTTTCTGGAAAATACTTACATTTTTCAAAATCACTCAAACCAATAATAGTAATTATAAGAATCAACAACAATTAATAAAATCTCAAATGTCCAAAAGAAATCTGTTAGTTCAAGTGCACGCTTCAAACACTCAAAGAACAAATGAAGTCTAAAGTTGTAAAAACCTTTATATATGTATAGTTGAGCTGGAGAAATCTTATAAAACCCTAAAGTGGGGTGAAAAAAAATCAAAGCTGTTAAAATTTGTTCTTTTTTATTTAGAACCATAAAGGATTGAGCGCTTTAATATACGATTCTAGTTAAGGTATGACCTCGCCTATAGAAGTTGAGAACTCAGTTTTGCACATTGCACCACGGTGACAACATTTTGACCAGTTATGACCAGCTATAAACGAGAGTTCAAGTAGGCTCATATTTTCATTTGAATCCATTCTTATCTATGTTGTGTTTGGAATGTTTAATAAATTTTTAAAATTTATACTTTTTTTTATAAGATGTAGCTGTAAAAATTCTTGTTTGTTGCAACATAAATTATCCCTATATTAATTTAAATGTTATTAATTCTAATTGCTTTAACGTTGAATTACTTATTGAATTTAGAGTATTCATTGTGATTATACCTAAGTGGAATTATCTTAAGATAGATAAAAGGGATAGACCCTCGATATTAACAAAAGTCACGAACTTAAATTTATAAAGTTTTGAAGATAATAATTCATGTACCTATATTTGCTAGACTTTTACAGCATCTTTGACCCTTCCTTTTTACAATTCTTTTTTTAACATACCATGACGACTGCTCCGGTCCCCTTTTATCCTTCCTTGACCAGCTGAAAGATTTTTGTCATTTAAAGAAATTGCTGGTTCCGTATGCTTTTGAAAATTTCTTGGTTTCTTTAGGCTGTATTTTCATAAATTATGTTTTCTGTCACTTATCAATGTGCTCAGTTAAACTAAAACTACATAGAAGATTTTTATGGCACATCTGTTTGTATTTGCCCTTTTTTGTAACTTGTTTTCAACAAAATATATTACTAGTACAAGATTTGAAATATACAGTACTTATTAAATATGTACATCAATACACCCACTACGTGAACTGTTTCTTTTTTTACAAATTGTACGTCAGTTAATATAAATATTATTAACATTATTATTACTACTAATTCCTCATTTCATCGTATGTTATAAGATAATGTACAGTATGTCGTTTAATTTGTACAATACATAATCATTCTTGAGTCTCATTTTGGTGGTATGGAAGGTTTAATTTAAGTATTGCATATACAAATGAATGCCAAACAATCTGACTTAATTATATAATGGTTGTTTCTCAAAACAATTACTAATATAATTTAAGATTCAAATAGATCATACCTTATATACGAGGAAAACTAGATAAATTATCTACCTAAGCATGAAACAAAAGACGCATGATTTTTTAAACAATTTTATTTTACAATATAATCTCCCCCAACTTCAACGCACTTTCGCCATTTGTCTTGCAATGAATTCATACCATTAAAAAAAATGATTCTTCCTGATTGCCAAAATAGTCATTGATGGTTCGTTTCAAATGGTCATCACTTTCAAAATGGCGGCCTCTCAAATGTTTTTTCAGATTTCGGAATAAGTAGAAGTCCGAGGGTGCCAGATCTGGGCTGTAAGGTGGGTGGTCTAACTCTACAAAGTTACATTCGTTCAGAATTGGACGAACTTTGGCGGCTTTATGAACCGTCGCATTGTCATGAAAAAGGAGCACATTTTTATGCCTCAAGTGGGGACGTTTTTTGGTAATTTCCGAATGTAACTTTTTGAGCGTATTACCGTAAACCTCTGCATTTATTGTAGTGCCCTTAGGCATATATTCGATCAGAAGAACTCCATGCAAATCCCAGAAAATTGTTGCCATAAGTTTTCCGGCTGAGGGCTGTGTGCGAGCTTTCTTTGGGGGTGGAGAACCCTTATGAATCCATTGCATAGATTCCAGCTTTGTCTCAGGGTCCCAGTGATGTACCCAGGTCTCGTCTCCAGTCACTATCCTCGTTAGGAATTCAGCATCAGCTTCCAAAAGATCTAAATTGTTTTGACAAATTTGCTGTCTTCGCGTCTTTTGCTCTGGAGTCAACAACCTGGGAACCCACCTCGCTGAGACTTTATTCATGCCTAACTTTTCGTGCAATATGGTCAAAACGCTAGGTTCTGATATTCCCAGAGCAGTAGCAATGGTGGAGACCTTCATGCGGCGATCCTCAAGAACCATAGCTTCCACTTTGTCACACATTTCACTGTTGGTTGCCTCAAGTGGCCTTCCACTTCTAGGGTCATCCTCTATGGATTCACGTCACCAACGAAACTGTTTTGACCAAAACTTAATCGTAAAATATGATGGGGCATCATCTCCATATACGGCAATCATACGTTCTCTTATAAATTTTGGACCATTGCCTTCTTTTGTGAGAAACTTAATCACACTCCTATGCTCCAATTTCAAAACACTCATTTTTTGTCAACTAATCGCGCACAAAACAAAAAGTAAGAGGTCAATTTCACTGAAACTTCAGATACAATTATAAAAGACTTGCCACTATTTGACATTAAACGCTGAAGATTGTCAGTTGTTTCAGTCATGGCTAGGTAGATAATTATTCTAGTTCCCCTCGTATGTAATCTCTTTTATCAAAAAATAAATATTTATTATCCTATATAAAAGAAACACCCATATTACATGTTGAAAGAAGAATTTCCCCTCATTTGACGATTACATTGAACATAAATAAATTATCTAGTCACTGAATGAATCCATTTGACATTATTATAATATAAAGCATTACCCTGCAACCAGTGCCATTCTATTCACCAATACAGTAAACCTACCTGTAAACATATATGTCTCACAGCTTACTATTTCGCGCCGTAGTGTCCGTGCGCCCTAACATCCCTGCGCCCTAGTGTCCCGCGCCCTAACGGCTGCGCCCTAGAGGCCGCGCCCTAGTGGCCGCGCCCTAATGTCCGGCTCCGTATATGTTGCTATGTCAATTATGATATAACTTTTGTTTAGTAGTTCTTGTGTATTCTTTTTAATTTGGCACATTTACCTTTTCTAGTGTATCTGTAAATCTTTTTGATTGACTCAATTTCACTTATTTTTGATGTTTTATGTCGTTGAGAGATTGCGTTTTGAGTATTTATGAATATCTTGTATAAACACACAACTGTATCAACTTGATAAATCGATTTATTGATCTGTATTCATTGTAATCTAAAACTCATTGTAACCAAACTAAATAATCATTTGATCACCTATTGAACTTGAAGTGTGTACGTATTTAAGCTGGGCTAGCATAATTTCAAGGGGGTTTTTACAGAACTAGCCGATTATTATCTTGTATCAGTTTAAATCTGTCCCCCCTCTCTCAAGACTAAGAATAGATTAATAAAATAATACAATCATATTTAACTGTTCTTTTATTTGTGTTTATATCTCTTTCTCCGTCCTT
Source organism: Agrypnus murinus (assembly GCA_929113105.1). Classification (NCBI taxonomy): domain Eukaryota; kingdom Metazoa; phylum Arthropoda; class Insecta; order Coleoptera; family Elateridae; genus Agrypnus; species Agrypnus murinus. The sequence continues at coordinate 103,624,316 of OV816025.1, forward strand.
ATGAAGTAAGTTAATCGTTATCCAACCTTATTCACATGTTATAAAAAATAATCACAACGTAGGATTCAGTTTGTTCTTTTTGTTATATTTATTATCATAAAGTTTGTCATTTGTAAGGTTGGTAATACTGTGTCAATATCCGTTTTGTTAAATATTTTAATTTTACGCGGGTAGAGTAATATGGGCCGTGATCGTCTAATGTGTAGGGACCGCGGCTCATTACAATATCTCCCTTCTTTATTTTTTATTATATTTTGGGATCTGGCATATATTGTGCGCTTACTATATTCTTGTAACTTACGTATCTGATTCATGTATTGTAAATACAATGATCACTTAAGTAGAGGTTTTAATATACAAGTTTGTTCTGTACAAGCAATAAATAGATGGTTGATATACAACAATATACAAACATATAACGTGCGCCATTAGAAACTATAAATATACAAGCATTACTACTATTAATTCTATAAAATTAGAAGGTTACTTTTTAATATATTTTTTATACAAAATTGTTGATAAATAACAGTTATACATATTTCTAGTACTAGAAGTTTCAATCATTAAATTATGTACACTCCATGGATGCAGTTAGCAGCGGAAAAAATGCTCCGCCTAACAACTCAGGCATATTGGGCTTTATTTATTTATTTATGTTGATCTGCTTTTATGTTTGTTTTATATATATTTATTATGATAGATATTTATGTCATATTCATATTTTAGCTTCTAATTAAATTGCAAAACAATTTTGTCCACATTCGGACATCAGTGCTTCGGGGTAATTGTATTTCTTCTCTCCTAATTAACAGTCGCAGGAGCTGGGAGGCTTAAGTAATATGCTTTTCAGGAATCTATCAGATATCATTTCTAAGAGGCCACTGAAATAAGTGCAGAGGACCAGAGGGATACTTTAAAACAAACTTTGCCTACACTTCGAATCCACAAAAGCAGGCTACCTATTTAATTGACCAGACTGTAAAGTCGAAATTTCTAAATATCTGCAATTACTTTCTTATAGTTAAACTTGCAAAACGCCAACTTTATAAAACAAGTTGTCGTTTGACACATAATTTACTAAAATTTGAAACTGATTCATAAGTTTAAGGTGGTCATTTGTTTATTTGTGAACAGATGGAACTTATTAGAAGTGGTTCGTCTTGTTAATCACTATTTAAATTTAGTTATAAATATCCTTTTTTTAAATAGTCAAGTAAATAGTAATTAATATAATTTAACACATATTCAGCCTTCAGTAATAAATTGAGTTCAAAGTTTGATTCTGTCATATTAATAATCTTAAACGATAGATTAAAAGACATTAAAATTGTAATAGTATTAAGAAAAGCTGTTGTATTTAAATGTTTCCATAAATAACATAACTTTAATAACATTTTTTGATTAAATAAACTTGAAAATTTCAAAAATTTTGCCCGACGTCTTCAGAAAAGTAAGTATAATTGATGCAGGTCAGTGTTAAGTCTAAACTTAAACTCTTTAGAAATTGAATCCAATATTACAAAATGTGGTTTTTATGGTTTAACAAAGTCATATGGATTGTAGATAATAAAGGAGAAAACACTAAATTTAAAATTTGAAGAAATGGCACTAAAATATTGAAAAGATTGGTGCGCAGCTGTGTTTGTGTTCATTGAAATAAGAATAACAAAACGGTACGTAGAGTATTTATTGCTGATTTATCTTTTATTACCTGCTACTATGCACATTTGAGAAACCAAATAGTATTTTTTTCCTATTTTGTTTAAAAGCTTAAGCGCTTTTCCGTTACGGTCGTATAGTCGATCGTATGTGGGTGATTGTACTCTTCAAAGTTTCGTTCTTTCTAGTGAAAAAAAAGTACATAAAAATATAAATTTTTAACTGTCAATTGCCTAGATAACAATATAACGCTAAGATTAATTAAATTTTTAAGTAAATAGTTTTATTAAAAGTGATACGTATTTGAATTGAAATATTAAATTTTGTGTGCATTCGTGTCTAAACTGCAGAATCATGCCAGACACTTGTGGCATATGTGAATCGGTGATTAATCGGCAAACACCAACAGTTCAATGCTCCCAATGCAATAAACTGTTTCACTTGATTTGTATAAAGGCTCCTAATTTCCCTGATATTAATAAATATCAGGGATTATCATGGAAATGCTCCGGTTGTTACAAAAACGACAAAAGCTCTAACCCCTCAAGTGGAGATATAAATGAGCTTTTATTGCATCGTCAATTCATTGCAATATTATGGAGGAAAAATTGACGACTTCAATAATAAGCTCGAAAGTCTTGGAAAATAAATTCAAAATTATACCTAATATTGAAGATAATATTAAAACTTACAGCAGCAGTCAAGGATAAACAATTTTGAAATACAAAGTACCACAATTACCAAATGAAAACATCGTTGAAGTAGTAAGTAAAATTATTAGAAAACTAGAAGTCAATGATCTAAATGCTGTTGATATATGCCACAGAGTGCCGCACTATAATTCTGAAAATCCTTTTCCTAAACCCATTATTGTAAAAATAGCAACAAGATCAATTAAGAACAAAATTTTGGCTGCGGTTAAGGGAATGAAAGGCATAAGAGCTAATGATATTGGTTTTCCAGACAACAATAATCAAATTTATATTAATGATCATTTAACCCCATCTAATAAACTGCTTTTTAAACAAGTAAGACGCCTATCTAAGACCGTAAATTAAAATGTTGGACAAGATATTGTAAAATTTATTGCTCCCACCCTGCTAATGGTAGACCTCTGTTAATAGCAGATGAAACTTCTCTTAGAAAAATATTCAAATTTTAGTACTTAAGTACTTAAATTAAAGTACTTAATTCTATTTGTATGTTATTTTTGTTCTCAATACGGGAGTAACTGTATACTATCAGAATACGAGAGGACTTCGTACAAAAACTGAAGAGTTTTATCAGTCAGTAATTTCAAACTCTGCAGATATCTACTGTATAGTGGAAAGTTGGTTAAATAGTAACGTCTATAGCTCTGAGTTGTTTGATCCGAATGAATACAATGTGTTCAGGAAATACATAACTTAAAAGCTCATTTAATGAAAGTCAGTCAAATTGTATTGAATCATCCCAATGATTATTTTTTAATACTTGGCGATTACAATCTTGGAAATATTAAATGGAATGTAAATAAATTTAAGTACTTTCTGGGATCTAATGTTACTAGTGACTTTGCAGAAAATCTTATTAATACTTACAATTTTTTAGATTTCTAATGGCAAAATACTTGATCTTGTTTTTAGTTCCATTAGCAACATTGACATAAAATCTTGTTCTGATCCATTAGTCCCAGAAGATATTTATCACAAGGCTTTAGATATTTTTATTGATATTCCAGATAACAAAAACTTATTTAAAAAGAAAACCAATTACTATCAATTAAATTTAAAAACGCTGATTATGAAAAAATCAATCTCGAATTAAATCAGATTGACTAGAATCTCAAATTAGGTGATCTTAGTGTTAATAGTCAGTTATAGAGTTTTATAATATTATTAATAAGGTAATTGCTAACAAGATTATTAAAAAAAATGTTAATAACAAATATCCAAGATGGCTTTCCCCTATCACAAAATCTCTTTTAAAGGAAAAATATAAAATGCATAAGAATTGGAAAAAATTTAAAAATCCTCTTGATTATGTAACTTTTTCTAATTTGAGGCGCAGAATTAAACAGTCGGTTAAGACTGACTATAAAGAATTCATTAGAAAATCTGAATCTAATTTAACAGAAAATATAAAGCCTTTTTGGTCCTTTGTCTGTAGTAAATCCAATTCTAAGTCTATTCCCAGTGTTGTTAACTACAATAATAACACTTATGACAATAATAGTGATATATGTGGAGCGTTCTCGAATTATTTTGCTTCAGTTTATGTTCCATCTAATACCTCTTGTTCGATTAAAAAACAAATTTCGTGTAATGATATTAGTATTACTTATATAAGTATTGATCAAATTAAGAAAGAATTAGATCAAATCAATGTTCATAAAGGGGCTGGTATTGATGGAATTCCTTCTCTTTTTATTAAATTATGTAAGGATTCGCTTTTGCAACCCCTGTATATTATTTTTAATAAATCAATTTCTACAGGAATCTATCCCGATTATTGGAAGCGTGCTCAAATTGTACCAGTCTATAAAAATGACAATAAGAATGTTGTTAACAATTACCGTCCTATATCAATTTTATGTGCATTTGGTAAAATTCTAGATGTCATTATAACAAATGAAATGTTTTTCTTATGTAGAAATCTTATTTGTAACTATCAGCATGGGTTTTTTAAGGGTAGATCTATTGTTACTAATCTTATGCCTTTTAATAATAATAATAACTACTACAACCCATAACCTAAACCAAGGCCCCAGAAGCTATAAGCTTGTGCGGGTGGGAGGGGGCGATTATTATTATTATGTAGGCCCAATGTGCGGGTGCAGCCGACTTACGGATGGAACAGCGCAAATCCCACATTTGTGTCACAGCTAAGGAAAACTGCAGAAAACCTTAACCAGATCTGCCGGCGCCGGGAGTCGCTCGCGGGCCGCTTGGGTGAAAGTCCGGCACGCCAGTCATTACACTACCAAGGCTGTGGTAGTGTAACCACATTCAATATAATGTGGATGCAATGTCAAAAAATCAGCAAGTGGATGCCGTGTATACAGATTTCGCCAAAGCCTTTGATAAAGTTCATCATAATACATTAATTGTTAAATTGGAGAATATAGGTATACATGGTAGTCTGTTACGATGGATATCCCCTTATATCTCGAACAGATCTCAATGTGTCAAATTCAATAATTGTATGTCTAACTTTGTAGAAATTACATCTGGAATAGCTCAGGGGTCACACCTAGGGCCTTTATTATTTTCCCTGTTTATAAATGATGTTGGTAACAGCTTCCATCATTCTCAATATTGCCTTTACGCTGATGATCTCAAATTATATAAAAATATAAGCAGTATAGAGGACTGTCGTAAACTTCAAAATGATATTAACATCGTTATTGTACGGATCATAAACTAAGTCTTAACTCTGAAAAATGCTCAATTATTACATTTTCACGATTAGTAAACACATTAGAATATGATTACTTCATTCACAATAAAAATGTGAAAAGAGTAACTACTATAAAGGACCTAGGTGTGATTCTTGATACTAAATTATCATATGAATTTCATGTAGAAAACATTATTAGTAAAGCACTAAAAAATCTGGGATTCATAATGAGGCTAACAAAGTCTTTTAAAAGAAAAGTTATTTGTGATGCTGGATAAATCTACAATCAATAACAACAGCTGTTTCTCTTCCATAACGTAGATCCATTTCCGTGAAAAATCCTTTATACACATAAAATTCCAAAAACCAATCTTTCAGCACCTATAGATCAAGCTTAAATTCTTTTTCATAATAATTTTAAATTATTATTATTTTCCACAACACTTATTTAATTAAATTAAATTGTTAAATGATTATTATAATCCACTAACTTTAAAAAAAACTTTTATAAATGACCACCACTTTACATAACAAAAATTGTAATCTTAGAATTTTTGAATTTATGCATGACAGATCTTTAGTGATTTCCACCAGATAACAAATGTAAGTATCTTACTAAATATTATTTTAATCAAACATTATTTATAATTATTAATAAAATCCAAAATTAATATTATAATCTTGCAAAGGACATTTTTCCCTATAAAATGATATATGACAATGTTAAATCAATCTACTAATAAGTTGGTTTAGCTTGAACAATGACGTCCATCTTGAATGTTTCCAATTTCACATTAAAATATGAAATAATTAATCTAAATTTGTTACTTACATGCTTTTTTGTATAGAAAATCCTTCCTCAGAATCTATCTCACAATTTTTACACTTTTTAGGTATCCAACCTACTAAACAATATCAAATTTTATACTTTTAAAATACTGTGTACAAACGCAGCTAAAAGTGAACTTTAAAAACCCTATATCTCCTTTAAGAAAAGGTGCAAACACGAATATTTATGATCCAGAACCTGCTTTACAATATCATAATAATATATTTGCACTCACACATTAATTAAACTTGGGAAATAGCAAAATAGTGAAAAAATTACTGAAATCGTTGATATGCAAAGAAATTTCACAAATTTGGAAGATTAAACTTGCAGGTAAGGCTTTTAAACTTTGCATAGACCTCCACCAGCATGCCTTGCATCTGTAAACCATACTTGAAATGACTTTAAAATCTAGTTATGTGCAAATTCCAAATAACGATAGAAGATCGTTAACTCTGCCAACCAAAATTACAAAATTTAAGAAAAGAATCAATTTTAAGTTTATACTTTTTCTATTTACTCTGTTTTAGAGTGTATCCTTTATAAAATGAACCAAATTAACTTAACTTAAACCAAATTTTCAATTAGGTTACTTTTACACGAGGATGTATGCCATATACTGTATCCGAGATACAATCTCCTGCAAGAATTCTGGTCGGATACTCCTCAAAGACTGTTGGCACATTTATGCTGGACTTGCGCGATTGATGTAATTTTACGGCGAGTAAATTCAGTACAGTGGCGTACAATTTTGTTTTTAATAGAATAATTATTTTCAGAAGTGTCCCATAAACAAGCGGGTGCTTCTATTAAGGAAATAAACTTATTATTATAAAATGCATTGTTCGTTCATAATATTCATTCATATTATGCACGTTCCATAATATAATCATTTAATGATATTAAGATTTTCCGTCTGGATCCTCACACGTAGTACTTCACGAACAACACTGACAAGTTGCTGCTTAAAAAGAATCATTGTATAAATGCTTCCATTTAAAACAATAGCCAAACGGTATCCCGAAGTTGTCAAAATCGCCCGGCGACTGGGATTAGCAGGATACTGATATTTAGTATGCCGCTACTGTATGCAAGAAGTCGCCCCACATAGGCAACACATTCTGCAGATATGTAATTCAGGGTGCTGATATCATAACAGTATGTAATGGAGAAATACTAGAGCAATATAACAGTTTAATGAAACATAAAGTGTTTTTTACAAATAGAAATAATTCCTAAAAGTATTGTTAACAATAGCTTTAAAAGGTAACTGTCGTAAATAGTTAGAAAAATAGTTTAAATTATTACATTCATGCAATAAACACTTACGCCTTTTAAACCAAACCAAGATATTTTATTTCAAGACTTATAATACACCTGTCTAAGAACTGTAAAATACGAAAAAGATGACTTTAACACCTGAAATATAAAAATAAAACTGTAATGCAGAAAATGAATGTATATGCATTTTGAATCTACTGATTACAACAAGCACAAGGACGATACTCGTAAAACCAGTATAAGCTGGGTCAATTTCAAAGCTTCCATTGAGTTTCTCTTATTTTCCGAAGAAGTAGACTAAAAGTAACTTCTATGCCTATATTATTGAGCTTGACAATGCCGCTATAATTTTCCTATTTTCTGACAAAAACATTTGGTAATAGTAATCAAAGACTTATACATTGACCATTGTCTTGACCTGGACATCACTAAATTTCTTCATTTGGGGAAAAATTAAAGACCTCACAAACTAGCAGCGTTCTAATTTCAGGCAAGCTCTAGATGCAGCTCTAGGTCATGCATTCAATCTCGTGTTGCAGTAGAACAGTGTGAATAGTGTGGAAAACTGATGCTGTATTTGCCTGCAGCAAAATGGAGTTCAGTTTCAAAATTTGCTGTAATGTCCCCATTAGCGCCTTTATTATCTATCAGCATATCTATAGCACACTTGATTAATTTACACAACAGTTAAAAAAGAAAGAAATAATTGTAAATGCCTAGTTTTTCTAAAAGATTGATATCAAGAAAATTGTATGGTAATTTCAAAACTGAAGACATATATAAGGGAATTATATTAAAAAAAAACTTTGTTATAACTTAAAAATTGAAGGTCATGGAAAAGAAGTGTCTAAACCACGGGATTATAAAAAAACTAAACTAAACATGTTTTTACAGAAATAAGAAATTTTCACAAACAAAAAATGTTATTGGATATCATGGAAAATGAAAGAATAAAGCACACCCTATATTTCTGAAACGAAATAGGTATCAGAACGCTATTTGTTAGATGAAAGGCACCTTTGCTACTTTTAGTCTATTTTTTGGGAAACAGGAAAAGTGCCGAAATTAGCCCTTCCCCTATAACATAACTTCTTTGTTTATTTATCATTCTTTAAATGCATTGTATGAAACATTCTTTAAAATGTCTGTCAAAAGGATATATGCCCTAATATGCTATTAGACTATTGTTTATTTGAGTTAACTCAGATAAATTAAGTCGTTTTCAGCAATATAAAGGAATAAAAATTGAGGAAAAGCTAAAAATTATAATATAGGCTTAAAATGTGGTGCTGAAAAACATATCAAAACTCGTGGCATCATGTGTGGGAGAAGAGCCGACTATCATTTTTATCATTCATTCCGAAAAATTTGGCTGGTCTTACGTACAAAATGCATTTTATAAATTAAGTTAAAGAGAATTACATCTTTTACACAAAAGAAATTGGTTATTGAATGTAGCGCAACCAGTATGACAGTTGCTGAAAAAATCTCAGAAACTATTGGACGTACGTGGTTTTATAAAAAATAAAATTGTGAAGAATTTTTTCAGCTACATTTTCATTCTGGACTTTGATACCCGTAAAATTAATACTTTTCGAAATATTAGCGAAAAAGCAATTTTGTTGGTCATTTTTTCAAGATGCCTTAGCCTGCTCGTCACCAACACATGGGGAGCTTTGATATGTTTTTCAGCACTACATTTTAAGCCCGTATACCAATTTTCAGCTTTTTCCGAATTTTTCCTTTTCGAAACGTTATTTACCTGAGCTAACTGCATATAGCAATTCAAACATTGAACATTTTCTTCAGTTGCCTTATACTTACAGCGAGTAGTGATTCAAGTGATAACACCATAAATTTGCCAGCGGTCAATTTGAAGGTCCGTTTTGATCTCTCCATAATAATCAACAAGGTTCTGCGCACTGACGGGCCACAATCAGACCATTCTGACATGTAACAAGCATCTCGAAGTTTTGCACTCTAAAATACAAAGCTTAGAAGTGAGAATGAGATTACAAGTAGATTAGAATATCGTCGGTAATGTTACGAGGATGGTTTGATAAGTCAGTGACTTTTTGAATTCCCCGCGCAGTAACTTTAAATGCAACACTGCTCCCGTCAACTGCCGTCTATGAATGACTACTGTAAAATTCTGAGAAGGCTGCGCCATTTAGTTTGTGTTTGACAGCCATTGAAAGCAAACAACCTCGTGAATTTTAACAAAAATGGAAAAAATGAATTTCGTGTGCTGATTAAGCATTATTTTTTGCGAAAAAAAACAATCACGGAAACCAAGGAAAGGCTTTATAAATACTATTGGGACTCTGCGCCATCAATTTCAATGGTTACGAAGTGGTTTACTGAGTTCGGTTGTGGTCGTACCAGCACAAGTGACGCCGAACGTTCAGGTCGCCCAAAAGAGGTCGTCACGCCAGAAATCGTCGATAAAATCCATGAAATGATATTGGACGATCGGAGAATGAAAGTGCGTGAGGTGGATGAGGCTGTAGACATCTCAACTGAGCGGATACATCACATTTTACATGAATTTTACATTTTACATCGATTACCTTGAAAAGGGTAAAACGATCATCGGCGAATATTATTCAGAGCTTTTGGACAGATTCGATATTGATTTGAAGCAGAAACGATCGCATTTGGCGAAGAAAAAAGTGCCGTTGCATCAAGACAATGCACGGGTGCACATGCGTGTACACCATGGCAAAAATCCATAAATTGGGCTACAAACTGTTACCCCATCCAGCATATTCTCCAGATTTAGCCCCCTGTAACTATTTTCTGTTTCCAAACCTGTAGAAATGGCTGGGCGGTAAGAGATTGGGTCGAATGAAGAGATCATCACTGAAACAAACGCCTATTTTGAGGCCCTTGAAAAAACCTAATATTTGGAAGGAATAAAAAAATTGGAAAGACGCTGGATCAAATGTATTGAGCTAAAAGGAGACTATGTTGAGAAATAAAACGTTTATTTGCGTTTTCAAAAAGTCACTGACTTATCAAACCACCCTCGTATTTATGTGCAACCTACGAATTCTTCCGGTCTAGAACATTTGGGCGCGGCCGTTTCGTCGCGAGGACAGTTTGGCGCTGAACAGTTCGGCGCAAGGACACTTCGGCAAAGGCACACTTCAGCGCCGGGACACTTAGGCGCAAGTACACATCGACTGCAGTTCGGGGCATGTACATTTTTCCGCCGCAAATTAGGGTAAAACTTTCGGAGATCTTTAAATAAAAAGTTTTTTGAACCATTAGTGTAATTTTTGGGACAGGCTACCCTATTATCAGAGTAACCTTTTTTATTTTTATGTACACACATGCACCTTCTTAATTTTAGAATTTCGCTTGTATTGGTTAAATTGCGTTATTCCAGTGCTTTTTGTCTTTAAGCACTGGACTATAAGCACTAAGCAGTATCCATTTGTAAGTGGTACGATATTCAATGTTAATGTCAACTTTCCTAATTCATTTAATTGATTTTATAAAATTTATATTAATATGATTATCAAACATAATATTCTTATAAACAATAAGAGATTTATAATAAACAAATTAAGTTCTTATTACAAATTATTCACTCATGCACAAATTTGCGGAAAAATCTTGATTTTAATGCTTTAGCAGCTTAGAAAAATAATTTTCTCTTAAATCTGGTAGTACATACGAGCTTTTGTGATTGGCAAATTATGAGTTTTTTTTCTCAACATACCGTATTTATCGAATACTGTAATTCATCGATCGTACTGTATTTATTACCTGTAAGTAACTACCTACAGATTTTATTAATTACAATAATACTAGCCAATAACCAAGTGTTCCTGCGCCGAAGTGTCCTCGCGCCGAAGGGTCCCGCACCGAAACGGCCACACCCAAATGGCCACTCTTTTCTCCGGAATTCTAATCAGCTACGTAGACGATCAATTTTAATTTTTACTACAAACGGTTGAACTTGAAAAGTCAGTAATAACAATTTTGAATATTTTCCTAAACAAGTTATGATGCTAACAGTTCCATTAACAATGTGAAATCTTGAGCTGTGTTACTAATAAGTTTAAAAATCATACATAATTCTCAACTCGAACTCTACTTGTAAATCTAACTGAACTTCAATAACGTTTATTAATTCAATGTTAAAGCTCATTTGAATAACAGTAACTAACAGTCTGTTATTCACGTGAACATACTGACTATCCAGTAGTGTATAAATTGTCTGTCTAACTATTTTTGTTTGAATTAATTTGAGCTGTTAGCTTTTTTTGCTACTGGTATTCAAACTCAAGGCTCAGAACTTTTGCATTCGATAGTAGTCCACTTAAGTTAAAGGTTTCAATAATTACCGTCAAGTGGGGCTACTTGAGACACCCAGGATAACTTGGGACATCGCGTATTTATTTTCTTTAAATGACACAGAGCATCATCTGTTTGTGAAATTGCTAATTTAAACTGCCATACTAATTTGGCAAAACGTCAAAGTAGCGACCTGTAATGTTGGTGTTTTGTTTTAACGGTGCATTTTGCCGGCAGAAAAATTTTCGCATGTTTTAAATTACCAAAAGAGTGTCACGGCCTCAGTAAAGGCCATTCACAATATCGAGAAATTGAAAATCCCGATTCTACATTGAAACCTCCTCAACAGAATCCTGCTGTAACCTAACCTAAAATACAAACTCCAAAGTGTGGAGGGAAGGTTAAGTAAAAATGTTCGTTTTTGTAGGGTAAATTAGGACAATGCCTCGAAGGTATCGCAGACAGTTGGGTTGTCGCCGGTACCGGGATTATACAGAAGAAACCTTAGAAACGGCCTTAGAAGCGTATGCTAATGGCAGACTTTCCCTTAGACGGGCCCAAGAGCGATATGGGATTCCCCGCGCCACCCTATGCCGAAAATATCTTGGGAAAAACCCAAAAAATCCAGGAAGGCAACCAGTTCTTGGCACGAATGAAGAAGCCAGCATTGTGAAAGCCATCACAGCTGCCGCTGAATGGGGCTACCCAATGACAAGAACCGAAATTCGGGAACTTGTAAAAAAATATTTGGATCGGAAAGGCATTGTAGAAAGACGCTTCAATGAAAACTTACCAGGAGAAGATTGGATGCGAAGTTTTCTAGCAAGGCATAACGAACTATCAAAACGACTCTCACAAAATATTAAGAGGTACAGAAGCGATGTGACAGAAGTAGAAATTAATGAATATTTCGACCATTTAGAGCAAAGCTTGGAAGGAATTAACCCCGACAATTTGTTAAATTTTGATGAAACCAATATGACTGATGATCCAGGACAATCTATAGTTATTGTTAGACGAAATAAGAAAAGAGCCCTCAAAATAATGGATAATTCGAAATCGTCAACTTCAGTCATGTTTTGCGTAAGCGCTTCTGGCAGAACACTTCCTCCTTATATTGTATATAAAGCAAGAAATTTATATCCGGAGTGGATGGAAGGAGGTGAACCCGATTATGCGTATAACAGATCAAAAAGTGGATGGTTCGATTGTGAAATATTCGAAGATTGGTTTTTTAAAGTGGTCTGCCCATATTTTCGACATCGAGAGGGCAAGAAGGCTATAATCGGAGATAATCTTGCTTCACATCTGTCTGTTAAAATTATTGAAGCATGCGAACAACAGGGAATAACATTCATATTCCTACCGCCCAACAGCACACACGCTTGTCAGCCGTTAGACGTCGCGTATTTTGCACCATTGAAAAAGTTATGGAGAAAAATTCTCATGGAATGGAAACAAACCCACAGTGGCTGCCTTCCAAAATCAGAATTTCCAACTCTTCTGAAGAACACCTTATCACAGCTGGCACCACGCAGTGATCAAAATATTAAATCTGGATTTCGAGCATCGGGGATATTCCCGCTCAATCGAGTGGAGGTCTTGAAAAAACTTCCAGGTTATAATCAAGTCGATCACTCTGATGAGCTGGGGGAAGCATTTGAAGCAATTATTAAGAAGCATGTTGTTCAACCGAAGGAGCCTGTGCGGAAAAGAAAAAAGTTGAATGTCAAGCCCGGACAATCTGTCTCATTGAGAAGTTTGAGGCAAAGCGAGGAGGCGATCGATGTGATTGAATCGGAAAACGAATTGGATGACATTACAAACGAAGTCGATGAAGATGATGAGCCTCAACGTTCCTGCTTCAATCGCCCGTTAAACGAGGACAGCGAAGAATACGAAACCGATGAAGAATCTGAGATGGTACAACATAAACTTACCAAAGAAAACTTAAAAGAAGAAGATTTTATTATTGCCGAATTCTGTTACAATCAAGGCAGCAAGAAAGAATGTTTGAAACAATTCGTTGCTCAAATCGTGGCTGTGAAAAAACGCAGTTACACAATAAGATGCCTTAGACGCTACAAAGAGACTGAAAATATATTTGTGTTTCCACAAATTGAAGACGAAAATGTGATACAATTTGACCAAATTCGGGACCGTCTACCGAAGCCGACTGAGAAAAGAGGTCTTCGAATTTTTCCTGCCAATGTTGTGATAATCTAAATTATAAATTGTTATTTTCCTGTTTTAGTTTGTAAGCAAAATATTGTTTTTGTTTAACAGAAATTGTAATTTTAGTTTTTTTGTTTGTAATCATGACCTTTTTGGTTTAAACTAAGTGTTTCCTACATATTTACAGTTTTTTATCGAAGAGTTTTATATTTTGTTTGTTTTTTACTTAAATATACAGTTTTTGAGAGATACTTTTCTGATTTTTTTTGCATTACCGGGATGAAAAAAAATTTTTTTTTCGATTTTTAATGTCCCAATTTAAACTAGGCAAGTGCAAAATGTTTTTCTTTGCATTTTTAACGACTGTCTTAATTTACCCCACTGGTGGTATAAATTGGGACAGTTTTCAAATTTAAAAAAAAAGGTGAATCAGTGGGTATTTTGAAAAACCAACTTGTCCACATGGAGGACCTATATACCCTCTTCCGATGTACGAAAGCGAATTTTGAAAATAAAATTTTGTTAATCTGTAAGCGTCAAAAATATGTAAAAAGTGTCCCAAGTAGCCCCACTTGACGGTACTCTTTAGTTAATTTCTCAGGATCCATACCGACATTGTTAATGTGAAATATCAGTTTAGTCGTGTTGGTTTTAGAAAAGAGGAGTTTTGATTATGGGAAAAAGTCACGTACTAAGTACAAAACTTGGATGATAAATAGTACGCATCGAGACGACTTCAGTAATATGTATAAGTGCAACAGTAAACAAAATATTTTAAACGTGCCTGAAATGTAAAAACATGCAGTAACATGCAGCCTAGATGTTGTGGAACATGTATGTATAATAATTACAAAACCTAACATTAAGAACACACAGAGACAAAACGAAGTTAGATTGTAAATTGAATCATTTGAAGCCAACGATGGTATCTGGTAGGAGCACTGCTAGAAGTACAACATGAAAAGCAGCAGAGTGCATACGTTGGCATGGCAAACAAGAGCACATACGTTGGCATGGTAACCAATGGCGCACATAGTCAATTAAAAGTCTGTAAAGGCAAGTTCGTAGCTTTGCGTTTATACGGTTGCGTTCGTCAGTCATCCGTCAGAAATCTGCGGCAAAAAAGCCAAATTTCAACCAACTCTTCTAGTCGACGGACAAATGTGAGAATAACGTGCTGTGATTAGTAATCGTATTACCGGAGAAGTATAAAGGCATAGCTGCGGATTTACCTTTAGTGTGAGTCATCAAGTGTTATACAGATTGGAAATGCATAGGCACATAAAACCGTTCATAAAAGTGGTAGTGGGATCACGATAATTTCGATAGGAGGAAAAGTTTTATTCTACTTTGCTATTTCTCCTACTATCAAGATTTATAGTGCTAACCTAAATCGTTTTTTATGAATTGATTTAAAGTATTAATAAATACCAGGTTCGTGCATATCCAGTCGGTATACCTACATCTAGTTGCAGGTTTTTATCAATTGCTTCTATCTCACTACCACTTTTATGAACGCTTTTATATTCCTATATCAAGTCCATGCATTTCCAGTCTGTATATCACAGTAAATACAGCTCTACCAGAACGTGACCTTTAAAAGTTTACGGAGAATAGAATATTAGTAGAAACTCTTCGAATGAATAAAAAACCTGTTGTATTAAATACTATTTTGGTTTTCTTACTATTTGTTACCATGACTTAAAAGGGTTAACTGAAATGATGCACGGCTACTTAGAAAAATTCGAACTGACTGTTGGCTTTGTAAAAACAATTAAAAAAGTATTATGTATGTAAAAGTAATAGTTATTAATATTGGGACGCGTCAAAGATAGATCTGCACTCTTGCAGTATTTTTTTTAAACAAACTATGCGGTAGAATGTAGTAACCAAGTTGCAATATGTATAATCATCAGTACAGTAGATATATTTTTAAGAGGAATCTAGGAATAATTCCAATTTACTGATATATCAAAACTTGAATATTTTATTTGAAAAATCAGAATACCGTTATTTCATTTCATTGTAACTTTTTGGTGTTTATTTAAATTAGAGGTTTACCTTAACATTATTTAATTACCCTACGTCTTTTCACAAACCACTAATTAAGTAATACATGCCCTGCGTTTACCTCTTCTATCTTGTTATTGGCAGCATTCAATAATAATAATTAACATAAATGTTAACGTAAATATTTACTCGAATATTAAATTTATATGTATCTACCATAATTACAATGACCATACATAAAATGCAGCACAGCAAACGCAATCGCCGCAAACTACGTCATCAGCTACCGTATATCGAAGACATCTTGATGTTGAACAACGCCATTTATATTTATTGGCGCGTCCCAATACAATAAAACAGTGTATACGATATGTATTATGAATGGAGACCACGGTTTTATAGTGGAAGAAAATTTGAAAGCCTGTCTTCTTTTCGAACAATGAAGTAAAACCATAAGGTCAACGCGAACTGATCGGTAGCCTTCTTGCTGTAGTGTTAGTGTTGCCATTCCAATGAATCTATGTGCCATAAGCTAGCAATTGAGGTGTTAAGAAAGTAAAGTATAAGCATTATTCAAAAATTGCCTTACAAATTAACCTACCTGAAGAATAATTTCATTTCCAGGAACACAAAAGTTTGTCAGCTCGATAATAACAGATAAAAAGAAAAATATACTTCTTCCAAAATTCGGATTCGTTACAGGAGTCTTAAAAATTCATCACATATTTCATATACATTCCAATCAATAAATAATATTAACTTACAATAATTACGTTAAAGCCAACAAATACCGATACAATTAGACTAATCAAGACTTGTATAAGAAATGAATACTTAAACATATCTTCAATTGCATAAATGTATCTACAAAATGTATTTTAATTAGAATATTGAACAATAATTTCAACGTTTACTTCTCTATTGTAATATGTTGAATGACACAATTGCGTAATCTACTATTAACAATTTTATCATAGTCTTTAGAACCAATTCTTGCCGCAACACCATGTGTAGAATATACGATCTTTTCTCTTAGTATTTTAAGCTGAGCTGCAGCTATACCCATGAGATAAACAATCATACCATCGTAACCAGGAATAATCCATATAGTTAAAAGTGTTCCAAACGCTTGCATAAACCAAGCCAATAAATAAACATAAATCGGTCGCCCTTTCATATCAAGAGGAAATGGTGCAGATAATGAACGATCTGATATACCAAATACAGGACTAATTATTATCAGCGCACCCGTAGTCCAACCAGAAAATATAAACATACGTCTGCCAAAACTACACGTACGCATCTTTCTATTTAAGTAAATGTTTAGATCTCCATGCGAGTTAAAGACTGGATCTTTTAAGAAATCTAAAATCTTGTACATTTTCTTTTTGTTTATATTCAAAACAGTATGTTTAACGATGGCATGAAATACAGCCAAACTAACACATACAGCGAAAATAACGTTATCAATGTCGTTAAAGTGTACAAAAATATCTGCAACGACAGTGCTTGTATATATGCTCAATACAGTTACAGACATCCATCCTTGTAGTTTGTATGGTATTGATGGATTCCGTTTTGGCCAAGTGCCTGTCTCTGCAATCATACCCAGAACCGGTTTTAATATTTCTTCAAAGTTGAAAGCATCCATCTGAAAGAAGCATTGTTTGGATCAATAAAATTTCTCTCTGCAGTTCAAGCTGTACGTTTCGAAAAAACATTGAAATCTTTCGAGATTTTATTATGCGTTTTGTTAAATAGTTAAAGGGAAACTTGAAAAATCCCCGAAACTTTCAAAGAAGCAAATGCTAATGAATATTATGAATTATCATTTAAATCAGGATAACTAATAATAAATAGGAAAGTATCAGAAATGGAAATGAGTGGTGTTTGCAAAAAGACTGGTTCGCGTGCGACAGGAATATTCATTACCCACTGGACTAAACTTCCAAAGAGAAGGCCCAAGAAGCTAAAGATTGGTGCTTCTCGTGACCACAAGTACAATGAAGGTATCAGGAGCCATATTCGTAGAATAGTGCATAAATTTTCTTGTGACAACGTATCACCGACAATAAACTCCATATTAGCTGTTGTAAATGCCGAAAGAACTTTATCTTGCTTTTCACGGGTCACGCTACATCGCTTGCTGGGTGATATGGATTTTGTGTTTGTAAAACGTGACAGAAATTCAGTTTTGATTAACAACCCAGAAATCATCTCGTGACGTCATCGTTATTTACGCGCAATTCGTAAATACCGTGTAAAAGGTACAACATAGTGTATTTGGATGAATCATGACTAGATGATGTGAAGTTGATGCTGAGGCTTCCACCCTACCACTGTGAACTCAATCCGATCGAAATGGTTTGGAATGAAGTGAAAAGGTATATAGCTGAACGCAGCGCGAATTTTAAAGAAACTGCAATACGAAATTTAATTACAGCAGCAACAGAAAGAAAAATGTGGGAAATTGACAATTTGTTGGATGATATTGAACCAATTATTATTAATCTTTTCTATTGTTTCTAGCCTTTTGTGGAACTCCATAATCATGAAATAAATAAAGATTAATAAAAAGTTTTACAATATTTATTAAACTGTGACCTGACAATATTGTTTTGACAGCTAAGGTGTCATTATCAAAGGTTATATAAATATAAACAAACACGTCGCTAAGGTAAAAACAAAAAATAGGTAACTAGATAAAAAGAGCTCAAACTGTTCATTCATTAAAAGTACTCTGAGTTTGTGTTTGTATATCTCAAAAGTTTCTAAAATGTCTAATTTGCGTTTATTATTACAAAAATGTAGGAATTTAATATTATTTTGAGGAGTAATTGTGTGATTTAGTTCTAAAAGGCATATCAGGATGTTTATTTCTGTAACAACGTACGTGTACTTTATATCTTATGTCAAAATTTCGAAGTGTTTGTCCAATATATACCGAACTACCAAAAGAACAATTTAAGCGGTAAATGCCCGATTTCATGATATCATGTGTTCTATCTTTAGCATTAAATAAAAATGAAAAAGTGTTAGTGTTGGTTTTAAAGGATATTTTATAATTGTTGTTTTTTCTGATATTTTGCCAAAAAATGTTATAGATATGTAATGTGTCTTCTGTTTGATTGTCAATGGGATATATTCTTTTGATGGCTAACCTATAATCTTTTTGTTTAACTAAAGTGTCAATCATGTTCGGATTGTAATGATTTACATGTGTTAGTTGTCCAATGGTTGATATCTCTTTGGTAAAATCTGGCTGTGTTAGTGGCATAGTTAAAGCTCTGTATTGTTATGTCCGTTTGTGTTGATTTTCTGTATATGGAAAATTTAAATAGATTGTGTGCGTTAATCTTGATAGTTAAGTCTAGGAAGTTTATAGCCCTGTTTTGTTCTGTTTCTAGTGTAAAATCTATCTTTTGGTGGATAGTATTAATAAAAATTAAAAATTTATTGATAACCTTAAAATAAATGCCAAAACAAGCTAAAATGTCATCAACATAACGAAACCAAAACCAAATGTGTTTAGAGAGGTTTAATTCAAATATTTGATCTTTGAAGGGGTCATCTTTGAATTAAAGGATGCAGATTTTGCTCTCGGGTACGATTTTTCATTACAAATATTGGCTCAGATAGAAATTGAACTCGAACGGTTATCCCGTATTTTATGGACAGATGAAGTCCATTTCTCTCTTAATGGTGAAGTTAATACTCAAAACTGTCGAATATGGTCAACAGAAAATCCACATGAAACTGTTCAGCAAGGTCTTCATGACAAAGAAGTCACCGTTTGGTGCAGTTTCACAGCTAATTTCATCATTGGTCCATACTTTTTCGAGGAAATACAGAATGGAGATGCCGTATCTGTAACTGTTACTGGTGAACGATACCTGCAAATGTTAAGCGGTTATGTAATTCCACAGTTGCAAAACGAGCACGAAGGAATTGAAAACATGATTTTTATGCAGGATAGAGGACCTCTGCACATTTACCGACCAGTTAAAGAATTGTTAACTGCGGTTTTTCAAGATCGTGTTATAAGCAGACATTTTGCAAATTCATGGCCACCAAGACCACCTGATCTTAACCCAGCGGATTATTGGCTGTGGGGTTATTTAAAAAATTTGGTGTGAAATCCCATTATGTAAGCAACTAGATTCCATTTACTTTTTGTTATTAATTTGATTTGTTAAAAATACATAATAAGTGAAATATATCCCTTACTTTATGATAACCTGTATTATTTATATGATTAATAATAAATGAAATTTTTGTTTCTATTTTTAATTTATTTATTAATTTTATTTTGCTGTTTCACTGTCTTGTAACTTTAATCAAATGGTTTGTGCCACTAGTACATACTGCAGAATTAATAACAAACTGCTGGTGTGACATCATAAAAGGCATTTCCTAATTTCTATTTTATTTTAATCTAACCCAAGTATGCGCTATCAAGTATTATTCTTGTTTGAGAACCACTGACAATAGGAAGCTAGATAGGGTCGTTAGTTGCCATTAGTACTTAATCTGCCATCATTACAGACGGATTTGGCTGATAAGTAACAGGTGTACAGTTACGGCCAAAGAATCTGGGCGCTTATTTGAGGTTACATAACTTTTTTTGTAAATTTGTTGTTTGTAAATCAGTCTTTTGATCTACTAATATTACTATCGATACACAGTAGCGTCGCCTATCTAATAATTTCCACTGAGGCTTTGAATTTAAGATTCAGAATTTTAATTATGATTCATTGAATAACAATAATCTAAACCTTTTGCCCAGATATGGCATCAATGTCGTGCATAACACCTGTGTGGAATACTCACTTTGAAACGAACTATACCACTTTATATTATTTTGATTTTTTTGCCTCTAGTTCTTTTGTTCAGGTCTTACATCAAAATTACTAGTAGTTTAACTGCTTTTGCATATAAACGTTTCTTAATGAGGAAATACAATGTAATTAGCTTGATCGATTAACCATGTATGTTTACTTTATTTAAAGCTGATTCCACTTTAAATTATTTATTCATTTAGTAATGATGCCACTTTATATGTATAAATAATTAAGTATTTTATATTCATTAAAAGTTTATTAAAAATTAAAATTCTATTACCTTATTGTTCTTATTTAAATAATAGAATTAACAGGTTCAGTAGCACGAAGTGTTTGCAGTTGACTATTTCTTTAGATGAATAGTAGAAATTGACATGTTATGGAATTATTTAAAAAAAATCTTTATTTCTGAACTGTAATGAGATGTTCAATTCGGTTTAGTTGTATATATTTATTTGAAGGTATACAATTTAGTGTTTTAAGAGGTAAATATAAGTTACAAGATAATCATGGAATATATTTAGTACGACATCGACAGTACCATTAAATATTAATGTGTTACAATTCAAACAAATCTACTACAAATCATGACAGGAACTTTGCGTTTTTAAAGTATGTAGCAGTAAATTGATTAATTTACTGTTAAATTGCTTTTAACGACGTTAATGTTTATTATATCAAATAGAGAAGCAAGATGCATCCTCAAAAGCTATGGTTGTATTACTTGAAGATTGAAAATGACTCTTTTTATTTAATCTGCATTACTGTGTTTTAGTTTCAAGTGAACTCGTGCTTTAAAAGTATCTTTGGAACTATACATGTAGGATCAATTAATAAAAAATAACGAACAATACTTTAATACGCGATAGGTGACGATGTGTGGAGAAAACTTTTCTTATAGCATTTTTTCTTTAAGTTTACTTGATTATTTAAAATTCAATTTTTGAGTCTGACACTGCACGTTACTCTGGGCATTCTCATTATCTCGCATAATGCTGAGAATCGTAGCTTTTTGAACTTGAAATAAATTTGTGAATAAAGCTCCACTTTATCTACGCTGCTTAATACTAAGAATGGAGACTGTTGATCTTGAAATAAAGTTGTAAATAAAACACATGCCATTTTTGCTTATACTAGCTTTTGGAGTTGATGTATTGTTGATCTTAAAATAAATTCAATGTCTAATAAGAGACTATGTGTTGAATAGTATGTGTTTAAACAGCGTTGGTAGTGTATTGTCTAGCGAGCTGGACTTTCACCCAAGCGGCCCAGGTTCAACTACTGGTACCGGCAGATCTGGTTAAGGTTTTCTGCAATTTTCCCTTAGCTGTGACACAAATGTGGGATTTGCGCTGTTCCATCTGCAAGTCGGCTGTAGCCGCACGTTGGGCCTATGTAATAATAATAATGGCCCCCTCCCTCCCGCACAAGCTTCATAGCTTCTGGGGCCTGGTTTCCAGGTTATGGGTTGTAGCAATTATTATTATTATTATTATTATGAAGAACTTTAAAATAAAACTTCCTATTTTTAAAAAGAGCATTTGACTTCCTAATTAATGTAAGTTAATTAGATATAGGACGTAGTAGCGATTTTTGCTACGGTTTGCAAGTTTGCGCAACCCCCGAAAAAGATAACGAAAAATATGTATTTAGTTTCTCGTAATAATAATCAACATAATATATTCAATTTAAATCATTATAATATATAATTTATCAAAAACACCGAGCACTTTCTCTTAAATTTCGACCGTAATCCATACAAAACTCATTTGCTGTCGCTAGCTATGCATACAGGTAAAAGTAATGCCGATAGAGTTTGCAAGAAGAAGACAAACCAGCCGGTTATATTGAACTATTTTACCATATAGCCATAATAATAATAATAATTGCTTTTACCCATTAACTGGCGAACCAGGCCACAGAAGCTTTGAAGTTTGTGCGGGAGTGTGTGCCGATTATTACTATTACACAGGCCCAACGTGCGGCTGCAGCCGACTTAACAGATGGTATAGCATAAATCCCACATTTGTGTTACAGCTAAGGGAACCTTTAGAAACCCTTAACCAAATCTGCCGGTACCGGGAGTCGATCCGAGCCGCTTCCATTTTATTATAAATGCTCTTCTACAAATATAAATGTCTTTCCGCGTATATACAACGTGAATACATTTTTACGTTCTTAAATGACATTCATAAATAGACAGAAGATAAACCTCTTTTAATAGTTACAGCCCCAGTTGAATGTGTCAAAATGAATTGTGTGAGTACACCAGGTTGTGGTATTCACACATAAATTGCTTAGAAACTTTTACTCATTAAACCAGGCATAACGAAACTAGAGGATCACTTCTTTTGAGATCATAGACAGGTAAACTTTAACTAAGATTGTCATTCTTCTTGGAATAACGAGTAACTACCTTCTATGGTCTAATAAAATTTGAACTGGTTGCTTTCGGATTAAGATGGATCTTAGAAGTATCCATCACGGTTTAAGCTTTCGTATTCGTTGCTTGGCTATAATAGTCATGAAAGCGTTTAAATGGTGTTTTGCTTTGACCGGCGGTACTCAACCAGTTTCTTAAGTGTTTCGGTATTTTAACTAAATACAATTGAAATTTTGTTTTTCTAAAAGTTTATTACTAACAAAATAAGTGCTTACAAAACAATATTTAAATAATACTACTGAATACGTTTCACAACTAATTTAATTTTGTAAATAATTTAATTTAATTTTTCTTTTGTTAATTATTAATGATCTTTATAGAGCACTTCATATTCTTATTATTTTTAAACTTTAACATTTTGCGCGAATTTTTATAGCAATGAAATGTCTTGTGTGATCAAGCGACTTTGATCTTTTGGCATTATTTTTTGAATATGCGCGTAAAACAAACGATAGTGTCCAAAGCCACATGTTTTTGTCTGATCAAATTAAATCAAACTGTCAACCGCATTACTGTTGTATGTATACGTAAGTGGTTGTAGAGACATTACCTATTTAGGGATATTAAAAAGTAACTAAATATAAAGATGTCAAAATAACACTAATATAATAATGTGTTAATATTATAATTTATAAAACTAGAAAAGTGTATTATTAAAAAATAGATAAATGAACACCAATTAAAACATGGTGCAGTCATGAAAATAATAAAGTAATCCTGATATTGAAAAGTTTTAAGTCTGTGTGTTTGAAAACGAAGTAAGGATGGAGAATTTAAGACCGCCAGCGCCCTTGTCATTCCAAGGAAATGTCGCTGATAATTTTAGAAGATTTAAACAAAATTTTGAAATCTACATTAAAGCAGCAGATTGGTCTAATAAGCTTGATGATGTGAAAGTGGCAATTCTTCTAAATTTTTTAGGGGAAGATGCTGTTGAAATATTCAACAATTTTAAACTTACAGAAGATCAGAGAAAAGATTATAAATGTGTACTCAGTGAATTTGAAAAATATACTAATCCTAAAAAAACATTATTTATGAAAGGTACATTTTTTACAGTCGTTGTCAAAAGGAAAATGAACCATTTGATCATTTTTTGAATGATATTACAAAATTATCCAAAACATGTGATTTTAAGGATCAAACTGACAATATGATCAGAGATCGTATTGTGTTAGGTATACAAGATCTTAAATTACAAGAAACACTTATTAAATCAGAAGATTTGGATCTAACAAAAGCTATCAATTTGTGTCGCACAGCAGAAATTACGAAGGAGCAAATTCAAATAATGCAAGAAAAGGTGGTCAAGACAGTTAGAAGTAACGAGACTAGAAAATATGAAGATCGAAGAAAAGTAAGTGTCAAGAAGGAAAATAATTCTAATTTATCGTGTTCAAGGTGTTTTAAAGTTCATCAACCAAACCAATGTCCAGCATATGGAAAGCAATGTAATCGATACAAGAAACTGGGACATTTTGCTTACGCTTGCAATCAAAGAAAAGTAAGAGAAGTACAAGAAGCAGAAGAAACAGAAGACTTTACTATTAGTTCAATAGTAGTTAAAAGAACTGAGCACGTTAGTACTGTAAGTAAAAGCAGTGTAAAAGAATGGGTAGCAAAAGTAGTAATAAATGACAAGGAGGTAGATTTTAAATTAGATACGGGGTCAGAGGTTAATATTATTTCAAGTAAGTTGTGTAAACAAATAGCTAATAAAATAAACATTGAAGATACGAATGTTAGACTAGAAACATATGGGGGATTTAAGATAAAACCATTAGGTAGTGTAACATTAAAATGTAGTTATAGAAATATTGAAAAGTTAATCAAATTTCTTGTTGTTGACAAAGCAGTGAAGCCACTTTTAGGTTTAGAGGCTTGTAATACTATGAATTTGGTTAGAAGGGTACAGCAGATATAAATTAATAATAAGTTTCAAGATAGGAGTCGGTTTATTATTGAAAATAGTGATGTTTTTGATGGGCTCGGTGAGTTTCCACAGAAATGTAATATTGCTATAAAGAGAAATGCTGAACCCATAAGTAATCCACCTAGACGAGTACCTATAGCATTAAGGGGTAGGTTAGAAAAGGCCTTAAATGTATTAGAAAACAAAGGCATTATTGAAAAAGTCAATGAACCATTATAATGGGTAAATAGTTTAGTAATGGTGGAAAAGCCTAATGGATCATTGAGATTGTGTTTGGATCCACTACATTTAAATAAAGTCATTAAAAGAGAATTTTATGCCATTCCTACATTTGAAGATATTGCTTATAAGTTAAAAGGGAAAAGTTGTTTCACTGTCCTTGATCTTAAAGATGGCTACTATCAAATAAAATTAAATAAGGCCTCTAGTAATTTGTGTTGTTTTAGTACAATGTTTGGTTGTTATAAATTTAAACGATTGCCATTTGGGGTGGCAAATGCTCCAGAGGTTTTTCAAAGAGAAAATGAAAAAATTTTGGAGATATTGATGGTGTTGTAGTGTATTTTGATGATTTATTGATTGCGGGAAAAGATTGTAAAGAACACGATGAAATTCTAAATAAAGTAATAGATAGAGCTAGAGAACTGAATATAAAATTTAATAAAGATAAGTTGCAGTTTAGGAAAGATAAGGTTAGATATTTAGGTCATGTGTTTTCTAAAGAAGGTATTAGTCCAGACGAAGATCGTATAAAGACCATAGTGCAGTTACCAAATCCAACTAATAAAAAAGAATTGCAATCCGTGTTAGGCATGATAAATTATTTAAGGAAGTTTATTCCACAATTAGCAGAATTAACAACTAAGTTGAGGGAACTATTAAAAGAGAATAATGAATTTTATTGGTCCGAGCAACATAGTAAAGAATTTGAGATCATAAAACAAATTATTAGCTCAGCACCTGTGTTAAGCACTTTTGATCCAAATATAGAAATAGTAATACAGGCCTCGCAAAATGGCTTAGGTGGTTGTTTACTTCAACAAAATAGACCTATCTATTATATATCACGTAGGCTAACAGAGACGAAGAAAAACTATGCACAGTGTGAGAAAGAACTGTTAGCAATAGTTTTTGCTGGAAAGAAATTTCATCAATATAACTATGGTCGCTCAGTAACTGTAATAACGGATCACAAACCTTTAGTAAGTGTTATGAATAAAAAAGTGTCGCAGGTGTATTCAAATAGGTTACAAAAAATGAAAATTAAATTATTAATTTATGATCTCAAATTACAATATATGCCAGGGAAG
Organism: Agrypnus murinus; assembly: GCA_929113105.1. Lineage (NCBI taxonomy): Eukaryota > Metazoa > Arthropoda > Insecta > Coleoptera > Elateridae > Agrypnus > Agrypnus murinus. The sequence goes on from OV816025.1 coordinate 103,650,480, forward strand.
TATATGCACATAGCTGATTTGTTATCTAGGGCATATTTAAAGGATGAAATAGAAGATGATCCTCAAATGCTTGAAGTAGTTCATTCAGTAGAAAAGTATAGAAATATGAGTGAAGAAAGAAAGCAAGAGTTTAAAAACAGTTATGAAATAGATAGTACTTTAGGTAAATTAAAAGAGTTTGTTTTACACGGATGGCCAAAATTATATTCTAAAGTGCCCCCAGAATTAAAAGTGTATTGGAATCATAAAACAGATATACATATATGTGATAAGCTGCTTTGTTTAAATGATAAAGTTATAGTACCACAAGATCAAAGAGTAAAAATGCTAAATTTGTTGCATGAAGGACACTTTGGAATATCCAAAACAAAAAGTAGAGCAAAAAGTATTATGTTTTGGCCTACAATGAACAAAGATATTAACAGATTTCGTTGCTTATTGCACTTCTTCCCGGCTAGGCGGCCAGTCGCGCCTTCGTTAGTCGGCGGGTGCCTTTTAAATACATTGTAGTAAGGTCACATTATTTTTAGTGTACTCCATGCCCAAATGTTTATTTATTATAATTTTGTGATTTGTTCGATTTAGTGTTTGTTAAATGTAAATCTGCGAACGAGACTGTATTTTGAAACATTTTATTATTTCATTTATATAAGTTGGATTTTTTTAAAGACAAATAATTCTATTTAGTTTGTTCTGTATGCAAATTTAAAATTGCATTATCGTCATGACTACAAATTCAGCTGCTTCGGTCGAAGGTTCGAGTACTTCCGATACAACTGCATCGTGACGATGCTGTTGTACAGTTTGTAAATTATTAGAATTTTCTGCATACAGTTTTGGAGGGAAATTACAAATTGTTGAGAAAGGCTGATCAAAACCAGAACTTTGAAATTTAACAACAAATATTAAAACCTGCACCAGGTATTTTGCTAAAAAAGACCGGAAGATCGAGTTGCATTATAAATAGTAGTACTTTTTTAAATAAAGGATAATAGTCAACAAATTTCATAAGTATAAAGTATAAAAGTTCTTCTTTGAAAACTTTTAATCTTAATAATTATAACACTGTTTTTTTATTGACCTAGCAGAGGCGGATCCAGGGAATTATTTTGGGGGGCATTTTTTGAAAATAATTGTTTTAAATAAATTAATAATAATTACTATACAAACATTATTTGTTTTTATCTTATGTATATTTATTTATAAATGTTATATATTGCACAATAGTTAGTAAACATTAATTACTTTTACATTCAAGATTTATTTAACTATAATACTAAAGTATATATCAAAACTTTGGGGGGCCTGTACTAGGTACAGGCGCGGATACACGGGGGGGGGGGGAATCATTTATAAATAAATATACATAAGATAAAAACAAATAATGTTTGTATAGTAATTATTATTAATTTATTTAAAACAATTATTTTCAAAAAATGCCCCCCAAAATAATTCCCTGGATCCGCCTCTGCTAGGTCAATAAAAAAACAGTGTTATAATTATTAAGCTTAAAAGTTTTCAAAGAAGAACTTTTATACTTTATACTTATGAAATTTGTTGACTATTATCCTTTATTTAAAAAAGTACTACTATTTATAATGCAACTCGATCTTCCGGTCTTTTTTAGCAAAATACCTGGTGCAGGTTTTAATATTTGTTGTTAAATTTCAAAGTTCTGGTTTTGATCAGCCTTTCTCAACAATTTGTAATTTCCCTCCAAAACTGTATGCAGAAAATTCTAATAATTTACAAACTGTACAACAGCATCGTCACGATGCAGTTGTATCGGAAGTACTCGAACCTTCGACCGAAGCAGCTGAATTTGTAGTCATGACGATAATGCAATTTTAAATTTGCATACAGAACAAACTAAATAGAATTATTTGTCTTTAAAAAAATCCAACTTATATAAATGAAATAATAAAATGTTTCAAAATACAGTCTCATTCGCAGATTTACATTTAACAAACACTAAATCGAACAAATCACAAAATTATAATAAATAAACATTTGGGCATGGAGTACACTAAAAATAATGTGACCTTACTACAATGTATTTAAAAGGCACCCGCCGACTAACGAAGGCGCGACTGGCCGCCTAGCCGGGAAGAAGTGCAATAAGCAACGAAATCTGTGCTTATATGCAGTGTATGTAACACATTTGAATCGGTATTACCTTTCCGCGCAAGTTTAATAAGCTTAATTTAAAATAGTAGTCTAAATAATTATACTTTTTGCTGTACGGAATTAATGCTGATCTTTAAGTTGATTAAATATTACAAATTTAAATAAACGATAACCATAATTTTATAAAAATATTTTTGTTAGCATTGTTTCTTATTTTTAATAAATTCTTAAGGGAAGCATTGCTTCCATTGCTTCCATGGACCGCACGCCACTGCTGCGGACACAGCTTTCTATTGACTGTTTGTTCAGTGAGGTGACGTAAATACGACCTTCAACGATCAATCAGCAACAGCTGAGTAGAAATAATTTTTATGTTCAGTTATTTTGTGTAGATTGACACAATTGCCATAGGCGTTGCATGAGGATTTTACCTAAATCGATATCATTATATCTTTACAAATTCATTGCATAATGAGAAGAATACAATTCATATGTTTTACTGAAACAACTTACATTACTGTTTACCCAATACAGTTACTAATACTAGTGTTAATTATAACAGTGAAAAATTAACCAAATTGCTACTTATTAATTTAAGGCTCCGTTATCGCGTAGGTAAAATACCGCTTAAACAGCTCTGAAGAATTTCATGGCAATTTTTAAAAATTGCACTTGGTTTACATTTATTGTGCATGAGATCTGTTCTTAAGAGTGTTATCTAGTTTATATTATGCTATTATGCTATTATTTATAGCAAATACAAAATTACAAAAGCTATTTCCTTAACGAATAAAAAAGTGTAAATTTATAAAAAAAACTATAGCTAGCGAGCTTTTAAAAATGGTAAGGTGTAGTTCCTAAATTATCGTTCAAGTGTTATTTGAGATAAAAATGCCCGAATATACAACAGTATAAAAGAACTGTATGAACTAAGAAAAGGTCATATCCCGCGTTTATTCAAACATTTTGGTAAATGACAACTATCATTCTTAGTTCAGGCTTTTGCTCACAGAACGCGCTGTACGCGGAACGAGTTAAAAAAGCGGGAAGTCTCAACGAGTTTGATTTGACTGTTAATACATTTAACTCATTTTCGTTATTGTTACATATATTATTGTGATTGTCGATGTAAAGTAACAGATTATTGTTTATATCTCTTCCCATATTTTAACTTTCCTAATCTTTTATTATTAGTATAATAGTTATTATAGACTATTATTTAACAAATTACCAAAGTAAATGTTGTTTTTTTTACTTAAGAGCATGTGACGGTTAATTTTTGAATAAACTATTTCACTCTTAATTAGTCTTGATTAATTTCTTAAAACGAATATATATTTTCAATATTTTAATACTTTTAGTATAGTAATAGTTATAACTGATATTTTTAAAGATATTTAGCGGTTTTATATTCCCCTTTTTAATACTAACTACCTTAAATTATTCCTTGGCATTTAAAAATTAAAAATTTCCGTTAAACTTAAAATATTTTGAAAGTTCACGCATGTCTGGCAACACTGTGAGCAGACAACTGCGATTTTCAAATTTTAGTTTTAAAGAAATTAATTTCCATTTGGAGACCGTAGCGCCATCTTTAGGTGTTTATAGTTAATGAAGCTTCCTATTATGAAAACTGGCGGCGATAACGGGCCCTTAAGCTAATTTCCTGGCATTTATAAACTATAAATGTAGCCTTGATTGACGAGGCGCCACTGGTGCTGTGGGAGATGTAAAGAAACATAAGTCAAATTTAGAGGTTATGTTGGTGACAGCTGCTTTATACAAAATGCCTCTTCTAGTAAATAAGAGTTCAGTGTTTAGATACGATATTTGTTATGTCGATTCTAAGGTAACCTAATCCATTTACTTTTTGAACGTTCGTTAACTTGCTATACTTATAACTAGTAAGTATTACAAAACATGTAATACTATTTCTTGCAACATATTTCACACATTTCTGACAACTACATACATTGAAATAAAATATGTCACCATCAGAATCTCAGCTCTGGTTGTATGTTACTCTGCTACTCCTATCTAAGTGCATTCATCCAATCAAGTACCAAGTAAAAATTTATTTTAAACAGTTTTCAGAAAACTACTAGTCCGGGTGGCGGCAGCAAAAACGCTGTACTCATCGAGTTGCAGAAAATTTCAGTTTTGTAGTAACAGTTCACTACCAATAGATACAAAAAAGCTTGGTCTGCCAACCCCTATCTTTGTGCGATTGGCGTATCAGGATGACTTTAACCCTCTTTCGGGCTGCACTATCGACTCATTAGTTACAGAATAAAACTATCTTTAATTTCTCGAACTCACTCAGTGTAACGAAGTAAAAATGGTCTGCCGCGTGATATCTTGGAGCGTTGCGCGGTCCGACCAAATAAGTGGTAGATTTTGAAGAGCACTTTTTACCCATCGAGTTACAGCATAAATTTCACGACAAATTGAAGGTAAAACGTATTACTTTTCAAATTGCTTGGTCTTCCAGGTCACAGCCTGGCAGTTTTTTCAGTCCGACCAAATTTATGTGTGAATGTAGTATCGAACGTTACTCACTAATACCTACTACTAAACGGTTGTTTGCGCATGCAGTTCATTTTGTATGGCCGCGAATAATTAGTGTAACATGAAAAAATATATTTCTTTATAAATATTTTATTCTAGATTTAGAATAGTTAAAAATCAAATCGTCAAACGAAAGGTAAAAATAACTTCTTTGGTAGTTCTCACCTTCTCACACTCTCTGGATATATGTAGATCCGCTCAGCCCATTCGACCACGGAAAGCCCTGGTTATCTTAACGAAATACAAAATCTGGTTGAAATAATGAGATGCATGCTTCATGCAAAGATGCTTCCGCTCAGGCACTTATAGAGCTAAAGAACCCACAACAGGGTTAGCTACCTTTGTCAGACCTATCGAAAAACAATTGTCAACAATAATGTTGTATTTTTAGGACTTCATATGTTATTTTACCTGATTTTTATTTGTAGAATTTGACGCACATTTGTTGACACAAGATTACACTATTAAAATAAATAGCCGGTAATTTTCATACAGAAGGAAATTAGAAATCAGGCTTTCATCTCGGATAAGGAAGTAAAGCCATAGACTCCTTGTCAATGCGATGTTTGGCACAATAATGATCCCTACTGTTTGGCTAGATTTTAGTAGGGTCGGCCACATGATCATAACAGCCGGTGCCATGAGGTATGAGGGATTTGTCGCCCAAAAACAAACAAATGGTACAAGCAAATGTAGAGAACGTCACAATTTATGTTAAAAGGAATTTTTTTATAAATGGTATCGTTCAATATTGTCCTGGCCATTCAGTCCAAACCGAGACTATCCCCATTAAGCAATTTTCGACGTCAGCTGACATCGGCGCATCAGGCAATTGCAAGGTATTCCAGCGAATTTACTTCTTCAGGTTTCTAGATTACCATACCGAACGTCAGGCATACAGAGGGAACTGTAGTTGTAAATGTAATGTATACTTATTTATATAGAAAAGGAGTTTTGTAAACATGGGTGACATTCATGAAGTACAAAAATACACTTCTTTCTGAATATGGTTTTTATTTTTATATTTTGGTACCTATTATTAACACATTAACAATGTTATGTAACAAGACATGTAATGCTAAAAACCACAGTACTGCAAAACTTAAAGTTCACTTTTCCGTACTGTATAAGGATGAACAATCTATCTAGATTGTTATCTAAATTGATTATCTAATCAATTTAATAATAATATCTAACAAAGACAATCAATTAAATATCAGTATGAAAATTTGAACACTTTCTTAAGATTATATTTAGATCGTTGACCTTTAGTATTTTACAGTGTGTTAGGATCATTATACACTTGATTAAGGACGGTGAAATAAGAAAAAGAAGATTTTAAGACCTGAAATAAAAATAATTAGTATTAACCACCGAAATACTCAGACAAAACATTAAGGTCACTTTTATACGAGGATACTGTATGCCAGATAGCGTATCCGAGATACGCTATCCGTAGCGTATCCGAGATCTCTTGCAAGAATTCTTGCCGGATACTACGCAAAGACTGTTGGGATACTTATTCTAGATTTGCGCAATTGAGATAATTTTGCGACGAGTAAATTCAGTACAGTGGCGTACAGTTTTGTTTTTATTAGAATAATCATTTTCAGAAGTGTCCCATAAACAAATGAGTGCTTCTATTAAGGAAATGAACTTATCGTTATCAAATGCACGTCCCATAATTATTTAATAATATTAAAGTTTTCCGGCTGGATCCTCACACGTGATACTTCACGGACAACACTGACAAGTTGCTGCTTAAAAAGTATCGTTGTATAAATGCGTCCATAAAAACAAACAACCGAACGGTATCCCGAAGTTGTAAAAATCGCCAGGGGACTGGAATTAGCCGGATACTGATATTTAGTATGTATGCAAAAAGTCGCCCGTGTAAAAGGCTCGATAAGAAGCAACGTAAAAGGTATAGACGAGATACCGGTGGGTATCCGGCATACAATATTCTCGTGTAAAAGTAGCCTAACTAAACTATTATAGTAAGCTAAACTTTTAACTACAGCCTACATGTATCCATATTCTATTTAAATGAAGTATGCCAGTAAATACATTTACCAATTCCAGTTTAACAAATGACACACAATGTTATTATAAAATTAACAAAAGTGTAATGTTGACGTTATTAATCTCATCAACTGGAGTCAATCGCTTGTGGAGTACACCCCCCACACACACACACACACACACACACACACACACACACATACTTGTATACTTATAGAGGCTTTTATACTGGTCCGTAAATAATATTAATATCGAACTATAAAATTATAGAAATCCTTATCCTGATGATAGTTGATTTTATATGTAAAACAGACCCCATTTCTGATTTTTGTACTGTGCTATAATAATACAGTACGGTAAATAAGCTGTTTTAGTTTGCTAGGTTCTGATACATTCAATAATATGTTGAATATTCAGTAACAGAATTCTCAATGTAGCAAATCTAACGTGGGTTTCGAAGACCCTCTTCCGATTGGCATCAAACATGAAGATGTTTGATTCATTCACCTGCATGTATGATTCATCGGCGTGAGTCATCGACGGCTGCACAAAACAATACACCAACTAGTCTAATCCAGTACGTCCCAGAACTTTATATGGGAGATATAAATTGACATCGCGGGCAGAAGCAGGCAGTTAGTGTTCAACCGGGGAATTGAAAGGTGCTTTGTGTAATTAGTTAATAGTCGAATATTAGTGAAAAATAAATAATATCTCTCTTGTGAATAGACCATTAAACAGCATTTTTGTTATTATTATTTTAAAAAGAACGTTACAATACATAAGTAAAATCCTGAAAATAGCCTTGTTTCTGTTCAGGTTTCTCATTTTTGTAACCAGGAAAGCTGATAAAGCATGTATGAGAGACAAATTTTTTTTTGAAATGTGAGTAATATATTGATTCGTGATGTATGGTACATGATAAAATTCTAAAAGTTGTGTTTTTCTTTCCGGTCTATTGTACAATGGACTACATTTCAATTGTATTTGCAACAGATACTATTGATATAAAGTTGAACACTACACAGACATCAGTTTTCGAGCTCTGTATTACTTCTTCAAGTCGATGTCCAATTCTCATGGATAAATATCTATTCTATTTTTACTTACAGACAGTAAGGAGTTCAGTGACAGTACTGCGAATTTTGCTGCAGTTAGGTTTAGAGAGCGTTTTGATCTTTCCATAATAATAAACAAAGTTCTGCGTACTGGTGGTCCACACTTTGTCCAATCACTCATATAACAAGCATCTCGAATCTTTTCACTCTAAAAACAGTAGTAAACACTATATTGAACAAATACTACATACGTGTGTTTTTTAAACGATAATATAACGTTTAATATGTTTTTGGCGTAAACGTCAAAAAAATATGAAGTTTATGAAGTAAATTATGAAGAAAACCAAAAACTATTTAGAAAAATACTTGAAAAGCTTATTGATTTATTGGTTTTAGTAATAAGCTATAAAGAAAAGCTTGAAGCTATACGCCGATTGGTCTAGCGGTTAACTCATCAGGTTCGTAATCAGAAATCACGGGTTCAAGTCTCATCCTCATTTACTTTTTTTTTTAATTGTATTGTTTACTATTATTTTTAGAACTTAATTACACCTATTATTAGTTTTATGTCCTTTTTTCGTTTGCTTTTCTGATAGGTAGTTAAAATTGTACAAAGAGTAACGGTAAACCCCCGTAGTAAAAATATCTAACAATAAAAAAACTAATAATAATAATTATCATAACGTTCTAAAAATAATAATTAGTAAGCAATACAATTAAAAAACGGTATACGAGAATGGGGTTTGAACCCGCGATTTCTGATTACAAATCTAATGCGTTAACCGCTAGACCAATCGGCGTATGCTTCCAGAGTTTTCTTATAGCTTATTACCAAAAGCAATAAATCAATAAGCTTTTTAAGTATTTTTCTAAATAGTTTTTGGCTTTCTTCATAAAGTTTAATATGTTTTTGGCGTAAAATGAATTCTTCTTTCGATTGATACCAAAATTTATAGTTACATTCGCAAGGTTACAAATTTAGGACGAAAATGATAAAATTCCATTGCATTTCCTATATTATCGTTTACAAAAAACAGACTGTATAAGGGTGGCCCATATTTTAGCAAAATCAATATTTTATCGATCTCATTCTATCAAATATGGTTTAATTTGTTGAAAAAATGCGATTCACAAAATATAAAAGTTTTTAAACAAGAATAACCCGTGCCGCTAGGAGGTTGGATTTTTAATAGTATATTATGTATTAAGTGCTTAATTGAGTGTCTTAGAGCCCGTAGAGTCAGTTAGCGCCTGAGGCGAAAGCCAAAGGCGCTACGACGATAAAGGGCTTTAAAACACTAATTAAGCCCGAAATGCATACGTTAGTTTATGTCCGGTCTAAGTTTAAATTAATATTTAATTTAAAATAAAAATACTTCGAAAAACTTCTGCAAAAACTGTGCTAAACTTCAAGTAGGTAGGTGCAGTGGTCTATAATTGCTTTTATTGCTATGGAGACGGCATAAACAAGGCTAGTACGAGTAGATACTCTAATTTAGCAATGTACGCTCTAAAAAAAGGTCGCTAAATAGGTCATAATCGTCCGACCGGACATAATAGTTATTTGTGTATTAAGGGCATAAAGAAGCTTTTATGGCTAGAAGCGTTATCGCTAATCTAATCTAATCTCGGCTAACGCCTCGGGCTAGAAAAAGGCTGTAGGGCCATAAAAGCAAGTTATACCCGCTATACATACACTATTTTATGCACAGATTAAGTTTTTATCTCAAATCTATTATTGTGTAAAAACAGTAATTAAAGTATTAAGGGCAGTAGGTACGTTTTACCTGTCGAGGGTAATGGTGAGGCTAATAGCCAAGACTGGTGGTACCTAACGATCGTAATGCTTATACTATTTTTTGCGTAAAGTAGATTAAAGTAGAGCCTTATATATAGAACGTGCAAAAATGTATTTTATGTCCGATTGCATTATAAAGTACTGTTTATTGTATTGTTTTGCGGCAGTGAACTGGCTTATTATTGTACTGGTAAAATAAAGTGATAGTAGTAAAATAAAGTATATAGTAGTAAAATAAAGTATGACAACTGTATATTACATGTCAAATTTTCTTCTGTCAAGAATAGATGTCAAATTTATAAACTGTTTTTTTTTGATAATTAGCCAATTTTAGGAATCGAACATAAAGCTTTGTATGCAACTCTTACATAATCGGACCTTATAGACTCGCCCTTTTTATAGGCCTTGCTCGCTTCGCTCGCTCGGCCATAAACTGGGCTTGTCTATAATGTCCTACATTATGTACTTGGTACATAAATAGCTATTAAATAGGATTTTAGAGGACATAAAGAATAACTTTTTGAATTTTCAATGTTATGACTTGAAAACTTGTACCTTGTAGTTTTTGGGGTTACTAAACGTAAACGGACCTAGACCTAAACGGATCAAAAATGCCTTTTGACAGATGAGGATCACCTCTAAGTAACTTTTTAAATTAATTTAACAGCTCTCATGACAGTTGTCAAAAGTCATTTTTGATGCCGAATTGGTGTTTAGCGAATTCAAAAAGTTCTGCCTTATGTTCTCTAAAAACGCTAAAATCCCATTTAAAATAGTGGCACGGGTTATATTTTACTGTTATATTTTGCGAATCGCATTTTTTTCAACAAACTAAACCATATTTTAGGGTGATCGATAAAATTTTGACCACCCTACTACATATTATTAACATTTTCCAGCAATAAATAACACTGACTTGATAATACCGTACATGGTTTGAAATATAGCAGAGTAACTAGCATAATTATTGTTGATTATTTTTTTTAACTTACATTTTTAGTCTTATGAAAGCGTAACATAATTTTACATGGCTTACCTGAAGCACGATCTCATTTCCAGGAACACAAAAGTTTGTTAGCTCAACAACAACGGCCAAAAAGAAAAATATACTTCTCCCAAAATTCGGGCTTGTTACAGGAGTCTTAAACATCATTTTTAGTTATTCTTATAAATTACAGACAAGAAATAAAATGTACTTACAATAATTATGTTGAAACCCACAAATACTGTTATAATTAAGCTAATCAGAACTTGAATAAGAAATGAATACATGAACATATCTTCAATTGCTACAATGTATCTAAAACGTATACTCTTTAAATGGGAAGATTTCAATTTACGAAGCCATTTACCTAACAATTGCAACATGATGAATTACGCAGCTACGTAATTTATTATTTACGATTCTATCAAAATCCTTTGAGCCAACTTCTGCTTGAACTTTATCAGTTGAATGTAAAATTTTCTCTCTTAATATTTTTATCTGAACTGCAGCTATTCCCATAAGATAAACAACCATACCATCGTAACCAGGAATAATCCATGATGTTAAAAGTGTTCCAAGTGCTTGCATTAGCCAGGTCAATAAATAAATATAAAGTGGCTGATCTTTCATGTCAACTGGAAACGGCGCAGCTAACATACGGTCTGATATACCAAACACGGGACTAATTATAATCAACGCTCCTGTGCACCAAGTGGAAAGTATAAACATGCGTCTTCCAAAACTACACGTTTGCATCTTCTTAGTTATGTAGATATTTAGATCTCCATGTGAGGTAAAGACTGGCTCTTTTAAATATTCCAGAATTAGATAGATTTTCTTTTTGTTTATATTAAGAATAGTGTGTTTAACTATAGCATGAAATACAGCCACACTAATGCACAGAGCATAAATAACGCTACTAGTGTCTTTAAAATGTACAAAAATATCCATAGCAGAACTGCAAGTGAGCATTCCTAATATAGTTACGGATAACCATCCAAGCAGTCTGTACAATACTGAGGGATTTCTTTTTGGCCAAGTACCTGTTTCTGCAATCATACCTAGTACTGGTTTTAATGTTTCCTCAAAATTGAAAGATTCCATCTAAAAAGAATTTTTGAAAATGAAAGACTATTCTATAAAAGCCATTCTTTATCTTAAGTAAAACATTTAAGAAGCAGTGGTACTCAGTTTGATACTGTTACAAACGGAATTATTGGCAATTAAATAATGCATACAAAATTCAATTCATGTTCCGTTCGTACAATATTACGCCAAGGTTATGTGCGTGGCTGCCTACGCCATTCTAACAACTGCAGCATCGACCCACGTTATTCGGCCATCTGTGCGGCCAGCTGCAGCCACACTACCAACGACTGGCCTTTTATATGTTAATCTCAACTGCAAGGTTGATCTCGTCAATGCTGAACAACCCCCTTTCGGCCACATGCAGTCAAGTCGCCTACGACTCTTAGCCAACTGCGCATTCTTTCGAAGAAATTCTAACTAGCACGCTTCCGCTCAGCCCACGGCGACCCACGAGCCTGCATACCAGCCACGCCAACTAGCGTGCAAACTATCCACCGACCCCGGAACATCAACCTACAGATTCTTCCGCGTTGAACAGTATATAAACCCGCTTGCTTTGGGCTTAGAATTTAGTCAGTGCCATGACTCGAAGAAGCCACATCCAGGAGCAAGCGGGTAAGATGATTGATTACCGGACCCCTTACTGCTTAGTTCTGCTTCGTTATTAGGGAGTTATTAGGCTTGTTTCCAGGTTCTCTATGCTTAGTTGTAGTATTCTAGGAACCCAGATTACCGGGTTTCCTAGCGCTTAGTTTATAAACTTAGTGCTAGTACAGGGTGGTCCCAATCGCCCTCATGTTAATCTTAGATTTAGGAGGACTTGCCTGTTCTTAACTATTTGTAATCCAGTGTACTCATTGTATCCTAGTTTTATTGTTTAGTATATAGATGTTTTTATGACTTATGTTTACTGACTGACCCTACCTCTGACTACGTCCCTCAGTCACGAAAACCCTACGTAACAATACTTTTAACATATTTTATCGTCAACCATCAATAAAGCCATGCATTACCATAGCGATTTGTGGAAGTAAACAAACACTTTATTTTACTGCACAAATCAAGCATTTTGCCTGTCGCAAATATGGTTCCTGTACAAATCCAACATTTTACCTGCCGCAAGTATGGTTGGCGATAAAATTTTGTATGCACCCACCACGTCAGTAAAGTGTCTTTATCCAACTCGCCTCGCTCGCTTCGCTCGCTCGTCTCATAATCTCAGACTCGTTCGATAAAGAATCACTTTACTGATTTGGTACACAAATAACTATTATACTACACTCACTGTACGAGGAGGCCGATTTGCATGTTACTATAGGGGAACTCGGTTATTATAAGTTACTGAAAAATTGCACATTCTCAATGTCTTTTTTGACAACTGAATGCTTAAAACCAAAATTTGCTATTGTCTTTTGTTTTTGAGTTATAACCGATAATTGGATTTTTCGACTTTTCGATACTTGGGGATGTCTCGGTTATTTGTGAAGCTAGACAAAAGCTTTTTTGATGAGAAGAGAACAGTGGTAACAAAAGTTAGATAAATTTATTGGATCTGAAGTTATGATTTAACAATTTGTTTTTTAGATATAAATTAAATAAAACCTTTTTCTACCAGGTCAAATTTCTTATTTTTATCACAATCTTTTAAACTTGTTAAAAATGGTTTTCCATATCCTTTTTGTAGTATCGTATCGTATGCATGTGTTATTTAGAGTTTTGACAACCAAACAAGTCAAGTAAGATATATTAGAACGTTTTATTTAGAATAATAGGAAATCATGGATGATCTAGTATAATAAAAATAAAAATCATTTAAAGTAACTAAATTTTCAAATTGTTGTTCATTTTTAGCGATAAATTTTACACCTCTCTGCGACAGCCACTTGTATAAATTATTTTTAATATGACCCAAAAAGAAGAAGTTCAGTGGCGTCAAATCGGATGAAGGCGGTTGCTACCTCACTGGTCCATTGGTTCCTATTTTCACTATTTCCAAAATTGATATTTTATAAGTTTCAAATTATAATAACATTGTATTATCATTGTTTACATTTATATCAACAGCAACACGCACATGACATACAAACCGAACATCCCTCTTTTAAATAACTTGAACTCGACCACACGTTTTCTGGGTAACTGCCACTACTGCACATAATCACATGATTCCTGTTTGCCATCTGGATCGGGCAGTACTACTTACGAACACTGTATATTACTGTTAAGAGTTCAGCCAGCGCGAGAACAGACACTGATTGACTGAATCCGCGGCTGATTTGCACTTTAGAAAACTGAAAACTAGAAATGTGATAAATCTGTGTAATTTAATTTGACACACAAACATTGTTACTCCTATTTAGTAAACTGAAGAATTTCAGCATGCTTTTTATTTATCTCTATCTAACTTTTCAGTAAATATAAATTACAATAATGATCTTATATGTTACCTTATCATATACTTTTGGCTTCAAAATGAAGCTTAGAACTGGTTTGATCCCCCGTGTTTGCTTAACTTATAACAAATATAATACAGGGTTTCCAGTACTACTCAAACGTGGTGGACTGCACATCGCACTTTTGTGATGTAGTTATCATTCATTATGTTAAGATAATAATAAATTATTAAAAAGTATCTGGCCGTATTTTCGCTTCTACTATTCTTCGGGTTTCTCCAACGTGTGCTTATTTTAATCTATTAGTAGATTATGTTACTGTTTAAGATTTGGAACTCCCAATCTTCTGCCCATGAGACACAAAACACTATTTTTACCGCTTTTTTTAAAAATTGTGAGAAAAATAAATGATACACATGATATATAGCATTAAAAAGGTAAAGAAAGCTCTATTTAAATAAAATAGGTCATTTCTATTTTAATAAGAATATTTTTTTTTAATTTAAACCAAAACTTTTTTATTCATTATTCATAGCCATTATTTATTTACGGTAAGATTATTGTATAAGTCTTAAAAATTGTGCCTCCTCTAGAAAAGTCCTGATTTAAACTAGAAAGATAAGTTGTTTTTTATTCAGCACTTTATCAATTGGCAAAAGCATTAAGCAATTATAAACTAGATCATAGGTACCTTGTTTTTTTTCTCTGAATAGTTTCAAGATTAACAAATATTCAATATATGTTTATGTTTGGTTCGGGATTTTTTCATGTTAAGACCAACAATTTTCTACACCAACAAATTTTGGTTTCTATACCAACAGTTTGTGTTATATTTCGAACGCTATTAAATGTTGAATGAAGTTTTAGAAAAAAAATCATCTATTTGTAAAAGTTACAATTTAATAGATTAATGGATAGTACAAGTTCTATAATACAATTTACATAAAATGGGTATTTATTGGGATAGTCTAATAATTGTAGTGTATTTTCCATGTAAAGCAGTGGTTATTCCCTTTGAATAATATGCTGAGAATCCACAGTTGTAGCTCTAGACGATTTCATAATATATTATTTTGAATGAGAAATGTAGATAAAGTAATCAGGTATTTAATTAAGGTACAACTGAAATAATAACTAGTTTTATCCAAGTTTGTTTAATATAAAATCAACCCTTTTGGAAGAATTCTTGTAAAACGTAGTATGTAGGACCGGTGCGTATAGTAGTATAACACAAGGCTGCGAAATAGAATGTGTAAAGACTTTCCTAGCTGAATTATACAGATTCTCCGAAAACCAGCCTAAACATACAAAAATTAATGAGTGCAACAAGGAAGACATAAACAATATGGGTAGCACAACAAAGGTAGAATGCATTCTAGACTAGGAAAATCTCCACCAATAACAAGCAAGCAAACAAACATATCTGTCACAAATATTTTATCTGTCATTAAAAACATCAAGAGAGGTTAAAATAAATATGTCAATATAATAGTACGAGGGGGGACCACAACAAAGAAAACACAAAAATTTTGGAAAAAGATTTATTTATTTTTCAACGTAATCTCCTTTCAGCTCTATACACTTTTCCCAGCGGTGTTCAAAAAGTTCGATACCATTTTTATAATAAGAACTGTCTTGCTCCTCAAAATAGCCATTAACTGCTGACATCACTTCTTCATCGTTGGAAAATCTTTGACCACTGAGCCATTTTTTCAAGTTTGGGAACAGAAAATAATCCGAGGTGGCTAAATCTGGCGAATATGGTGCATGAGGTAGCAATTCAAACTTTAATTGATTAATTCTGGCCATTGCAATAACGGATTTGTGAGCTGGCACGTTGTCGTGATGAAACAACACTTTCTTTTTAGCCAAATGCGGCCATTTTTGCTTGATTTCTTCGCTCAAACGTTGCAATAAGTTTGCATAATACCGGCCGTTGATAGTTTTTCCTTTTTCGAGATAGTCAATAAAAATTATTCCACGCGCATCCCAAGAAACCGACGCCATAACCTTGCCTGCAGATGAAACGGTCTTCGCCTTCTTTGGAGCCGGTTCTCCCTTTTCCATGTCCATTGTTCATTGTTTCGATTGTTCTTTTGTCTCGGGTGTGAAATGATGGACCCATGTTTCATCCATTGTTACGAAACGGCGCAAAAATTCTGTTTTGTTGCTGTGAAACTTCGCTAAACACTCAATTGAAACATTTTCACGACACTGTTTTTGCTCGAGTGTGAGCAAACGCGGCACCCATCTTGCACACAGCTTTCTCATGTCCAAATTTTCAGATAATATGCGATGTACCGTACTTTTTGAAATGCCCGTAATGTCTGCTAGCTCGCGCACTTTCAGTCGACGATCATCAAGTACCGCTTTGTGGATTTTCTTCACCATTTCTGGAGTCGTCACCTCATTTGGTCGACCACTGCGATGCTCGTCTTGGCAGCTCGTACGGCCTCGTTTAAACTCAGCTACCCAAAATTTAACTGTTGTAAACGAAGGCGCAGACTCACCCAGAGTAGAATCCAGTTCAGCTTTTATATTGGTTGGGCTGAGGCCTTTCAAATAAAAGTATTGTATCACATAACGATGACCAATTTTCTCCATTTTCACAAATTCACTGACAACGTTCACTATTGATGGCTGCCAAACAAATACTGAACAACGTGGCGCTTTCAAACTTGAAATATATGCTTTATAGACTGCGTACTTTCCAATACAGTGATATTTTCAAACAACTACCGCCACCTCTTGGTCAGGTCGGGTACTTCTGGGACCACCCTCGTATGTTACTAAATAAATTGCTTTTGTCGTAAAAATCAATTTTATCACAATTTGTCATTAGAATCTTAGAAAGCTCAAAATGTAGTATACGCAGAAAGGAAAAAATCAAATTATCAAATGAATTTATGGAACAATCAGCAATTTAACCTCACTTTATGCTGTTAGTGACAGATAAAATATTTGTGATAGATGTTTTTGTTTGCTTACTTGTTATTGGAGAGAGATGTTTAGTTTAAAAATTTACCTAGCCATGATTGCTTCTATCTCTGTTAAACTACCTATATTGTTTATGTCTTCCTTGTTGCACTCATTAATTTTTTATGTTTAGACTGGTTTTCGGCTAATCTGTATCTCAATCGATGCGTTTTTGTGAGTAGATGAAAATCTGAAAAAATTCTGACGACGCGTTTCCGGTTAAATCTCGTTATATTAGATTTCTGTATGTTTTTTCAAAAATTATATTTCAACAACCGCTTGTCCAATTTTAATGATCTTGGGATCTATTTAAAGTTAAGAGTGAGTTCGAAATGCGCGTATAAAAATGTTTTTAAAAAAAGTTCTAGAATTTGGTTCTAAGATTTTTAGAACTTTTTGAAAAATCTTAGACCAAAGTTCTAGAACGTTTTGCTTTTTTTAAAATGCCCACTGTGAAGAGCATATTCGTTTTAGTAAAATACCAAAAAATGAGAAAAATCGAACTTGTAGTTTTTGAGAAAAAATGTTTGACAATTTCTATGCAGAAAAAAAATTCAGATTTAAAGTATAAATTTTATGTTTTTCTATGGAATTGTTTTCGGAACTTATAAATTTACATTATTTTAAAGGGAAAATATGTTTTCTGTTCAAAAATGGCACATTTGTTGTGAAATGTTTTAAATTTTTGTTTGTTTGATAGAGTTGTAGATATAGATATAGTTATAGATATTTGTCTTAAGATATTTACTTTTCGTTGTATCAAGATAGTGTAATCATAAAAACACACTGCACAAATGGTTTTTTGGTTATGAATGACTGCATAAACCCTAAATATTATTTATTGATTAAAATGTGTTTGGGACGTTATACTGCACATCTCAAACTCATCATTTGTTTATCTTATCTTTTATGGTGTTCATGGGATCTTCGTTGTATTTGACAATCTCGTCCACGTGGGACCACTACTTAATGGTTCTACTTAAAGTTCGTTATTCATTTTATCATTTTACATTTTGTTTTCAATCAATTTATCATCCAAATTTTGTTACTCTGTAAATGTTGGAATTTCAGATTCCAAGTCTGAGTTCTTTGCCGCGAAAAGTCACAATTAAGGTAGTCTATCAACTTTTTCCATGACAGATAAAGCTGGAAGTAGTTTACCATCTCAATGCAACACCAAGGCGTCGCAATCCGCTAAATTAAATTTGTCTTTAATCTCTGCTTGCCTCTATTCTCTGAATTCCTTTCGTCGACGCGGAAACAAATCGCGATTAATAATTAAGCTTTCAATATTGCAGTCAAAAGCTTCTGCAGCCCCATTAAAATATGAACCGCACATCGATCGTTGATTGTGCATCTGTCTAAGGTATTAGACAGACGTGGAGTGAAAAAATGTGATGTACCACTAATACCAGATATACCTGGTTCACTCTCTCTTATTGTATTACTTGAAACTGATTGTTAGTTTCACCTATTTTACTACTACTTTCATCTAATTGCTTGCTAGCTTCTTGATCTTCACTATCATTGCTTGACAATGATGGTAGCTTAACCTTGACATTTCGGTCCATTTCCTTGTAGGTTCCCTTTCTTCTCTGATTCCGCGTGCGTTCTTTTCTTCAGTTGTCTTAAATTTGCGACCAATGCCAGCTATGGAACCTGGTCGTCCTTCCGTACGTTTAATAATAAAAGTTCCTTATCCTCTTTGTACTTTACAATATTCAGCACATACTCATGGGCAACATCAAATAAATTATCTAATTTATCGACGAATTTCAGTCATTTATTATTTTAATTTAGTTGCAAAGCAGTTGAAATGGCAATTGACAAAGAATTTAATTGATTGATGCTCAACACTGGGGGTAAGGATGTTCTCAGTGGCGTAGTAACACCTTTTGGGGCCTGGGACGGATTCTTCCTCGGGGCCCTAATGAATCTCTCCAAATATAGGTACTATATACCATCGTCCCGCAACCTTTTTTTATCAAGGGGACCCAGAAATATCAATAAAATTATAAGGCAACCTATACGAGAGGGAGAGGGGGGGACTTAAAATTACAGGACCTTATAGCATATATTTTTAACCTGAACCTAAATGATATAATAAATAAAAATAAATATTTATGCGACGTGTGGTTGTACGATATAACCTGTGGAAGCAAATTTTTTATTTGTGTAATAGTTAGGTATTTACGAAAATTAAATCAGTGTTAATGAAATTGCTATAATTTCTGTTATTGTTATTGATATTAAACAGGAAAAGGTAGAAATATTAATCTGACCGAGCTGATTCAATTTTCGCAACCGCTGATTGTATTTGTATTATGTAATTTCCAATGTAATGTACAATTTTTAATTTATTCACTGTGATATTAAGGAACATAACCATAGCAACCTTAACTAAATTCGCAATGTTCAATTTTAAATTATTCAGTACATTCTCTGTATAACAACTGCCATTACAATGCTGGATTAACTTGATATGGATCCCTAGGCTGAATATACAAAGTAGACTCTTACTGTAAAAATGAAAAGTAATATGAATCTACTTGAACAAGATTAATAAACTTGTTTATTGTTTCCAGCCTTACTTTGTGGAACTCCATAATCATGAAATAAATAAAGATTAGTAAAAAGTTTCACAGTATTTATTAAAATATAACCTGACAATATTGTTTCGGCAGCTAAGCTGTCATTATCAAAGGTAATATAAATATAAACAAACACGTCGCTATGGTAGATACAAGAATAGGTAACTAAATAAAATAATAATAATCAGAATTAAATATCTAACACTTCCAGTAACGGAGAATTACTGAGCTCAAGTAGTTCATTCATTAAAGGTACCCTGAGTTTGTGTTTGTATATCTCAAAGGCTTCTAAAATATCTAATTTGCGTTTGTTATTACAAAGATGTAGGAATTTAATATTATTTTGAGGAGTCATTGTGTGATTTTGTTCTAATGGTGTTTGGCGTAATTAAATTTTTCAGGATGTTTATTTTTGTAATGACGTACGTGTTCTTTATACCTTATGTCAAAATCTCGAAGTGTTTGTCCAATATATACCGAACTACAAAAAGAACAATTTAAACGATAAATGCCCAATTTCATGATATCATGTGTTCTGTCTTTAACATTAATTAAAAATAAAAAAGTGTTAGTGTTGGTTTTAAATGTTATTTTATAATTGTTGGTTTTTCTTAGTATATGTGCAGTTTTTTCTGATATTTTGCTAAAATATGGTATAGATATGTAATTTGTGTCTTCTGTTTGATTGTCAATGGGATATATTCTTTTGATAGCTAAACTATAATCTTTTTGTTTAATTAAAGTGTCAATCATGTTCGGATTGTAATGATTTGCATGTGCTAGTTGTTTAATGGTTGATATCTCTTTGCTAAAATCTGGCTTTGTTAGTGGAATAGTTGAAGCTCCGCGTACTAATGATCTGTAGGCTGCTATTTTATGTGCTTTATGGTGACAAGATTCATTTGGTATTGTTATGTCCGTTTGTGTTGGTTTTCTGTATATGGAAAATTCAAATAGATTGTGTGCGTTAATCTTGCTAGTTAAGTCTAGGAAGTTTATAGCCCTGTTTTGTTCTGTTTCTAGTGTAAAATGTATGTTTTGGTGGATACTATTAATAAGAATTAAAAATTCATTGATAACCTCAAAAGAACTGCCAAAACAAGCTAAAATGTCATCAACATAACGAAACTAGAAGATAATGTATTTAGCGAGGTTTAATTCAAATATTTGATCTTCTAACTTGTCCATAAATATGTTAGCTAATAGAGGACTTAGAGAATTACCCATAGGTAAACCATCTTTTTGTAAATAAATTATGTTATTAAAACTGAAATAATTTTGACTTATACAAAGGTCAAATAATTGAATTAACTCTAACCTTTTAACTAATTCTATATTACTATTAATCAATATATATTGTTGTGTATCTTGCCTAAGATTACTGAGATGCGACAGCTGAGCTACTTAGAACAAGAGACTACAGACTTCCAGGGTCTTTTAAAATTGTGAAGGTTCGAAAAAATTAAATTATTGCTCTGCAACACCTCTGTAATAACTTACAACTTACAAAATAATGAATTTTATTTTTCCTTTGCTTTGGAAACACAATAAAACAAAAAGATAATCTGGTATAGATTATTGATTACTTACACTACTGATGATATGAAGACGTCCCTGCTTATATGTTATCGCTTCTACATACAATCTCCAGGTGAACCATGGCTCTAGGCTGATCCCCTTTATGGTAAGTATTATTTTTTTATTTATTTTTTACTTATTCAGGATTCCTTACTTCGAATACCAAAACTCTTTACAACAGAAATTAATTTTTATTTCAAATTATTCTAGATTTGCACAAACAAAATAACCTTTCATAAAAATTTTGCAAAATTTTATAAAACTTATCAATTTTCGATTTTTCGTTGACCCTTCTAATTACTAATACATCAAAACTTAAATTTAATTACAAATTTGATCTAGGGAACAATCTTTAACTTTTAGATTCATTACCCACTATCATTTTTTACTTTTATCAACTTTTATCCACTTTTTCTCTTTATCACCACATAACTTTTCAACTAACTTATTTAATTTTTAAACACAATTATATCTTTGCCATTATTTTACTTGTAACTTGTAGAGTTCCTAAATGAAAACTTTAAGTTAGGACGCGGATGTCAAAATCTAGCACTTTCTAGGCCAAAACTAAGCTGTCTGAAACAGAGATACTTTTTATGTCTCTTTTTACTTTTAGTGGCAATATTCAGCAGGTGTCAGTTATAAATTTTAGGTTATGCTGTCATGTTTATTTTTATGTATGTAAAAGTTTTTAATGTACACATTATCATCTATTTACTGTTTTTTGAAAACTACTTAGTTATATCAATTTTATATCTAATAATTTAGGCAACTTTTAATAAAGTATTAACTGTAATCAATTTCAGATTTATATAATTGTCATATTGACAGTTTAATTTATTAAACCAATTTTCATGATTACCAACATAATAATAATAAATAGTTTCAAAATATGAAATGTCACTAGGAAAATTTGACATGCGTGACTTAACTCTAAATAACACCAAGTTCAATTCATATTTAGGAACTCTAGTAACTTGCTCCTTACAATAACTAATTAATCAATTTTAATTTATGAATTCATCCAAATACTTTTATTACTAAATTTTTACGGGCATGTCTTTTCCATCTCACCTGGACCACCTATCTCTCCACACTATCCTTTTTAAAACTCCCAAACATTTTTGATAACAATTTTCATTTTATTGTATTTTTATTCTTATCCCTTTTTATTTTTACAGGTCAACAACCAAATTATAAAGAAGAAATTTAACAACTTAACTAAAACAATGTAAAATACCCTTTTTACATAAATAATGTAGTCAATAACCATACTCTGTACAAACCTATTTAAATTAAATAATCAACATGTAGGAATTTGTAATAATCAAACTAAATAAATGCTTCTTGGTTTGCTATGCTCAGACCAGCTTGTAAATATTATTGTAAACATTTTTAAATAAACTTTTATATTATACGAGGAAAACTCAATAATAAATTACACAAAACTATTTTTGCTACTTTATTTTACTTTAAAAATGATTTTCTTATATTTAAAAAAAATAATCTTGCCTGAAAAAAAAGAGAAATAAATAACTTCATCAAAGTTTTATTATTTGTACAAATCTAACAGAACAAATAATACAACAATATATAATTTATTTATTTATTTCAAGATTAATAAAAAAAAATTTATTATAATTCATATTTTGCATAAATACAATAAGTACAGTAAGTAAGTTTTAAATCGAAATAGATTATTTAATATATAATTTCTCTCTTAAATATATACAAATATTACCAGAAGTTAAATTCATTAAAACTTAAAAAATACTGCAACTTCAATGCGGGGCCTCTCGAACTTGGGGGCCCTAGGCTGAAGCCTTTTCAGCCTAATGACAAATCCGGGGCTGAAAATTATTCTGTCAAAAAATTGGTTAAAAGTATTTTCAAATGAGGTTAGTAAATATCCATTAACACCATTTAACATCCATTCTTAGAGAGAAATTCCATAGTTTGTAGAAAATACGTATAATGTGAAAGTTGCTTATTTTTAAAATTATTTATTTAACAATGAATTTATTAACAATTCTTTTGGTCAAAAGAGCTAAAGAGAGGTAATTAAAATTTGCAAATAATCATAATTTACTTCAATATTTCCTATAGCTTAAAACACAATGTCATCCTGCGGTATTATCTTCTTTTCAGGAAAGGTAACTGTTTATAATCATTATTAAGTGTTTCGCAGTAAGCATTCCTGAGTTGTAAGTTAAAATTTAAATTTTAAAATATTTACAAAAAATATGTAAAATTAATAATCTTGTGGGGGCCCCACTGCCGCCCACGCCCCCTTTGCTACACCACTGGATGTTCTTAGACTAAAAAACTAATGTAGGTAATGTAGATTTCTAGGTAATATAATATGTAGGGATTGTAGGGCCTTTGGGCGAC
Source organism: Agrypnus murinus (assembly GCA_929113105.1). Lineage (NCBI taxonomy): Eukaryota > Metazoa > Arthropoda > Insecta > Coleoptera > Elateridae > Agrypnus > Agrypnus murinus. Next base: position 103,674,056 of record OV816025.1, read on the forward strand.
CTTAATATTTTCTGATTTAGCTGAAATTTTACATAGAGCATTCCTATGAAGATTGGAACAACTTTGGAGGTTGGAAGATGAAAAATATTCCATTTTGGAAAATCTCATAACTAAGGTCCACCCTACTACACAGGTATTAACTTTCTCAAGTTTTTAAACTAATAGACAACATATCTACAGACTCCCTGTATAGTAGATAGTACAAACACAATTACTACATCCTTTCACATGAACAAAACAGTTTCCTTTATTAATGTAATGGGGTTTTGGAATAATAGCTGCTTGTGAATTATTTATGCATTTATATTATTTATTGTTTAACATTGAAATGTTGGTTGCCTACATATCCTGCTTTAATTTCTTTTACTTCTAATAAAGAAAATATGATATTCGTAATTTAAACTTGCCTTTTTGTTGACCGTGCAAACAACTAAAATTAAAACAAAATTTCAAATTAGACTTCAAAGTAAAACAAGCATTAAATTAGAATTTCACAAAACCGACTCCAGAATAATGCAGAGAAAATGATATTTCCTTTACAACGTTCTCCCACTAACACTAGAATCCGTATTAGGTTACAGTCGCCAGGGACACATTACAGGTATGTAATTATAGCAACTGTAATTGAAATGATATCGTTATTATGTGCTTAATCCCTCATACCAGACATATTCTGGCATTATTGCCTAAATATAGCTAAGCCACAGTAGATTATCAATGCAGATGCACGATTTATATAGGCATTAATTTTCTTATTAACTGATTTTCCATTAATTCTGAAAATTCAATTTTCCCGTTTTGAAATGACTAATACTGCGCAGGAAAAAAAATCAGAATTTCCTCTTAAGGAAATGATGTGAAAGGTTACAGTTATTACTGTTCAGTACAATTAAATTCCACCTGTTATTTATACCTGCCATTCAAAAACACCAACACCTTAATTATATTCCAGGTTGTTGTTAAATTCATCATCATACGATATCTTTCTCATACTTTTAATGACTTACTTTAAAAACAAAGACAGCACTATAAGATAGTAAATCGTTAAAATCTCTAAAGTAATAAGATCTTGGAATATGTAGGTTGAATTCGCTCATGCAAACCACTTTCCCTCAATGGAAAAAAAAGGTCGAACATGAGGAACTGTTATAATTTTTAAAGAATTAGTTACAAACAACATTTATTTGTCTGATTGTGTTGAGATCACGGTAAGGACTCGCGGTGTTTCAGTCAATGTTAAAGTCTCACGGTTGACATATCATTTTAAGAATCGCATTTTAGTGAAGTAAAAAAAATGTTAACAAAAATTGTGTTTATGTGCTTTTTACTTTTTATTGTTTCAATTTACGCGCATCCAACGATGTATAAATTAAATGAAAATTCTAAATTGGAACCAGGTAACGTACAGTTTCGTTTTATTCTTTTGTTTTTCAACCTTCAAAAAAAGGAAATTCATTTTCCTTTCAAAACTGGCATTAAAGGGAAAATAGAAAACAAAAATTAAAAAATAATTTGTTATTTTAGATTTAGTGCCAGTTTCGTCAACGGTGATCCCGCTACCGATATATCAAGTGGGATATGGAATTGACGTTGTTAAAGGGTCGAAAGGGCAAAAGACTGTAATTCAAAAACCTGAAGGACCTGTAACACTAATCACAGGTAAAAATTTATATTCAAATGGGTTCATTTTTTTATTCAAAACATTTTTTTTTAATTTCTATTTGTAATAGTCTTCTTTATGTACTACTTTCTCCAGTTTTCCCAATTTTTTAATACACATACATATAAGTATTTAAAACATTTTAATATTTTTACTTTCAATTAATTTGACTCACTACCTTCAAAGTATTCAAAGTAATGACCTTGTATGTTAATATTAAAACGTAATTTAGAATTCTCCTGTTATTAAACTTTCTTAATGAAATTTGTTTACAAAATTTCCGATCCATTCAACTGGTGTAGTTTACTAGCACTGAAAGCTTTATTATTTCTAACTGATTAATTCTAAGACTTGTTTATATATTATTTCTTGTTAAATTATTAAATTACATAAAATATTTTCTGACTTTGGATGACTGATTTATTATTCTAGTTTCTTAAGGTTTCTAGCTTTTCGTTTTAATCCAGGTCGTGATTATCTAACATTATTATAGTCTAGTCTAGTTTTTCAGATTTCTAGAGTTTTCTCTTTCCAAAAAGAAATTACACTTGCGGTAACATAAATACACTTAACCATGTTTTATTTATTTACTAAAAGAAACTGCACTTACATATGCCGGGTGATAATGAAACTGTATAGATCCAAGCTAATATCTGTTTTATTTATGAACCGATTTATATTAAATATAGCACAGAGATATTATAGTCCGAGAGCAGCGGCTCTATAGGAAGCATTTTAAAAGTAGCTTATACAACTCGCGAACACACATCTAAAAAATAGTTGATATCATGTAAAATGACCTGCTGGATTCGAATTCTGAGTTCGCGAACCAATCAGGAATTGCGAAATAGCCAAAAAGTCCATATTTTTATCATTTTTAATAAATTCGTTTTCGACAATTTTGAAAACATTTTTTACATTTTCTCAACAATGAATACAGCTAGAGTTCTGATTTTTTGACCAAGTATAAGCCATGGTGTTAAGATGATGGTAGTATATTTAAAAGATTCCAAAAATTTGTAGATTTTTAAAAAAAATTAATTTTTGTCTACGGTGCATATTTTTGTATAAAAAATTTCACACATCGTATGACTAAGTTTATTTTTAGGAATTGATAGGTACATAATCGAGAGAAAATGTGACTAAACGTTCAGATTTATTTTTGAAAAAGCAATTAAACCATAATGTTGTTCCTGAAAAGTTATGACGAGTTGAACATAAATATATCTGCGCGCAAAATGCATTTTATAGTGTCCACATGCAGTAAGTTCAGTCTGGACACCTCGCAGACGCTTGAGGGAATAGGTGCAAACGAATTATTGAACTTTTTAATGTTTAAACGATAGAGAGATAATTACTAAAGCATTCAAATTTAAAAAAATATTTTTATCATCGTTGCAAAAGCATCGTATGTATTATTTTGTAAATGGGTTAAATATTACATTTTCCTTCACATAACTTATGTGACGCATCAGTATGCTAGTTTTGCTACACTTGGCAGCTTGTAGTACAGTTAAATAATTTGTATTTACAAAATGGAGGTACCTGAATAAAAGTATGGGATTCCTTAGCTTTTTATTACCTTTTATTTTTGATGATAATATGCCTTTTCCTTAATAAACCATCCAAAATCTAAAATATTTGGAATCTTGAACTTAATCTGGTAGGCTGTTCTGTACATAGAACATTGCAAAAATGCTCTTTTTATATTTAAATGAAATTCATCTTTAAGTTGATGGTAATTTATCATGGTCATTTTTACTTCGTCGTCAAAATGTACCTCTACATCTGTCAGTAGCAATGCAAAGAAATTGTTGATAGTTTTGAGGATAATTTTTGAGACGCATTCTTTGGTAACTGGGATTAAATCTTGATCTGAGCTGTACACTATAATGTCCCTTTTCAAATGTTTTGCAAAATTATTCAAGCATTTGATTGCAATTCATGAGGCGAATGAAATTGCCTTTGCAGAACACACAGTTAGATAATTTGGCACCGCGTCGAACAAGAACTTTATCCTCAAACTGTTTTTGTATGTTATATATAATATCTTCAGACGTAGGATAGTTTGTTTTTCAATCTAAGCTAGTTTCTCTAAACAGTTTAGTATAATTAAATTGGTCCATTTTTCAAGTCCACAGTTTAGCTTCTCTTTGAAGAATAATCTTTATTTCACTATATAGTGAGAATTCTTTTTCGCTAATTAGGGACTCTTCTAGATATGGAGGTGTTTTATAAATATTTCGGAGAAGGTTGAAGTTTTCTTTTTGTCAGATTTTCTTTTTTTTTAATTCAAGAAGCATAAATTATGATAACAACAGTCTTAACAATCATATCCATACAAGCATCGCCAAACCCTTTTGTTCTGCGTAATAGTTCGTTATTTTGCTTTAACCCATATATCTTTTGCCTTTTAAAAGTTGTTACCGTTTTTTACCAGTTTTCATTTCCTACATCCTTTACTATCACGATCTTTATTACAAATAATACAAGTTTGTGGACATTTTTGATTTAAATTTTTTTCTCTTGTTCGTGCATTATCGATAATAATTATAGTATTACTGTTTCTGATTTTCTCTTATATGCGATTCGGGTATAAGATCTACTCTTCGCATACTAAACTGGATTTAAGATTTAATGCCAAAAAGAAATAGCTGAATACTTTGATGTCTTATTCAATTAACTTACAAAATCTTATAATACTTAATTAAAGTGAAGATTTATTGTAAATTTAATTGCAAGAATATTTTTAAACATATTTAGATATTATTATAAATATTATAATGCAGAAGAATTATCATCTCCGACTGGGAATCGATTCCAATCCTAGGTTCGATTCTTAGTCGGGGATGATAATTGTTCTGCATTATAATAACATCTAAATATGGTTAAAGTTATAATAATTATTAATAACTATCACTAAATTTCAAATAATTTTCAAACGAACGAAGCCATTTATACGAATGACCATAAAAGAGCTGGTGTAAAAATAATGCCGAGACGCACTCCCAACAATGCGCTTAAATATCAATAGATATTTCGTCCAGGAAGCAAAATTTAAAAAAAAGACCTTAATAAAAAATCTTATTTGATTCAATGGGAATATTTTTGTCGCTATAGTAGCCACCTAACTCTAAAAATAAAAAAGATACCTCGATGGAACATTTTCCTTTGCAAATGTTAAAGATTTCGTGTCAATGGAAAACAATTAATTTTTTTTAAGAAATTTATTATTTCCAAGACAATTCTTTTACGATGAACTTGTCAAAGAACACTTGAATAATATTCAGTAAAAAATTGAGTTTAATCGAAAGCAGAATAAAGAAGATATAATGTGTTATGTGAAAAATAAAAATTAACACGTAATTTGTAATTTTTTTTCTTAAATTGGCAATTTGGCCGTTTTGGCAATCTCAAATCAATGGGCGAACTAAAAAATCAAATTCAGCAGATCATTTTACATTAGATTACCTATTTTTTAGGTGTGTGTTCGTGAGTTGTATAGAAGGTGTCGAATTCAGAGGGCTGCTCTTCGACTATTAGATACAATTTCGGATTTACTGAAGATGAGAGTCAAAATGGTAGGAGGCCTGCTTTCGGTTTCGCCGGACATGCCAATAATTTGGATTTCTAATGCAACACCCTGTATATTTTACTTTTTTTTTAATCTACTAACCAGATTATATTCGAATATTTGCTAGTAAACCGTTTAGCTACTGCAGTCAGTAAATCCGGAATTGAATTTCATATAAATCCGTTCATAGATAAAACAAATTTCAGCTTGGCTCTAGTTCAATTGTCACCCGGTATACTTACTCAGGGTGTACTGAGACTTCATGTCAATAATCATTTAGAACTATGGAGATGCGGTCAAAATAAGGGCAGTAGTTTATATACTTTCTTTTCCTAGAGTTACGGACGTTTAAATTAGGACAGAAAATGATTTATTATTTATAATGAAATAAATAAAGATTAGTAAAAGTTTCACAGTTTTATTAAAATACAACCTGACAATATTGTTTCGACAGCTATGCTGTCATTATCAAAGGTAATGTAACGGGAGAGAAAAGGAACGAACCTCTTTTCGAGCGACAGGTGGTGTGTTCTGTCGCCTTCGAGAAAATGACGCATCGCACAAGCATGTAAATCAGACGTGGTTTATTCTAGCATTTTCTAAGAATACATAGAAGGTTCCAGCGATTTCTAGTACGATTGTAGGAGAATATAAAAGCGACTCGCGGATAAAAGGGAGGCAGTCAACAGCAAGTCATTAACTGTGTATTACAAAATAAATAGTGAATATAAATGTTGTATTAGAAATTCATAGTCTGTAAATAATAGTTTTTAATGGTTTATAATCATAGCGTTAATTTATAGTGTATTCATTAGTGTATAGAAATAAATATTTGTTTGTGAATAGACGATTTAAACAGCACTTGTATTATTATTTTAGAAAGAACGTTACAGTGGTGTTACAGGTGTGAGGGTTTTAAAATAAATAAAATCGCGTAATAATTAATTAAAGTGCTGTGAGAATAAAATTTTTGGTGTTAAAACATAATTTCAACAAACAATCAAAATGGTGATGAAACTATTAAAGGATCTCTTAGTAATAGATTTGAAGCGGGAGTTGGACGAGAGGGACTTGGATAGTAATGGAAAGAAAGAAGTTTTGATAAATCGGCTAAGAGAATGGCTTTTAGAACAGAAGGAAGATCCTGAAAATTACCGCTTCGAAATACCTGGACCCGCAATTGATACTAACGTGTTGTTAAGTAAAATGGAAGAGAATTCTAGAAAGTCTGAAGAAAATGCTAGAATATTAAAAGAAGAGTTACTGGAAAGTTCTAGAAAGTCCGAAGATAATGTTAGAATGCTAAAAGAAGAAATACTGGAAAAGTCCGAAGAGAATTCTAGAATTTTAAAAGAAGAATTACTGCAAAAGTCCGAAGAGAATTCTAGAAAGTCCGAAGAAAATGTTAGAATGCTTAAACAAGAATTACTTGAAAATACTAAAGCATTGGAAGAAAATGTTAAAATGCTGAAAGGAGAATTGTTGGAAAATGTCAAAGCGTTGGAGGATAAAGTTTTCGAAGAATTTTTGGAGAATGCCAGTGCGTTAGGACTATTGGAAGGTAGATTGGCGGAACAAGATAGGGTAATAAAGATGGTAGAAGAGAAAATAGCCCAAATGCAATTACCACCAACAACTAAGAAAGACGATATGATCGAAATGTTGGAAGATAGAATGAGGCAACTACGGTTTCCCTCAACTTCTGAGTGGCCGTTTAATGAAGTAAAGAAACAATTTAAAGAAGAAAAGGTTCCTGCCGTAGGGATAAAAGTAAAACCACCCACGTTCGATGGAAAGATACCTTGGTCCACCTACTACAAACAATTTGAGGCGGCCGCTGGGGCCAACGGATGGACAGGCAATGAAAAGGCCGTTTCTTTAACTGTGGCTTTGCGTGGAGACGCGTTGAACGTCCTGCAAACAATCCCAGCAGGACAGGAAAATGATTACCAATTGTTAGTGTCTAGATTGGAAATGAGATATGGAGACGCGCATCTTCAACAAGTGTATCACGCGCAAGTGAAGAATCGTATCCAGAAGAATGGAGAAAGCCTTCAGGAGTTTGAAGCCGATGTTGCGCGGCTTGTCCGATTGGCGTACCCTACGGCACCCGATTCATTTCTGGGACAACTGGCTGTGCAGACCTTCATTGATGGGTTAAGAGACGGAGAAACACAACAATCATTGAGGCTAGCACGACCAAGAACAACTGATGATGCGCTTGCTCACGCTTTAGAATTTGAAGCTGCAAAACAAGCGTCCCGAGGTCACGGACGTGTTCGGACCGTTTTGGAAGAAGATGAAGGTTCTAAAGATCGCCTAGAAGAATTATTAATGAGAGTTCTTCAGAAGGAAGAGAACCGTAAAAAGAATCCTCAAGAAGTTCGAGGACCCCGTTGCTGGAACTGCGGTGAACAAGGGCACATACGACGCCGCTGCCCTAAACCCAAACAAGTTCAGCCGTCGGAAAACTAAAGGGGGTCGACGAGAGGGGGCGAACGTTGACCTTGAGTGAAGATGCCCCGGAGATCACGATCCATGCCGTAACATCAAAGAATAGTAATGGCAGTTTGTTTGTAGATGGAAAGATTGCTAACCGAACCGTTCCACTACTTATTGATACGGGGGCGACAAAATCCATCGTACGCCCTGATGTTCTACAATCAAGTATGAAGCTGTTATCAACAACTACTCAACTCCGTACAGCAACAGGTGAAGTGATACCAACACGCGGAGTGGTGAAGATGAAGATTGGCATTGGAAGTGAAGAACGTGATCATGAGGTGCTGGTAGCCGATATCACTGATGACTTCATCTTTGGAATGGACCTCCTGAGAAAATTTGGTTTTACGTTGGATTTGAAAGAGGGTGTTTTGAAGGTCGGTAACGAAGAACTTCCGTTGCACCCACGAGAAGATCCGGTTGTAAGGGTTTTGCTGACTGAAGATGTGATATTGCCGGGTCAAAGCGAGATGGTTGTCGAGGCAGGTTTGGATGGAGATCTTCGGGTTGGATGTGTGCGAATGATGGAGCCTGTTTGTGATAAGAAGATCCATAGTGGCATACTGGTGGGAAAAGCGCTGATCAAGGTTGGAAAGACAGTACCGGTGAGGCTTATGAACGTTAATGTGGATCCGGTGACATTGAAGAAGAGTACCCTTGTGGGACAGTGTGTGCCAGTATTCCGAGTAGCCAGGTGTATGGCTGATGTTCCAAAACCAGCGTCCAAAGACCATGGTGGAAAATTAGTGGGCATGGTTACTAGTTCGTGCGAAGACCTTAACAGAACAGAAGTGAAAGAGGTACAGGGTTTGGTTCATCGATACCAAGATATCTTCGCTCTTGACGATAGCCAGAAGGGACGAACAGATATAATAAAACATAAAATCAATACAGGCAACTCTATGCCTGTCCGTCAGCAGCCGAGGCGTCTACCTCTAGCAAGGAGAGCAGAAGCCGAGAAGATTATTATCGATATGGAAGAACAAGGGGTCATCGAGCCATCCAGCAGTCCCTGGGCATCACCGGTGGTCCTGGTCAGTAAGAAGGACGGGTCAACGAGATTTTGTGTGGACTATCGGCAGCTTAATGACGTGACCAAGAAAGACAGCTATCCCTTACCACGCATCGACGACACGTTAGATACCCTGTCTGGTTCACGATGGTTTTCGACTTTGGACTTGAAGAGTGGTTATTGGCAAGTTGAAATGGAACCTGAAGACCGGGAGAAGACCGCGTTCACTATTGGTTCCGGACTATGGCAGTTTACGGTTATGCCTTTTGGTCTATGTAACGCTCCGGCCACCTTTGAGCGTTTAATGGAGACCATCCTGAGAGGGTTGTCGTGGAAGACCTGCCTGGTATACCTAGATGATGTGATTGTAGTCGGAAAATCATTCAACGAACATTTGAAAAATCTAGAGGAAGTGTTCCGAAGACTACGTGGAGCCAATCTGAAACTGAGTCCGAAAAAGTGCCACATATTCAGAAAGGAAGTGAAATATCTCGGGCACGTCGTATCACAAAATGGAGTGGCAGCCGACCCCGATAAGATTCGTGCAGTTCAAGAGTGGCCAACACCGAAAGATAAACACCAAGTTCGTAGTTTTCTTGGGTTATGTACCTACTACAGGCGTTTCGTTCCTGGGTTTGCCAATATAGCGAAACCTCTGACAAGGTTAACTGAAGATGGGCGCGAGTATGTTTGGAGCGGAGAGTGTGAAACAGCTTTCCAACAGCTGAAGCGTGCCCTGACAACCGCACCAATATTGAGCTATCCACGGACAGAAGGGAAATTCATACTTGACACAGATGCAAGTAATCTGGCCATTGGGGGTGTACTTTCTCAGATACAGGATGGACAAGAAAAGGTCATCGGCTATTTTAGTAAGGTTTTGTCTAAAGCCGAAAAGAATTATTGTGTGACCAGAAAAGAACTATTGGCCGTCGTGAAGTCCGTTGAGCACTTTTACAAATACTTGTACGGACGGAAGTTTTTATTGAGGACGGACCATGCAGCGTTGAAATGGCTTCTACAATTCCGTAATCCTGAAGGCCAGGTCGCAAGGTGGATCGAACGATTACAAGGATACGACTTTGACACCGAACATCGAGCGGGCACTAGTCATCGAAATGCCGATGCTCTTTCAAGAAGACCCTGTCCAACGGATTGCCGTCATTGCTCTCGTTTGGAAGAGAGGGTTTGCCAAGTATTAAGGACTACCATCGTCAACGACAATTGGTTGCCGGAAGAATTGCAACGACAGCAGGAGGCTGATCCCGAACTAAAAATGGTACTGGAATGGAAGCGCGTGGGAGAAAGGCCTGCCTGGGAGGCCGTCAGCCCTTTTAACAGAACGCTCAAAGCATATTGGGCCCAATGGGAGTCCTTGAAGGTGGAAGACGATCTCCTGAAGCGAGTACTGGAGAGTGAAGATGGCACCACCATTAGGTCTCAGTTCGTGGTTCCAAGAAGCCGAGTGGCTACAGTATTGCGACATCTCCATGACGGTGCCTCCGGAGGACACTTCGGTGTGAAAAAGACCTTGGAGAAAGTTAAGGAGCGTTTTTATTGGGTCAACTGTAAAGAAGACGTGAAGGAGTGGTGCCGGAAATGTGAACTATGTGCCACTGGCAACGGACCCTTGGGGAGACGAAGAGCACCTATGAGGCAGTACAATGTGGGTAGTCCTCTGGAGAGAATAGCTATAGACATTGCCGGACCATTTCCCGAAACTGACGATGGGAATAAATACATCTTAGTGGCAATGGACTATTTTACCAAATGGCCAGAAGCATATGCCCTACCAAACCAGGAAGCTGCGACTGTTGCTGACGTACTAGTCAAAGAGTTTTTCAGTCGCTTCGGAGTGCCCATGGAGCTGCATTCGGATCAAGGCCGCAATTTCGAGTCTGTACTCTTTGGAGAAGTCTGTCGATTGTTGGGCATTCGCAAGACTCGGACCACACCGTTACATCCGCAGTCCGATGGAATGGTAGAACGCATGAATCGAACAATGGGCAAATATTTGGCCAAGGTCGTCTCCGATCATCAACGAGACTGGGACCAATACCTGCATCTGTTTCTGATGGCTTATCGTGCATCGGTCCACGAAACAACCGGTCAGTCACCAGCGTCTGTGATGTTTGGACGCGAGTTACGGTTACCGTGTGATCTGGAATTTGGGTCTCCACCTATAGAGCAGGAGGTAGCCGGGAATGATTATGTCATCAACTTAAAGAAGAAGTTGGAGGATATTCACGACCGAACCCGAAATAATAGTCGAATCGCGAGTGACCGGATGAAGGCTACGTACGATGTGAGAGCCCAAGAAGGAGGGTTTCAACCTGGAGAGCTTGTCTGGTTATACAACCCGCAAAGGCGTCGTGGCTATTCTCCAAAGTTACAGCGAAATTGGGAGGGTCCGTACCAGGTGAAGAAACGAATAAATGACTTGATTTATCGCATCCAGAAATTGCCAAGAGGGAAACCAAAGGTGGTACACTCCAATCGTCTGGCGCACTATGAGGGAAATAATGACGCAGTTCCGGAAGATGAGGCTGAGGTGGCTATCAATACCGTAAGGCCTGGAGATGATCAGCCAACCTTTAGAGAATTTATGGCTGCGTTTTCTGGAACTAGAAAAGCGCGATTCGGAGTCACGACTGAGATGCAACAAGATCTCTTCCGGGTCCCTGGTGATTATTCCATTGCCCACTGTGTCTCCGAGGATCTTCGTATGTCCAGGGGGATCGCAGTGGTGTTTAGAAATAAATTTGGACGGCTGAATGAACTTCGAGAACAAAATCCCTCTGTTGGTAAATCCTTACGCTTGACTGATCATGACCGATCCATTTACTACTTAGTAACCAAGCAGTTTTACTACCAGAAACCGAGTTACGCCGACTTGTGGAGGGCACTATGGAATTTGAGAATCGAGTTGCTTACCAGGGGAATTAACAAATTGGCAGTTCCCAAACTCGGCTGTGGGCGGGACCAGCTGGATTGGAGAATCGTTAGAAACATGCTGGAAGTTATCTTTAGAGGTACGGACGTCAAGATCTTCGTCTGCAGTTTTGACCCACAGCCCGCATCAAGGCCAACGAAGAGTGTAGACTGCTACTTCTACCGTAATGGAACGTGTAGTCGAGGTGAAGACTGTCGATATCGTCATGACCCGTTCTACAGGAACCAGATCATAAAACCTGTTCTGGGACAGAACAGACTTGAAGAGGGGGGCAGTGTAACGGGAGAGAAAAGGAACGAACCTCTTTTCGAGCGACAGGTGGTGTGTTCTGTCGCCTTCGAGAAAATGACGCATCGCACAAGCATGTAAATCAGACGTGGTTTATTCTAGCATTTTCTAAGAATACATAGAAGGTTCCAGCGATTTCTAGTACGATTGTAGGAGAATATAAAAGCGACTCGCGGATAAAAGGGAGGCAGTCAACAGCAAGTCATTAACTGTGTATTACAAAATAAATAGTGAATATAAATGTTGTATTAGAAATTCATAGTCTGTAAATAATAGTTTTTAATGGTTTATAATCATAGCGTTAATTTATAGTGTATTCATTAGTGTATAGAAATAAATATTTGTTTGTGAATAGACGATTTAAACAGCACTTGTATTATTATTTTAGAAAGAACGTTACAGTAATATAATTATAAACAAACACGTCGCTAAGGTAGATACAAAAATAGGTAACTAGATAAAATAATAATAATAATCAGAATTAAATATCTAATACTTCCAGTAACGGAAAATTACTGAGCTCAAGTCGTTCATTCATTAAAGGTACCCTGAGTTTGTGTTTGTATATCTCATAGGCTTCTAAAATGTCTAATTTGCGTTTGTTATTACAAAAAAGTAGGAATTTAATATTATTTTGAGGAGTCATTGTGTGATTTTGTTCTAAAAGGTGTTTGGCGTAATTAGATTTTTCAGGATGTTTATTTTCGTAATGACGTACGTGTTCTTTATATCTTATGTCAAAATTTCGAAGTGTTTGTCCAATATATACCGAACTACAAAAAGAACAATTTAAACGGGAATTGCCCGATTTCATTATATCATGTGTTCTGTCTTTAGCATTAAATAAAAATGAAAAAGTGTTAGTGTTGGTTTTAAATGTTATTTTATAATTGTTGTTTTTTCTTAGTATATGTGCAATCTTCTCTGATATTTTGCCAAAATATGGTATAGATATGTAATTTGTGTCTTATGTTTGATTGTCAATGGGATATATTATTTTGATAGCTAACCTATAATCTTTTTGTTTAATTAAAGTGTCAATCATGTTCGGATTGTAATGATTTGCATGTGCTAGTTGTTTAATGGTTGATATCTCTTTGCTAAAATCTGATTTTGTTAGTGGAATAGTTAAAGCTCTGTGTACTAATGATCTGTAGGCTGCTATTTTATGTGTATTATGGTGACAAGATTCATTTGGTATTGTTATGTCTGTTTGTGTTGGTTTTCTGTATATGGAAAATTCAAATAGATTGTCTGCGTTAATCTTGATATTTAAGTCTAGAAAGTTTATAGCCCTGTTTTGTTCTGTTTCTAGTGTAAATTTTATGTTAGGGTGGATACTGTTAATAAGAATTAAAAATTCATTGATAACCTCAAAAGAACTGTCAAAACAAGCTAAAATGTCATCAACATAACGAAACCAGAAGATAATGTGTTTAGATAGGTTTAATTCAAATATTCGATCTTCCAACTTGTCCATAAATATGTTAGCTAATAGAGGACTTAGAGAATAACCCATAGGTAAACCATCCTTTTGTAAATAAATTATGTTATTAAAAGTGAAATAATTTTGACTTATACAAAGGTCAAATAATTGAATTAACTCTAACCTTTTAACTAATTCTATATTACTATTGATGAAGAAACTATCTAATAAAGGAATACATTCTTGTGAGGGTATTCTGGAGAACATGTTGCAAATATCAAAACTAACTAGTTTTGAATGTGGTGGAAGATGTATGTTTTGCAGCTTATCTACTAATTCTAATGAATTTCTAACAGAGTATTTCGTTTTGTAACCTATCGTGTTAATAATCTGGTTCAGTTTTTTGGATAAAATATGATTAGGTGCATTGATGTATGATACAACTGGTCTTATTGGCATATTCTGTTTATGTGTTTTGACTAGTTTATATAGTTTAGGTGGTTGTGGGTTTTTATTAATGATTTGTTGCTTCTCTAATTCTGAAAAGCAGATATTGCAGTTTCTAAACCTTGTTTTATTTCTTTTTGGAATTTTGTGGATTTTTCCACACAATTCATACATCTTCCACCATATTCAAAACTTGTTAGTTTTGATATTTGCAACATGTTCTCCAGAATACCCCCACAAGAATGTATTCCTTTATTAGATAGTTTCTTCATCAATAGTAATATAGAATTAGTTAAAAGGTTAGAGTTAATTCAATTATTTGACCTTTGTATAAGTCAAGATTATTTCACTTTTAATAAAATAATTTATTTACAAAAGGATGGTTTACCTATGGGTAATTCTCTAAGTCCTCTATTAGCTATCATATTTATGGACAAGTTCGAAGATCGAATATTTGAATTAAACCTCTCTAAACACATTATCTTCTGGTTTCGTTCTGTTGATGACATTTTAGCTTGTTTTGACAGTTCTTTTGAGGTTATCAATGAATTTTTAATTCTTATTAACAGTATCCACCCTAACATAAAATTTACACTAGAAACAGAACAAAACAGGGCTATAAACTTTCTAGACTTAAATATCAAGATTAACGCAGACAATCTATTTGAATTTTCCATATACAGAAAACCAACACAAACAGACATAACAATACCAAATGAATCGAGTCACCATGATACACATAAAATAGCAGCCTACAGATCATTAGTACACAGAGCTTTAACTATTCCACTAACAAAATCAGATTTTAGCAAAGAGATATCAACCATTAAACAACTAGCACATGCAAATCATTACAATCCGAACATGATTGACACTTTAATTAAACAAAAAGATTATAGGTTAGCTATCAAAAGAATATATCCCATTGACAATCAAACATAAGACACAAATTACATATCTATACCATATTTTGGCAAAATATCAGAAAAGATTGCACATATACTAAGAAAAACCAACAATTATAAAATAACATTTAAAACCAACACTAACACTTTTTCATTTTTATTTAATGCTAAAGACAGAACACATAATATAATGAAATCGGGCATTTACCGTTTAAATTGTTCTTTTTGTAGTTCGGTATATATTGGGCAAACACTTCAAAATTTTGACATAAGATATAAAGAACACGTACGTCATTACAAAAATAAACATCCTGAAAAATCTAATTACGCCAAACACCTTTTAGAACAAAATCACACAATGACTCCTCAAAATAATATTAAATTCCTACATTTTTGTAATAACAAACGCAAATTAGACATTTTAG
The DNA here is from genome assembly GCA_929113105.1 of Agrypnus murinus. NCBI lineage: Eukaryota > Metazoa > Arthropoda > Insecta > Coleoptera > Elateridae > Agrypnus > Agrypnus murinus. Next base: position 103,689,248 of record OV816025.1, read on the forward strand.
AAGCCTTTGAGATATACAAACACAAACTCAGAGTACCTTTAATGAATGAACAACTTGAGCTCAGTAATTCTCCGTTACTGGAAGTATTAGATATTTAATTCTGATTATTATTATTTTTCATGAAATAAATAAAGATTATTAAAAGTTTCACAGTTTTATTAAAATATACCTGACAATATTGTTTCGACAGCTATGCTGTCATTATCAAAGGTAATATAATTATAAACAAACACGTCGCTAAGGTAGATACAAAATAGGTAACTAGATAAAATAATAATAATAATAAATTATTGGTATATATTGGACAAACACTTCGAAATTTTGACATAAGATATAAAGAACACGTACGTCATTACAAAAATAAACATCCTGAAAAATCGAATTACGCCAAACACCTTTTAGAACAAAATCACACAATGACTCCTCAAAATAATATTAAATTCCTACATTTTTGTAATAACAAACGCAAATTAGACATTTTAGAAGCCTTTGAGATATACAAACACAAACTCAGGGTACCTTTAATGAATGAACAACTTGAGCTCAGTAATTCTCCGTTACTGGAAGTATTAGATGTTTAATTATGATTTTTATTATTAATTTTTATTATTATTATTATTTTATCTAGTTACCTATTTTGTATCTACCTTAGCGACGTGTTTGTTTATAATTATATTACCTTTGATAATGACAGCATAGCTGTCGAAACAATATTGTCAGGTATATTTTAATAAAACTGTGAAACTTTTAATAATCTTTATTTATTTCATGATTATGGAGTTCCACAAAATAAGGCTGGAAACAATAAACAATATTATTATTTTATCTAGTTACCTATTTTTGTATCTACCTTAGCGACGTGTTTGTTTATAATTATATTACCTTTGATAATGACAACATAGCTGTCGAAACAATATTGTCAGGTTGTATTTTAATAAAACTGTGAAACCTTTACTAATCTTTATTTATTTCATGATTATGGAGTTCCACAAAGTAAGGCTGGAAACAATAAACAATATTATTTATAAATTTACAAACGGTCATTTGGATTTAAACTAAATTTCGATCACTAATATAACTAATAATTACACTACGGAACACGATTTTGCATTGGAGACTAGACTAGGTGATTCTTATAGATTTTCGTGCGTAGAATTCGATGGCGGAGTAATGCGAAATTAATAATTTATTTAAATTAAAGAGTGTATACATATTTATATCATTATTTATTAAAAATAATTAATTTTTAATTCATATTTAATAATATAATAATATAAAATAATAAATTTGCACCTAAATTTATAATTGTCCGCCACATTGGATCCACCATCTTGATTTTGAAAAGTCTATCTCTAAATTAATTTCGCATAACTTGAAAAATATTTGAATGTAAATCTTCAGAACGATTGATTCACTAAAAGAAAGATTAACGTCAATACATAATATGCTTGATATGCTGTCATTCAAATACAAATATCTCTTCGAAAAATTTGTGCACAAGAAAAGTAAATATCTTAAATTGTAGCTGAATGTTGGTACTTTCAAATGCGTATGACAAAATTAATCCTATATTAAATATTTTGCGTTATAACCAGCGTCGTTCTTTGGATTTGGAGGCCCCGGGCATATTTATGGAGTGGAACCCCCAGTAAATAAGAAAGTGAATAAGTAAATATACAGGGTGTAACTAATATAACTAGAAACCTCGTAATGAGGGGTAGCTGTAATAGAAGATTTAGAACAATGCACCAACTTTATTGTTAGTAGGTACTTCCGATAACAAAATGCTCTGACACGCCGCTACTGTTTATCTTGAAGTCTTGAGAAGTGTTAGAATCCTTTTTATTTTGGAAATTTGATGCGCTTCAATTTAAAAGTAGGTTTTAGATTTGTGTATAAGAACTTCCATCAAATGTCGGTATCTCAGTCTATTTTATTAACGCATAAGCTATATATTATGTTGTTGCTAGCTCTCGGGGCCCCGGGCATACGCCCGGCTGACCGACCGTAAGGAAGCTTCTGGTTATAACCTTCTGAAGATGGTCAAAATAGGCATTATTTGCACATTTAAGTGCGAATATCTCAAAACCATGAAGTGATACATAATATTTTTTGACGCCATCGAATTCTACGCACAAAAATCTATAAGAATCACCTAATCTGGTCTCCGATGCAGAAACAAGTGCTATTTTTGTTCCATAGTGTTATCTGTCGGAAGTTTTTACAGGTAAGTCAACGTTTTTGAGTAGAATGGATTTTACAATAGTTGTCAAGAGCTCACTATAGCACACACAGTGATTCATAATTGAAAATTAGGAATTAAAAAATCAAATATAGTTTTTTTTTTGTTATATCTTATAAATTTCAAATATTTAACAAAACGGAAGTTGACATAGCACTACCAACCTTACAAATGACAAATTTTATGACGGTAAATATAACAAAAAGAACAAACTGGATCCTACGTTGTGATTACTTTTTATTACTTATGTGACCAAGGTTGATAACGATAGGTTTACTTCACAAAATAGGTTCATGGCAATATTGACATAAAACCTCATTTAAAGCATTGAACAACAGTTATTAAACTTCAGATACGTTTTAAATATTTTTTTAAGTGAACTCGAAGTCATACACTGTCCTTGCAGTAACCAGCGGCAGCGAACGAACTTTTAAAACTCCCGCCATAATATGTCCAGCAATATCCTCGATTTTTGGTTACTCCAATTTGCAAGGAGTATTGTCACAAGTGCCTGATAAGAGTTGTGATATTGCTTAGTTTCATCAAATATTTGAAAAAAGCTCAATAACTTAGGTAAGAGAACTACAGTACCTCAATTCTAGGTAAATCCGGTCACACGAATTATAAATGGAAAACTTTGAAAATTCACGAATATTTGTACATCACTGAAACAAGTTTTCAAATCTAAACCTAACCTACAACTGTAAGCTACATTAAGATTTTAAACGTTTAGAAAATCAGTTTTAAAGCTAAAATCGTCAATCGGGTCACGGTCAATTCGGTCACGTGATCGGATATGATCTCCGTAACCGAAATGACGATTTTTCATTCACGCCTGCTTTTTAGTTTGTATTTCTTAAAAAAATATTTTTAGCTGAAAATTTGTTAATATTTATTAGGTTTGAGATATTTCCTCTATGGTGAGAGTCGCTCTCTGTGCGAAGTACAGTATGTATATTATTTCTTGTTATATTTTTTTCTGAAATTCTATACATTTTTTTTATATTTAATGTCTTTTTGTGCCACGTTTACTCTGTTTTAGTGTAGTAGTATTTATTTATGATTAATAATTGCACATTGTTTTTTGGGTTTCAATTCTGAGTTCGTTTTCTTAAATCAGATTTATTTTTTTAGTTTCAATGCCTTTTTATTATCTTTAATGGTGTATTTCTCTGATTTTACAATAAAAATTAGTTTTTCTGTAACATTTACGTTTTTTACAACTTAAGTTCTTATACAGTGCGCGTCTAAAGTCCGTTCCCCCCTACTAATTTTTGAACCACCCGGTATATCGCAACGCAATTTGGAGGGCTTAAACAGGAGATAAGAACCTAATTTTTTTTGGAAAAATGACAGCTAAAAGTTTCAAAATGGCAACTGAGCGCCCTCTTGAATTATTTTTTTAAATAGAACACCCTGTATATTATTCCGTTTTCGAAATCTGCTCATAATTCTTAACATTTTTCTCTAATACACTTTACTCCTAAATTTAATTGATTCCGAAATATTAACGTTTAAAAAGTGACATTCCGGTTTAAAATAAAGTATGGATTTTGCGAGGGATTTTGGTCACTTCCGGTAAAACATTTTTCTAACTAAATTTTATTTGACAGCTAACAGTTAAGTTTGACAGTAAACAAGATGTAAGATACCCCAACAACGATTTTTGTTTTCAATGCAAACTTGATTGATAGCAGAATTCGTGTCTTTGTTGGATTTGGAATTAATTAAAATGTCACTTTTCAAACGTTAATATTTGAAAATCAATTAAATTTAAAAGTAAAGTCTATTAGAGAAAAATGTTAAGAATTATGAGCAGATTTCGAAAACGGAATAATATACAGGGTGTTTTATTTAAAAAAGTAATTCAAGAGGGCGCTTAGCCGCCATTTTGAAACTTTTAGCTGTCATTTTTCCATAGAAAATTAGGTTCTTATCTCCTGTTTAAGCACTCCGAATTTCGTTACGATATACCAGGTGGTTCAAAAATTAGTAGGGGGGGGGAACGGACTTTAGACGCGCACTGTACATCATGCAAAACAAATCATTTTGATTTTAAACACAATGTGATGTGTAATGCTTTAGATCCCAAGTCAGATTTAGCTGTTTTAAAACATTATCGCTTATTATTCTAATAATACACTTTGAAGGCAAATAAATTAAGTTGTTTTGATCATATAAATGGTCTTTCCAGCAAACACTCATGATTCGGTCGCGGTCTCGTCAATTCGGTCGCGGTCGCGTCAATTCCGTTTCGTGACAAAAACAAGTAAAATTACCTTAAATATATGTTGTTCATATTATATGTTAAAATAATCGAAGTTTATTTTAAGCCTTTTTTAATACTTCGTAACAGAAATGGTAATTATCATTTTGATTTTGTATTTATCCGATACTTTTAGATCGGAAATCGAAATTGATGCTAAAAATGCACTGTATTTTATTATTACTGTGAAAAAAAAGCAACGATCTTTTTTGTTATTTTCATAAATAAATGATTTAACAATACTAAATCACAGGTACAACGTTTATCCATTTTAAATTACTTTTTTAATGACTTTTCATCATTTTAACTAGCGTGACCTAATTGACGTTTTTCTTTACCTGTGGTCATAAAAAATAAGAAACAAAATAGAAGAAAAACAAATTCAGCTCTGCTTCACATATTTTCTTATTCGTCATAATATTCTGCCTATAAATAAATAGCATTCAAATTTTTCTTAGTTTATTTATTTTGTTAAATTAACCTTCTTTGTGCGAATGACCCTTAAATATGATTGTAGTATTTTATTAATTTATTCTTAATATTGAGCGAGGAGGGACGGATTTAAACTGACACAAAATAAAAGGCTAGTTCTGTAAAAACCTCCTTGAAACTAAGCTAGCCCAGTTTCAATACGTCAACGCTTCAAGTTCAATCAAGATGATCAAATTATTAATTAGTTCGATTACAATAAACAATACAGATCAATAAATCAATTTATCAAGTTGATACGGTTGTGTGTTTATACAAAGTATTTATAAATAGTCAAACTGTAAATCGCTCATTGACATAAAACATCAAAAGTAAGTGAAACTGAGTCAATCATACGAAGTTATGGATAAACTAGAAAAGGTAAACGTGCGAGTTTAAAATAAATACACAAAAACTACTATACTGAACAATAGTTATATCATATTTGACATAGCAACAGTTACTTTGTGACCATACATTTATATTTATATAAAAGACACATATGAAATAAGAAATATCAGTAAACGTCTTTTGTAAGACGTTGGTTTCACATCAGGCACAGGGGAAACTCATACCTAGATTTTTGTAGGACGTTAGTTTTTACGGCAGATACAGGAGCACATACCTAGATACCTAGAAAAGCGAGAAGTGTAATAAGCACAGAACAATATATTAAACGTTAATTAACCGTTATTCTTTAGTGATATCTCCACTTCAAACGGAGAAATTTACAAATTATTATGAATTATCAAAACGAGTCTTTTAAAATTTAGTTAACATTTATATTTTGACTTATCTATAGATTCAAACGAGATATTTGGTTGTTAGATTAGTTAAATAATTTAAAATTCACACAAACAACTAGAATCAACATAAATAAAACAAATAAAATGAACTTACATGAAGGAAATTACTTTATATGCAAAGAACAAAGAAATGGCTACCTACTTCTTGTTATCATCCTTCCATTTTAAAACAAAATAGCATTGTCCCTAACTTAAAAAATCAAATTACCAACTTCAGAGAGACTACAATAAACATCCCTAAACATTTTATATTGAACCAAATAGTTGTATTTTTAAAATCAATTATATCTTTTGCCTGAACCTGTCTGTAATAACACAACTAGGTAAATTGATTATTATGCAATTTGTTTTGTGATTAAATGACTTGCTACAGCTATTTTGATAATCTTGGTTGACTGAACGTCTGACTACTATAGAGTACAATGAAATCCGATAACTGCAGTGAAACGATATTCGCCAGTTGTAACTTGCAATAGAAAACTTTCAATTGTTTTACGCCAGATAAGTATTCGTGTAACTAAAAAAAGTCAAACTCAAAAGTCAGTGGAAAATGGTTAGGGATAAAATTTTTATTTTTTAATTTCTAAAATATTGTTTCGGATCACAGTGGCACAGTTCGAAGTGAGAGCAAAAGTATCATCCGTACCATATTCAAACGCTTTAACATTAACAAGCATTAGGTAGAAAGTAGTACATATATTTACAGAGAATTATTTACTGACGAGGGCGTTATGGTAAGATGCGCCACGAAGAGCTTTTGGTAACCAAAATTACATTTTACTGAAAAATCTTCGGTTTTATCGAAGTCAAACGAGTCATTTCTGTGGTAAAACGTTTGAAGAATCTAATAACAACTTTACATTAACAGAAACGATAACCCTGTTAACGTATTGTGGTTGCTCGTACCTTAGGATTAGTCCGTTCCTGGCTTCATTTATTGTACATAATATATAAGTGTGCCTGTAACAACCTCTAAGCAAGATAATTATTAGTTTTATTAGTGATCAGAATTTGATTAAAATCAAAATAGCCGTTTAGACAGTAAGAGAGTACCTTATGTTGACCCCATTTACGAGCTCCTGAACTATTGACATGAAGTTTCGAAATACCCTGTATGTATGTATGTATATGTGGAGTTAGGTATAAAGCAAAACATGAATTAAAGAGTCAAGATTTTTATGGTTTTTTTCTTTATCGGTTATCACAGTTAGTGATTAAATTGTATTTTTTGGGTATTTCATCTTTAGGTATTTTTTAGCATGATAGTATTTGTTATTTATCCAACTTTTAAAACGGGGGATACAGAGAAACCGGATAATTACACAAGAATAACTAATGCTCTGTTAAATGCTTTTTATAGAATAATGCGTAAATACCGCAAGAGGACTTACAGAATAACTAGCAGATAAAAGATTGACTATTGCCTCATTATGCTGGAAATTAACTAGAAAAAAAAGAAACAGGACAACAAAGGAACAGAAACCCATTTATTCGAAAGAAAAAGAAAATGCCTGGAAAGAAAAGAACTCTAAACGGAAGAATTAACAAGCAAATGTAACTCAATGACAAATACTGTATATGAAACAATAGTTAGAGACAAAGCCAATCAGAAATAGGAACACGAAGAAAGATGTGTAGGCAACGTATAACAACAAACCACCACTTACGAATAATATGTAAGACCACTTACACTATTACATTAGTTAAATCATTATTGCATGATTGAAGTGTGGAAATAAAGAAAGCTTGGGAAAACAAAGAAAGAACAAAAGAAAGACTATGTGAAGGAGCTTTACAAACTCTTGAACAATTGTTTAAAATTGGAAAGAGAAGAAACCATGTTCTGTATACGAGAAGAGTAGTAATGGATAAATAAAATTAAAAAAGAAGAGATGAAGAACGGAGGAGAAATACGTTAACAAGTCTGAAATCTTGACTTTAAGAAAATTAATTCTGAATGAAGGGGGAAAACTATGATATTATGAAATCGGGCATTTACCGTTTAAGTTGTTTTTTTGTAGCTCGGTATATATTGGACAAACACTTCGAAATTTTTACATAATATAAAAAAACGCACCACTTAAAAACGCACCAAAAATACCAAAATTTCAAACCGTTATAACTCGGCGGATTTTGGACGAAAATGGATGAACCTTTGAGTGCTAGAAAGTTTAAAGTATCTAGTTTAAGGGTGTGCGAGCAATTGTTACGTTTAAGCCTTTCCACTCCCCGCTACTCCCCGAAGAATAAAGAATATTTTTGATTAAAAAAATGTCAAACTGTAACAGCTTGTACGGTGTACCAAAAAAGTACCGCCAGGGCAATAAAGTTCAGCCCTTTTTCTGTAAAGTTCTCAAAACGTCGAGTGCCTACGATGATTTGGCGCGAAGTTATGAATTTTTGAAATTTACCCTGCATTTTGTCGGGAGTCTTTCGTCTTCTGCTAGCGACATTATTACCGGTTGAGTTTGAACATTTTTCCCAAATTTAAAAATTTTGAAAAATGTTTTTAATTAATAAAAACATTTTTTATTAACTTTAATTTTTTTAACGTGTAACCGCCGACATCAGCGTTATCCGATGTGCACCATGAGGAGGTTGTCGGTCGGATTTTACACATCATGTGTGTGTGTGTCGCATACTAACTGCTACCTCCAAAAGAGCAACAATTCGTGCACGTTGAATGCCCTTTAATTGTGGCATTGTAACGCTTCGAATAACTTTCTGATACGGATTAATTTCAACATTAGTAAAATAAAAATCAAAACATTAATTTAGGCACTTGCACATCGGGTAACGTTGTCGGCGGTTACACGTTAAAAAAATGAACGTTAATAAAAAAATGTTTTTATTAATTAAACATTTTTCAAAATTTTTTTAATTTAGAAAGAAAAGATTCAAACTCAACCGATAATAATGTCGCTGGCAGAAGAGGAAAAACACCCGACAAAATGCAGGGTAAATTTCAAAAATTCATAACTTTGCGCCAAAAAATCGTAGGCACTCGAAGTTTCGAAAACTTGATAGAAAAAGGACTGAAGTTTATTACCTTGGCGGTCGATAGGTCCACAATTCTTTTGGTACGCCGTACAATCTGTTAAAGTTTGGCATTTTTTGTAATCAAAAACATTTTTTCTCCTGCGGGCGGTCGCGGGGAGCGGAAAGGCCTTTACTTAACATTCACTCGCACGCCCTTAAACTAGACACTTTAAACTTTTTAGCACTCAAAGGTTCATCCATTTTCGTCCAAAATCCGCCGAGTTATGACGGTTTGAAATTTTGGTATTTTTGGTGCGTTTTCAAGTGGTGCTGTTTTTTTTCCTCGAGTGTATAAAAATATAAAGAAGAAGAAAATCTGATTATACCAAACATCTTTCAGAACAAAATCACATAATGACGCCCCAAGATAATATTAAATTCCTACCTTTTGGTAATAACAAATGCAAATTAGACATTACACAAGCTTTTGAGATATACAAACACAAACTCAGGGTACCTTTAATGAATGAACAGATTGAGCTCAGTTCTCTGTTACTGGAAGTGTTAGATATTTAATTCTGACAATTCAACTAACATTTTTTCGACTAATCAAATTCAGTCATTTTCAAAAAATGGACCAATCACGTTTGTATTTAGCGGCAATTTTCACATGTAAAAATTTCCGAAATAAATTTCCACCACAAACATTTTTATTTATCTAATTCATTGTTGACATCACAATGACAATTATAACTATTAAAAGTACAATTATTATACACATAACTGGTTGTACCGGAAGAGGAAGATACCGGTGCGCTTCCAAATCTTCTATCCATCAGGGAAAATGGAGACAACGTAAAAACCAACACAATGCGACTGAATCTCGACGTATTTTGAAAAAGAGGTTAAAAATTTTCACAGCTTGGAGTTTGTTATAACTGTTGCTAGAACAATATAATTGTTTTTAGCATGACCTACTCTTTCAAATAGAATTGTTCAATGAGAATAACTTTTAGTTCGTTAAATTGTCAAGCCGAATACAAACTCGTTGGTATGAAATTGAAGAAAATTTTCTCCTCATTCAACTCGTATTTGTTTCTTAGACAATTTTCACTCGTTCGCTGCGCTCACTCGTGAAAAATTGTCGTCGAAACAAATACTCGTATCTGAAATCGAAAATTTTCGGCAATTTCATACCAACTTGTTGTATTACTTATGATTATTTTTATCTTTTTATCTAGTTTCCTATTTTTTGTATTTACCTTAGCGACGTGTTTGTTTATATTTATATTACCTTTGATAATGACAGCTTTAGCTGTCGAAGCAATATTGTCAGGTTATAATTTAATAAATACTGTGAAACTTTTTATTAATCTTTATTTATTTCATGATTATGGAGTTCCACAAAGTAAGGCTAAAAACAATAAACAAAAAAAAACTTTTTCCTAGGTTTAGAGGCTCTAGTAAACTAAATCCCACTGTATATCGTTAACCATGCCTTCAGGTAATATTTATATTTGCGTTTTTCTTTATATATACTAATGATTAATGTAATTCTTTTATATTGTAGTTTATTTAGTATTTTATTATTAGTTATTCAGTATGTGACTGTTTACACAGACTGTATGTTTGATTGTTGTTTATTTAGTCATCGTTATTTAATTGCCTATTTTTTTCTAGCATGTATAGGTAAGGTATGAATCATGTATACCTATATGCACTATTCTAACAGGCATCATCTTTGTTGAATACTAGGAAAAATAATTGGTCATCTACTGAAACGTATGATGAGAGACTCGATAATTATGTAGTTATTATCTGAGAATATTAGTAAATTAAAAAATAAATTTTATTTGCTCAGGAGTTATTCTCACCTCTATTTACAATAAGGACCTTAAAAGGTTTTAATATTTGATTGATATATACAATTTTTGTCACTTTTACTGTTTTATGGATCTGTAGGAATCTCGTTCATATTTAACAGATATAAATGTTGCATACCAAAATTCAATTAATCCAAGGTTGTCAAAAAACTGATCTATTGTGTCTAAAGAATGGCTTAGGTTTTTTTCAAGCATTCCTGTTTGAATGTATATATAAATTATCGCTACATATCATTTTAATAATAAGGAATAAAATATTTCGCTAATTGCTGTAAGATAGTTGTTTACATTCTACAGATAAATTATTTATTAATTCCCTCTTCAAACTTGCCAACTTATAGAATCAAAGATTTATTTTCCATTTAGTGCCAGTATTTCGGGGTGCGGAGAAAATGCATCATAATTAGAAATAAACTGGACTTTTAATATAGCATTTTATGATATGTAAATTATACCACATTCCAAGATATATTTATATATTGTATTTAGTTGGATAGAGCATTATTGAACTACACTTTACTAGGGTCAGTAAGCCAGTAATTGACCATCACCCAGTAGTTGACCAAACTTCACTTTAAAAGAAAAAAATAAGATACCTGTACATCTTTCTGAATATTTTATGTTTCACAAGCGATTATTGCACCTCTAATTACTATATAATAACAATAATAATTGTTACAACCCACAGCCTGGAAACCGGGCCCCAGCAGCTATAAGCTTGTGCGGGAGGGAGGGGGCGATTATTATTATTACGTAGGCCCTAAATGCGGCTGCAGCTGACTTACAGATGGAACAGCGCAAATCCCACATTTGTGTCACAGCTAAGGAAAACTGCAGAAAACCTTAACCAGATCTGCCGGCACCGGGAATCGACCGCGGGCCGCTTGGGTGAAAGTCCAGCACTCTAGACAGTACACTACCAAGGCTGTTAAATATGGTGCCACATTGCTGCATTATCTTGGTCAAACGGTTGTCTAAATACATGTGGAATTTGTATTCGTTTATTTGACAGCTAAATTTGTGCTTTTACAGTAAGCATGGCAAGTAAACAACTCTATTGAAATCTGCAATCATCCGGGATTTTAATGAAAATCGTTATATTATACATATTGTGCAAGTAATAGAAAGGTCGAACTAATTTTTGTTATATATATTTTTTTAATTGACACTTTTTTTGCAAAAAATGTGGTGGTCAATTACAGAATTCGAAATCTTATCAGTTTTCCAGTAGTTGATCAACCACTAGTTTTATGCAAAATAAAAAATTTTGTTTTTTTGTCACCCCTACAAGATTAGTAAGTTACTCTTGTTCCTGTTTTTCTTAATAAAATTTCAAATAAATAGCTGTTTCTAGTATTTGTTCGCACAAAACTACTGCTCAACCACTGGCTTCGTAAAGTAGTCAACTACTAGTAATTTTTCTTTCCATTTTTGTTTTTAGCAAAATGTCATCAAAAATAATATACATATATTTTGATATTTTTTAAGAATGTTCGTTTTTCTTTATGTAATACATACTATGTGGCTCTATAACAATATATAATAAAATAATAAAAAACTGATGTTTTATTCGTTATATTATAACACTGGTCAATTACTGGGAAAAATTTGGTCAAACACTGGGTTGTTTGTGGTTAACTACTGGAAAATTCTAACTTTTTTACACTTATATTTTTTTCTACGAAACAAAATGTTTTTTAATTTGTGTATTATTAATATTTAGAGTCTTAGACTATAACTGCACTTTATACCATTTTTTATTTTGTTTAAAAAAAATATATTACAAAGTTATAAATTTATATTTCTGAAAAATTTCTTAAGTGGTCAATTACTGGCATATTGACCCTATAGTTATTTGTTTCATTAGTACAAAAAATGGATGTTTTTGGGACGAATAAGAAAGTTGCCGGACAACGCGTTAGCGGAGTCTGGCAGCCTTATGAGTCCCAAAAACGATTTTTTTTGTACGAATTAAACATACTATTTTTTCTTCAACTGCTTATTTTTAACTAACTATATCTGTGAGAGGATTGTTTAGAATAAACAACATTACGTTAAACTACTTTTTATTTACTGCAATTCTAATATGTGTAAAACTGGCAATTTGAATATTAAGAATTAATATCATTAAGAAATACTCACAAATGTATAATCTCACTTCCATTTCGTCGAAAATTCAAAGAAATTTCGACAGGCGTTGTCTAAGATATATGAGTTTCCCGTTAAATAATTAGAGGTTAGGATTGGTTTTTGTTTTTGCGACGACGCACACTGGTAGAAATTACCGATCTAGGCGTTCAAAAATAGTGTTACTTGTAGTGACCCATTTGTTTGAAATTATAATAACTTACTTTTTATAGGATCAAATAGTTCGATACCACTCTTTTTATTTTCTTAGAAACGTCAGTGCTCATGCACGAATGAGGTTAAATAGTCATATAAACCCTCAGCAAAATTACACCTTTTTCACTCTACTTTTAATTGCAATAACCAACAGTGCCTTTCTGTTTATCAGTAAAGATTTTTCTCTTGAAAGTGTTATTTTCGGGTCATCTGAAGGTCAGACTGTTATTCTGTATAACATAATATTTAAATAAAAGCTCCAGTATTTTTTCAATTAGTTTTATTGTTAGCCATTAAAAGTAATATTACTATTTGTAATGTGGAAGTTTTGACTAAGCTTACATTGTTTGGCAATAACTTGCAATATTTTTTTCTATTTTTATCCGATAGTATATTTATTTGACTATTCGGGGATGTATAAGAACTTGTCATAATATGTCATAAATATTTTGTATGACTTCTTTTAACTCGGACAAGTGGAATCGCGCAGTGGGAGTTGGTGAATGTGTGTCGAGATGAAGCCAACAATGAAAATAGAATCAACGCGATTTATTCATACAAAGAAGTTTCACATGGACAATTTAGCGGAAACAATCGAAGACATTTTAAGAAAACAATGAACATATGCAAGCAAACAGGCCAGAAGTGGCAGGAACGCCATTCAAGTCTATGTAATCTTAAAAGCAAGTGAACGCATTGGCTTGAAGATTATTTTTCATGTTTAAAAACTGAATTCAACAAATTCCGAATACGCCGACCTCAAGCAAAGCAATCGAAAGACTACGGAAGAATTCTTCCGAATAATCTCAGGTTAAAAAAAGTCAAAAAGTAAGCACAGAAGAGCTAAGTTTTGCTACGAAAGTCAGTTCACGTGCCAAATGTTTACGGACTGCAGCAGGCATGGTGAAGAAGATTTCAGAGTCTCCAAAGGAAGCTCATCAGTTAAGAAAGTCAATTTCGCAAACTGTTAGAACCCCAACTAAACTTTCGCCAGACCAGGCTTTAGCTTCATTTATCAAAAAAGACTTACGAAGGACCAATATATAGTAATACATGATGAAACAAAAAAAAACAGAATGCAGACATATATCTCATCTATGATGACTTATTATTAGCTAAAAAGCGTTGTTATCCTGAAAATATCAAAGTGACTGATGTTTCAGCCGCGGATTCAAAATTCAAGACACGTGTAAGAGCAATACGTAAAAGTGATAGATTCTGTGATGACACGTTTTTTAAGATTTATTGCCAAATAACCTATATTACTAAATTACTATACCCTAATACTAGGTCCTTCTTATAAGTAATAATTGCTTTACAAGTATTTGTGGACTGTTTTACACGAAATAATATTGCTAGTTACTAAATAACCTACTAATACATTATAGATAACAATCAAAGGTAGATATTATTTATTTTTCTACATCATGTCTCATGATACTGAGACCTAATAACGTTTTATTGTGAAAATACCCCGACACTTAATTTTGAACGACTAGATCGGCGATTTCTACCACTGTGCGACGTTCCGAGCAGCAACTAAAATTTTAATAGAAACGTCGAATTTGTTTTTTATGTCTCTAATTAATTTAATATTTTAATATTGTCATAGAAAAGATAAATGATTATTATTTAAATAAAGATTTCTACTTATTACTTCGTATTATTGTTATAAAAGAAAATTTTATAGAGCACCGCGGAAAATAGTTCATACATAACCGCAGACTACTTTTTGTATTGTACAAAAAATGATTACTTTTTGTACAATTGCTATGGTAACGAGTAACAGTTCCTAAATAGACTACTTTTTATACAAAATAATTTGATGTTATAGTGTCATATTCGTGCGGTTGGAGAAAAACACTTTATCAATCGGTTTATTCATTTTGAGAAATATGTACAAGAACTCGGTATCTATAGAATTATTTACTACTACTTTGATTTCAGCATTGACTATTTAGGTTTACCCCAAGTTGCATAAGAATTACCTTACAATATTATTACTCGCGCATCTGGATGGTCATAATGTTAGAGATTCAGATGTGTCAAAATGACTATTAAAGGCTTCATGTCTATTCTGATTGATTCATTTATTTGCATAGATACTCTCTAAATATTATTATATATAATCCTTGATCAATTATCATTTATTCTCTAATAAAATCTTCTGCTGAATGTAGAATTGTGTGTAATCAGAGAAGTTTTATGTAAGCTGTCATATGTAATAAGGGGTATAGGCAGATAGGAAAGTGGTAGGTGTCACAGGCGAACGTTTGAACTAGACTTTACTAACACTTTATCAATTGTTTGATTTCTTTTGAGAAATAAGTATAAGAACTCAACATGTATAGAATTACTTACTATGACTTTGATTTTAACATTTACTATTTAGGTCTAATACACCTTACAACGGATAAAATTGCCGGATACTAATTTGGATTGAGTTTTGTTACTCACGCATCTGAATGGTCATGATGTTAGAGATTCAGATATTGTCAAAATGTCTTTAGATATAAAAATTGTAAAATATATAACTATTTGTTGCTATGCTTGACTTTTTGATGGTAGTCATCGCCTTAACGGCTTAACTGTACAATCAAAACCATTTACCCGTACGTGCAGACGATGAATTTTCCTCCAAGATGCACAAGTGACTATTAAAAGTTTCATGTATTCTGATTCATTCATTTATTTACATAGATGCCCTCTATATTATTGTATAAAATCTATGATCATCATATATTCTCTAATAAAATTTTCTTCTGGCAAATGTAAAATTGTGTGTAATAAGAGCTTTATTTAAAACAAGTGGTAACAAAGTGGTAGGTGTCCCAGGGGAACTTAAATTTGGTATAGGTTAAATAAGAGGTTGCCCAGAAATCATTTCCAACTTCCAATTTCTATTTGTTATCAAATATTTAAAAGAACCTAATAAAATTGTGCAAAATAAATTTCAGAATAGCACGTTAAAAAATTTACTTTTAAAATAGTAAAAGTTATTTAAAATAACGGATGGAACAAAAGTATTTAGAAAAAATATGAAAATGAAATATGAAACTAATGTTTATTTTTATTAATACTTAACTATACATTAACAATGACACATAATGTTAAATTAAAAATTAATAACTAAATAACATAATAGGGGGCCAAGTTGTTCTATCTGACGTAACTTTGTACGGACACCTACATATGATGAGACGTTGGAAAGTGCCAACATCCATTTCTCTGATCTTGTTTCGTATTCTACGACGTAGTTGTTTTTCTGAGCTAACTTCCCAACCACCGTCATAAACGTTCCTACTAAGTACCGATCCAAAGTCTTCTATTGGGCGGGCTTGGGGTAAATTGAGGGGTTGTCTTCTCTCGGTACAAACGCAGTATGATTGTTGTCCAACCATTGTATAATTGTCCTGCCATAATGGCAGGAAGCTAGGTCAGGACAAAGATTATGTTGTCATTATCATGATGTTTTGGATAAAATTTAGTAATTTTGGTAGGCATCAAACAGCTTTGGTAGTGTAATGTCTAGAGTGCTGGACTTTCACCCAAGCGGCCCGAGGTCGATTCCCGGTGCCGGCAGATCTGGTTAAGGTTTTCTGCAGTTTTCCTTAGCTGTGACACAAATGTGGGATTTGCGCTGTTCCATCTGTAAGTCAGCTGCAGCCGCACTTAGGGCCTCCTACGTAATAATAATAATCGCCCCCTCCCACCCGCACAAGCTTATAGCTTCTGGGGCCTGGTTTCCAGGCTATGGGTTGTAGCAATTATTATTATTATAATTATTATCATCGTGTATATAATTCAGTATCTACCGCTTCGCCTCTTATTCGATCAGTATAAGATACCGAGACACCAGTAACGGAAATCGCACATTATACCAAAATCTTATCTTCAAACTTGGCTTTAATTTGCATTTTACATCGTTAGGAGTGTCTTCAATATGATCCGTGTAAAATCCGTCATTACGTTTCATTTCTGATATTGAAAAAGTAATAGTAGATTACTTACCGAGGCGGGAAGTAGAACATTACGCGGAGAGCAATGTTGCTGCCCGAGGCGCGAAGCGCCAAGGGCAGCAATTGCTCGACGCGTAATGTCTTCCCGCCGAGGTATGTATACTATTTTATTCACAATCGTACATAATTATGTTCTTACATTAATACCTTATACTTGATATATGTAGGACACAACACCAGAGTTTTTATTCAGGTGGCGATAAAATGACAATTGCTGCAACAATTCAAAGTAAATTCGTGTCCACTACTAAACCAAATTTAATTACATTGCTCCTAATTGCAATTTACACGATTTAAAATGTCTGATAGTGAAACTGATGTAAGTTGCACACCTCCGGAATTGCGAAAAGTTGCTAAAACAGTGACTGACTGTTACCTGCTAAAAGTAAAGATAGCTACGAAAACTTTTGCCATTTGTTGAGAATATTTAGAACGAGCAAAAGGTAAGTAATGGATATTACTAACCAAGAGAACTCATTACTAACCAAGAGAACTTATTATTGACTATGGTGTATAATAAACTACTTTCTAACTTTTTAAACGTCAGTAATGAAAACATTATGTATCGATTGTGAATAAAATAGTTTTCATCGTCTATGACAGTGACTGGATCATCGACAACATCGGGGAATTCTATCGAGTTTTGCAGCAATATATTTAGGGCAATTAGTTCTTTTTCGCAATTTAAGGTTATTTCTTTTTAATTCCCGACATATTGTCATATGGGAAACTCTAAGTTTTCCACCTAATTTTCTAAATGAAGCTCCCAACTTGTCTTTAACATACGAGGGTGGTTTGATAAGTCAGTGACTTTTTGAATAAAAGATATTTATTTCGGCAAATAAGTGTTTTATTTCTCAACATAGTCTCCTTTTAGCTCCATACATTTAGTCCAGCGTTTTTCCAATTTTTGTTTCCTTCCAAATAATAGGTTTTCTCAAGGCCCTCAAAATAGGCGTTTGTTTCAGTGATGACCTCTTCATTCGACCCAAATCTCTTACCGGCCAACCATTTCTTCAGGTTTGGAAACAGGAAATAGTCACAGGGTGCTAAATCTGGAGAATATATGGATGGGGTAGCAGTTCGTAGCCCAATTTATGGACTTTTGCCATGGTGACTGCACACGTGCATTGTCTTGATGGAACAGCACTTTTTTCTTTGCCAAATGTAGTCGTTTCTGCTTCAAATCAATATCGAATCTGTCCAAAAGCTCTGAATAATATTCGCCGGTGATCGTTTTACCATTTTCAAGGTAATCGATGTGAATGACACCGCGTGCATCCCAAAAAACTGTGGCCATGACCTTGTTGACCGACAGACCCACCTTGGCCTTTTTTAGTGCACGTTCACCCGGAGAAACCCACTGTCTTGATTGTTCCTTGGTCTCTGGTGTAGTGTGACGGATCCATGTTTCGTCTACGGTAACGAAACGCCGCAAAAACTCGTTCGGATTGCGGCTGAACATCGCCAAACACTCCTTTGAAGTGGTCAAACGGTTGCGCTTATGGTCGAGTGTGAGCAATCGCGGCACCCATCGTGCGGATAGCTTTTTCATGTCCAAATATTCATATAAAATGTGATGTACCCGCTCAGTTGAGATGCCTACAGCCTCAGCCACCTCACGCACTTTCATTCTCCGATCGTCCAATTCCATGGATTTTATCGACGATTTCTGGCGTGACGACCTCTTTTGGGCGACCTAAACGTTCAACGTCACTTGTGCTGGTACGACCACAACTGAACTCAGTAAACCACTTCTTAACCATTGAAATTGATGGTGCAGAGTTCCCATAGAATCTATCAAGCCTTTCCTTGGTTTCGGTGATGGTTTTACGCAAGAAATAATGCTTAATCAGCACACGAAATTGACTTTTTTCCATTTTCGTTAAAATTCACGAGGTTGTTTGCTTTCAATGGCTGTCAAACACAAACTAAATGGCGCAGCCTTCTCAAAATTTTACAGTAGTCTATTTAATTTATTTATTTCATTCCAACAGAACAAAGTTCCACTTACAGGAAATATACAATAAATATCATTAATAATATAGAACCTAAAACATAAAACGTGATACGTGATTCAATAATAACACAAAAATATTAATACATATACATCATAATTAATTCTAGAATTCAAATAAATTACATAGATATTACGAATGATTAAATCTGTAAAATAAGTTAAATTCAAAATTAATAACAACAAATAATTAATAAAATTTAGTTAGTAGTTAAGTAATATAAGATAGATGAAAAACAGAAGTTAATATGATAAAGTATGTCAGAAATGAACAAGATACTGGTACAATTAATAAATAATTGAAATAAATTTACCTAATTACTATATCGTGTTACCGAACATATGTTTAAGAATTTAATGTAAAAGAAATATCTGTTAAAAGTAATTGTAACGAAAGTAAACCTATGTGAATATTATAATAGAAATATTACATAATTCTTCTAAATAATTAAAATAAATAAAATAAACATCATTAATTTTATTAACGTATACTAACAGGATGATTATTATGCAAATCGCGAAGGCAATACCTACACTGCCAGTATGTAACATTAAAGAGGTCTAATTCAATGCTTATGCTATTATATGCTCTCATCATTGCTATTACAGGCGATATCATCAATATATTTGTTCTTGGGCAATTATGTACAAAATCACTTGAAAATCGAGTGCGCATTTCTGGAACATGAAAATTAACTTTTGCTAGTAAGTTAGGTACATGCACCAAATAATTGATAATTTTGTATAAAAATAAAATTAATTGGTGTTGTCTTCGAGTTGCCAATGACTCGATTTTAAAATGATCTAAGAGAGAATTGTAGTCATTACTGCTAATTATTATTTGAAATTTGAAAGCACAATATTTTAGAAATTTTTTCTGAATCTTTTCAATACGTAGACTATAACTTACATACAAAGGGTTCCAAATAACTGACGCATATTCTAGTTTCGATCTAACTAAAGCATTAAACAGAGTAATTAAGGTTTGACAGTTATTAAAGGATCTTGTGTTTCGAATAACAAACCCAAGCTGTTTGGATGCTGCACTGATTATCAATTCATAGTGATTATTGAATCTAAGAGCCTCGTCAAAGCATACTCCCAAATCAGTACATCCATTAACCCTACTAATTGTTACGTTATTCATACTATAATTATATATAGTGTTAGCCTTTTTACGACAAAACGTCATGCATTGACACTTATTGATATTAAACAAAAGTTTATTATTTATTGACCATAAACAAATTCTATTCAAGTCCTCCTGTAAGCGATGACAGTCACTTACCGAATTTACAATGTTAAATATTTTAAGGTCATCCGCAAAAAGAAGTACTTGAGAAGACTGTATGCATTCAACTATGTCGTTTATAAAAATTATGAATAGCAATGGTCCTAGTGTACTTCCCTGAGGTACACCAGACGAAGCTAGAAAGGGCTCAGATTTGTATCCGTTACAACATACAACTTGTGTTCGACAATTCAAGTAACTTTTAAAAAGGTTAACTAAATTGTCTGAAAATCCAAATTCACCTAATTTCCTAAGTAAAAGCAAATGAGATACTCTGTCAAATGCCTTAGCGAAATCAGTGTATATTACATCTACCTGTAGTTTATTATCCAAAGCCTCAGAAACGTATTGAGTGAATACACTTAAATTAGTAATAGTTGATTTCTTACTGATAAATCCATGTTGATGATCCGATATGCTATTTTGAATTTGGGGTCTAATTAAGTTATTTAATATTATTTCATAAATTTTGGAAAATACACTAAGTAATGACACTGGTCTATAATTTCGAACATCATTTTTAGGACCCTTCTTATGTATAGGAATAACACGTGATTCTTTCCATGAATCCGGAAACGTAGCACTATTTAAAGATAAATTGAAAATTTTATTTATAGGGACTTTGATAAATTCAGCACAACCTTTAACTATATAAGAAGGAATGTTGTCCGGACCCAAAGATCGTGAATTGCTCAATTTTTTAATGGCATCCGTCACATCTGCTTCAGTAATATTACCAATATTTATTTCACAGTTGCCTGTATTTGTTAGATTATTATCAGGAAAATCAGATAAAGATTCATTGGAAAAATTATTCATAAAAAAATTTGCAAAGGCTTGCGCAATTTGAGCCCCGTCAGCCAAAGAATTGCCATTTGCATCAATTAATGGAACAGGCAGACCCGTAGACTTACGTTTGTTGTTTACAAATCTCCAAAAATTCTTTTTTGGGTTATCATTAATGTTGTCTTCAATGGATTGTAAATATGCGTTGTATGCATTGCGAATTAGATTTTTTACTTCAGACCTTAACTGTTTAAATTTATTAAGATCTGATATATTACCATAATTAAAATATTTTCTTCGATATTTAACCTTCAGTTTAATTTTACTAATTATGTTTCTGTCATACCATTCAGGATACTTAGGTTTACGTCGAGTTACTATAGGTACACAATGGTTAAATATTTCATAAAATATATCATAAAATTTAGTTACTGCTTCGTTTACATCAGAACACTCGATAACATTTGACCAGTCTGCATTCTCCATCAGTTGATACAAAAGCAAATAGTCACCTCTTTTAAAGTTATACTGCTTTTCACTATTACTTGAGCAAGTTTTAATTCTATTAGGTGATATATCCAAACAACACGAAAGTGCAGGATGATGGAGATCTTCTGGGACAAGCGGACAATCATCCCTGAAAACTTTGGCTTTAAATTTTGTTAATATTAAATCAAGCAGCCTACCATTGTCATTAACAACATGATTAATTTGCTCTAAATTCAGAAAGTTAATAAAGTTATTCAACAGCTTTGTTTGTGAAGAAATATTAGTATTCATTGCACCGTTTACATAAATTTTGTAATAATCCCAACAATTAAAATCACCTATGATAGCAATGTCCGAAAATATATAGGAAAGTTTGGACAGTGAATCAAACAGCTGTTCATAAATTCCTATTGCACCACTCGGTATATATAGAGCTAGTACATACAAATAGCGAGAGTTATTAAATGAAATTTTTACGCAAACATTTTCACAAAAATTGATGTTCGTTTCTACCTGTTCTACATGATAATCATCCCTTACAGCTACAATAACACCTCCCCCTCCCTTTTTTCCCGTAAGGCATAAATCTCGATCCCTCCTAAAAACTATATAATTATTTGGAAATAACTCCCTATCTAATACACCAGACTGAATCCAAGATTCAGTTATAACAAAAGCGTCGTATTGAGAAGAAATTACATTAACTAAAAATTGATCTGTCTTAGTGTTCAGACCACGTACATTCTGATAATATAAACTAAACTCTCGAATTTGAGAATTAGAATTAGCACTCTGATTAAACACCTCCTATTCCCTTGGTATGTCATCCTCCGAATTTATTTTAATAGCACGCGTGTTTTCACTTTTCTTCATGTAAATAGAACCCTTGTTTATCCAAATATACTTATAATTTAATTCACCTTTCGCTTGTTTAGCCCTCCAAAATAAATTTTTATTCGCCGGTGTTAGCTGCTCATTTATGTATATTAGACTTGACCCGCAACCCGCTATAATCATATCGTTGGTAATTTTTACTTTCTTACTTTTTTCAAGAAATTGATTTCTTAGATTTCTTTTGTTAAATTGTAAGACAACGGGTTTAGGTTTATTATTATTAGATCTAGGTATTCTGTGAACCGCTTCAATATCTGCTACCGAAAAACTATCAATAGTAAGTAATGTTGCAATTCGAACTACTACATCAATCAAATTTTCTTCCGGCTTTTCTATGATACCATGAATTTCTATGTTCCTGTTACGCGAATACTGATCGAGCTTGTTTAATGGCAAACGTAATGTTTTAATTTCATTTTTAATGTCAGAATTTACATTTTCTAAATATTGAATTCTAGTAGTGTTGCTATCAACACCAGTTTTGATTACATTCAGCTGTATTTGTAAAGCATTTAACATATCAGTATGATTATTAACAGTAATCGTTAATTGTTTCAGATTATCATTTAATATAGGTAGTATTTCTAATTTTTGAGATATTTGTGAAAACATATTTTGTAACTCACAGTTTGTTGATCCAGAATCGATAATACTGGTACTAGCACTCTGAGGACTGTTTTGATTGATAACAATCCTATCAGTTGCATCCATTGTATTTATACAACCTTCACATTCCCATACTTGACAATCATCGACCTTCTTAATATTTTCATAATCTTCCATTTTCATATTTATGCATTTAATATGAAACAATTCTTTGCACTTTTTGCAGTTGATTGAATCATCATATCTTCCACATTTCTGATTACATTTTTTACATAAAGTATACATATTAACACTCTATTTTTAATTTTCAATGCAGAGCGGATTAAAACACGTTCACGTTTACTCAGTTCTCAACGGAGAATATAGTCTATTCATAGATGGCAGTTGACGGAGGCAGTGTTGCATTTAAAGTTACTGCGCAAGAAATCAAAATGTCACTGACTTATCAAACCACCCTCGTACCTTATGAGTTTCTCTGTATTTCTTTTGGTCAAAACTCTTGGACGACCACTTTTCGGGCGATTCATACATGGTTTTTCTTCTTGACAATCTCTTATTGCCTTATTAATTGCAGTTTGATTGAAGTTACTGAAATATTTTTATTTTTAAAAATAGTCACAATTTCGCGTTTTGGCATTTGGCCAACTAAATTTTAAATACTTTTTCGCAAACCTAATTTATACGACATTGTTTGTAATCAATGTGACATATTGTAAAATTAATAAGAAATTTCTCTAAAAACTGTTGTTTTATACGTTAGTAAGTTTAAAATACTAGTTAATACTTAGTGACTTTTGAAATAGGAAAAGTATTTTAGTCCCAAGGGAAAAAAATGTAACGTTTTACCAACTGATAAGAGGTAAAGAATGTCAACATTTCATATGGGTTATAGAAAAAATAATATTATTTACTCTTCATAGATTAGATAGATTTAGATCGAAAAGTTTTTATAAATTGTTTTTTGTATATGTATGTATATTAATATTAAAAATGCATATAAAAATTCAAAATGGCGCATAACTTCATTAACGTAGGTTTATTTACGGTTAGTTATGATTATTTATTTGTGTCAATTTTTTGTTTCTGCTGATTGGTAATAAAAGTAGTACATGTACATATAACTGGAAGATATAAATCTTACCCAGTTCTTGTCTTAATAGTATTTCTGAAACATACATTGGCTTTCTATTAAATACTGCACATCGATGTCAAAATCTGAATAAGTTTACTTCATCTTATTTTATACATTTATTGTTAGAATTTTAATCAATTAATAATAATTAAAAAAAATTGTCAAATTTATATAAACAAGATTTTACTTCTTCATGTGTGGTATGGTATATATGATACTGATTAATGTTATAAAATCGGGGGTCCGAGCGCCTACGACGCGCGATAATTTAATTATAAAATATTGATTAAAATATGATTAAAAAATCATTTTCGATTCACCATGTTTGAGATGCCAGATTAACGCAGTTAATTTAAAAAAATTCCCAACTCTGAAAAAGGGCTGGGCGGGAGGGGAAAAATAGTTTTTTTGACGATCATCCCAATCAGACAAAAACCATACAAAAGCCTCTAATATTAAAATAATTCTGTATCTCAGAAACCATAAAAGTAGGAACCATAATTTTGGTGTTATTTTGCTTCTCTCGTTGCCCCTAGCTTATATCTAGGTCGCCGCGTAAATTTGATCTTTCGTTCCCGAGATCAATTGGCGTTTTAATATAGTAGGATTGTCAGGTAGCTCGGGTACAGTTTAAAAACTACATAGACGTCATATAACCTTCGCGTGTATTTAATGCTAATGACTTAATATGATTCAGTTCCTTGAAGGTACACATGACAATAATAGTAAACTTCAATTGACTTTTACTTGCATTTAAACATAATTCTTAAAACTCCATTTGAATGTGTTTAAAATGCACCTACATATGAACGCGATGTATTTCTTAAGTCGCGACAAATAGACGAATTTATATCGCATTTAGTCGTTATCAAATTTATTTTGTTTCATTCAGGTGATTATTACCCTTTTAAATAAAATAGTTTTTAAACTATCAGTTACTATTAAGAACTATCACTTATAGGAAACTCACTTATAGCGGAGCCCTTATAACAAGATAACAGAAAAACATATGGGAAATTAAAGGCTAATTAAATGTCCTATTTTCAAATTTAAGGCTCAGCTGATTTTCTTTAAACCACGGGTTTCGCTAGCTATAAAAAAAAGTTAGCAGGATCCGTACCAAATATCAAATCTAGAATACACTGTTAACACAAATAATCAATGGCATGGAATCGATGGGAAATTCGAACCAGCTATCATGGGATTAGTGAACGGAACCGACCGCATTGGACTAGTTCTCTGGCAGGACTCTACATTCACATACACACTTAAAGTTTCTATAGTTCTATGCAGTTCAAATTTAAAACTTAAAGATGCGTCGAATGATTTTAACACTTGAATGTATAAGGTTTTTAAGCTACTCGCAATTTTTTTAGCAAAACCTGGGTTGATTGTTTTAACCATCTTAGTTGGATATTGTGAAAACAACATCTCAAAAATATGGTTTCGTTTATTTAGTGAACTTATGAGTGCAGCGTTTTACAAACTACTTAGGGCGGGTTGTACAAACACAGCTTAACTTTAAACTAGGATCAATATCCTAGACAACGATTGTTCTGACAATCGTTACTGCAGCAACTGAGCCAGGTTTAAAGTTAAACTACATTTATACAACTCGCCCTTAATATCTTCAATTATTATAAAAATTAAGTTTCGAGAAAAGTGTGACAAGAGATGTTATTACATCAATCTGGAGTATGTTGTTGTGAAACCAGTATTATTTTCCAAAATGTATTAAATTAATATCTGATGTACATCTGATTTCAAATTAATCTAGGGCAAGTCTTGAGAGTGATTTTTACGTTTTTAACAAGTGTCAACCAGGCTTTAAATTATATTTTGTTGAAATCAGACTGAAATTCTACGTCGAACAAGGCAATAAAATACAGGGTGTTTCATTTAAAAAAATTCAATTTATATATATAACTTCGGCATTTATTTTTCAATTGTTTTTTTGATGTCATATTTAAAAACTTTAGAAAAAATCCTACAACCTTTGTTAGAATAATTTTTTTGTAACTACAGAAATATCAGAGAAAAGTAGGGGGGAAAGTTAAGTGGATCACACTGTACATAAAATTTATTAAAAATCAATGGACAGACAACATTTTTCCACTCCATGCTCAGAAACTTCGAAGTGAGGAAAATTCATTTTTCTAGCGAGTAAAAGTGCAAAATAGTGAGAGAGATTAATTTTCCCTATCTAGATAGGAAAATATTGCAGTAGCACAAGTTCTCGATAATAAAATCGGGAAGCAAATTTTCATAATTCAATTCATTGTATATTTGTAGAATAAGATTTGTTTTTAAAGTTGAATATTAGAAAAGTATATAATTTAGAGATAATCCTTTTAGAACATATAGTGGAAAAAATTTTGTGTCTAACACGAGAGGAAAGCGCTTTTAACTCTCGCTCAAATGCCTCACACGCTGACGCTCGAGAGGCACACCTCGAGTGAAAATAATCGCTTTCCTCTCTAGTTGGACAAATAACTATTACACTATGGAATACTGACTGTAGATTTATTTTAAATCAGCTGTACTAATGCATTATAAACAATTGGCACGGCAGGTTTTTCCTGTTTAAATAGAACTTTCCGAAGCTCTTTCGTAATAAAAATATACAATTTGAAACTGTTATTCTCAAAGTCGTTGTAATATGCCAAACTTTTAAAATCTACTTTTGTAATTCAATCGTACCAATTATTTATTTCGCAAAAGTATCTACTATTACTTTATATTTCCTTCTCCCCCTTACGTCAGTCAAGTTTACTATTTTGACAAGGCAACTGCAGCCGAAAGTGAAGCATGCAAGGTTGTCGTTGTTAGGTACGATAGTAGTACTTACGTAATAAACTATTAACTATAAATAAAATGTTTATAGTAATATGTATCATATTACTATTAATATTTTAATTATAGTTTATTATGATATATTGGTTGACGACCAGGATAGACAATGTGAGAACCACATCTTTAGTCGTTTTGTGCGCGTGGTTCTTCACAGATGTCAACATTAATACTTCTTGTTCACGGCCTACTAGATTCATATAAGCTTCGCTTATATACGGCCGTCTCATTTCCAGTTTTTTCATTGTTGAAATTAGGATTCAAAAATTACAGATCGGTACGTTAAGTGGCGCCCACTGACGGTAATTTTGCAACCAAGATGGTTTGTAGGCATACTGCAGTCGTTAGTTTTTAGGCTATACGTCATGCCAGTAATTGTCATTTCCTATTGTGTAATATTAATTTATTGACATTTGTACATAAATATTTGGATATAACGTACGTAAATATGTCAAAAATATGTTACAGTAGGAATTAGGAAACCAAAATATCCAACATGTAACAAAAGTATACTGAGTTTACGTAATATTTACTAATGCCCCATTTCTTCAGGCAGATGATGTAGATACCTAATGTTAATGCACGATCCATGAACTGAAGCTTTGATAAGAAGTATTTATGGAATGAAGAAATCTCACTGTGGACATCATTACTAAAAATAAACATTTTTTAGACATAAAAGCTGATGGAATCTACATGAGTCGTAAGACCAACCAGTAAAAGAAATATGAAACTGACAAAGTTTTTCTCATAAGGAATTACCTTTATATAGAATTTGATCTATATAATATGAATCAAATGCAATGTCGGAAAAAGTATTTTGAAATTTGGAAGGGTGGTTAGAAATCTAGGACAACGATAATTAAATAACGATTTTGGTATCATGTCTTAACAGATTTTGTAGTAAAAATGAGGAAGTGTTCCAGGAAGAAGATGGAGTCTGGAACTTTTCTGAACTAACTGAATGCATGATAATCTATGCAAAGGTATAGAATCAAGTCAATACTATCAAACTTTTACACAGATTCGTATGGAGTGTTGCGCTATAGGGTCTGAATCACAACTATAGCAAAGAATGAAAAGAGATGTATACAGGTTTTTGAGCTATGGTGCTATAGAAAGGAAACATGGATTGACCAAATATCGAACTCGAGATACTAGAAAAAGTACAAGAAGAAAAAAAGTTAATGAACGAAACTACGAGAAGCGGATAGAATAATAGGACATACTTTATGGCATTCGAGTATTATATAAAAATGATAATATAAGGCATGATCGAAGGAAAGAAAACGCTAGCTAGACCTAGACTGCAATTTATACCCCAAATAGTAGGAGACTTACTGTTCCAGCAGTTGTAGAGAATTTAAAAGACTGACAGATACCAAAAAGAATGGAGATACAATGTTGAGACAAACCAATCCACAAAACTGATTACTTAGAGAGTATAAAAATCTGTGTATTTGTAAAGTGGTTGTTAAAGTACATTTTTAGTTTTAATGTAGGTAAATATTTTAATGTAGTGTTTTGTAATGTAATATAATGTACCTATTGTTTTTTTAACGCATAATCTAAATAATAATATTTCATAGTTGTTAAAAAATTCTTATTATTGATTACTGTTAATATTCGAGTAAATAAATTTATTGATTATGCTGAAAGTGAAATACTGAATTAAAAAGAGTTTGACACAATTGACACAAAGTATAACCTAAAAATTAACGACTGAGCTCTGACTTCAAATATAGTTGTTGAGAATTGCCGCCAGAGGGTACTGCTTAACGTACGAATCTGTAATAATTTTCAACAATGAAAAAACTGGAAATGAGACGGCCGTATATAAGCGAAGCTTGTATGAATCTATTAGGCCGTGTTCTTGTTATTAATGTATATTTGGGTTTTATATAAAGCCCTGGATGGTGTGTGCAAATTAGAGAATATTATCCTCGACTGATGATAGCAAATAAAATAGATATTTAATTATTGATAGTACTTACGTGTCTATAAAAAGCGAATTATAACTAACTAGTTTGTATGCGGAGACATCTGCTGTTTGAAAATTTTGACAGTATGCAAGGGTGGTTACCAAGGTTTTCACAACCTGCCACCTCATAATCTTCAGTCGCGATTATAGTTTCAATTATTTTTTTTTATTATTATCGGGTATAATATAACTAGTGCACGACCTTCTAGATTTCACGAGACGAAGTCTCTTATCCGGCCTGCGCACTCCATTAGTTCAAGTGTTTCTCCGCTGGCGCCACCAAACACGCAAAATGCGGAAACGGATATATAACACGTAAACGCCAATTTCAAACTACGCTAACTTCGCGCGCTTTTATACTTTTTGTCGGTTTCGCGCGTATCGTCAATAAATTATATTTTCCTAATCTTTTAAGGCAGTTTTCTTTATTTTTTAATATAATTACGTTATTTCCTTATTTGTTTAAATTTCCGTAGTTTTGTTGCTGTTTTTTTCGTTCACTTTAGTAATGGCAAACACTAGCAGAAAAAAGTATAACTGCTGCAATGCAATGTGTAATAGTACTGATCCTACAATACCATTTCATGAATTTCCTTCAAATTATACCTACCTTAGGAGAAAAATGGTTTCAAATCTTACGTTGTGGTTATGGACACCAACACTCAACAGCAAAATAATATATACTTTTTTATTTCGACAGATCAACAATTACAGATACCTGAAAGAGTTAATTTCTACATCGAACTTCCTAAAAATATAACAGAATTAATAAAAGAACTCCAAACCTTATCTATGCATCTCGATTGCGAATTCTTTCAGCATCTGTAGCCCTTCTGGCAGGATACATTGCAAAAAAACTGAAGAAAGGATTGAATGTCAATAGCCTATTAGATTCTCTGTTAGTTGCCTCGTGTTCAAATTCACTGATAGGATTTGTAAATCTTCAAAACAGAGGTGCCTTAAAATACTCCACTAGAAGATTTACACTTTCAATCAACCAAATAATCAAACTTGTAATACAGATTGTAGAACATTTACCTGGAGAATGTAATTCGTCTAATATTCTAACATCACTAGGTACTTCTAACTCCGATTGCTTCTTCACAGTTCTTTGTTTGCCACGACCACAAGGAGGAACTTAGTAATATAATTCTTTAAAAATTGCTAAAACCTTGTTTGGCAAACAGAAACATTGCAAAAACGTGAACAGATAATGTACTTACTGCTCACTATCTCTCACGACCTTCTAGATTTCACGAGACAAAGTCTCTTATCCGGCCTGCGCACTCCATTAGTTCAAGTGTTTCTCCGCTGGCGCCACCAAACACGAAAATGCGGAAACGGATATATAACACGTAAACGCCAATTTCAAACTACGCTAACTTCGCGCGCTTTTATACTTTTTGTCGGTTTTGCGAGTATCGTCAATAAATTATATTTTCCTAATCTTTTAAGGCAGTTTTCTTTATTTTTTAATATAATTACGTTACTTCCTTATTTGTTTAAATTTTCGTAGTTTTGTTGCTCTTTTTTCGTTCACTTTAGTAATGGCAAACACTAGCAGAAAAAAGTATAACTGCCGCAATGCAATGTGTAATAGTACTGATCCTACAATATCATTTCATGAATTTCCTTCAAATTATACCTACCTTACGAGAAAAATGGTTTCAAATCTTACGTTGGGGTTATGGACACCAACACTTAACAGCAAAATAATATATACTTCTTTATTTCGACAGATCAACAATTACAGATACCTGAAAGAGTCAATTTCTACATCGAACTTCCTAAAAATATAACAGAATTAATAAAAGAACTCCAAACCTTATCTATGCATCTCGATTGCGAATTCTTTCAGCATCTGTAGCCCTTCTGGCAGGATACATTGCAAAAAAAACTGAAGAAAGGATTGAATATCAATAGCCTATTAGATTCTCTGTTAGCTGCCTCGTGTTCAAATTCACCGTTAGGATTTGTAAATCTTCAAAACAGAGGTGCCTTAAAATACTCCACTAGAAGATTTACACTTTTATTCAATCAAATAATCGAACTTGTAATACAGATTGTAGAACATTTACCTGGAGAATGTAATCCGTCTAATACTCTAACATCACTAGGTATTTCTAACTCCAATTGCTTTTTCCAAGTTTTTGGTTTGCCACGACCACAAGCAGGAACTTAGTAATATAATTCTTTAAAAATTGCTAAAACCTTGTTTGGCAAACAGATACATTGCAAAAACGTGAACAGATAATGTACTTACTGCTCACTATCTCTATATCCTAAATCCAGCTCACGGGAAGTTATAAAATTGTAATTTCAATAATGTTATTGAACTTGTAAATTAATTTTAATAACATAATTAATTTAATTATATAAATTTATTTAATTAATTCGCAAAATATTTACGTAAACATGCAATGCTTGACATTTGTAAGGGTTATCTAACCTATATATCTTCAAGTGACAAATAAACATCAGCGTGTCAGCTAGCGCCAAAACGGCGAAATTTTGCGTTTTCTCAGAAACAAAGTTTATATGGGAAATCGTAAAAGTGCCCAGGCCGGATAAGAGACTTCGTCTCGTGAAATCTAGAAGGTCGTGAACTAGTGTTATGATTATCATCGGTGATAGCCCGAGTTAAAACCGACGAAAATTGACCGATTGCGAAGCACGAGTTCAATTTTCTAAAGGTTTTAACGAGTGGTATCATCGTTGATTAATCATAACACGTGTTATATTTGGTGAGAGAATATAATGAACGTTGAAAGAAAATAAACACTGAAACTTTCTGTCACTTTGACAGTAAACAATTTTATTTATTAAAAACAGGTGACAGTCAACATGCGGTGATAGAATTATCATCGATTTGATAGCCTATTCTGCGAGTTTGTTTTTGTACTTTCACCAATGAAATTAATAAAAATGTACCATGTGACACGTGAATTATATTCTCAATTAAATATTGGGGAAGAAGGAAAAATTTAATACTATGCACGATGTGTAAGCTCTTTTCTTCGCCTCGGAAACCTTTACGGGCCTCGGCTATCCGAGCGTCTCCTTGGCAGAAAAGTTTACTTACTCGTCTCGCAATGTAAATAACTATTTTATACTAGTATATAATTAGGTTATTTTTTCATGTGCCATTTTTTGTATAAAAAAAGAACACAAATTCTCAGATTTTGCAAGAACAATGCTGGTACTTAATATTTCTGTGTAATATTATACCGAATAATATACCGATATTATACACATTGTTTCAATTATACTAAGTATATTCCTTTATCATCAAATTCTCCAGCCCGATTTAACTCCCACACATAATGAATTATGTTATATTATCATACCAATACATTACAATAATTTATTAATATACATACATAAATAACTTTGTTTCAAATTAAACTGAAACCTATAACAAAGCTATTATGAATACCCCACAGCTATTTTAAAACTCCCGTATACTAACTTTATTAAACATTAACTAAATTATTTATTATTATAAAAAGTACATAAGCTGTAAAGTTGAGAACATATTACATTTATTTTTGTCTAACGCTAAATTGAATTTAAACTTTTATTAACATTTTTCATTTATGTTGCAGCACACGGTAAAAAGAAAACATTTCCAACGGAAAAGCTTAAGACTAGTACTTCATCGGTAAAAGAAGTTACCAGTGAAGAATTCACCGATCATTGAACAACCTTTGACATGGAAATATATAGATAACATACACAAATATTTCCATCCCATTCCAGAGAAGCTCTAATAAAATTGATACTTCTCACGTCAATCATGCACGTGACTTTATAATGAGATACTACTAATTCTTTTTGTTCATATCATTCATGTTTTATATAGTTCCATTTTTAATTATTACTATCATAATTGACAACCTAACATTTGTGATAATTTATTCGAAAAAAAGGCAATAATAATATCTTTAACATGACCTAGGTGAACTTAATGGTGAGTTATCTTCAAAGGTCTTCAAAGTTGAGAGACAACGATTTATTCGCATTGAAAGGTGTTGCTATAATAAAGATATTGTTGAAAACTAAAAACTATAACAATAATGGATTGTGTAACTTTATTTTCATTACAATCATTAGGTGATATTTATTATTTTTAAAATGAATGGGTGAGAGGTTAAAATTGCTCTAGAATGTGAAAATTGTAACTAAATATTTTCTTGATGTTGTACCTTATGCAGATGGCATTATTTTATAATTTTAATTTATTATGTATATATTTTTATATTTTATTTAATAAATTAAAGAATAACGATTTTTTATTTATGTAGCGTTTAACCAAAAGATCTCCTTTTTTATTATTACAAGTTGAAAGAAGATTAATTTAACGAATAATTTCTTTGGATGCATCTTCTTCTTCCACTTACATTGTAAGTATCTGTCTATATCTGTCTGTTGGCATTATTCATTATTGACTTCTTAAAGCAAGCAAAATATCAGCGTCGTCCTTTGAATTTTGAGGGCCCGGGCACACATATGGAGTAGGGCCCCCAGTAAATAGAAAAGTGAATAGATAAATATACAGGCTAAGTACAGATAAATGTACAGGGTGTAACTAACGTAACTGGAAACCTCGTATTGGGGGTAGCTGTAATAGAAGATTTAGAGCATATTTTTCTTATCAATATGTCATCGCTTCCTACTAGTTTTCGAGAAAATTGCATTTTAAATTTTAAATACGCCCATTGTATTCACAATATATTTAAAATACGAAACAAAAAAAATTTAAGGTTTAATTAGTTATTTACATTGCAAGACCGTTACTTAGAACTTTACGTGCGAGTAGGGTTCTTGTAACGGTTGAACAATGTACATACAACGTTTTATGGTATACTGACTCGTAAATCTATAATAAATACTTCTTTCTTTTACTGAAGCAGTACAGCACAATACGTAAGATATATATGAATGTTTTAAATAAATATGTATGTTGCTATGGCATTGATGATAACGAGCCCGTGATAATCTTTATTTCCACTTTCTATGTAAATGACACTTTACAGGCATTTAGAGTAACTAAGTAAATGAGTAGTTACAACTACAGTCCTGTAAAACTTTACGGGCTCCTAAAAGAGACAATGCTAATTGAACAATGCTCATCAACAAAAAGCTATGGAAACTACTTGCTTGTGTTGCTGTGTTGCTTAACTACAACACTATGACAACCCCTAGCTATAGATTGTGCTACCACCTTTGATTACAAAACGTCTTTTTATAAAAAATATACAATTCATAAAAAATGCTGGTGAGGGTGGAAATAAAACTTTGTACGCGACACGGTTTGCAATTAATCTTTACTGGGCTCACTGGATTATGGAGGCTCGCTCCTTCGTCGCTCGCCCCACAAACTTTCGAACTCACCCGTAAATGTTAATTTACAAAGCTTGGCAGCTAAATAACCATTATGGGCTTTATAACGGGTTAGCCCTAAAAATAATCTTTATTTATAGAGACAGAGCTCAATAAACAGATGTTTACGAATCAGTATACCATAAATCATTTTTTTGCTTGTTTATTATTTTTAATGTAATGTGAGCACAATGGGAATATTTAAAATTTAAAATGCGATTTTTTCGAAAACTAGCAGGAAGTGACCAAATGTTGATGATAAGGAAAATATGTTCTAAATCATTACAGCTACCCCCCCCCCATTACGAGGTTTCTAGTTATGTTAGTTACACACTGTATACAAAGTGGTCTCAGACAACTGGCGATGCAACGTGTAAGCAATTGGGTTAAAAGATAACACATACACTTCTCGATTCTTCTCGAAGTGTTACAACGCTTAGCTGTTGTGAGACCTGCTTACGAGAAGCGTTGAAATATGAAATATATCCATCTTTATTTTAATACTACCCATATAGAATTTGCCGATGTTGAACAAACGGACCAATATTGGGTCAATATTGGCACCGTTATTACCAATCCTGGCAACCAATATTGGGACAGTGCAGAAATGATAACACCGGTAAGTACTTGGGCCATTTTACATAGCCGATATTGGCAGCCAATATTGGGCCAGTGTCGAAATGATAACACTGGCAAGTACTTGGACCATTTTACCTAACCAAGATTGGCCCAATGTTGTTGATATGTTGGTATAACTCTGGTTTCATACTGGCACAACATTGGCTGTATATCGGTAGCATACTGGTGTATAATAATGATCATTATTATATTTTTTAATTATATTGTACACTGAGAAACATAGTTCGAAAAATCTGTTAGTTTAAAAATTGTAGATCAAGAGCGCTAATATGACGACGGGGACATAACTTTTACGAACCATTTTTCTCAGTGTATAATATAATATAATTAAAAAATATAATAACGATGATTATTATGCACCGGTGTGCAACCATATCCAACGATATCCATCCATACTGTGCCAGTATGAGACTCGTTATACCAACATATTAACATTATTGAGTTAATATTGGCTAATTACACACAGAAAAGAATACCTTGATTCAAAATTTTATTGTATTTAATAAACAAAGTTCTTGTAACAATTAATAATATAATACATTATTGGTCATATAGATACAAATTAACAAATACATTATAATAGGTACTGTAGTAATAATTTATTCAGAATTGAGATTGTATGAATAAATATAAGTCATTAATTAAAATGTAAAAAGGATATATCAATTTGATTTAAAAACAGCCATTAATGTCATAACATCTAATTAAAGTAATATTAAATTATGTAAATGTTCAATTAAAAATAATGTAATGTTTCGTTGTTCGTAAGAAAAGGTTCCTTTATGAATATTCTTGTACCACATTCTTGTTTAAAGGCTTGTAGGAATCTAAAACAAATAAGATTTACAAACAAGTAAAATAAATATTTACGATTTATAAAAATGAATGACAAAATGTAAAAGATAACAAAATAAGATTACGAATATTGTTAGTTATTGAACATTTTGTTGACAAAAAAATGTAATTAACTCCCAAGACAACATAATACACTCAGGAAATAATTACATAAGAATCATCTCCTACACGAAAAAAACAAAATAAAGATTAATAAATAAGATTTGTGTTGTATAACGAAGGAGACATAATAAATTTCGTAACAAAAAATTTCCTTCTAGAAATCCAGATTTCTTAAAGAAATTTCACATCTTAATTTAAAGGGTCGAGCACAAAGCAAATGGAAAACGGGGTACAGTCAGATTGAGGTGAAAGCCAGGGTAGGAAGAACGAAAAAATTTAATTCGCTTGCAAAAGAATAATTCTTATAAGAATTTAAACATACTATCATGATTCAAGTAACAAGAGTTTGGATTATCTATAAATATATACAGGGTGTCCCAAAATGCTGTTTACACGCAAGATCTCCCTTATTTGAAAAGATAAAGAAATCAACCAAAAACTATTGTGAATGACTCAAAATGGACCTCCAAAAAACATCCTTAAACGCTGGTTACATAGCAACGTTTAAGAGATCATGCCAACTTGATTAATTTTTCAAATTGCACCCTATGTTTTTTTTCACGGAAATGTATTCTTCACTTCATTCTGCATATGGTAGTATGCCTTACTTAATTATCTAATGTGCATTTAAGGGTTGAAAAAATATTTTTTATAAATTGTACACTTCAAATTCACTAACTAAATTATTTATTCAAAAAACATTATGATTAGAGCCGTGTCTACAAGGGAACTCCTAAGGCACTTTAAAGCCCTTGTAGAGTCCACAGGAGGGCATTTTGAGCATTTGCTTTAAGTTTAAGATAAATTCAATTTATAACAAATATTTTTTAAAACCCCTAAATGCACATTAGACAATTAAGTAAGGCATACTACCATATGCAGAATAAATTTCTGTGAAAAATAAACAGAGGGTGCAATTTGAAAAATTAATCAAGTTGGCATGATCTCTTAAACGTTGCACTATATAACCAGCATTTAAGGATGTTTTTTGAAGGTCCATTTTGAGGCATTCACAATAGTTTTTGGTTGATTTCTTTATCTTTTCAAATAAGGGAGATATTGCGTGTAAACAGTATTTTGGGACACCCTGTATAACCAGAGAAGTGATTTTTTTATTTTAAAATTCATTCTTATATAAAAAAATATTAACTTTATTAATCTATAAAATCCTTTATAATAAATAATGCTTGTGGTTAATACACCACGACCACAGTGCATGATGTATGAAAAAAATTGTAATTTGAATCTTACCAATTTCTAATTTTAACAATCCACTACTTGTACTGATAGGTACATACAGCTGAAGATGCAGATGTCCGCTTCGCATCCACAAGGCTCTGTTGTTTTGGTTTTTGTTGTTACTGCCTGACTTTTTCATTTTTTAACTGACTGTCATAATTAGACTTACATCTAGGCGCAACACATCAGCGAGGCATCTAAAAAATGTAAATATATAGTATGTATTATGTCAGTAGCGTATTTAGGATTTTTTCGGGGGGGAGCTACTCTACAAAAATTCCGAATCAAAATACTACTTAGATTTTCACATATCCTAGATTTTGATAATAAAAAAGAATCGGGAGGTCCAGCCATTAACCCCCCCTTACGACGCCACTGTATTATGTAATAATAATAAACGCCTTTATTAACTTTATTATATACAAAGAAACACTGCTTTATTTTGCAAATAACTAAAATTTATATTAGTATAGTTTTCTGGCAAAGGGCTATTCTATTTAACCAGGAAACCATAAGAATAAATACTTACATATAAACATTAATACAAAATGAGGGATTTAGAAGTAAAAGGGTTTATGTGCATTTTTAGTAATTCTGAGATACTTAGCTTAAAAGTCAATTTCTAAATGTAAATTACAGTAATATCAAAGAGTATGCATAAATAAATATTTGTAAAAGACACGTGAAGGTTATGCCGTCATGTGTTTATATATAAGCAAGATAGGTTACTTACCTTTTTAGTTCGATAGAAATTCCCTCTTATAAAAAAACTAATGTAATATACTGTTATCATTACGCTTATAATGTAACTAATTATTACACACACTTATACAGACAAAATAACTATGAACACCATTATTACGCATTACTAATAACATGGCATGTTGCAGTGAACAAGTGACGCTAGCGGCTAGTAGAATACCTTACCGGAAGCCTGACTGCCTACTATACCGACCAGGTTCAACCAAACGCTAAAATTTAATTTACAATATTATTAATCAATTTATTAAATTCATAAATATATATTGTTGTATTATTTTGTCGTAAATGGGATTTAGTCAAAATTAATGAACATTATATAATCAAACTGTATCATATTGCTTTATTTTAAATTAATTGCAGCGAGTAATTTCGTTTCTAGCTACATAAAGTAAGAAAATATTTTGAGTGCCAATGATTTATTGAACGGTCCTCGTATCACGCATAAATTTTATTTAAATACATGTTTCGAATTTAAAGGTAAATAAGGCTAAGCTATTTTAAGCAAGAAACTTTTATTTTTGTTTAAAATATTATCACTTTGTTGATAAAGAAAATACTAAGCTCTGCAGGACATTTTGTAATTTTAATTAATGCTAAATTTAATAAGTAGTTCGTATAAGAGTGGATTTGATGATATTTTGTTAAGGAAAAATGTGTTTAAAATTCTTCAAAATTTTAAAGAGTGCCTTTACCTAGAAAGAAATAAAATTGTTAGTCGGTTGTTTTGGAGCGGTACTGGTCTGCAGATGTACAGCAAGGAGAGTACACTAGTGCAGCCATGCATTTGAAAATGTATTTTCTATTGTTAAAAATGAATGCAAAAGTATTAATTATGATTTTAAAGTATGTAAAGGAGATTATTGTAGTAAAAATAGTTGATTAAAAAAGAAAATTATTAGTGAAGATAGCAAGAAGGGTATTCAGTTTATTGTTTAAAGGAAAGTGTTTGAAGAAAGATAAAGTGCGGAGTTGTTTGTTTTTTGTTTTAAAGGAAAAGGTTCCGGGGATATTTTTTTAAAATAATCAAAAACTGATTATGTTGGACATCAACAGTTTCTTTATTTTGTATGCTCAAGTTAAGAAAAATCACACTGGTTTAAGAAATTTATTGTTTTGAAAATTGTAAAAAGGTCATTTACAAATGTGTGTATAATAAATGTTAATTTGGTTCTAACAGTAGTGCATTATTTACATCAAGAAATATAAAAATCCTGAGAAGTAATTATTGTGCCTACCTGAAACAAAAGAAAAGAATTATTGATAAAATAATAAAAACACAGTTTTATAAAAACAGTTTATCCAAGTACACTTACTATTGGATTATTAGCTTCTCGTTCAACATCTTTGGCGTGCGTCTCGACACCCGGGGAAAAGAAGTCAATCATCTACCTGCATCCAACAGCAATCGCATGGGGGAACGTGATTACAACAGGTCAGCGCTTTTGGTGGCGGTAAGAAATAAATTGTGAACATTTGCAATCAAAATTTGAACAGACATTAATCCGCAATAAACAGTAACAATAGATAATTATTTTATTATAATACTTACTCCATTAAAATTCGTGTAAAGGCAAGGCAGATATATTGTTAAACAAAACTGCACTGTATACGAATTTTTTTTGTTTCATTTGTTATATGATGAAGATTTATTTCTGAATTTTGAGGTGTTGCAGAGTTGCGT
Organism: Agrypnus murinus; assembly: GCA_929113105.1. Taxonomy (NCBI): domain Eukaryota; kingdom Metazoa; phylum Arthropoda; class Insecta; order Coleoptera; family Elateridae; genus Agrypnus; species Agrypnus murinus. Next base: position 103,728,960 of record OV816025.1, read on the forward strand.
ATTTTTGAACCTTGATAATTTTAAAAGACCCTGTGAGTATCAGTCTCGTGCTAAGATAAGCTTAGCTGGCGCCCAACATTGTTTTTTAATTATTTCATAATTTTTAATATACAGGGGATATCAGAGTATTAGTCTTACTTTGTGTAATGTTTTGTTTTTATTGATAATTATGCTTTTTCATCATTATTAATCTAATGATAATAGTTGGTTTGATTGTATAATCAAATAATTCAACAATATACTTAGAACTTTCATAAAAACAACAGTAAAAGCCATTTTTATAGAAATAAATTTTAATGTAATGTATCATTTATAATGCGAAACACACGGAAAATATGTATACAACGGTAGCCAATATTGGCTCAATATTGGCGGCCGTTGTACGGCAATCTGGATTAGTTCCATATTGGCTGAACATATTTTCCGTGTTTCGCATTATAAATGATACATTACATTAAAATTTATTTCTATAAAAATGGCTTTTACTGTTGTTTTTGTGAAAAATTAATCAAGTTGGCATGATCTCTTAAACGTTGCTATGCAACCAGCGTTTAAGGATGTTTTTTGGAGGTCCATTTTGAGTCATTCACAATAGTTTTCGGTTGATTTCTTTATCTTTTCAAATAAGGGAGATCTTGCGTGTAAACAGCATTTTGGGACACCCTGTATATATTTATAGATAATTCAAACTCTTGTTGCTTGAATCTTGATAGTATGTTTAAATTCTTATAAGAATTATTCTTTTGCGAGCGAATTAAATTTTTTCGTTCTTCCTACCCTGGCTTTCACCTCAATCTGACTGTACCCCGTTTTCCATTTGCTTTGTGCTCGACCCTTTAAATTAAGATGTGAAATCTCTTTAAGAAATATGGATTTCTGGAAGGAAATTTTTTGTTACGAAATTTATTATGTCTCCTTCGTTATACATCACAAATCTTATTTATTAATCTTTATTTTGTTTTTTTCGTGTAGGAGATGATTCTTATGTAATTATTTCCTGAGTGTATTATGTTGTCTTGGGAGTTAATTACATTTTTTTGTCAACAAAATGTTCAATAACTAACAATATTCGTAATCTTATTTTGTTATATTTTACATTTTGTCATTCATTTTTATAAATCGTAAATATTTATTTTACTTGTTTGTAAATTTTATTTGTTTTAGATTCCTACAAGCCTTTAGACAAGAATGTGGTACAAGAATATTCATAAAGAAACCTTTTCTTGCGAACAACATTAATTAAAAGCATTAAGAAACATTACATTATTTTTAATTGAAGATTTACATAATTTGATAATACTTTAATTAGATGGTATGACATTAATGTCTGTTTTTAAATCAAATTGATATATCCTTTTTACATTTTAATTAATGACTTATATTTATTCATACAATCTCAATTCTGAATAAATTATCACTACAGTACCTATTATAATGTATTTGTTAATTTGTATCTATATGACTAATAATGTATTATATTATTAATTGTTACAAGAACTTTGTTTATTAAACACAATAAAATTTTGAATCAAGGTATTCTTTTCTGTGTGTAATTAGCCAATATTAACTCAATAATGTTAATATGTTGGTATAACGGGTCTCATACTGGCACAGTATGGATGGATATCGTTGGATATGGTTGCACACCGGTGCATAATAATCATCGTTATTATATTTTTTAATTATATTATATTATACACTGAGAAAAATGGCTCGTAAAAGTTATGTCCCCGTCGTCATATTAGCGCTCTTGATCCACAATTTTTAAACTAATAGATTTTTTGAACTATGTTTCTCAGTGTACAATATAATATAATTAAAAGATATAATAATGATCATTATTATACACCGGTATGCAACCGATATACAGCCAATGTTGTGCCAGTATGAAACCAGAGTTATACCAACATATCAACAACATTGGGCCAATCTTGGTTATGTAAAATGGTCCAAGTACTTGCCAGTGTTATCATTTCGACACTGGCCCAATATTGGCTGCCAATATCGGCTATGTAAAATGGCCCAAGTACTTACCGGTGTTATCATTTCTGCACTGTCCCAATATTGGTTGCCAATATTGGCAATAACGGTGCCAATGGCGAGCCAATATTGGTCCGTTTGGAAAATTCTATATGGGTAAATATATATTTTTATATATTGCTGTTTCTATCACTCTCACTGGTTTGGCAATTCAAGCGACCTTCAAGAGTCCATAAGCACCATAGACGTGCATTTGAGAGTCATAATCAATGCACCAACTTTATTTTTAGTAGGTACTTCCGATAAGAAAATACTTACTATAACGCGCTGCTATTGTTTAGTTTGAAGTCTCGAGAGGTGTTAGACACCTTTTCATTTCCCGACGGTTTGGTGTTTACCGACACACCACTACGTAAGCAGTGTTGCTAGATGGCCCGGGCGAGCGGGATTTTCCCACTACCCCCATCACTAGTTTGATTAGCCCGTGGAGCGAGACTATCCAAATGTCTCACCGTTTTCCCGTTTATAAAAACGTTCGAACGGTGAGACGTTTGGAAATTTGGTGGGCTTCATTTCAAAAGTAAGCTTTAGTTTTATACATAAGAGTTTGCATCAAATGCCGATCTCTCAGTCTATTTTATTAATGAGTAAGATATATATTGTGTGGTTGATTAAAATAAGGTAGCTAGTTGTGGGACCTCACTAGCTTTGGGGGCCCCGGGCCTACGCCCGACTGACCGACCTTAGGGACGCTGCTGCAGAATATAATGACATATTCTATGTTATTCAATCTAAATTATACATACATACATAATTGTTAACCCCTTATACCTTTCGGTGTCGAGGACCCGGGCGCACTGAGCCACAGAGTAGATATGTGGAAGTGAGACGAGGCAACGGAGCCATATAGGCAAGTACATTGCGCTTGTGGTTTACCCATCCGAGTACTTTCCGAGGCAAACGCGACTTACCTCTGTTAAGCGATATAATCCACTATAACCACCCTGCCGTGGTGCCGGCTTTTAAATTATAAGAGTTAATTAATCTTCCTAGTAGGTAAGGCGAACATAAGACAGTTCTTTGGGCACAGTGCCCACTATTCTCCGTACGAGGTTTATATCTATTTTCTTTAAAGCAATATAAAATTATATTTTTAAGATTCTCCCCAGTTTGAGCGTCCCAATCTTTCTCACAAATAAGACCTTTTAGAATAGATGTTTTCAATAGGTCTGGGACACACGGGGAGTTATCTTCCTTGGCCATAAACATAATGTTTTTGGCTGATAAGTGAGCTACAAATGACGTCGCGTAAGTGATGAGGTCAAGCAACAATTATGGCCTCACAAAAGGTCCTAATACGGCCGTCAACCAAATTGAATATAATAAAACTATAAATATAAAATATTTATAATAATAATTCCCTACACTAGTGGACTGAGATGTAATTAAAAAAATAAGTAAATAACGTAAGACATTTACCCACAAAAGCAAATTGATGTTTAATATCACAGGGTGTATCATTTGATATCTAATGATATTAATGTTATTTAAGGTACATATAGTATAAAGCACTGGATGGTTTGTGCAATTCACATGCAATTAGCTCCCGCTGAAGAGAATCAATAAACTCGAAACAGTATGTCTCGGAGTATCGTCTACGAATCATACATATTAATTCTCTTTTGTGGGTAAACGTCTTATGTTGATTTATTTATTTTTAATTACATCTAAGACCACTAATGTCGGGAATTATTACTATAAATATTTTATATTTATAATTTGATTTTGGTGCATTAGGCTAGCTACCTAATTACCCTACAATCAGTTGCCCGGATGAAGACTACCTACGATGTGAGAGCCCAAGAAGGAGGGTTTCAACCTGGAGAGGTTGTCTGCTAATAGAAACGTCTTATATTCCGAGACGCCCTATGATCCGTTAGGATCGGACAGAACATACATACATAGTTTGATTTTATCTTTACCTTTATGGTATGCATCTCATTTTCTTCAGAAAATATTTTTAACCAACACCTCTAAATAAAGAGGGCTAAAACTTGATGTTTGCAAGCAATTAAAGTTGAGTCAAAAACTACAGACTAACAAATTGTAAATTCGATATTTAAACTTAAATAAAGAGGTGTTGGATAAAATTTTCTATGGCACGCGTGAGTTAAGGATATTATCCATTCAGAAAAATTAACCGACTCGGGCCTACCGGCCCTCGAGGGTAAATTTTTCGTTCGTGGATAATATCTTACTTAACTCACTTGTACCATAAATAACTATTTTATAATCCTAATACTTATTCGCTTCACGGTTTTTCTAACTACATACTTTCACAAACGTTGGCAATACAATTATGTCTTTTATTAGCCTAGTCACTTAAGTCTATTTTTACATTAGATGAATTTTGTAAATTATTTTAATAAACCAACAATTGGTTCATTCGTTGGGTGGTCAACAATTATTGTTGACACTTATGATAAAGTAGAATGTGATTTTTTAGTTTATTTGTATGAAGGAAGAAAATTTTAATAGAAGACTCATGCTTGAAAAATGTCTTGCAATATGTTTCTAAAACTATATAGATGTGAACTTCTCTAGGAGTTACTCCAGATCTGATTAGGACTATTACTATGTCAGATAATAGTATTTAAAATTTATGATCTGCGACAATATTGTATTTCCAGTCACCTAAAAATTTATTAATATTAAATAAAGGCTTTATGCAAGTTATTCATACTTTGACGTAACAACAACCCCCTGCAATCCCGGCAACGCGGGGGGTTTAGAAAAAGCGGCTCCCACGATCAAAATTGACTAATTTTTTGTTTAATATGATAATTGATTATTTTCTTAGTATTTTACTTTCTTATGATTAATTTATTACAATATTTATTATAATTTATTAGGATCTTATTATTATATGATTCATTTATTATAATAGTATATTAAAGTATTAGTTTCATAAGACACGTTTTTAGCGCACGTGTCCGAGTTTGACATGAGTTTGAATGAGGACAAGTGCGCTAAAACGAATACTTTATACTATTTTTTCTATTTGCGTTAGTTCGTTATTAAATAATGAAAAAAATTACTTAGTTTTAAATAAAATTTGTTAGGGATATCTTGGTAAGTAGCATAGCAATTGGCAACACTAGAAATTATGCAATTTTGTTTTTTACATAACCTTGCTTAACTTTAGGTAATCCGCGCGACGTAGAAATTCCCATTCTTATCTCATACACACAACGCCCGCTAAACAGCAGGACCTCGTTCAAATTTGCCAGGTGTATTATACGTACTGTTGAAAATTATTATAAATTCAAAGTAGAATGTGTGCCAATATATTTGTGACATAAATAATTGTTACCGATTAATGAATTAAAAACTTGGATGAAATAAGAATAATTATATTTAATTTCATAGAATACCTTGTTTGTTAAAGAAATTAATCAGGTATAAATGCAATAGTATTTTCAGCAAAGAATGATTTTTGTTAACCAAAATAATTATTCATTGGATCTTTTGAATATTATAACTTATAAGGTAAAGATGTATGTATAATTTTATAAAATTTAATTCAGTATCAAAATTTACAATTTCGTTAATAATAAAGTAAAAACTGTTACGCCCTTATTAAGACTAATTATTATTCGGCGCATTTATGTAGCCTGCAATACTAGTTTCGCAAGTGTTGCATTCCAGTTATAAGAGTTCACTGCGTAAATAACATAAGTTTGACATTCTAATAACAGCCGTCTAACAGTGATATCAACTTTAAAAAATAAAATGTTACTGTTTCCAGTATTCTAAAAAATTTCATTAGGACACGCATTCTGCGTGTCCTAATAGACTGTATTAAATATCCTGTATAGAACAACAGTATTTAAACGGAGCCGGCCACACTAGCGACTGTTTGGAAGCTGCGACAAAAAAGATGCAACATGTTCCATTCTAGTCGCTGACGCTGGCGATTAAATTGACGCTGGCGACTGTCGCAGCTAATGGAACACACGGTCTCATACGTATGCGGACAGACGGGCGACTATTTTGTCGCAACTACCCTCAGCAGTTCTCGTATTTTTGTCGTTATTTTGTATTTTTTTGGACAAAATTCGGTAGAATGACAGAAATGAACACGGAAGCATTGATAATCGAAGTGTAAAAACGGCCAGGTGTATTAAGGTGTGTTTGTATGATTAGAATAATAATAAATGGTTGAAAAATACAGTAGAATCTCGTTATAATTCGCATTCGAAGGGAGTTAATAAACTTAATTAATAAATATTCGAATTGGGAATTTTGTGAAAATGAATAAATGGATCACTAATGTCTAAGTTAAAAACTTAATTTTCTATAATCGGCGTTATTTATCTTTTTCACATCGTTTATTTTAAATAAATATACATATATATCTGTTGTAGATGTATTAATTTATCACAATTATGATGTAGTTGTAGTCCACGCGTTCCTTAGTACAATTTACTAAAGCTGTTTTTTATTTCAAAGGCCTTTAGGAGACGGAAGGTTAAACAAATAATTCTTAACTTTTCTGTTGACTAATATTTTGATTTATTCTAACATTAACTGCTGATGATTCGGGACGTTTACCAACTCATTATCAAAGTTAAAATACACCACCAATTACGATTATGAAATTGGACAATAGCAAAAAAAAATCATTTCTTAAGTCACTATATATTTTATAAAACTGTCCCTTTCGTAGCCCTTGACAAGAAGAAGCGAAATCATGTAAGCTCCACAAAATTCATTCTTTAGACCAAAAATTGGACAGGGAAGCCTCGTGTTACAAGCGATTTTTTAGTCGCAGCTACATATTTGTCGCTCGTGTGGTTGGGTACGCGATTAATCGCAAGAAGCCGCGACTAGCGATTTTTCTGTCGCGCGTCTAAAAGTCGCTCGTCTGGCCGGGCTCTTAAAGTATCTAAAATTAAAATTTGGGGTAAGCTGGCTATTGCATCAAGCCCTTCAATTATTATACCTGACTTTTTTGTAAAAGAAAAGATAAAAATTCTTTGTTACCCTATTAACAAAAGAAATAATTTTCAGTCATACCTTAAATCTGTGTTGATAATAATATAAAAAGAAAATTCAATACCTTTAAATGTTTCTTTAACTTGTTCGCCATTTCATTATATATAAATTATTTCCTGGGCTTCTGTTGTCATATATAAATTAAATATTTAATTCTCAATATTTCTCAAACACAGAAAACGATAGATTTTTTAATTTAAAAACAGTTCATTATTAATATTATACTAGCATAATAACCGTTGAAAAATCAACGGTCCCCTTCTGAACATTGCAGCTATCCACGAAGTAAGAAAACAGCTCTACTTATAAAAGTTAATTTTTAGGATCCCGTAGCTCAGGATGTGCTACTACAGTAAAGTTTCTATTTTCCTTAATAATGTCAATCGGATCGTAACATGTACTATAATTTAATATAATCACCTTTTTGTTAGATAATGTCGAAACAATATTGTCAGGTTATATTTTAATAAATACTGTGAAATATTTTACTAATCTTTATTTATTTCATAATATAATCACGTTTGGTTCATAATTAGCAATGCCTTTCTTCGTAATTACTAATAATAAGCCGCACACTTTTTCTGCTCAAATAAATGCTATAAAAACACATAAGTTGGCCTTTTTTCAAAATAACTTTAAACGAATGGTAGGCGTGTTCAAAGAGAATACATAATATAGTTATTTTAATTATATACATATGTATAGTTTATTATTAATATATTATGTACTTTATATAGAATATTATTCGTTGGAAAATCAACGGCGTATGGAGGCACCTCAGTGAAAACGCACCAGTCGCTGGCAATCAGTGTATTAACTTTGTAGTTTTTGTAAGCCCAGTTTTTGTCAAAACCGGTGAATTTCGAGAACCACTGAATAGATTTTGATGCCGTTTTCACCATTTTATAGCTTATTTCTTAGCAAAGGTTTATATATATATATATATATATATATACAGATTATTCAGAGGATTTTTCGAGAGTCCAGTAATAAGCAAAGTATAAAATACATAATTAAGAAAATTGGCTCCAACAGAGACAAAAATCATTACGCTGCAAAAATGGTAACAGATAAAGGCAAACTATAAGCGAACGAGCTGTAGCTCTCAAAAAGATCTGCAAATAAGTCCGATGGTATATACGTATCTCTTACAGATTACTCACAATCAAGGGTTTTATAATAGTTATTTTTGCGGAAAACTCTTCTCCCCCTGGAATGTTGCCTTCCTTCGTCCCTGGATGAAATGCCGGTAATTTTTGTATTTTTTTTATCTTCAGAATTGCTTCAAGTATAATCTGTGAAAAGTCGAAATTTGTATCTTACGCTATTCAAGAGATATAGAGCCATAATGATTTTTTAAGAAATGCCCCCCTGCTAGTGTTTCACGAGAGTCTTGCGTTTTTCTTGTTCTTGTCTTGCTCTTGCACAAATTGCAAGACAAGCACAAGACTAGAATCGATATCAGTTTTGCAAGACGAGACAAGATTCTTTTCTGCAAGAAAAGTGCAAGAATAGCAAGATTTTCTTGCATTCTTGTTAAAAGAACAATGGTAAAAATCTGCTGATTTTGGTATCGGAGAGGACAAATTAATTATATATCATTTTCTTCGTCTTGATGTGAGGATTCTAATGGTATCAAGGATAGACTCCCGAGGGAACAAAAGTTATTAACACGTTTGTGGGTTTACACGAAAAGGAACCTTACCGACGTAGTCCATAGGACTTCTTTTCCCATCACATCTTTTAAATGGTGCAATATCAAGTATCAAATGTATTAAATTAATCAAAATAATATGCTGATTGTATTAAAATAAGTATTTTGCCACATTTTTACAGACCGTTTAATAAATTGAACCGAATTTGGTGTAAACTGATTCTTAATTAAATTACAAATCATGTTTACAATATGGGTCATAACCTCATAACCTTGGTAGATAATAATTACAATCTGTATTGTCGAGAATTTTATACTGTCTGAAAAAATAATTTTATTTATGTAAAATATTTTATAAATGTTTGAAACTACAGTATTATTTAGCCATCAAATGTTCATCAGTTTTTCATTCAATGAATCAGTTTATATCAAATTCGGTTCAATTTATTAAACGGCCTTAATAGAATTTAATAGATGTGACAAATTGTCTATTTTACCAAAATCAGCATGATGAGTCATGTGAATAAAAATTAGCAAATGCTTTTACTACTATTAATAAAAGATAACATATATGATTTTTAATTAATAAGAATAAGAGGGATGCATAGTAAAATCATTTACGTACTATATTTTATACACACGACGTATTTTTTGATTGACTTAATACTTAATATAGGCCATTAAAAAGATGTGACGGGAAAAGGAATCCTATGGCTTACTTCGGTAAGGTCCCTTTTCGTGTAAACCCACAAATGTTTTAATAACTTCCGTTCCCTCGGGAGCCTGTTTTTGATTTTGGTACCATTAGAATCCACACATCAAGACGAACAAAGTTGACCGTTGACCTCTCCGATACCAAAATCAGCAGATTTTTACCATTGTTAGAAATTACTACACTTCAAATGTTCATTATTCTACATGCTATGGGCATCATTATAAGAAATAGTTTTACAATAAATTATTAAAGTTTGCATTTGCAACCTATACTGTATTAATTTATTTAGAAACACTTCAATAACTTTAATACTAATTAATATTAATTCTCTTCTAATAACAATCATTGTGCTATGATATAAAAATAACTGCTTTTATGTTAATATATTGTTTATTGGACAAAAATGTATTTAGTAATATTGTTTATTATTATAAAACAAACCAAATGAATGTTGTTATTGTATGACCCTAATAAGTGCATGATCAGTGTAACAGTTTTAAGAAAACAAGTTTTAGGGAGGCTGTTATCAATATTTTTATTTTAGTTAGGTAATAACAAATCTTGTTCAAAGCTCGTCTCTTAATTTTAAACAATACTAATAAACCGTTTATCATGAACATATGTACTTAATCACTCTCCGGAATTCTCTGTCGGCAAAAACACGGGACTAGTGTGCTTATGAGACCCGTCTTCGGAATTTTTCCGTACGGATGCTGATCGACGCTGGCCGATTTCGGCCGGATCAGTGTGGTTTATGCTTTAAACGTTTTAAAAATAACTTTGTGGATCACGTTACATTGTCACGAATTTCTTGTTTGAAGAAAAAATTTTGTATTACGTGTCACTTCCAAAATTTAAAAAATACTAACCTTGGAGTAGCATTATGTTGTTCCTTGCTACCAGGTTTAATAATCTGCATCTTTCGCTTTTTATTAGGCTTCTTACTGGTGCTTTTATCAATGACTATTTCTATTTCATCGTTGCTTGGCCTATATTCACTGCTACTATCTTCAAACGGTTCCGAATCCGTTTCACTTATACTAATTTTGTCCATTTTAAAAATGTTTTACTGGAATTAACTACGTTTTATAGTCCACACGTACGCTACAGGCTACACGACACGTAAATTCCGACTGATTACTGACAATAAGGTTGTTGATTTATTAACAGCACGGCACAGCTAATTAACAAGTAAATCCCCTAGTCGCAACAGTGTAAGAATTCCAAGAAAACCAAGAAACGGGGAAGTCCCAGCGTAAATTTCAACGGAAGACATGCAAGACAAGAAAATGCAAGAGCCTTGCGAGACAAGACAAGATTTTTGTCTGCAAGAATGAAGCAAGACAAGTGTTTATTAAATTTCTTGTCTTGGTTTGCAAGACGAGACAAGAAGTAGTCGTACAAGACAAGAAGTCTTCTCTTGTGAAACACTACCCCCTGCGACCACCTCGGGATTTTTAGGATTAAAAATATACTCATGCACCCCTTTGGGGCAAGGCCCACCTGCATGTAAAATTTCAGCTTCCCAAGTCTTCTAGTTTTCGAGATATTTTTCGGTGGACATTGGACATCGGAACTGACTATTATTATATTAGGAGATAATTATTGAACTTGTTGAATGTTGTTTAAACATATTTTATTGTATATATGTACTTTTAATATAATGTATTTGTTATAATATGAATATATCCCATAATGCTCGAGTGAATATTTATGAGATAGACTAAAATCTAAAAGAAAGAAATAAAATAAAAAAATTATTTTTCTTTGGTTTATTGTCAGGAGAAGACCAACAAAAATATAAAAAAGTAAAACTTTGTTCACCATAATAAATATGATGTAATATGAAGTATTATAAAAACTTAGAACACACCATTATATTTATAAGGTGGCATAAAACATACAATAGAAATTAATACAGTATATGTACAATAAAGACCACCACCAATTAATTAAATGCATTTTCATTTTATTTGCTTTTACACCACCCAAACGTTTCTTAGAAAACAACCACTATCATACATTTTATTACTCCTGATGTAATTCCAACGAACTACCGTCGCCTGTTGTAATAATTTACACAAAGAACCAACATTGCCACTTATGAGCTTCAAGTTTAAAAATATAATTATATTTTCACAACAAACCGTTTAAAACATTTTATAAAATGAAAAGAAAGTTTTTAGAGGTTTTCACTCCTCAACAAATCTTTGGTATATTTTAATTGTAAAGTTAAACATTGGTGAGCTATGTGATATTTATATAATTTATAATATATCCTATATTGGAAATCTTTTTTTAAAACCGCACAAAACATTTAGAAAATATTTCTAATCATGCTAAATTTTATGTTAAGTTTTATTTGTTGTTTATTGCAATTGTTTATGTTAATTAAATATATGCTTTTAAACATTAATTTTCTAATATCATAGAAACATTTAATACATATTATCTTAAAAATAATAATATATTGAATTGAAATTAAATTTTTCACAACACGCACAGACAAAACACGTTTGCAAAAAAGATGATATGAAATACAACTTCTTACATTATAAAAATTTTATATATTGCTCCGACTTATACATTGTATATCGATATTGATCGTAGTGAATAACATATAGACTCTCTCAGGTTTGGGTCGCTGATGTAGATTATTCTTATTATTTAAATAACTGCTAGTTGTTAACAAATATTATTACACAACTAAAAAGTACAGAATAAAGAATACTTGTTTTTTATTATTTATTAAGTCTGAATAAAACACATAAATTAAATAAAAAGAGCAAGATTGGTGCCCAAATGAATTTTGAAAAAATCAGAAATAATTATTAATTACAAATGAAAGTAATTCATTTAAATTTATTAATTAAAAACAAATAAAAAAATTATTTGAATGAATAATCTTTTCATTTATTATTGTTTTAAAATTTCTCAAAGAAAATTAATTAAATTGGAAAAGTTATCTAGACCACAAATCTAATTTCTATTAACAATAAAATGTTAACATCTAAATTAATTAAAATTAAATTTTGATTCAAAAACTCATTTTTTTCTTTTTAATTTCCGCGCCACATAAATCTAATCTCTATTTAGACTACAGTTACTTGACAAACTCATTAATAGACTCCCATCTCTGATCTAAACATTTCTGTCAAAATTATTCTGTCACCTCCATACATCAATCCAATCACAACAGTACCACTCAAACCAAATATTATTTCCATACGAATCAAAAACCAAATGATTGTTTTTTTATTAAAAAGGGGTCTTCTTTCAATTAAACGGTTAAGTATTATATTCAATACTTCCTTTTAATATTTCCAAAAATAATTTAACATTGACAAGGTTAAATAAAATCATGAATGTTATTGTTTTTATAATGATTTAAGAAAGAAAAAGTTTTTAAAAACTGTATTATTTTCGAAGATCAACTTATTATTCATAAACATTTTAAACAAAATTAAATTCTAACCTAAGAATTTCAAATTTCTGACGTAACTAGAACACATCTTGTTCCTCTGATAAACCAGAGCTACTTTATTGTGAAAAAATGGATTTCCATTATATACTATTTTAGAAAACAATTTAATTTTTTCAAAAAACAAAAAATTAATTAATTTTTACATAACTTATAATTTAACAACTTTCATAAATGCTAAAACTAATTATACAATCTTATAGAAAATAAAATCCTGAACGCAACTATATACAACACTTGTGTAGAAAAATAGAATAATACTCTTAATTTTAATGTCGGCGACAGAACATTTTCTTATTACTACAAAATGGCTTAATTTCATAAAAACACCTTTTTGCACTTTCCTTTTTCCAAAAATCTAAACATATTAATAATTTTATCTGAATGTTTTTGATTGTCAAACATGTTTCTATGTGATTCTTCAAAAAGCTCCAACTTTTGTATTCAAATGTGTATCAATTCTGTGGTTATAATACTACTCTACTTATTTCCACTAAAACAAAAAGCTTTAAAATTTTGAAAATTCAGTAAGACAGCAAAATTAACATATCTTGTTAACATTAATTTTACATTTCAACCGGTAAGTGTACATTGCATATGTCTCAGAGAGACAGTCAAATCCGGAAAATAATTATATGCCTACTCATTTACTAAGTGACGGGGCAGATGGTAAAACGAAAATAAATCTATGCAATTTTGCTATGTGCCTAGGCAGTCACTAAATGCCGTTGTTTACAACAGGCAGTTAGTAACTGACTTAGTGTGCTATCGGCAAATAAGGTAATAACATACACATTTCTTTGTAAAACATTCTTTTTACAGCACTTGAAAAGTCTTTGCCCATTGCAAAGAGAGTACTTAGAACTTGCTTCTCCCAAAGAAAGTTGCTTATTTGTAGGGACATAGGTAAGGTTAGCTTAGATCAGGTTAGGTTGGGTTAGATGTCGATATATAATTATTATTTATTATCTGTCTGTACTAAATAACAGCATTTAGTTAATTTCTAAGCAAGGACAAAGATTCTCTAAGTGCTGTAAAAAAGAATGTTCTACAATGAAATGTGCATGTTATTACCTTGTTTGCCGATAGCACATTAAGTCATTTAGTAATTGCCTGTTCTAAGTAACAGCATTTAGTAAATGCCTAGGCGTATAGCAAAATCGTATAGAGTTATTTTTGTTTTATTATTTTCCCGGTCACTTAGAAATATTGACTATATAGGCATATTATTATTCGCTTAATTTGACCATCTATCTGCGGCACATATACGTTCAATACTACATATTTTGTCTGTTCCGAACGATTTATAATATATCATTGAAAATGAACTAAACTTTATTAAGTTGAGAAAAATGCATAGGTATAATGAGAGTTAATTCTCCCCAGAATGATCTAATATTATGACACTATGTTAGATTTTTATTTATTTGCCCAAATATGTATTAAATTTAATAATTATTTTTTAAATTAAAAAACATTTAATATTAAAAATACTTTTAACAAATATTTATTAAATATAGTATGCTACTGGGGCACTGGACAATGTATGATACAGTGCCTACTTATCGCTAACTACAGCACTGGCCATAACGGTTTCATTTTATTAAAGAGAATATAATAAATGGAGATTTTACGCACTTTTTGCTCATTTTGTAAAACAATAACATCAATATATCGAATTTCATTTCTATGTGTGTGAATGAAGTACACCTCATCCGAAATCACTTTTATTCCTGCGTTGTTATTTAGAAAAATCCTTTTTAAATAATTTAAGTGTTACGTTGCTTAGATTTAATTTTTATATTTTGGTTATATTTTATTGTTTACGCATAAATATACACCAAAACTTAGTATGTTAATAAGTGCTTCGAGGTTTCGTCATAAGAATGTCTATAATGACTAAATAAAAAATAAAAGGGTAGTTAGGTCTTTTCACAATTGCATCAAAAATTGTGAATTGTTAAAATGTGTTCGTTTTCAATAACTTATTGTGATTATACATACTTATGTATTTAAGTATTGTGAAAGTTTTATAGTTACTACATCTGTTTTTGTTTTTGAAGTATTTCCAAATTTATATTTCAGTTTCACAATAAAAACGATATTTCAGTTAATACTCGTCTGTGGTATTATTACCCCTTTACTGGTAGTACGATTAACCAGGGTTTACAAGATTTTACTTTAGGAAATAAACTTTAAGATTTAAATTTTAAGGCGCAGAAAACTCTGCAGGAGCTTATAGTGACTTAGCCTTTCTCTTGCTTTATTTAAACATATTTTAATTGGTTTTGAAGTTGAAGCTAGTATTTAATATTAATTTTAAGAAGTTACGTTACTTGCATTAACTTAATTGAATTCTAAAGTTAATTAATCCCGCAAGTTATTAGTTTTTGTTATTTATTAATCAGTTTGACGGGCACTTAATTTATATTGTGTCTTCGAGTTAGTACTTTTTTCTGATTAATATTTTTTTTTGTTTCTGCTTTATATATAATTTAAATCCAAGGATTTATTTATTATGTATATTTTTAAATACATTTTAATGTTAAACGTATACTTTTGTAAAAGTCGACCTACATTCCTAAATTTAATTATTTTTCTTTTCCCATACGGCGTTTTCTTTCATACAGCATTATTTATGTTACAAAATGTAAATTTATCGTGTAATATAAGACGACATTTTAATAATAATTTGTGTTATCCTTCTAAAACACAATTTCTGTGTCAAAATTCATCTCTATTTACATCAACAATTGTGACCCTTTTATAGGACGTAAATGTGCAGGTCATCTTGATAATAAAACTTTTATCATTTAAAATTCTTTAAAATGAAATTGGTGTGACGTTGAGTTTTCTATTACATACGAGATATTGCATTCAACGTCGCTATAAATTCTTATCTGTGTATATGTAATGTGTTTATTATTGTATTACAAGATATAAAGTTTGAACACAAAAATTACAAAACTATTTACGATTAATTTATTGCATCATTAAATAGGCAAATATCGATATATATGGAATTTCCTCTGATTTTGCTTGAAATACGAGGTACGAAAGGTTAGCTTAACAAAGACAACAATAATATTGTTTTAAAACATTACATTTTACGCAAACATTATCAACATAAACATTATTATTTTACGCAAGGTAGCTTCTGATGAGGAAATATTCTTCATAAAAAGGATGAGGGTAGCTAAGGCCGGTTTTTGGCCTAATTTATTTTTGAACTAGAATAATAAAAAATAATTTTTTCATCATCCACCATCAATATTTAATCGATTTCTCTCCAAACGAAACCTTTCCCCACTTACTTATACCTCTTGTATTTACCTCTCTAAACTACTAGATAACCAGAATTCAATATTTTCACGAAACCCCAGAGATCCACGGAACACACTTTGAGAATCACTGACCTAGATACCTCTTAAACTGCGTATTTGCCATTTCAATAAGTTACCGATAAAGTTTCCGGAGATATTTCCATGGAAAGTTTCCAAAAAATAAATTTCCGGAAATCTGCCAACACTATTTTTATGTCATGTTTTTGAAATATGCACTAATAGACGTGTACAAGAATTTTTTAAACAAGATCGATTTTAGATTTTATTCTTACCATTTCTTAATTTATACGTGTGCAGTATTTAAAAGTACTACAGTAAATTAATTCTAAATGCTAAAAATAACGCATGCGGCTTTGGCGGCTACAGCCCCTACAGTTGGGTGGTCCAACAAAAAAGCAAAGTCGGAAATCTTATGTTCTCACCCCCTAGGATTATTATATATCAAAAAAACAAGTAGCCCTATTTTTTTATTTTCAGAAAATGACATCCAATAATTTATTCATCAAAATATTTTATATTAAAAAATAGTAATAAATATTTTTTAACGATTTTTCTGTGTTTCTTTCATTTATGGGTTTTTCGCGGGTCTGTAAAAAATAGTTAATATAAAAAATTTTACAAATAAATTATCACAGCCCAACAAAATAAAATTTTTGTCTTGGTGTCGGAAAAGTAAGAACTGATTTTGAATATTTTTGATGTGCTGATACCAAAAATATCTGGCTTTTTTTCGTAGCAGCTCTAGTTTTTGAGATACGGGCTAATTGATATTAGTTCTGATAAAAGGCAAAAATATTGAAATAGTGATATCTTTAGAGGCCAAAAGTGAAATTTCATACCTAAATAATTAAAACCTAATGAGCTAGTTTGAGTTACTTGGTATTATTCATTACTGTAAAACCCAACATTCCTATACACCAATAAAAAAATAATTAATACGTCGTATTATCTCGTGTGTGTGTGTGTGTGTGTGTGTGTGTGTGTGTGTGTGTGTGTGTGTGTGTGTGTGTGTGTGTGTGTGTGTGTGTGTGTGTGTGTGTGTGTGTGTGTGTGTGTGTGTGTGTGTGTGTGTGTGTGTGTGTGTGTGTGTGTGTGTGTGTGTGTGTGTGTGTGTGTGTGTGTGTGTGTGTGTGTGTGTGTGTGTGTGTGTGTGTGTATATATATATATATATAATATCAATGATTAGAAGTAATAATGCGCGTAGAGATATACAAGAAAGTGTTATAATAATGGGATATCGCGCAAAAGAGAAGAAAGAAAACATAAGTTGCAGCCGTCTACACGTGTTTCACACTTATTAGTGATCATCAGGACGGCATAGCAGATGGAATAAATAAAAAGCAACTAACTCAGAAAGATGTAACAACACAAGGTTTCACTGATAGCAGCCAACCGCACATTTGCAGTATCGGCCTGAAGACACTGAGTTTTCAGTGCAACAACAAACGTCACTACGGAGGCAGCTAAAGCCACTACTGGTTCGCTGATCCCAAGGCACTAGGCTTAGGCCTTTTTTTCGGTTTTCTTCGGGAGAAGAACGGCCTGGATGTTTGGCAGCACTCCGCCCTGGGCGATCGTGACCCCGGAAAGGAGCTTGTTCAACTCCTCGTCGTTCCTGATGGCGAGCTGCAGATGACGGGGGATGATCCTGGTCTTTTTGTTGTCACGGGCGGCGTTCCCGGCCAACTCGAGAACTTCCGCGGCCAGGTACTCCATCACGGCGGCCAGGTAGACGGGCGCACCGGCACCGACGCGTTCGGCGTAGTTTCCCTTGCGCAAGAGACGGTGGATCCTGCCGACTGGAAACTGAAGACCGGCCCGGCTGGATCGGGACTTCGCCTTTCCCTTGACTTTTCCTCCCTTTCCTCGTCCAGACATTCTATGAAGTGGCAGAAGATGAACACTGACTGTCTGTGTCGGCGGTCGAGCGCGGAATCTTATGTTTTCTTTCTTCTCTTTTGCGCGATATCCCATTATTATAACACTTTCTTATATATATATATATATATATATATATATATATATATATATATATATATTTCGTGTGTTGAACATTTGCGTCAGTGGACAATTGGAAAGAGAAAATGCCTAAAGTTTGGAGTACCAATGGTTTGGAGAGAACCAAGAAACCATCACGATGACTGCTATTTTTGTCTTGTAAATATCAAAGGAATCAATCGAAACAATAGACAGAAATGGACATATCCTGATCTAGATTCAGCAAAGAGGCCTGTACTGCATAGTAAAGAAATACCCATTCCATCATTCAGCAGTCTGCCTACGCTCCCGGAAGATGATGCAGAACTACCCACGTTTGATGAAATTCAATGTATGGAATCAGAAAACGACAGTGATTTTGAAGCAGATTTAGCAAGTCCCCAACGTTTCAATCAAGAAGAACTGAACGATCTCGCTAGAGACCTGAATCTTTCAAAGGAATCTTCTGAATTACTCGCTTCCAGATTAAATGAGAAGAATCTACTTCAGGCAGGTACCAATATTACATTTTATCATAAAAGAGATAAGGATCTGCTGCCCTTTTACTCTGAGGAAAATAACCTGGTATTCTCTAACAATATAAGAGGACTCTTACAAAAAATGGGTTTGTCGGAATACACACCAGACGAATGGCGCCTTTTTATAGACAGTTCAAGACGTAGTTTGAAATGTGTGCTTTTACACAATGGTAATAAATATGGCTCAATACTCATTGGTCATTCTACCAGCATGAAGGAGGAATATGAGGCAATATCACTAATCTTGAAAAAAATTAAGTATGGAGAACATCAGTGGGTGATTTGTGTCGACCTAAAAATTGTGAACTTCCTACTTGGGCAGCAAAGTGGATATACAAAATATTCTTGTTTTTTATGTCTTTGGGACAGTAGAGCTAAGGATCAGCACTGGGTTAACAGAAATTGGCCTTTAAGAAATGTTATGATTCAAGGAAAGCAAAATTAGACTATTTCTTTCTAAAAAAGGCCAATATACAGTATCTCAAAAACTAGATCTGATAGACCAAATTTGAGGACAGTTTTGGATTCTGCACCCAAAACTTACATAGAAACAGTTACAAAAACCCTGGCACTAAAATGTGTGTTGGGCTGTGATTATTGGATGTCATTCTCTGAAAATTTCTGAAGAGAAACAGAGTAGTCCGGCTGAAAGATATTGGTTTTTTAGGATTCTATACCAAATCTACGAAAACGTGTTTTTTCCCATATAAAATACATGGGAAACTTTAAGGGCTTTGAGGCACCCCTAAACATCGTCAGATTTCAAAATAAAAAAATAGGGGTACTTTTCGATATACAATAATCCTAGGGGGTGAGAGCATAGGATTTCCGACTTTTTTTGTTGGACCACCCTACCCTACAGTCTAGCCTTCCATCATCCATCATTGAGTGTTTAATAGGTATTCGTATTTTTCTGATGTATAGAAAAACCCTTGCATGCCGCCATAGTTCACTTTTATGAGTGCTACTAGACCGACCTGATAATTCTTTTTCTATAAGTTTTGACATTATATTTTCCTTAGTCTTTAAATTTTTAAAACCATAAATTTAAAATACTTTATATCCATTTAAAATACAAGACTTACTTTTGTTACGCTTCGCTTCAGAGTTCTACTCGGCCGATCTACGCAATTCCAAGTTAAAGGTTTTACGCTAGAGATTTGCCAGCGCTCTTTATTTTTGCGATTTCTTAATTATTTATTTCTATTTTTAAGGCGTTATTTGTAACCGATGCAGTTCTATACGCCCGAGACCGAATGTTTACTTACATCACTCGCTTTGTCACGTGTCGGAACTAAACATCCTCCGTGTACTTGCTTATTACGTCACCGATAGGTTGCTTACAAATCATATCACAAACAAGTCTTAGCCGAATGTTAAAGAATTTAATGTGGAGTATTTTCATGAAAGTATCTGTCTCTGTCTATGTTTTTTTCGAATTTTTTAATCTCATCAGATTCGAACATTTGATGAAAAAGTAGAGTAGGAATGTCTAAAGAACCAGAATGAACTTGGAAGTTATAATATGGGTGCGTCCGTAACGGCGCACCGCACTTTGCCTAGACCATCGCTTAGTACCCTCGCTTCGACCATCGCTTTTTGAGCTTCGCTCTGACCCTCGCCTTTAAGTGTCCGGAACGGAGCACCGCACTTGGCCTTTTTGGGTCAGTTTTGAAGTAAGCATCCATAGCGCAAACATGGATTTTAACTACATGAGAATGGGTATTGGTGTGTTTGATTCAGTGGCGTGCAGTCCATGGAAGCAATGCTTCCCTTAAGAATTTATTAAAAATAAAAAACAATGCTAACAAAAATATTTTTATAAAATTATGGTTATCGTTTATTTAAATTTGTAATATCTAATCAACTTAAAGCTCAATATCAATTCCGTAGAGCAAAAAGTATAATTATTTAGACAACTATTTTAAATTAAGCTTATTAAACTTGCGCGGAAAGGTAATACCGATTCAAATGTGTTACATACACTGCATATAAGAACTGATTTCGTTGCTTATTGCACTTCTCCCCGCCATCCAGCTAGTCGCGCGTCGCGCCTTCGTTAGTCGGCGGGTGCCTTGTACATCGAAGTAAGGTCACATTATTTTTAGTGTGCTCCATGCCCAAATGTGTATTTATTATAATTGGGTTATTTGTTCGATTTAGTGTGTGTTAAATGTAAATCTACGAATGAGACTGTATTTTGAAACATTTTATTATTTCAATTTATATAAGTTTGATTTTTTTTAAGACAAATAATTCTATTTAGTTTGTTCTGTACGCAAATTTAAAATTGCATTATCGTCATGACTACAAATTCAGCTGCTTCGGTCGAAGGTTCGAGTACTCCCGATACAACCGATCGATTTTTGTTGTTCAGTTTGTAAATTATTAGATTTTCTGCATACAGCTTTGGAGGGAAATATGTAACTCCTATCACCATAATTCAGCATCTAAGCAATTTTAATTAATAAAGCCACATCCCCAATATAAATAATTTTCTAAAAGAAAGTCAAATCTAAAATTATTCTAAAGGCTGAAAATTATAATCATACTTACTAACCAAAATAAATTTACAAATTGTTGAGAAAGGCAGATCAAAACCAGAACTTTCAAATTTAACAACAAATATTAAAACCTGCACCAGGTATTTTGCTAAAAAAGACCGGAAAATCGAGTTGCATTATAAATAGTAGTACTTTTTTAAATAAAGAATAATAGTCAACAAATTCCATAAGTATAAAGTTTAAAAGTTCTTCTTTGAAAAGCTTTTAAGCTTAATAATTGTAACACTGTTTTTTATTGTACCTAGCAGGGACGGATCCAGAGAATTATTGGGGGGGGGGGCATTTTTTGAAAATAATTGTTTTAAATAAATTAATAATAATTACTATACAAACAATATTTGTTGTTATCCTATGTATATTTATTTATAAATGTTATATATTGCACAATATTTAATAAACATTAACTACTTTTACATTCAAAATTTATTTAACTATAATACTAAAGTATATATCAAAACTTTAGGGATTCTCGCCCCCCCGAGAATCCGCGCCTGTACCTAGGTATATTAAATTTAAAATCGTAGTTGCTTCCCTAGCCTAAATTCTCACCGCACGCCACTGGTTTGATTATATTTTAGTAAAATCACTCAGTGTGCGATGGACGATGCTCTGAAAAATACTAATCTCAATTTCTCTAGGCTAGGCGAAGGTATACCAGACTAAGTGCGGTGCGATGGGCGAAGCGTCATTGCGGCCACGCGCGTTTAAAATAACGCATTTATTTTTTGACATGCGAGGCGAGGATACCAGGCTACGGTCTAGGCGAAGTGCGGTGGGCCGCTACGGACGCACACTAGTCTGTTAAGCATATGATATATGGATTCAATGTAGAATTTCCGCATATATGTATGTATGTAAAACAAACCGGAGGGGAGGGGTAAGCCAGAGCGGTAGATATGTCGGAAGAGAGGAGGGTAAGTTGGGAGAGGGGAATGTTGGGCGTCAAATTTTCAACTGGTTATGTTTGGTTGCGTTTATTTAAATAATCACTCATGAAAATTCGAAGGACTGTAATCACACAACGAATGTTGTACATAAGGAAATCCTTCAAACAATTCAATCCTTTTGACAGTCATGTCTTGACGTGGTTTCCATAGAAGTTATTTATTATACAAGCGTTTAAAATAAAGGTTTATGAGCGCATAGTTTAATCCTTCGAGCGCGCAAGTGGAAGAGGATTAATATACGCGAATTTTATCAACCAAAAATCTTTCTTGTTTGTTTGTTTGTGTTTGGGCGAGGAATCAGGATGGCGGAGCATCCGTCATACCTCATGGCACCGATTGCTATGATCATTTGGCCGACCCTACTAGAATTTAGCCGAATCTGGGGGAATTCCACCACCAGTAGGGATCTTTATCGTGCCAAACATCGCATTGACACGGGACCTACAGTTTCACTTCTTATCCGAAAAGAAGGCATGTTTTAAATTTTTCTCCGCTATGAAAAATTACCAGCTCGGCCGGGGATCGAACCTGCGATCTTTGGATTATGAAGCAAACATGCAAACCACTAATCCACCGAGACTGGCTCAAAAATCTTTCTTGTTATTTATTATTCAATTATTTCTATTATTATGTATCTAAGTTTTTCCATACTCATCTCTTCCTCTTATCATGAGATAATAAATTATTATTTTAATTGTCTATACTTCGAAACCCTTATTTTAATGTTCACTATTGCTATGTACTATTGTACTATGTTTGTTTTATTGCAGGTAGTGGTATATAATGATACTTGCATTTAACAAAGATTTTCTCTGTTATAGCATATGTAATTTGGTTGTTTTGAATGGTCTTTTATACAATAAATTTAAATTAAATTTTAATTCTTAACAAATTAAAATATCCTTTTTATGTGAATATTGTATGCATGGCAAGATACCATAGCATTTGAAGTATAGAATGAACCATAGCATTGAGATAGCATAGATTTGAAAACAATTCAAAAACTGTGCTATCGGAATATTTTAGTCTTTCATAAGTATATAGCGTATAATGCTGCTGATCCTATACCAAATAACTAATAATTATGGCGGTGTTAACACGGTAGGCAGGTTAAACACTGCCTAAGGGCGGCCAAAGTTGTTTGGGGCCATAAGCCTCCTTTGCTTATTTACTAGAGCGGGTCCTGGTCTAAATAAACTGACTAAAGAATATTCGTTCACATAACCCCAGATTTTGTACTATTTTCTACGATTTTACGAATTTAATGGTAACATTGGCAATGCTGTCTAGTAGGAAGAAGATCGGTTAACGGTAGTCAGGACTCTACCTTACGCGTTGCTTGTCAATAAACTTAGTAAATTTATAATTATTCAGTCCAACCAACAATTTAGACTACAATTAACGCTTTTTGTTTAATAAGGTAATTAATTGATTGTGCCATTTTTATTTTAATTTTTTTAAATTTATACCGGGGAGAAGCGTACCAAAGAAATACCGGGCTTTGAGATGTATATATCTCGGGATGTATTAGTCGTAAATAGTTCGTTGTAGCTCATTTTATTCGTTACATGTTCTAGTTTAAATAAGGTTTGATACATTTTTGCTGTCCGATGCCGAATAACGGACTTCTAAGTCGAAATCTGAAATTAGTCACGTTTCAGAGATTTTTCATATTTTTTCAGAAATGTTTGAAATGCTGTATTCAATATAGGAATATTTATCAATAATTTTGTTTCGTGACCGTGTTTGTAATATTACATATTATGGATTTCGGTCAAAAGAAAGAATAATTTGGGTTTATTTTTTAAACCATCTTCAGAAGTTTAATAACAACAAGATAAATATAACAATCTATAGATAAAAATACTTAGCTTGCAAATATAACAGTATTAATTTACACAACAATATGCTGGAATAGTCAAAGAATTTATGAGGTTAAATATAGAACGTTTAAAATAGATAAGATAATCATATTTGCAAAATAATATTAAATTAAATAAATAAAAATGTACACAGTGTTGTGGATAATTGGTTAGATTCCGAAAGCTATTGCATTAGATTATTATACAGTGCGATTCTAAAGTGTGGAATAAATTCGATAAAAGGGAAAGTATTGATTTTTGAAGAAATTCCAAAAACACGTCAATCTTGTTTTTAAAGTCCGCACTTTTTGACATAATATTCGAATATACAGGGTGATGTGTTTGTGTGATGACATCATTGGCATTTTTTTAAATGGCAACTTGCATTTTTTATTCCATATTCTGACACTTCATCCAATTGCCAACATGGTAATGTAATAAGTTTGTTACCTTACATAAGGAAAATTTTGAGAAAAATATTTATGAAGACGGGAAAGTGCTATAGTCACCACACTCAAATGCAAAGCGAGACGCAAAGTATTGATTTTTGGAAAAATTCTAAAAACATGCCAATTTTGTGCACTTTTGACATTTGACTTTTTGACATAATTAAGTGTTACTATACTTAAGTGTGACTATAGCACATTCCCGTCTCATAATAATTTTTTTCAAAAATTTTTTTTTGTAAGGTAACAAACTTATTACATTATCATGTTGGTAATTGGATGAAGTGTCAGAATATGCAATAAAAAATAAAAGTTGCCATTAAAAACAATGCCGATGACGTCGCCACACTTAAACGCATCACCCTGTATATTCGAATATTATGTCAAAAAATGCGGACTTTAAAAACAAAATTGACGTGTTTTTGGAATTTTTCCAAAAATCAATACTCTCCCTTTTATCGAATTTATTCCATACTTTAGAATCACACTGTATATGCTACTTAAATGATTTACATCAGATCTGAAATTAACTGACAGGTTATTTCTTAATATATATCATTTATTTTATAGATCGTTTATTATAATGACTTTCTATAGATATTTAAAAGATTTATCATTTTATGTGTTAAAAAAGTATAGAAGTGTCTTTTACGAACTCGTGGTAGTTTTTGATATAAAGTAAAAAATCAAAAAGTAACCTTTCGGATCCAAATTTTCAAAACGCATTAATATTTTTATTAGAAAACTCAAGTTATTTATTTTACACCTAAATAATTTATTTATCGAAAAAAGTAACTCTTGAATTTTTTCTTATTCAAATATCTGCCGATTGGTTAGTTTCCCCGATCCTCGATCGATTGATTTTCACCTGCTTCTGGAAACGCATTTATACAGTGACTGGTAAAGTATGCACCATATGGGAAACTTTTCTGTTTTCGATTTCTAAAACATTAATGATAATGAACAATGTTAAAGAATTAGATTATGATATACGATGTAAATTCAAGATTTGGCGTCTATTTTAGCAGTGTATTATTTTTCCTAAACAGTTTATAGTTTCTTGCTTATGATTTGTAATTTTTGAAATGCTTCGTAAGTCTTTTAGGCTTGAGCAGATCACATTAGCTTATTTTCCTAGCTAAAATGAGCTACAATATTTAATTCAATTATTTCGAATTAACTGACTGATTTTATACAGCAGTTGAATTTAAAAATCTAAATTGAAGGTTATCGAAATCTAAGGTCGAAGAATTTCAGATCTATCTCCACTATCACTTCTAATTTGAGGCTGTTTTAACTACGTAAAAAAAGCTTTATAAAAAATAAAACCTAAACGATCAGTGGTACCTGAAGTTGTATTGTGTTGATTACATAGATAAAGCGAGTTTAAAAACAAATATTTGAAGTTTTGTGTTAGGGGTACCTATGTAAAGCTACTATGCGACATTCCCGGGACCGAGGAAAAAAGTCTCTAGTCCCGGGAATAGAAAAATTGTCGACACTCAAAAAGACTGACGAATTACCGCCTACTTTTTTAAAGCTTGTGCAGATTCTTTATGAACTCACTAGTTAATATTTATTATAGTATAATTTCCATTAATGCTATCCCAACACAATGGAAAACAACTAAAGTCTGCCTTATCTTTACATCTGATAATCAGAACATCAAGAACTTTAACTTGTTGCCCTCCTATAAACACCAGCTAAGGTATTTTAGTCAATAGTCTATAAAGCTATTTTCCAAAGCGTTTGATAACATTGATCACGAATAGGGTTTCTGGGTCTTTTCCGAAAGTCCCGAGAATTCCCAGGAATCCCGGATAGTAATTTTACATAGGCACCTAACACAAAGATCCAAATATTTGTTTTTAAAATTGTTTTAATTAATCCTCTTATCAATTTCTCCAAGAGGTTATCATTGGAAAATAACTGCAATTATTTAATGGAAACCACAGCAGTACATAATACATTTTCCGATCATAAAATTATTTTTCTCGCTTTTATGCTAAAACCTTTCCTGTTTAGTGTTGTATTGTTTGCCGGTAAGTTTTAAGTAACTCGTAGTTTTTGTAAAACATTTTTCCTGAATGTGAACAATGAACATGATAAATATTATTAGCAATAGTTCGAATTGATATTCCATCTCCTGCGACCTATTGAGATACATAGAATTCCACTCAAATTCTTTGTTTTGCGAAATTTTAAAATCGATTGTTAATTTTTATTTTTTTAGGTACAAGGTACGATATCATCTTCAATTAATTTATTATTTCTTGTACGTTTTTCGAATAAAAGAATAATAACAAATTATTTAAATTGTTATTAAATTAAAGATTAATGAAAAATAAAATTTAAAAAAAAATTTGCTTGTAAAGGGGTTTGATCTTGCATTCGACGAGCCTGTGCGATTTAGTAAGCCGAACGTTAACCATTGAACTACGGAGCAGTGCCACCAGAAACGGGCCCTGGCAACTTATTCGGAAATACTCGACAATCGAGTGTCTCTGTTCGACCATATTCCCTCTTTGTTGTATAATTCGCACAGCCGAACGTCCCAAATGCGCGAAATAGATTTCAAAGCATATCTTACAAGCGTAAATGAATTATTATTGTTGATGAATTAATTTAATTAATCAGTTATTGTACTATAATTATATAGTAATTGTAAAAATAATTAAAATGCAGTTAATAATAAACGAGAAACAAATAAACAGGTTGATAAATGACATTTATTTGGTTGTATGCATAAAATGTAGCAAATGCTTTATGCATATGGGGCATATTATATTAAAGAGGAAAAGTTTACGGGGGGGGCCAGCATAGTCCTGCCGTAGATACGGCAGAATTTGATCCCGCAGACATTAACGACGTGAGTTCTATTCCAGACAGAAACAATATATTTTTTTATTTTATACATCTTACATATATAAAACATAAATATTGTATAAACAATTTTTGTAAATATAATATTTATAAAAAGGAACAATTAGATAAAATTAAGGGAAATTTATAGTCAATGTTTAAACTATGTAATGTAAATATAACTATTTACGCAATTGAAATTAAAACTACAAGTGATTACGTACGATATTATATTTATAATGGAAAAGTACGATAAATAAAATGTAACATTTTTTATTCTACTATTTTATTCTATACATTTACACTAAAAAAAGCAAGTAGCATCAATATTAGCCTAAGTGTGCTAGATCAATTAATAATACCTAAATACCTACTTTCCAAACTGTAAAATTCAATTAGGGCATACAATAATATATAATTTGCATTTTTATATTTCTAAAATAATGCAACGTTCTGAGACTATTATTTAATGTTTTTGTAGTGTATACCTAGTAAGAACACACATTTATGGTTTATATTAAACATTTATTTAAAAAAATATTACTACTAAAAAATATGTATTGTATGTTCTTGAAATACTATCTGCAATTCGAATGAAACAATATCCATGTTAATTAACCGGGTAAAAAAATAAAAAAATGTATATCAAACGATAAAACATACATATTTATGTATTTCTAGATTATATTTTATGAAATCATTTGTATAAAAACCATGCCCGCAAAAAAAGAATATTTAAAATTGAAAGAAGCTGCGTTTCATAAGAAACATTTAATAATTCTTAGAAACAGTAATGGACAAACAGATACGTGAATTTCTTTAGATTACTTTGTCCAATAGAAGAGACAGGTTTTAAAACGTTTCGTTGCAAGTTCTGTAAACGTCTTAAAACGTTAAAAACGTTTTTAGAACTTTTCGATAATGTATAGTGTTAACACTTAAAAAGGTATTACATTCAACAAACGTTTTAGTAAATTAACAAAAAAAAGGAAAATACTGTAAACCCACCAAAGTGAATCCCAAAAAAGGTAAGTCAAAGAAACTAAACCCAACACCAAACACTAAAACTTAATTTAAAAACGTTAAGCCAGTAAACTATACTCACAAGAATTAACCTAAAACAGGTAAGTCCAAAAAACCAAACACATCAAACTAAACCTGATATACCTACATAATAAACCGAAAACACCGTTCAAAGCCGATGAAAAACTGGGATGATTTTTTCAAGTTTGAAATAAGAAGTAGTAATTAAATAACTACCATTAAGTAATATAATAAAAAAAAAACATCAAAGGAATTAAATAAAAAAAACAACAAAAAATGAAAAACCTTAAAAAAATAATAATAATAATAATAGTAATAATCATAACAAAGACGCAAAAGAAGGAAATGGGAAATTTTCTATTTACATATATAAATACATATGATACAAATATACATTTACATTAACAGAAAGCATTTACAAATAATTTAAAAAAATAAAATACTCCGAGTTTACGGCATCCTTAGACGCAAAGGAGAAATCATCAGCGGCTTCATCTTTAGCATACAGTTGCAACGTACAATGCTTACGGACCTCGTACTTATACAAATTCCTGGATGACATTAATGATAAATGTGTCGAATCTACATTTACTTCTCGAGCTGTTTCTCCTTTGTCCTTCAACGCAGTCTTCAACACGCAAATAGCATTAACGGAGGCCGAAGAAAGTGCGTTTCTTTTCTTCGTTTTCACGTCTGGTAAGAGGGAAAACAATCTTTCAGCGTCAGCGTTTGAATTTGGTAAAGTTCGAACCGAATTGAGCAACTTCCGTAAATTCGGATATTTAATACAGCCAGATTCATCTAACGTTAATAAAATGGTTTTCCACATTTTGTCAAAACTGTAGGTATGCAATTTCGACTTTTCCTCACTTAGACAGTCAAGAAATACGGAACTCCATTCTTTTCTCAAACCTTTTTCGTCAATACCGCCGAGTTTTTCAGCAACGTATTGAACATCGCGGAAGGACAAATTCCTGTTTTCAACAAACAAGGCCGACTTTGAATTGAAAACTGAAAGTTTCGACAGAAACTCGTCATCAATAGGCAATCGTGCACGGATTTCCTCTGCAGCAGTTACGTAAAACTGTAAGCAATTACGACGAACGGTATCAACAACATCAGCTTTCACAGAGAGAAATACTTCATAAGAGCTTTGCACAATATTGTTCAAAACGGTGTTGGGGAAATTTATATTATAATTGTAGAATCGTATTGTCCAGCGTTGTGTAGGATTTCGTTACTGAATTGTCTAACAGGAACTTACGACAATTATTTAACACAGTCAGATTTAGTTCTGCATTCTTTGGAACAATGTTGTAGAGGATAAGCTAGCATATTATGTTGAAGTATAATTGTAAAAAATGTTTAGAAAAATACAATATTTTGTTTGAATGAAATCATAATCCAGTGTTCAAACTGCTTGCTACTAATTATTGTGTTTCGCAAAGTTTATGGATGACATCCTATAGATGTCACCACTTGTAATTGTCGCTATTAATGTAAATTCGAGATTTATATATAAACAGCCGACGGCAAAAGATAATTTTAGTGTTATCGTGTATATACTACACGTTGTATAGTATGTAAATACTATACATTGTATAGCTATATACATATTAGTTACATATATTTTAATATATGTAAAAATATATATTTTATTTGTGATATCTAGCCTTCTGTATAGAATATTTGTGCCAGAGTATTGCACAATTTGTATAAATGTGAACAAGTAATTGTGTTAAATACTATTAAGCAATTGTGGCACACACTAGCGCAACAATTGTACAATTTTGTATAAAATTGTATGCAACAACATTACACATTCTGTTTTAATAAGTAACACAATTTGTTATGGAAACTTATACACAACTATTCATTTGATTCTACAAAATTACTATTGACTTCCACAAAATCTTGACAAACTAAATGACACAATCTTGTTTTATAATTGTACACAAATTGTCCCTGTCACTTTTTTAAGACCAATTTGTTTTACAATACCACACAATTGTTGATGAAATTTAAATACATTTTTCTCTGTGTTGCCTTCATAAATTAAAGTTGAAAGATAATCCTGACATTCGGATCCGAGATCAATATTTCCAAGTGGAAGTTGGTTTGACGATAAGGAAAAGTTAATATTTTTAACTTCATTGAGAAACTCCAACAGCATTGGTTTCAGAAATTTCTTCAAAATATCTTTTAAAAATTCTGCAGACTGTGGTTGCAGCAAATGAATTTTAGTTTCTTCGGATTGAAAAGTTGCGTTGAAAATATTAAATCTATTAAGGATATATTTTAAAAATAGAAGATATCCTTTAATTTCTTCATCTTCCATCGAAGAAAGTAAACTGATCGCAGATTTTGTCTTATCTGTCCGAATCATGTCTTGGAGAAATGTTAATATGGTGTCCCAACATTCCAATATTCTCTCCACACATGCGTACCTAGAAAGCCATCGAGTTTCGGAAAGCTTCAAAATTCTGCGGTCGTACTCTTGATAACTATCCTGAAATTGGCGAAAAATAGCTGAACGTTTTGGACTACTATAAATAAATGTGGGAAGTTTTCGAAGAAATTCCTCACATTTCTCAGGAATCTTTGCACAAGCGGCGTGTGCAACAAGAGCGGAAGAATGGCAGGGACACGGCATAGTTATCAGTTTATTACCGCATTTCGCTTCTAGTTTTATTTTGAACGAACAGTTTCGTCCTGTCATAACAGAAGCGTTATCACAGGACAAAGCAAGAATGTTTCCGAAAGTAATTTGTTTGGTGTTCATCTCATTTCTAAAAACCGTAAATAATTTATCGGCGCTACAATCAGACGCGTCAAGATCTAGCAATTTCAGTAGTTCTGTTCTAACGTTCAAAGTCTGCGGATCTACGTACCGAACGAGAAACGTCATCCACTTGCTATTAGTGGAATCCGATGTCTCATCGATAAAAACAGAGAATTTATTGTTTTGCAACAATTCCACAACACGATCAGTTTCGGCGGGACATAAAACATTTTTAACAATACCCGAACACTTTGTTCGTCCCATGGTCATGCTTTTCAAGACAGCAGGGTCATCTGCTAAGTCTTGAAAAAAACGAAGAATCGACTCTGCATTTTGAAGAAGAATATTCTTTTCGGTGACTAAAGTAGCAAATCGAATTTCCGCGGATTTTCTTCGCTCGTCAAAAGACAAAGATGATTCTTCAATTTCCATGTTTACATCGTCACTCGCGTTTTCTACTTCAATTCCTTGTTCTTTGCAATTCCGTATGTGAATTTTTGCACAAGAATGACGAAAGTAACATTGCACACGGAACAGAGACAAGAAAATGGGTCATTTGGAACTTGTTGCAACCAAGATTTAAAGTTTATGTCTTCTAGCCATTGGTACTGAAACCTTTTCTTAGAACTTTTGGTCTTGTTAATTGCGGCGACATCGGATGCATTAAAGTCAAAAACATTTAAGTTTTTTGTGTGTGCATTTGATTTTGAATGCCTTAAAACGTGCGTGGAGCTGCAGGAATAAGTATTATTACAGGCGCTACAAAAAAAAAGGCTGTCATCCTCAGGTACTTCACGAAGCCACAATTTAAACCGCTCATCTTGAAGCCATTTACATGAAAACCTTTGTTTCCGTTTCTTTTCCACATTTGAATTTATTTTTGCACAAAAAGATTTATAAAGGACACCCTGTACAATATTTATTGTGGTAAAGACGATAAATATATATATTTTTTAATTGGATTACTTTAAATACAATTTTATGAAGGGATGAATATCAGTTACTACCAACGAAAAATTTGTTATAGATTAATATATAAACTATATAATTATTACAAAATGTATGTTACAATAAAGATAGTATGGGAGAAAGTTTAAAATTAATTTTGGAACATATTTACAAGTAAGTACTATATATACAAAATTATGAAACTAATTATAAAGATAATTATAAATAAACATTTATAAATAAATATAAATATAGTTGTAAATGAAATAATGTAAGAATTTTATAAATAGGCCCGTGGCAACGGCAGTGGGAACTGCAAACTTCAACGGAACACTATTAGCAAACTTAAAAAGTGTCTGTTGAGATAAATTATTTGTAAAATAAATACAATTCTTACATTAGTTTATTTATAACTATCTTTATATTTGTTTATAATTACTTACTTGTAAATATGTTCCAAAATTTTTTTTAAGGAGGCATTTTTTAAATACCAATAAAACACTAAGTTATTAAATATTACTTGTATAATGTTATATACAGGGTGTTTACCAAATTTCACACGAAAGAAATAGAGAATTCGTTAATTATTTTTGACAGTAACTTAATCTACTAATCTGAAATACTTTTGAATATGCAGGATGATTTATTTGCAAGAAGTGCATTAAGGTTACTTTTTTTGAATAGCGCACCCTGTATATTCTTCCAGTTTCTGATATCCGAACAGATATCCGATGAGAAGTGGCATAACGTCATATTAGCTTTTTATACTAGGCTTTTTAGGCTAAATAAATAAAGCATTTTCAAATATTTAGTTTAGTTTTTGGCAATGTTGGTTAAATAATAAAAATATTTCTATATAAATTTCTTTTTTTTTGGCTTGTAACTTTAGAACAAATAAACTTAGAAACATTTTACGGTTATTTAAAAGTATTTTACGGTTGAATTGTGTTATTTAAAAAAATAATCTCAATGCACTCCTTACAAACGAATCACCCTGTATATTCAAAAGTATTTCAAATTGTTAGCTTACTGTCTAAAACTTTTATTTGAAACTTCTTTGTAGACATCAGAAGAGGAGATATTAACACGTTACATTACTTTTTATACACACTGTATTTGTTGCTGGTTACGAGGCTCAGTAACTATTATTCAGTACTGGTGACAGTTCTGTTCTGAAATAGGTAATACAGATTTTGATATCACCAACATTTCTTTATATTTTCTCAGTTTAAGTTTTATTGTTTATTTTGATAGTGCATATGTTTATGTAGGATTGGCATCTACATCAACATCTCTTTGAACTTCTAATAGTACCAGACCAAATATGGAAGATTTATCGAAAAATGAATTCGAGTTTAAAAAATACATTACTATACGAGGATACATCAGAATGTTTCTATAATAAACCACAAGATGGCGTTATGCGCGCGTGCTGATTAGAGTCACTGCATCTAGTTACCTAGGCCAGCTGGTCGACCAGAGTACCGCAAACCGCCGACATATTGGGGCAAACGACGCACGAAATTGTTATTATTTGTTCTGTATTTAATTTAATCAAATCCACGTTTACTTTAATAGGTTATTCTTATTCTAAAAGATCAAACCTCTAATATGTCAAACACGTAGAACGTGGTTTTAATTTGTCCATTGTTAAAAATCACCCTTCTCTGCCCCAATATGGCGGCAGTTTGCGTTACTCTGATCGACCAGCGAGGTCTAGGTGACTTGATGTAGTGACTCTAGTGCTCATCACTTGTTTTGAAAGCGCCATTGTTCGCACAACAGTTGTCATATAAACACACGTCGTTACTATCGATTGAAGTAAACAATTTGTGCATTTTCTTAATAATGAATAAAAACGAGTTTCGTGCAGTGATAAAACATTTCTTTTTTAAAGGCTTAAATGCTAAACAAATAAAAACGTAGTTAGATGAAGTTCATGGTAAGTCTTTGCATTCGTATGCAACAGTTGCAAACTGAGTTGCTGCATTTAAACGCGGTAGAACAAGCGTAGAGGATGCACCACGTTCTGGCAGACCAAAAACAGCTGCCGATGATGAACAAACAACAAGAGATAGCAGAGAAAGTAAGCATTTCATACGACCGTGTACATTGCATCTTACATCAGCATTTGGACATGAGCAAGCTTAGTGCTAGATGGGTGCCGCGTCTGCTGACAATCGACCAAAAACGAGTTTGAATGACCATTTCTCAGCAGTTTCTAGACATGTTCAAATGTAATGAAAAAGATTTTTTACGACGTTTTATAACTGTTGACGAAACATGGATTCACCACTACACTCTCGAGACCATCAAGACGCAGCAAAGCAATGGACAAAACGTGGTGAGCTAACTCCAAAAAAAGGCAAAGACGATTCCGTCTGCAAAGTCATGGCTACCGTATTTTGGGATTGCAGAGGAATAATTTTTATTGATTACTTGCAACACGTGAGGACAAGAATGGACGAGTATTATGCGTCGTTATTAGACAGACTGAACAACGAAATCAAAGCTAAAAGGCCTCATTTGGCAAAAAAGGGCTTATATCACCAGGATAACGCCCTATCCCACAAGTCGGCAATTGCAAAACTGCGATTGGCGATGGCGAAACTGCACGAACTACGATTCCAGTTAATTGAACATGCACCCTATTCGCCAGACTTGGGTCCGTCGGATTTCTTCTTGTTCCCAAATCTCAAGAATTGGTTTGCTGGAAAGAAATTTTCATCGAATACTGAAATCATCGAAGCTGTAAATGGATATTTTGAGGTTTTGGATAGTTCTTATTTTTGTGAAGGGTGAAGGGTCTTGAAACGCGTTGAACTAAATGTGTAGAGCTGAAAGGAGACTATGTAGAAAAATAAATACGATTTTCTTCAAAAAGTTGTTTTTTCCGTCTTGTTCTAGAAATTTTTCGATCTATCCTCATATAATTCACTAAATGACGCTATAAGACAAATAATATTAGATAGGTATTCATAATGTGGGACAGTTACTTTCTGTATGTAAATTTAGCATTTTTAATTATAAATTAAATAGTAAATGATAATATTTAATGTAGGTGATAAGTACAATTTTTATTCTTTGTAGATCTCCAGTGTATTATAAGAAAACGAAAGAATGTAAAAGTGACCTCCTCTGATCTTAGAGTCTATAGTCACCCTCTGAAGCTACAGAAAACATATTCAAAAGTAGACAAAAATTAAGGTATCGGTCGGTGGGCTTATGCCAGACGGGCAGTTGTGTTCTACAGGTTTTAGGCGAACGGTCAGCTTCGAACATAAAAGGCCTTAAGCGGTGTCGAGTGTAGTGGGTGTATTAAGACCAAAAACGCAGATGCGTAATACTGATCTAATACTACTAAAGTTGATTTGTATGTGTATCCGAGCCCCATTCTCGCGTTCTATAAGGGCTGGAGAGATGGGCTTGGGCTCATTCGACGCGTAATTTGCCGAGGATAATGCACGACTGAAATTTTTTTAAAGTAGGTCATGTTAGAGATGGGTTGGGCTCATTCCACTCCAATTCTACTAAAGTTGAGTGTCCGAGCCCCATTCTCGCGTTCTATAAGGGCTGGAGAGATGGGCTTGGGCTCATTCGACGCGTAATTTGCCGAGGATAATGCACGACGAAATTTTTTAAATTAGGTTATGTTTTAAAATTTTTTAAATTAGATTATGTTTTAAAAAATCGATAAATGCTGATTCTATCGTACTATTTAGTGCTATTGAGTGTTATTTGGTACTAATATGTGCTCTATCGATAGAGAATCGATTGGAGATTTATATAGGTCATGTAAATACTGACCTACTTAAAAAAAATCGATAAATGCTATTTCTATCATACTTAAGTGCTTAGGCCCGTAGGGCCCATTATCCTAGTACTTACTATGTTTGTGATATAGCACTTAAAAGTGCTGGTGCCTTTTGTTGTTATTATTTGGTAACGTGAGATGTTCTTTGAATTGTGATTGTTGACCAATGTGTTACATTGTCTATAACTATATGTTGGTTGTTAGCAATTTGTGGTATTGTTGTTGTGTTGATTTGTTACAATTTATGAAATTGCTGTTGTTTTGATATGTTAATTGAACTCTGTAGAATTAACCGCACAGTATACGGTTTGCTTGGATACGGAGACATGGACGTATCTCAAAGTCGACTTCACCATGGTTGAAAATAGTTAAAGTAACACCAGTGGTCCCGGCTGATCACTGGGGTGCTTATTCCCTTCTAGTTTCCTGTATGTTAATCCCGACGAGGGGCGGTCTCGGGGGAGGTGAATACATGACGGTGCCCCAGTGGGTACCTGGTCTTTTAGCATTCCGCTAAAAGGCGCCCGATTCGGCAAGCATCAGTTTCAGATCAACATGATCGTGGTAGTGCACTGAAGGTTTTCACTCCTGAATGCTTCCATCTTCTAATTTCCATGTAAAGAGTAAGCGACTAACCTGTAGTAATTATCTTTTCATGTGTGCCTAAACCCAGCTCTGTATTGATCTGAATTGTTGCTAATAGTGAAGCGTATCCGTAATTCCGCCTACGCGGGAGTAATTAATAAGCAGTCACACGACCCTAAAGAACCTATCAATAATGCAACATTCATAGTTGGGATTTAACATTGATTTGTGACAATTAGTTAAGTTTGAGTTAAGGTCTAAGTGTACCCAAAAAACGTAATAACGTATAAACGTAATAATAATGCCATAACTTTGGTTTTAAGTTAATACTCTAGGAATGTTAAATACTTGCTTACCTAACTTTCTTGGAAAATGATGTTTATTAATTAAATTATTTCACACGTTTTACGTGAAAAATGATTTTGGAGAAACTGTACATTCAAAGTTAACTAAAACAATATCATATAAGTTGCATGGTACTTGAACTATTTTCCCAAAATTCTAAGAAAATCGTATGTCTAGGGACTAAATTATTACCTGTTTTTGCCAAAGAAGAACAGGTTTTTTGGCAATAATTTAGTCCCTAGACATACGGTTTTCTTAAAATTTTGGGAAAAGAGTTCAAACACTATGAAACTTAAGTGGTATTTTTTGGTTAATTTTGAATGTACAGTTTCTCCAAAATTAATTTTTACGTAAAACGTGTTAAATAATTTAATTAATAAACATCATTAGTATTAATTTAAAAGCAAAGTAGTCGCATTATTTTGTTTTATTTATGAAAAACCAACACGCGTTTTTTGGGTATACTTGGACCTTAAAGAAAAGTAAGTTCTGTTAAAGAAATATAGAGAATTTCTTTTTACTAAAAGTATGTGATTGTCACGTGACTAATCACAACAGAAAGCAAAAAATAATTAATCGAAGTGACCTCTAACCCGAATGCGTTCTCTGTTATCGACATTTAATATTAAGAATATTGTAGCACTACGCCGAATACTTTTAATGTAATAAAGATGTAATTCATTCACTTCTCCCCCCTGCCGTTCATACTATTGCTTAAATCAATTTCCTAATCAACAACAGCCCTGATAAGGGCTACATATTTAAATGACGGGGTTTTAGATATTTCAGTTAGTTATTGCAATTATTGCTGAACATTTCTCTCAAAGAACTATTATAGCTTATTAAGTTTTCAAGATGAGAATCCTGGTAAGCATCATTTTTCTATTCTTTCGAGCTTTTTTCACCTTAACTTTGTTAACCCAATAGATTTGAGAGTTTGAAAATTTAAATTTAATGCAAAATTCTCATAAAAGGGGTAGATTTAAAAAAAAAGAAGTATTATAACATTATCTTTATCTAGTTTTTACATTGCAGTCACGTTTTTTAACACGCACGTGAATGCGTACCTGATAACAGAATGAAGGCAAAGACCGACCCGTTTTGTTGATTACTAAAAACGTATTTTTCCACGAAACACATTAAAATTATTATTGCAACATTTTAGTGTAAATTTAATGTATTGATAACGGGGACATACTAAATTACATTTTTCTTTAATGTTGACCTACGCGCCCCTCATTTGATGGAATAATTAGGGGAAGATTAATCTTCTTTGTACCTACTGAAAAATATAGTTTATTGCTTTGACCTAATTTCAGCAAAAATATTTTTACTTTCCTTGTTTATGTTTAGTATTGGCATGACGAAAAAATATATCGAGCACGTTTTGATCTTTATGTGTATTTAATGTGATATTGAGATGACCATGTTCAAATGACTAACGGCTACATTTGACTAGCAATACCAACTATAAAAAGTTAAGTATATAATACCAATATTTGTTAAAGACAAATCTAGCCCAAATCGTACAGTTGAACTTTTCGGTTTTCATAAACAAGTAATTCAAATAGTTATAATGCTTTTAAATTATCAGACTCGTATTTTAGATGCTTCAAAGTAAATCTTGCGATAGCTGCGGATCCACATTGCAGTATCATAGTTTTCATATTTCAGATTCAGAGTTTCTAAAGTCTATTAATTTGAACATTACTTATTGATTTATAGTTGGTGGGAAAGTTTAAAATTTCCAATGTTGAGGTGTCAGGGATTCAAGCTTTGACTTACACTCAGGTACTTAAAGTTTAAGAGTTTTAAAATTTTAAAGCTTTATTTTCATAATTTCATAGCTCCGAGTTTTAAAGTTCAGGCTTCCAATTCTTGAAAAGTACTGCATTGATTACGTACTTATTTACATTTCTCAAATTATGTTGTAGTGTGCTTTTAAAAGTCCCAGAATTTCTAAATTTCTTATTTCAAAACTCAGAAATTTCCAATTTTCAAGAGTTTTCAGTTCCATAGCTATAAATCACATCTCGTAAACCTTATAATGGAGACTCCAGAAATGTACCTGGCCGTGTATGAAAATATGCAAATATTGAACACGTTTTGTTCCTGGATAATGTTATCTACTTGGAAGGGGGAAAACCTTTAATAAGTTTTTTCTTACTTAATTTTTTTTAAATATCTCAAAAACTAAAGGATAGACAAAAGTTATACAATAATACTTTTTACGTAAAATATAAAAATATTTTTCAATTAAAAAAATTTTAAAATTTGATTTACTTCCTCCTACTTTCCCTATTAAATAGGATTGTGGGTTATCTTAGGTGATATTTTTGAACTCCAGGTTATCTAGAATCTAATAGTTTTAAGAATTATGCATACCTATTTTAGATTATTTTATTTTTCTTCCCATAGTTAATAGTTTTGGATAATTAAGTTTTTCTATTTTTTATAATATTTGAAATACGCAAATCTAAACCTTTGGCCCAATGTGGATGAAAGCAGCTCAGAAAAAAGACGTGTTCAATATTTTTCTTAAGTATACAACATGAAATTTATATAAATAACTAGTAGAACTTTTGAAGCTTTTTAGTTTTTAGTTTAAGAGTTATACCAGTGGCGTGCGGTCCAAGGAAGCAATGCTTCTCTTAAGAATTTATTAAAAATATGAAACAATGTTAAGAAAAATATTTTTATAAAATTATGGTTATCGTCTGTAATATTTAATCAACTTAAAGCTCAACATCAATTCCCCACAGCAAAAAGTATAATTAGAGTAGGTATTATTTTAAATTAGGGTCATTAAACTTGCGCAGAAAGGTAATACAGCTTGAAATGTGTTAAATATACTGCATATAAGCAACTGATTGATTTACTTACTGCATTTCTTTAGTAGGCGTTGGATTCTTGTGATACGCTTGACATCGTAAGGTCAAGGTATTTTTGGTGTGCTCCGTGCTCAGATTAATCTATTAGGTATAATTTGTTTATTTATTCGATTTTGGTGTTTGTTAAATGTTACTTGAACAATGTAAATCTGTAAATGAGACTGTATTTTGGAACATTTTATTATTTCAATGTATATAAGTTGGGAATTTTTTAATGACAAATAATTATATTTAGTTTGCTCTGTATGCAACATTTAAAATTGCTTATAATATAGAGATGACTGCTTCCGATACATCCAAATCGCGACAATTTTGTTGTTTAGTTTGTAAATTATTAGATAAAGAATTTTCTGCATACAGTTTTTAGAGAAATTGCAAATTGTTGAGAAAAGCAGACCAAAACCAGAACTTGCAAATTTAACAACAAAAACTAAAACCTGCACCAGGTATTTTGCTAAAAAAGACCGGAGAATCGAGTTGCATTATAAATAATAAGTAGTACTTTTTTTTAATACCGAATAATAGTCAACAAATTCCATTATAATTCCAGTATAAAGTGTAAAAGTTCTTTGAAAAACTTGTAAACTTCATAATTATAACACTATTAAATCATGGTTGCTTCCCTTGCCTAAATTTTCACCGCACGCCACTGCATTTTAATAGAGTAAAAAGTTATTTCTATCATGTCATCCCGTTTGCACTTTGTTGTTAAAATATAAGACCCACTTTAACACGCTGTCCTGCGTAAACGACTACTTGCGGGTGAAGCGAACGCTCGGCCGGCGCGGATTTATCAAAATTAAACAAACAGTGCAGGAGTCCAACAAGAGGTTGCGCCTGTAACTTCGCTAGATGCCGATTTCGGGCGGTTGACGCGATCAAATTATTTGATATTTCCACCTTAACCGCGTTAGCCGCGTCTAAATCGTCGGCATAGCAGGTAGTGTTTTGTTAAATTTAATTGAATTTTAAAAAGGAAAACTAATAATAAAATTATTAATTTTGAAATAAATTTAAATATTTTGTTAATTTCTTATGTAAATGATAAAATTTTCAAAGGGTTCCGCAGAATCCCTATGGAAAATGGCTTCCACCAGATTGCTATGAAACTTGTAAATTGTGATCTTGTTGGTAAAAGAGAGTTTTCGATGTGTAGAATAAAAGTGTCACAGGGCAAAAAGTCCAAGAAATTATAGTTTTTGAATTACTGCCGTTTGAAGCTGACAACTTTTGCACCCGGTAGAGTCCTTATGGAAAACGGTTCCTGGTTAAAATTCTTGAAACGTTGATAAATGATAGTACCAAATGTGTAGATCACAAGTGCCAATGGGTAGAAAGTCCAAAAAATACTTCTGATCTACACATTAGAAACTATAATTTACCAAAGTTTCAAGAATTTTGCCCGAGATCCATTTCGCATTTACAGATTCGGTGGGGTGCAACAATTGTTAACTTCAGAAGGCTGCAATTCAAAAATTATAATTGTTTGGATTTTTTGCCCATTGACACTTTTGAAAAAAAATCATACTTCTAATTAAAACTTTAACACAGTACTACAGGATTAATGTCCACATACCGAGGATGTATCAAACGCAAAAAATGTTTATTTTTTTGGAAAGTCACCTTTTGCCACCCCCTGCACCGTACGATTCTTGCACGAACAGTCTATTTTGCATTCTTAAAAGGTGCATCTTAATGATTTAAAGTAAGTCTTATATTTCAGTAACAATTAACAAAGTGCAAACGAAAATCTTTTCTCGAAGGCTTTTGTGAACTAGGAAACTACTATTTTTTAAAATAGTTTGAAAAATTTTCCATTTTCAAAGATTTTTAGTTTCATAGCTATAAATTTCACATCTCGTAAACTTATAACTGAGACTCCACAAATGTATCTGGCCGATTTTAATAAAAATCTTGCACGTATCGGTAGTTCATATGAAAATATTGGACACGTTTTGTTCTTATATTATAGATAAGCTATTATATAATAAGGGGAAAAGCCTTTAATCAATTTTGACCATTTTTTCTTAGTTAATTCTTTTAAATATCTCAAAGACTATAAAGGATAGAAAAAAGCAATAATACTTTTTACGTAAAATATGATGTATAATATTTATTAATTTAAAAACTTTTTTTTGATTCCCTTTCTCCGACTTTCCCTACTAAATAGGCTTGTTTTGAGCTCCAGGTCATATAGAATCTAATAGTTAAGAATTATGCATAATTATTGTAAATTATTTTATTCTAATAAGTAGTAGTAAGTAGTAGTAGTAACTAGATATATCTAGTTACTTTGTATGTATACTAAAATATCTAATTCATATGGAAAATCTGTCGCTATGCTGATAGTTGTTTTCCGGTAGCTCTGTTAGTAGAGATACCACCTAGACAGTGAATGGTCCTGGGTTTGATTTCCAGCCGTAGTGATACATTTTTGTATATGAATTTGCATTCAAAATCCTACTATATTAAAACGCCAATTGATCTCGGGAACGAAAGATCAAATTTACGCGGCGACCTAGATATAAGCCCTAGCTTATATCTAGGCAACGAGAGAAGCAAAATAACACCAAAATTATGGTTCCTACTTTTATGGTTTCTGAGATACAGAATTATTTTAATATTAGAGGCTTTTGTATGGTTTTTGTCTGATTGGGGTGATCGTCAAAAAAACTATTTTTTCCCCTCCCGCCCAGCCCTTTTTCAGAGTTGGGAATTTTTTTAAATTAACTGCGTTAATCTGGCATCTCCAACATGGTGAATCGAAAATGATTTTTTAATCATATTTTAATCAATATTTTATAATTAAATTATCGCGCGTCGTAGGCGCTCGGACCCCCGATTTTATAATTTAATGTAAATCATTAATTAACTTAATAAAATTAACCTTCATCTAAAAAATATATATCATATATATAGCTAGTCTCTACTTCCGATTTATATCGTACGAGTAGGAAGAATACATAAAAAACGTATATTCTTCCTAATGGAATTTTCATTTCTGTATAAATAAATACGTTTAAGGGATGAAATCATTAATACTCAAATCATTAATTCATCGCACTGTATTTGTTATTGAGGACGCGCTCAATTGATCTGCATTCTAGCAGAGTTTTATTAAAACCAATTATGCGGTAGGATAATTGTCAAAGTGGAAAGTTAATAAAATTAACCTTCATCTAAAAAATATATATCATATATATAGCTAGTCTCTACTTCCGATTTATATCGTACGAGTAGGAAGAATACATAAAAAACGTATATTCTTCCTAATGGAATTTCCATTTCTGTATAAATAAATACGTTTAAGGGATGAAATCATTAATACTCAAATCATTAATTCATCGCACTGTATTTGTTATTGAGGACGCGCTCAATTGATCTGCATTCTAGCAGAGTTTTATTAAAACCAATTATGCGGTAGGATAATTGTCAAAGTGGAAAGTTTAAAGAATATGTTGCAACTAAAGCATGCATCTGATTGGTTGCATACATAATCACCTACCGCATATCGACGTCATTTTTTTGTTACACAACGCCATCTATACTTATTGGCGCGTCCTAAGAATGTTTTCTTTTCTATACGAAAATAGTCAAATTAAAATTTTAATTTTTTCATTGCAATGAATTTTTCTCAATACATTATTTTTGTACTCAAATATGTTAATATGCATTCATAGTTAAACCGTAAACAAATTGTAAAGTTTCTACGAGTAGAATTTCGAGGTCTGAACACTTCGCACCTCTTGGCGTTACATACATTAAATACATCTAAAAAAACCCTTGGTACCTCACCTTTCAACTACAAAACTTTTTGTGTGGGCCTTTCCTGTTCGAGGGCCTGTGACATGCTCACAAGAAAAAAAGTTTAGTAGTTGAAAAGTGAGGCACCATACCGTATGATTTTTGGTGTGCTGAAAACGAACCCGGGGTCAGAATTGACCCATCACCCAACGATTTTTTTAGATGTATTTTAGATGTATTATTTTATATGTCGAAATCCTTGAGAGTCAATTCTGACCCCGGATTCGTTTTCAGAACAGCAAAAAGCATACGGTATGGTACCTCTCACCTTTCTACTACAAAACTTTTATTTTTGTGGGCCTGTGTAATAAAGAACCACGCATTTTTTGGCACTCATTGTAATGTTTTCCAGCCAATCCAACTCTATAGAGTTTAGCCGAACCTGGAGAATGTGTCACATCGGTACGGAACCTACAATTTTAGTTCGTTTTTCAGAAATAGACATGTTTCTAAATTTATCTGCACTACGAAAAGTTATTATCCCAATTAAAGTTCGAACACTATGGAGGTTTATAGTACTATACACACTTCTATTTAATGTTAAACTTTTATGATACCCCACGAACATAAGATGTGCAGAAATACACAGATACTAGATTTATGTACCTCACAAAATATGAAATTTTGCTAGATGTCGCATTGGAATTGGGGAGTAAAACGGAATTATGAAAATGCTAAGATCC
This sequence comes from Agrypnus murinus, assembly GCA_929113105.1. NCBI lineage: Eukaryota > Metazoa > Arthropoda > Insecta > Coleoptera > Elateridae > Agrypnus > Agrypnus murinus. The sequence continues at coordinate 103,773,286 of OV816025.1, forward strand.
TTTAAAAAAATATTTGAATTTCATAAATTTCGAATTTATGTTTTGGTATTTTGGAATACAAGAAATATCATTCTTTCCTCGTCTTGTACGGTATGAGTTTAGGGTTATCCTTTCTTAAAATAGGTTTTAACTTTAATTTGCACAATATGACAATATCCATTACCCAGAGTTAACAAGAACCTCCGAAAGATTTTAATTTTTTTTACCTTAACATGTAATAACTTTAATTGCTAATTTTGGATAAATTCCATTAAAATATTAAAAAGGATTCCAGAAATATTCAGTCATATTAGTAAATATCGCAATAAGTATTGAAAAAAGTGTAAACTCAAATTTCAAATTAAATTCAACTTATCAAACAGTACCTAATTCATAAATAAAAATGAAACCAATCAATAATTTATTACAGGTAACAAAACCCATCAAAGTAATTGATCCCTCAGAACTTCTAAGGCCAGAACCTGCATTCGCTGATAAACCTATTGCACACTTCAGAGATTATTCCATTGATGAAGATGATCCAATCAAAGAGAGAGTTCGCAGAACTTATCGTGAGATGCATACCAACCAAACTGTGGATTTTGTAAAAGGTATGAGGAGAATTATTAAATTTAATCTAATCATGTTTGAGTTGGTATATGTAGTTAGCGGAGGAATTCTGCAGATGGCTCAGTGGTCTAGGGGTATGATTCTCGCTTTGGGTGCGAGAGGTCCCGGGTTCAAATCCCGGCTGAGCCCCATCTTTTGCTTTTTTTAAATTTTTATTTTATTTTTTAATTTATTATTCTAAATAAATAAATGTAAAAATTATTTATCAAAAATAATTATTTGAGATACTTCAAGATTCAATTATTATATAATTCAATATTAATTAATATAATTCAATTTTATAATACTTTTTTTTTTCTAAATCGCTTGGTTATTTAATTTATTAAAGTGAATAAATAAATACTTTAAGTTGTTGTTAATATTATTAAAAACGAAAGCAAATAAATAATGGAAGTAAGATTAATTTCATCAAAGAATAATGCAAACCATGTAAGAAACATTAAATGTTGGTTAGGCAACCTATTATGCACCACCAATATACAGTTTTAATAATAAAATTAAAAACTTTCTGTAATAATATTTAACAGTAAAATTTGTTACATTCATTATTACATTTACATTTTGATATATCTAATAAATGATATTTCTTATAGAACTCATACAACAACAGTGTTCATACTTAATTAATTTAAGTCTTATTAGTCTCACCCTTTTTGTGCTTTCTAATATATGTATTGAAATCTCTTAGGACAAAGGAACAAATGGTTAAAATTCGACCATTTCGAGGCTAATGTAAAAGAAGCTCTAGAAAAGCTAAATGAATTGGTCGATGAAAGTGATCCCGATGTTGATATACCCAACATTGTGCATGCTTTTCAAACTGCTGAACGTATTCGACATGATTATCCTGATTTGGACTGGTTCCACCTTACAGGACTTATTCACGATTTAGGAAAGGTAATTTTATTATTTTAGTTCTTAATACTTTTTTAAGTAATCTTAACGAATACAATTGTTACCTCAGGTGATGGCTTTTTATGACGAACCACAATGGGCAGTAGTAGGTGATACATTTATAGTCGGATGCGAATGGAGCAAACACATTGTATATCATAACACATCTTTTGTAGATAATCCAGATGGTAAAAATGCATTATACAAGTAAGTAGGTAGTTGTTTACTCTTACCAACAATAAGATCTCATTATTCAATATTCTAACTGACCATAATAATCAGAATCTTAAAAATGAAATCTGTTCGTGTCTTAAGGGTACAAGAGTTTTGAGTGTAAAGTATATTGTATGTCACTTTGCATGCATGTTGTGTTAATATAAAAACACAAAATGAACGTGAAGACGTTTTAATAGGAGATAGTCCAGCCATCGTCATACAATCACCCTGAGTTTCATCTGAAGGACCCTCATGTTTCATCATCAGTATAATTCTGCTATAGGGAATATGTTATTCTATAGAACAGTAGGGAAGCGGTAGAGTAGAGTGATTTTCCAGTAGAAAAACAATTTAGGACGAATCATTTCTAGTAAGTAATGGACATTTGGGTGGCCATTCTATTTAAATCATATACTATCAATTTTCTCTTACTTTTTCTTCTCATTTACTCTAAAATATTAAGCTTATATTTGATCTTTTATAGCACAAAATACGGAATTTACAAACCTAAATGTGGCCTAGATAATGTTTTAATGTCATGGGGACATGATGAATACCTGTACCAAGTATTAAAACACAACAAGACTACATTACCAGATGAAGGACTATACATGATCAGATATCATAGTTTTTACCCTTGGCATCAAGGTGGTGACTACACTTTCTTTGAAAACGAGAAAGATGTTGAGATGAAGAAATGGGTCAACTTATTCAAGTACGTATCTGCAATAATTCGTTTTAATTTAAATCTGAATTTTGCTAATTTAGCTCTTTACTCTTTCAGTCAATACGACTTATACACCAAAAGTACAAATGTTCCAGACATTGAAGAATTGTGGCCATATTATCAAAGCCTAATAGACAAGTACATTCCTGGAATACTTGAATGGTAAATAAGTGAATGATTCATAATAAAAGTGTCTCGAAACAAGCAATAGAATAGATGAAATTGAGCCTTTATTATTGTAAAAAGGGCACACAAGTTCAAATTACGGTTAATATATTTGAAAATTAGTAATGTGGAAAACTTTTTGTAATATACTATTTAAAAACTAAAATTCCTAAAAAAGAACATTATTTATTCAATCTGACTGTGTTTATGATCTTTTAAGTATAGGCAAATCGACAGTATCTCCAAAAATATAGAGTACATACTTACTTTTATATCTACTTACTTAGTTTAACACTTCTTGTATTCTAACAATGCTGTATTTTAATATAATGTGATAGTGTTTAAGATATAACAGTGCTATTAAATTATGCAATATACTCTATATTGCATTTGAAAATAATCAAGTAAAGGCATTATGCATACATAGCCAACCAATTGTGCAGCACGTTATTTTATTCGATTTATATATTGCGTAGGTAGTAAATAAATACCACTGTAATATGTATTAGTCATCTGTATTTCATGCTTTAGTACTGATTATTATTATTATTATTATTAACATTAAGGTAGAGTTATAGAGTATAGCAGGATTTTGTAAATAACTTTTATAATGTTTATAGTATATAATATTCTTGAAAATAATAAGAAAAAATAAATATATATTATGCTAAGTATATAAAACATGTTTTTTTTATTTTTGCTTACTGTATACAAGGTGACTGGTAAGTCGACGTATTCCTTTTAGCAGGTGTTAGTAGAGCTCATTTGCTATTAATTTAGCCATAAATGTCATTTATACAAAACTCAATAGTTTTTGAGATATTTCAATGTTTGTTTTTTTAATCCATTCCACTAACATTTAAAATTAACGAAAATAACGATTTATCAAATTTTAGAAATAAATACCTATGGATGCATAGACGGTTGGAAAAATTTCTTTATAAACCTAGGTTCAAGTTCTTTCATATTTATTTTAGTAAATTATTTAACTTATGTTACTGTGTAAACCAACAAGCAAAACTAAAATATTGAAACATCTTTCATTGTTTTCTTAAATTTTAATTATTAGTCCATCAAATGAAAACTTTCGTGTGGATTGCGCAGCCGGGAAGGAAGGTAAACGACGGAGTAAACGAGATGCCGCATCGCTCGCACTTCTGTCAAACATTTTTACATCTGACTACCCGAAGTGCACCGTAAGACGTTCAAGTAAGAAATGCGCTACCGGATTGATAAGGCAGTTTTGCAACTGTGCATCCTAAGGTCACAGGAAAGTTTTCGTTTGATGGACTGTAGTAGGGAAAAGGCAGAAAAGTTGGAATATCTGAAAAACCATTGAAGTTTGCATAAAAGACATTATGGCCAAATCGGCTGTAAATGAGCTCTACTAACACCTCCTACATGGAATACGTCAGCTAATTACCACTCATCCTGTATAGTTTTCACAGCTGGTACACACTGAAAAGCTACTATAAGTAAATAAGTGATGTTGAACGATGAATTCGATGAACCATGTTTTTGGTATTTCGTCATATTGCGATAATGAATTGCATGAACTGCATATAGCACGAGCTGACCACAAGATTACACTGGGAGGAATTAGGTTCAACATTTATCAATCTATGAGCATTTTTTCTGTATGAAAAAATCTCCTCAATATAAAAGAATTAACAATATCTGAAGTTTCATTCTGCATTACCATATTTTATGACTTACAGTTTTTAAATTACAATCTATGAAGATATAGTTTTTAAGTAACAAAAATAAAAGTATATGTTTTAGACAATCCCCGAAAAACTGTAAGCAGCCCGAGTATTAACGCATTTTGGTGGCAGTTGTCTGAATTGAAAAATAGCTAAAAGAGACCTTAGATTCTAGGTCCATATACTGATAATTTAACTGTTAATGTTTTTTAAGAATATGTATTATAACAGTAATAGTTTGAAGAGGTCAGCATCCTAATTTGCATTTTATTATGAAAGTTTTTGCTGGACTATAAGTTTCAGCTTATATTAAAATGATGAAGTAAATCATTTCGTGAAATAGAAAAGCTCTAAATAGCTCCGTTAAAATAGACGATTTGTTATTAAACGTGTTGGTGTAATTTATGTGTGTAATGCCCGTCGTAACAATTTACAACATTTCAAACGAAATCATTATTGCACATCGTAGATCCACAAGATTTAAAGTATGTGCAAATATATGGAATGATCAAAAAGTGAATAGTTTATCAAATAATTAGTTTTGTTTATTGTTTCTAGCCTTACTTTGTGGAACTCCATAATCATGAAATAACTTTTTATTAATTTTTAAATAATTCGATATTTTTAATGTCGGCTTAGACAGCTTGGGATAAATAAATAATCTTTTATTTTTAACTTGCATATTATTTGTTGTTTAAATTAATAATTTAATTAATATTAGTAATTCAAATAATTGCCCGATTTTGTACACTATAGTAAATGGTTTCAGCATCAAAAAGTTACAGTTAAACGTTAAAATCAACACTAATATTTTGTAGAAAGTGCATGTTAGGTCTTTGTAACTCTTCACTTTACTTGTTCCTCGATACGTTTTTAAATTCTGAACCAAGACTTCAGCTGAGTCATAATAACTGGCATTTAGTGGATTCAAGTGCTAATCAATAGATAACTCTTCATAAATCACCCAGCCAACACATTGAGGTTATAATGATGTTATTTTTAAGTCATTATTGGTCGACGACGTGATATGACTAATAAATGATGTCCATAAAACGTCATGTAATGGGACGTACGTAGACGTCTTCAAAATGACGTCTTTTGGACGTACAATACAATACGTACGTAGTTTTATTACAAAGATATTACTTTAGCAGGGACCAAGGAATACTGGTCATATTAAACAGGTGGTCACAATATAGAAATGTTTTGACTGTAGTATATAAATGTTATTTCCAATATTCAACTATTTATTTATAATTCCTGTTTTAGTCCTAGTATAGGACGTTTTAATGACGTCTTATATTGACGTCTTTGGGCTGTGACATAATGATGTCAGTTTTACAACAATTTGACGACGTTACTGCCGAAAAACGGCGACATTATGACGTCAGTGTGCTGGCTGGGCAATCGTGTGTATTAATAATGTTTATCCAACACCTCTATATAAATACCATGTTTACTATGGTCATTTTAAATAAGGAAAGTGATTGTTTACTTTAATGTTACATTATAACCTACGTTGCCCCTAGCAACGTGGGTTATTTTTAAAAAACTCACTCCTTCAAAAATAACAACCAATCACCAGCTTACGTTACTTAATATTATTAAAATCCAGTCATCGTGCTAGAGTATTAAATTTATTACTGTCAAAACTATAGACTAACTATACATTTCAAATTCGATGTTTAAACTTAAATAAGCAGGTGTTGGATAAAATTTTGTATGGCACGCGTTAGTTAAGGATATTAACCACTCAGAAAAATTAACTTAGAAACACGGGCCTGCTAAATGCCTGCGATTCACCTACCCTATCAATATGTTGTACAATTTTAGATATGTAATGTATACGTTTTGTTTCTTACTTAAGTCTATTTTGTTTGTATGTTTGTAATATTTAGACATTTACGAAAATTAAATCAAGCTGAACAGCAGATTACTATTTTAAATTTAATAGATCATACGAATTATCTTACCCTGTTCTGAATGACTGCTTTGTATATCATGATGTGATATCATACAATTATATTCTAGTAAGAATTGTAATAAAGTCATTGCTATAAATAACAATATTCTTTATCACGATCATCTATCATTATCATAATCATGTAATGTCATGCAGAGTCAGCAGTTAGCTCCTAAGTTCGTATATGCGAGAATCGGTATTATATAACACACACATCAGTCTACATTCATTGCTCTAATATTGATAGGAACTTTCTAGAATCTATAAAGTTGTACTACATATATTCAACTAATTTGAATATACGATAACTGATACTCATTATACTTCTATGCACACAATCGAGGTATCAGTACACTCCAACCGCGTGATCAAGATTGTAGTATTCAAATCAAGCTTCCTAGCCCCTATACAAGTATTCTAGAACACAGAATATTCATCACTAAACTATAATATATAGTATTCTTCATATATGAAATCATAAAATTCGAGTCTAACTACTGACGAGGTGAAAGAATAGGTGCAATCGGTTTATGCCCATACCAGGCTCCCTATGATTATTATAAATGTCTTAACAGAATAAAAAGGGTGAAATGAATATAACTTATAGGATTTAATCAAACTAGAAGAATATCGATATATCCTACGTTGAGAAAATAATTATACTAATGTAAGCATCGATACGCTACATATGATTGCGAGCCTGAGTATAAGCATAAACCCTATACTATAGATTTTTATCCTTTTTCATTATATCTACTACAGACGAGGTGAATGAATAGGTACATTTAACATGCGTATGCTACAATTATCTAATTTTCTAGGTTTCTAGACGTAATGTAATTTTGAACAGATTTTAACCCTTTTCGTTATATCTACTACCCCTGTAAGCGAATTCTACATATACGTTCTTATTGTTTATACACCATATAGATATTCGTAGCATCTAAAGTAAACTCTTATTTAAACGTTATTTTACAATATATCATACATTTCAGCAACTCCGAAATATGAAGATATGTAATAATTTACTATATACTTTTGTAGGATATTAACTCGTATAATTAATACTAATTTGTAATTATCTTCGATACCTTCGAAATATAAGTCTATAACATATCTACCCAAAAGATTCGCCGACAAACTTACTGAAGATAAAGTGGTCGATCTCAACCAAAAGATAGCGAATACAACTCTGTCTCTAGGATTGGTTTACCTAGGTAAAGTAAAGACAGAAAGATATCAACTGTATGCTGACTGTATGTTCATCGAGACGAATAAGGTATGAAATGTAACAGGTAGTCTATTCAATGAACATTGCCTAATACTTTTTTCTGATTCTTCTTCTACTCTATGGATCCGCATTTAGAAACATGGACCTGCTAAATGCCTACAATTCACCTACCCTATCAGTATGTCGTACAATGCAAACATTTAATATTATTATTAAAATTTTATAAATAAAAACGATAAAAGAAGTTTATAGTTTTCATTTATTTTTATGTTAAACATATACGGTAGCAGGATCTAGATCGATGTATACAAATTCATATATGACAGAAATGTTATGTATCTCAATACATACCTAAAACGTATTCTTCGTATATTCAGTAAGAGCTACCCATTTTTTTTCTAGACATTCGAATTTGGAACAGCTTAATAATATGTTTTCTCATTTAATCATAATTAGGTTGACTTTATATAGTATTTTTCAGGAAAACCTTCTTCAGAAAAACCCGAATGATTCTTTAATTTACATAAAAAAATTAAAACATTTGATTACACAATAATCCCATTTTCGATACCTTCGAAATATAAGTCTATAACATATGTTTGTAATAGGTATTTATAACTTTGAAACACAGGGTAGTTACCTCTTGCAAAATTTACAGTTATGAGAACCCTGAAGACTTAACCTGGAGAAATAAATCAGATAAATATTTTACTTTTATTGATACGATAACTTTGCATACTAATATATGAAAATAATATAATATATATCGCCTGATAAATAAAATTGAAATTATTCTTATTCTTTTACAATGAAATTATTCTTTTACAATGAAATGTGTTTTGAAAAAACACGATGAAATGTTATGTATATTAATGCAAGAGTTCTGTTAACGCATTCGTTATTTAGAGATTCACTTATAAGTACACAATCTATTTAGCTGATTCAATAAAAATTTCGTTATTTTTAAAATTCCTAACGAGGGACCTACTGATAAGCGTTATATTATACCAGGTACGTATGATACTCTACTGCTGATTGCATAGCTGATGAACGCAGTTGTACAAAGTAATATAGGATATACGTTACAGAGAAGTTTAATTTTCCGTGCAACAAATGACCTATATATATATTTTATGTACAATGCTGACATTAACATATTTAGCGCATACCTGTTGAACATAGCTCTACAAAGTAATATTTAAAAGACTTAAAAGGCTTATATTTTAGAGATCGGATACAGTCGCATATATTCCTGTATATTACCTCTAAATCTTACTTTAACAATACATGTAGTCAGGTTTGGCGTAAATAACTATTAGGGATATCAAAGCCATACTAACTGAACGCTAACATAATATGCTCTACAGGTCAAACTCAATTAATTAACCCTGGGGCTATACATCCTTAGGCTAGAAACAGTCTTGAAACAAAAAATGGCTGAGTCCACCCTGTTAGACAAGAAATCAGAGTATGGGCGTGATAAATAAAACATATAAAGTTATTTTACAAACATTTATTTAGTATACATAACATAATACAAGAATATAGATCATAAGTTGTTTTCTATGACGACTGTTGTAGTTCTACGGGTCTCTGAGTCGTCGTATGCCCTCGCAGCAATGCTAATACGTATAAAGTCCGACGACTGACTCATTGGAACTGTACCAATAGCCCTTTCCTTGTTCAACTCTTCGTTACTATCATAGTTGGTAAACGAGGAACGACATTCATCAATACCCAAATGCATGGCTGAAGTCATATCTTCTTCTTCTTCTTCTGTCTCAACGATATCAGTAGGTCCATTTGCTTCCTTTACCAGAGCTGTCTTTACAACATTTGCGTTATTATGTACGTTTTTTAAATGCCTTTTATAGCTGTCGATGCGTGAAAGATATTTGAAGCAATTAGAACACCGGACTTTGATTGATTCGTGAACGCTTTTAATATGTCTTTTTAAGTGGTCACGACGTGAAAAAGTTTTGACACAGCTAGAACACTGGATTCTGTTTGAATCGTGTATGGTTTTTACGTGTCTCTTGTAGGTGAATGGCCTCGCGAAAGACTTGAAGCAAACCGGACACTGTATTTTGCAATCCTGTCGACCAGAGTCATTCTTCTTACATACGTCGTTAGCGTGCTGCTCCATTTCGACTAATGAAGGAACGGGAACACTACCCCGCCTATTTATACTGATCGACCAGCGCAATCGGTTGTTCTCGGTTATAATCGTAAGCGCTCGGAGCAATATGTATGCTCGAGAATGAATCGTAGGTTCTATCCTAAGTGTATGTAACCCGGAACCGATGTCCGTACATTTTAAATTATCAAACTTACCATATAAACATGAATATTTACTACATTTGCTTTAATTCTTGTACCCTCCCTACCTGCCTACCTACCGTAAACAATATGACATATCTGCGTCTAAATACAGTGAACGAAAGTACTAGAGGAACTTAATACCTTAGATCACGGCTGTTTCTGGATACGTGATTTCCTCTTACAATATCTATAGTTATGAGAACCTTGAAGACTTAGCCTGGAGAAATAAAACACCGTCAGTTTAAAAGAAATAAGTTCGTCGCCATATTTAAACGTTATTTTACAATACATCATACATTTTCAATAGCTTCGAAATACGCAGATATGTAATAATATACTATATACTCTTGTAGGTTATTCAACGTATCTATAGTAAACTCTTATGATTAATAATAATCTGTAACCTTATTGTTTTTTATTACATCACAGGTTAGAGCGTACGAATATAATTTAGGTTAGATTAGGTTAGAACCTACCAATACATTTTTAGGGCAGAACGTAGGGAGCAGAGTAAGTACAAAACAACATACTTTCATACAAGAACGTTTATTGATACGAGTAGTTTCAACGCTACTTAAAACATAATACATAACTTATATATATAATATCTATTAAAATAGTACATTTCGTATACACTAATAATGGTACTACATACCCGACTATAAAGTAAACATGGTAAGTATAACAGCAGTTTAAAAGAATAGATAGTAAATATAACTATATCTAATTATTTTATAAAATACTATGTTAACTAAGAGGTTATATACAGAATATATACGCCTGTATTCGACCTCTAGAGGGTTCATAAGACTAGACCAGACCAGACCAGACCAGACTAGACCAGACCAGACTAGACCAGACCAGACCAGACTAGACCAGACCAGACCAGACCAGACCAGACCAGACCAGACCAGACCAGACCAGATCAGATCAGACCAGACCAGACCAGACCATACCAGACCAGACTAGACTAGAGTATAGATGATAGACTGTAAAATCATGAACAATTATACCACCTGTAATATAATAGAGCTTACTTGATATTTTAAAATTAGTGGCTGAATCTAATTATTACAGAAATTCAATTGTAGAAACTGAAGATGTAATCTTTAAAACATCTAAAGTTAGAAGTTTTTAGTAGTCAGGTTAGATTAATAGAGGGTGTTATAATCAAATCGTTTTTAGAAACTATTTGTTTTGTAAGATTGGCTCCGTAAGGAAAAACAACATAGCTGTAGTCTTGATTTTGAAATTGAGATAGCTCGGGACAAAACGATGAATACAAAGTTTAGAAGTTTATTTCAAAATTCTGTGATAAAAAACATTAATTCTTCTTTACTTTACTTTAAAACCCAAAATTGCATGATAAATCAATATAATATTAATATAAATGATTAAATTAAATGAAGCAATCTAGGTTAGACCCCCAAAAATTATATTAAGGTTATAGATTTTAGACTCCGGTTGTTGCAAAGATTCAAGAATCTCTATTAAGATTAGTTCATAAAACATTTATTAGGTTAGAGCATGTAGCTTCTTACAAAAAATCTCTATTAAGATTAGTTCATAAAATATTTATTAGGTTAGACCATTGTAGCTACTTACAAAATCGTCATTAACATTCGAAAAACTTACATATAATATAATTAGTTGGGTTACAGTCTACGAATATATTTTAGGTTAGATTTAGATCGCACGCGACCTAAATCTAACCTGACTACTAAAAACTTCTAACTTTAGATGTTTTAAAGATTACATCTTCAGTTTCTACAATTGAATTTCTGTAATAATTAGATTCAGCCACTAATTTTAAAATATCAAGTAAGCTCTATTATATTACAGGTGGTATAATTGTTCATGATTTTACAGTCTATCATCTATACTCTAGTCTAGTCTGGTCTGGTATGGTCTGGTCTGGTCTGGTCTGATCTGATCTGGTCTGGTCTGGTCTGGTCTGGTCTGGTCTGGTCTGGTCTGGTCTGGTCTAGTCTGGTCTGGTCTGGTCTGGTCTGGTCTAGTCTGGTCTGGTCTGGTCTGGTCTAGTCTTATGAACCCTCTAGAGGTCGAATACAGGCGTATATATTCTGTATATAACCTCTTAGTTAACATAGTATTTTATAAAATAATTAGATATAGTTATATTTACTATCTATTCTTTTAAACTGCTGTTATACTTACCATGTTTACTTTATAGTCGGGTATGTAGTACCATTATTAGTGTATACGAAATGTACTATTTTAATAGATATTATATATATAAGTTATGTATTATGTTTTAAGTAGCGTTGAAACTACTCGTATCAATAAACGTTCTTGTATGAAAGTATGTTGTTTTGTACTTACTCTGCTCCCTACGTTCTGCCCTAAAAATGTATTGGTAGGCTCTAACCTAATCTAACCTAAATTATATTCGTAGGCTCTAACCTGTGATGTAATAAAAAACAATAAGGTTACAGATTATTATTAATCATAAGAGTTTACTATAGATACGTTGAATAACCTACAAGAGTATATAGTATATTATTACATATCTGCGTATTTCGAAGCTATTGAAAATGTATGATGTATTGTAAAATAACGTTTAAATATGGCGACGAACTTATTTCTTTTAAACTGACGGTGTTTTATTTCTCCAGGCTAAGTCTTCAAGGTTCTCATAACTATAGATATTGTAAGAGGAAATCACGTATCCAGAAACAGCCGTGATCTAAGGTATTAAGTTCCTCTAGTACTTTCGTTCACTGTATTTAGACGCAGATATGTCATATTGTTTACGGTAGGTAGGCAGGTAGGGAGGGAACAAGAATTAAAGCAAATGTAGTAAATATTCATGTTTATATGGTAAGTTTGATAATTTAAAATGTACGGACATCGGTTCCGGGTTACATACACTTAGGATAGAACCTACGATTCATTCTCGAGCATACATATTGCTCCGAGCGCTTACGATTATAACCGAGAACAACCGATTGCGCTGGTCGATCAGTATAAATAGGCGGGGTAGTGTTCCCGTTCCTTCATTAGTCGAAATGGAGCATCACGCTAACGACGTATGTAAGAAGAATGACTCTGGTCGACAGGATTGCAAAATACAGTGTCCGGTTTGCTTCAAGTCTTTCGCGAGGCCATTCACCTACAAGAGACACGTAAAAACCATACACGATTCAAACAGAATCCAGTATTCTAGCTGTGTCAAAACTTTTTCACGTCGTGACCACTTAAAAAGACATATTAAAAGCGTTCACGAATCAATCAAAGTCCGGTGTTTTAATTGCTTCAAATATCTTTCAACGCATCGACAGCTATAAAAGGCATTTAAAAAACGTACATAATAACGCAAATGTTGTAAAGACAGCTCTGGTAAAGGAAGCAAATGGACCTATTGATATCGTTGAGACAGAAGAAGAAGAAGAAGATATGACTTCAGCCATGCATTTGGGTATTGATGAATGTGGTTCCTCGTTTACCAACTATGATAGTAACGAAGAGTTGAACAAGGAAAGGGCTATTGGTACAGTTCCAATGAGTCAGTCGTCGGACTTTATACGTATTAGCATTGCTGCGAGGGCATACGACGACTCAGAGACCCGTAGAACTACAACAGTCGTCATAGAAAACAACTTATGATCTATATTCTTGTATTATGTTATGTATACTAAATAAATGTTTGTAAAATAACTTTATATGTTTTATTTATCACGCCCATACTCTGATTTCTTGTCTAACAGGGTGGACTCAGCCATTTTTCTTTTGTTTTAAGACTGTTTCTAGCCTAAGGATGTATAGCCCCAGGGTTAATTAATTGAGTTTGACCTGTAGAGCATATTATGTTAGCGTTCAGTTAGTATGGCTTTGATATCCCTAATAGTTATTTACGCCAAACCTGACTACATGTATTGTTAAAGTAAGATTTAGAGGTAATATACAGGAATATATGCGACTGTATCCGATCTCTAAAATATAAGCCTTTTAAGTCTTTTAAATATTACTTTGTAGAGCTATGTTCAACAGGTATGCGCTAAATATGTTAATGTCAGCATTGTACATAAAATATATATATAGGTCATTTGTTGCACGGAAAATTAAACTTCTCTGTAACGTATATCCTATATTACTTTGTACAACTGCGTTCATCAGGTATGCAATCAGTAGTAGAGTATCATACGTACCTGGTATAATATAACGCTTATCAGTAGGTCCCTCGTTAGGAATTTTAAAAATAACGAAATTTTTATTGAATCAGCTAAATAGATTGTGTACTTATAAGTGAATCTCTAAATAACGAATGCGTTAACAGAACTCTTGCATTAATATACATAACATTTCATCGTGTTTTTTCAAAACACATTTCATTGTAAAAGAATAATTTCATTGTAAAAGAATAAGAATAATTTTAATTTTATTTATCAGGCGATATATATTATATTATTTTCATATATTAGTATGCAAAGTTATCGTATCAATAAAAGTAAAATATTTATCTGATTTATTTCTCCAGGTTAAGTCTTCAGGGTTCTCATAACTGTAAATTTTGCAAGAGGTAACTACCCTGTGTTTCAAAGTTATAAATACCTATTACAAACATATGTTATAGACTTATATTTCGAAGGTATCGAAAATGGGATTATTGTGTAATCAAATGTTTTAATTTTTTTTATGTAAATTAAAGAATCATTCGGGTTTTTCTGAAGAAGGTTTTCCTGAAAAATACTATATAAAGTCAACCTAATTATGATTAAATGAGAAAACATATTATTAAGCTGTTCAAAATTCGAATGTCTAGAAAAAAAATGGGTAGCTCTTACTGAATATAGGAAGAATACGTTTTAGGTATGTATTGAGATACATAACATTTCTGTCATATATGAATTTGTATACATCGATCTAGATCCTGCTACCGTATATGTTTAACATAAAAATAAATGAAAACTATAAACTTCTTTTATCGTTTTTATTTATAAAATTTTAATAATAATATTAAATGTTTGCATTGTACGACATACTGATAGGGTAGGTGAATTGTAGGCATTTAGCAGGTCCATGTTTCTAAATGCGGATCCATAGGGTAGAAGAAGAATCAGAAAAAAGTATTAGGCAATGTTCATTGAATAGACTACCTGTTACATTTCATACCTTATTCGTCTCGATGAACATACAGTCAGCATACAGTTGATATCTTTCTGTCTTTACTTTACCTAGGTAAACCAATCCTAGAGACAGAGTTGTATTCGCTATCTTTTGGTTGAGATCGACCACTTTATCTTCAGTAAGTTTGTCGGCGAATCTTTTGGGTAGATATGTTATAGACTTATATTTCGAAGGTATCGAAGATAATTACAAATTAGTATTAATTATACGAGTTAATATCCTACAAAAGTATATAGTAAATTATTACATATCTTCATATTTCGGAGTTGCTGAAATGTATGATATATTGTAAAATAACGTTTAAATAAGAGTTTACTTTAGATGCTACGAATATCTATATGGTGTATAAACAATAAGAACGTATATGTAGAATTCGCTTACAGGGGTAGTAGATATAACGAAAAGGGTTAAAATCTGTTCAAAATTACATTACGTCTAGAAACCTAGAAAATTAGATAATTGTAGCATACGCATGTTAAATGTACCTATTCATTCACCTCGTCTGTAGTAGATATAATGAAAAAGGATAAAAATCTGTAGTATAGGGTTTATGCTTATACTCAGGCTCGCAATCATATGTAGCGTATCGATGCTTACATAGTATAATTATTTTCTCAACGTAGGATATATCGATATTCTTCTAGTTTGATTAAATCCTATAAGTTATATTCATTTCACCCTTTTTATTCTGTTAAGACATTTATAATAATCATAGGGAGCCTGGTATGGGCATAAACCGATTGCACCTATTCTTTCACCTCGTCAGTAGTTAGACTCGAATTTTATGATTTCATATATGAAGAATACGTTTAGTGATGAATATTCTGTGTTCTAGAATACTTGTATAGGGGCTAGGAAGCTTTATTTGAATACTACAATCTTGATCACGCGGTTGGAGTGTACTGATACCTCGATTGTGTGCATAGAAGTATAATGAGTATCAGTTATCGTATATTCAAATTAGTTGAATATATGTAGTACAACTTTATAGATTCTAGAAAGTTCCTATCAATATTAGAGCAATGAATGTAGACTGATGTGTGTGTTATATAATACCGATTCTAGCATATACGAACTTAGGAGCTAACTGCTGACTCTGCATGACATTAGATGATTATGATAATGATAGATGATCGTGATAAAGAGTAGTAAAACTAAGCCACTACTGCGACATTTTCTTATGGGATTTAACATGGGCCCAAAAAAACTATATCACTTCCGGTCTGAGCTCGACCGATGACGTCATGAACTTTGTAACGAACTTTTGCTCCAAAATTTGAAACAGGATGTAGCATCCGCTCCAAAATTTGAAACAGGATGTAGCATCCGGCCCGAAACATTTTCAGATGCATCCGGTCCAGAAACAGGAAACGACATTCGGCCCAAAATTTAACGAACTTTTACATCCGATCCAAAATTTTACATCGGACCATTTGTAACGGTCTTTTACATCCGCTCCAACATTTTAACACATGAACTCGGGGTACACGTACCGCCGAGAGAACTCAGGCAGATTCTGGTTGTTGTCACCAACAACCAGAAGATCCACAACGCCAGCCTGCAATTGGAGAATCCGGCCGACCAACCACGATGCAGCACCAGCCTGGAGGAGGGACCGACATCGTAACATTTAAGCGCTTCACGCGAGACGCTCGCTCTCATTATTTTTCCAACTTTTGCTTAACTGCTATCATACTTTGTTAAATATATATTTGGATGAATATATGATTTTATTTTGTGTTATAATACTGCCGTGTTATTTCTTTAACCTTTCTTTCCTTTTAATAGCATTATTTGGTAACT
Source organism: Agrypnus murinus (assembly GCA_929113105.1). Taxonomy (NCBI): domain Eukaryota; kingdom Metazoa; phylum Arthropoda; class Insecta; order Coleoptera; family Elateridae; genus Agrypnus; species Agrypnus murinus. The sequence continues at coordinate 103,790,067 of OV816025.1, forward strand.
CTGAATAACTACGAGCCGTTCAACGGTAACAATTGGCGCCCAACTACAGTGTGTGTTTGGATGAACACAACAACCGACGACCCAGCCTATGGTGAACACCCGATCGACAACGCGAGAGATGGCAGAGGACAACAAACCGACAGCCGCATCCATGGACCCGTCTTCGGCGTTCTTCGCGGCCCTTCTGGACCGGCTCACCGCCATGACACCGACGGCAGTCAACCTGGCCCTACCCACCTACGGCGGCAACGACGATGAAGACCTGGAGGACTTCATCTCCCAGATGACTGCCAACATCGCGACATCCCCGGACCAGCTGAGGCTCATCATGGTCCAACTGCGGGAACCAGCACGCGCCCTGGCCCAGAAGCAGCCGCCAAGGACTCCGGAGCAGCTGTTCGAGCTTCTACGTAGGACCTACGACTCCCCCGTGCAGCGCGTCCAGCTGTACCAGGAGTTATACGCGAAGACCCAGGCCGACCGTCAGGTAACCGCGGATTTCCTAACCCGGAAGATGTCTTTGTTGCAGAAGCTAGCACCAGGTATGCGGGAAGCCGACAAGATCCACCTTCTACGGAAGCTGCTCCGTCCCGAGGTAGCGGTCTACCTTAGCGGCCACTTCAACAGCGTGCGAGACCTAGCGGACGCAGCCATAGCCACCGCGGACACCCTCCAGTCCACCAAGAAGGCGACCAACCCCTTCATCAGCGCGGATCAACTTCCGAAATGCCGCTTTTGCCCGGAACGACACTTCCACCGCGACTGCCCCGTACGGAGTTCGGGAAACGACGCCAGGGGGGATTAGGCCGGCATATTCCCTCCTTAACGGCCATGCCCGGCATACAGGTGCCTAGGATTCAGGTAAGCATGAATAATGGCATTTGTTTCAGAGCGCTAGTGGACACCGGCGCCTCCATCAATGTCATCAACGCGAAGTTCGCCCCGGGAGCCCGGAAAATCGCCACCAAACTCCCACTGGCTAGCGGTAGCCAGAAGATGTCCTGCAGCGGGGAAGCGGAACTCGTCATCATCATCTCCGGATACGAACACGCCGCCAAATTCGTCGTCAGCAGCGACCTCCGAGAGGACTGCATTCTGGGGATGCCTTGGTTACAAGAGCAGCAAGCGACGGTGGACATCGTCAGAGGCTACCTGTACCTGGGAATCGGAGAACGGAAAACCGTCTTCTGGACCAAACCACCCCCTAAGACGGAATCAATAAGTATCGGGGAAATTGATCACAGTTTCCCAACGGACGCGCAAACCCGGTTTAAAAATTTAATTTCAGATTTCCCCGCGCCTTTCAACACCACCCAGGGGATGACGACAACGAGCAGCACCAGGCATAAGATCGACGTGACGGAACGGAAGCCAGTCTGCCAACGCCCCTATCGCGTGTCGGATGAAAAGAAGCGGATCATCCAAGAACAGGTGGAAGAAATGCTGTCCCAAGGCATCATCGAGGCTTCCACATCACCGTACTCAAGCCCGGTGGTCCTGGTGAAGAAATCCGACGGCACACCCCGGTTCTGCGTGGACTACCGCAAGCTGAACGCGATCACCACCAGCGAGCCATCACCGATGCCCATCATCCAAGAGACCCTGCGTGACCTGGGGGATGCAGCAGTGTTCACCCGTCTGGACTTGAAGAGCGGCTACTGGCAAATCCCTATGGACGAGGGATCCAAGCAGCTCACCGCCTTCAGCACCCCGGATGGAGGCCACTACCACTTCAAGGTCATGCCCTTCGGACTCCGCAACGCCCCGGCAACGTTCCAACGCCTGATGAGCCAGGAAGTTCTCGCAGGATACCTCGGTAAGTTCTGCATAGTCTACCTCGATGACATAATCGTTTACAGCTCCGACTACGAGACCCACCTCCGACATCTCGCTTTAGTCTTGGAGAGACTATCGCAACACCGCCTCCGGTTGTCCATCAAGAAGTGCGCCTTTGGAAAGGCGTCCCTCGACTTCCTCGGCCACACCATCCACCCGGGAATCATCACGCCCCAGCGGAAGCACATAGAGCAGATCCGGCAGCTGCCCGTACCGACCAACAAGGACAAACTCCGGAGTTTCCTTGGCGTTTGTGGATGGATCCGCCAATACATCCAAAACTTCGCGACCATCGCGGCACCACTAACCGATTTGTTACAGGCAAAGAAAACGTGGGAGATCACACCGGAAGTCATGGGGGCATTCAATCGACTGAAGACCGCGTGCAGCCAACCGCTCCAGCTACACCATCCTCGCCTCAACGAGCCCCTGGTGGTCCAGACCGACGCGAGCTCCATCGGCATCGGGGCCATAGTCTACCAGGAGAACGACGACGGGACCAAGAGGATCATCTGCTTCGACAGCGCGCGCCTTAAACCAACGGAGCAGCGGTACCACATCAACGAGCAAGAGTGCCTGGCCCTGACATGGGCCCTCCGACGCTACCGACCGCTACTAGAGGGGAAACGCTTTAAAGTCCGGACGGACAGTAAAGCCCTTACCTGGTTACAATCGTTCAAAGAGGAAAAGGCAAAACTACTCAGATGGGCTTTGTTTTTACAGGAATTCGACTTCGACCTGGAGCATTGCCGCGGTACCCAGAACGAACTCGCGGACGTTCTATCGCGAGACCCCGAGGACGAGACCACCCACGACGCCCTAATCGACGCGAGACCAGCCTCACCGGAGCTCCAGGCCGTAGCGACAGCGGAAACAGAGGTGTCAAACGCCCTGACCACCATCGTCGACGAGATCAAGCGGGCCCAAGACCAGGACGAGGAGACGCAAGAGTTCCTGAGACGCTGGCGAAACCCCTTCAACCCCGAAGATGAAGGCATCCGATCCGCGTACGAGCAATTCGAGGGATACCTTTATCGCGCCGCCACCGACACCGATCCGCAGACGCTGTACGTGCCACCCGCAGCCCGAGAAAAGGTACTCAAGCAACACCACGACGACAGTGGACACCCCGGCCGGGACGAGACCCACACCGCCATCCGCCGGAGATACTGCTGGCCGCAACTAGCTCGCAACGTCGCCCTCCACGTCCAACAATGCGTGACCTGCGCCGCCGTGAAAAGAGGTAAGTTACAGACTAACGCTAATTTACAGGCACGAAAGCCAACCCGACCATGGCATACCGTCAACATCGACATCATGGGGCCCTATCCACCAACAGCTTCTGGAAGAAGATACATCCTGGTGATCGACGACGCCTTCACGAGATGGGTCGAGGCATTCGCGATGCGGGACGCCACCAGCCAGTTCATGTGTCGACTAGCGGAAGAGGAAGTCTTTCATCGGTTCGGCTACCCGAAGGTCATCCTCACGGACAACGGTACCCAGTTCACCCGCGACCTCTGGAGAACCACGTGCAGAAGATGGGGAGCGACCCACCACACGACGGCGATCTACCACCCCCGAGCCAACCCGGTCGAACGACGCAACCAGGAGATCAAGAAGGCCCTCCGCACGCGACTTCAGGGACAACCCCACGACTAATGGGTCCGCCATCTACCCCGAGTCCTCCACGACCTCCGCCTCCGGACCAACGCCGCCACGCGATCGAGCCCTGCCAAGCTGCTGTTCGGGTACGAGCCACTTCAGCCAGGGGATCAACAGCTTCCGGAACAACGGGAACCGCCATCCGCCGAAGACCGACAGAGGGAAGCCACCGCCAACCAACTTCGGTATCACCGGAGATACCAGGGGTAGCCCACCGCACCAGTCGCCCGGGTAGGAGAGGATGTCATGGTACGGGCCCACATCCAGTCCAACGAGCAGCGGAAGATCCACGCCGGCTTCGCGCCCAAATGGTTGGGACCCTACAACATCCGCAACATCTTCGACGGGAGGGTCTACACGGTCGACAAAGGGGGACAGCAGGTGAAGTACCACGCAGACCACATCCGGCCAGCACCACGACGCCCAGCGCTTCGCACACCACCTCCGGCATCACCACCACCGCACCCGGAAGAAGATGAAGAAGACGCTTTGCAGGCCATGCCGTCGTCTCCGAGGGGGGGCGAATTGTCACCAACAACCAGAAGATCCACAACGCCAGCCTGCAATTGGAGAATCCGGCCGACCAACCACGATGCAGCACCAGCCTGGAGGAGGGACCGACATCGTAACATTTAAGCGCTTCACGCGAGACGCTCGCTCTCATTATTATTTTTCCAACTTTTGCTTAACTGCTATCATACTTTGTTAAATATATATTTGGATGAATATATGATTTTATTTTGTGTTATAATACTGCCGTATTATTTCTTTAACCTTTCTTTCCTTTTAATTGCATTATTTGGTAACTCTGAATAACTACGAGCCGTTCAACGGTAACAATTTAGAATAAAAAGGCACCACACCTACAGAAAACTTATCAGTTCTTCTCCAGTTACCCTAGAAGTATCTTGTGCTCTGCTTTGTGCTCTTGTCAGTGCTTTGTGAATTTTTAAGTGTTGTGAAGTGAGATAGGTATGTTAAATCTTTATTAATTTATTTTTAATTTTGTTAAATTATTAATTTTGTTTAATTTTTATTAATTTGTTTTAATTTTATTAAATTTATTTTAATTTTATTAAACGGCTTCATATTTTTAAAGAAAAAATGGCCGCCATTATTGAGACTTCAACCCAAATGATTGACACCATTGAACGGGCAATGAAGCTCGTTGTAGAGAATCCTGCCGAGCTTGAGGTATGGATTAAGCAGGCAGGGGCCAACATCCGCCTACTCAATGCCGCCCTCAAAAAAGGGGAGTTAAACATAGGACATAAACGGCATGTAGAAGCCGCTATAGGGCGGATGAAGGGTAAGCATATTATTTGTAAATTTTTACAGTTTTCTAATTAATACTTTTTAGGATGTCGCACAATCATGAAAGCCCGTCATGTTCAGGGGGCAGGCTACAATCCTCATAAGGAAATTCGCAGTCAAAGACTGCGTTGGGAGGAGGTTAATTCAGCCTTCCAAGGAAGGATCAGGACAGGGGTTATCGTGAACCTGAAGCACACCGATCCATTAACCTTCCTTGAGGATGCATACTTCATGTTTGCCATTCGAATCAAGCATGCTCTGAAGGATCGCCCTCAAATGAAAACCAATACAGACTTTTGCGGCGTTTTTGTTAAAGATTCCCCAGAGGGCCCCATAGAGGAAGCAAAACACTTCCAAACTAAAAAGGCCGTAATCGACGGGGAGACCGATTTGAAAGAGTGGTGGTCGGAGCATGTTCAAGACAGCCTAATTATCCAGCTCGAGGATTTCCAAGAGCGGGAATCCGGATGGGCACTCAAGTCCATCATTAATATCGCTGTCAATGTAAACAGGTAATATACTTTCTCTTTATTCTGAATTCAAAAATTAATTTCAAATGTTTACAGATACGAACCCATTCGGGGTTCATCTTACGTACCCCTGCCGCCTAGTATAGAGAGGAAGCATGCATGCATCAACGTCAGGAATGATGATGATGCATGTTTTGCGTGGGCAGTTGTCGCCGCTCTCCATCCTACCGATGATGAACACAATTCCAGCAGAGTCAGCAGTTACCCGCACTATTCCGAGGTTCTTAATGTCGAAGGCCTCAGGTTCCCCATGACAGTCGATCAAGTCAAGAAGTTTGAGAAGCTGAATAACATCTCTGTCAACACCTTCATGCTAGAGCGGCAGAAAAAGGGGTATAAAGTAGTGTCAGCCCGCATCACCAAAAAGAAGCTTGACCGTCACGTCAACCTCCTCATCATACAGAGCACGTATGATGAGGATGATATAAAATATCATTGGGTTTGGGTGAAGAACCTGAGCCGCCTAGTTAACAAGCAAATGTCATCCAACAAACATAAGAAGTTCATCTGCGAGCTCTGCCTTCAAAGTTTCTTCAGCAAGGAGAGGTTGAAAACTCACGAAAAAAGGGAAGCAGAGCGAACTCTATCAAGAACACGAGGCCTTTAGCGTGGGGTACTATTTTCACAGCTCCTACGACCCCTCCCTAAGCAAATACAAAAGTCATCGGGGGCCCGACTGCCGCGAGTGGTTTATTGAAGAGCTCAGGCAAATCGTTGAGGACGTACAACCTATCTACAGGACGGTTAAGCCTATGAGTTTTACTCCTCAAGAAGAGCTAGATTTTGAGGCTGCTACTACCTGCCACATTTGTTCAAAGCCGTTTACTGATGATGATGTTAAAGTCCATGATCATTGCCATCTTACTGGAGCTTTTCGCGGGGCCGGGCACGTCGGGTGCAACATCAACTACCAAGATAAAAGGGTCATCCCGGTAGTGTTTCACAATCTCAGCGGGTACGATGCATCTTTCATCATCAAAGACTTAGCGTTACAAATTGACGGCAATGTCAATCTCCTGCCTGTGAACAAAACTAAGTACATTTCGTTCACCAAATCGATAGAGGGCAGCGAGATCAAGCTAAGATTTATCGACTCTTTCCGCTTCATGGCTTCCTCCCTCGATAAACTAGCATCGTACCTGGATGAGTTAAAGATAATGAGGCAGCAATTCCCCGACCTAGATGACTACAAATTCGAACTCTTGACCCGTAAAGGCGTGTTCCCCTACGAGTACCTCGACTCGTGGGGGCGTCTTGATGAACCTCAGCTTCCCCCTAAACGCGACTTCTTCTCCAAGTTAAAGGGGGAAGGCATAACCGATGAGGACTACACCCACGCTAGTCGAGTGTGGGATGAGTTCGAATGTCAGACTCTAGGCGACTATGCGGACCTGTACATGAAAACGGATGTCCTACTGCTCGCAGACATCTTCGAAAATTTTCGCGACACATCGATGAAAACGTATAAACTCGATGCAGCTCACTACGTCAGCGCCCCAGGACTTACCTGGGACGCCATGTTAAAATATACACAGGTCGAGCTAGAGCTGCTGAGAGACATCGATATGTTGATGTTTGTCGAGCGGGGCATCCGAGGAGGCTTGAGTCAATGTAGTAACAGGTAAGTTAACAACTTTCTTACATTTAAACTTTTGTAATTAACTTTTTCTTTTGTTTAGGTACGCTAAAGCTAACACCAAATACATGCCCGACTACAATCCCGATGAAGCTTCCTCATATCTGATGTACTACGACGTCAACAATTTGTACGGGTGGGCGATGAGTCAAAATCTACCGACCGGGGGGTTCAAGTGGATGAAAAAGGTCCCGCCAGCAGCACAAGTAGCCCGCGATATAATGAAGTCTCTGACACCTCGTCTAAGGGGTACATGTTAGAGATAAACATCGAGTACCCCAGGCACCTCCACGACCTACACAAAGATCTGCCTCTGCTGCCCATTCACACCACCGCCCCCGGCTCGAAACAGAAAAAGTTGATGACCACCCTGTACAACAAAGAGCGCTACGTTATCCACTATAGGGCTCTCAAACAGGCGCTTAAACATGGGCTTGTGCTCACTAAGGTGCACAGGATCTTAGAGTTCAAGCAAAGTGCCTGGATGAAGCCCTATATAGAGCTCAATACCGATATGAGGAAGCAAGCAAGAAATGAATTCGAAAAGAACTTCTACAAGCTGATGAATAACTCTGCTTTCGGTGAGTTTAAAAATCCTTTGTTGAACACAAAACTAATTATATTTTTTTACAGGGAAAACCATGGAGGACGTTAGAAAACGTAAGGTAGTGAAACTGGTGTCGGAATGGGACGGCCGGTATTCAGCTAAAGTGAGAATCGCCGCCCCCAACTTCCACAGCTCTACCATCCTCCAAGGGGACCCGGAAGACAGTTTAGTGATCATAGAGATGAATAAGACTGAAGTGTGCATGAACAAGCCGGTATACGTAGGGATGAGTGTCTTGGATATTTCTAAGACTAAACTATACGAGTTCCTGTACGACTATTTACAGCCTAAATACGGACCTAGGTGTAAAGTGATGTACTCGGACACGGATAGTTTAGTTTGTAGTATCTTATGCGAAGACATTTATGCGGACATGAAAAAAGACATTCATCTCTTCGATACGAGTGATTACCCCCCAGACAATGTGTATAAAATCCCCCTAGTGAATAAGAAAGTGCCCGGGCTCATGAAAGACGAAAATAACGGAAAGATAATGACTGAGTTCGTGGGCCTGAGGTCTAAAATGTATGCGGATCGGGTCGAAGGCCGGGATGCCGCCAAGAAGGCTAAAGGTGTCAAGGGCGTGGTTGTGAAACAAACTATTACCTTCGACGACTACCTCCAATGCCTAAAAACAGGTATGGAGCAGCAGAGGAGTCAAAACTGCATCCGAAACATCGACCACACCCTGTACACCATGCGGCAAACGAAGATAGCCCTGAGTTCTGCGGATGACAAGAGGCAGCTGTTACCTAATATAACAGACACCCTGCCTTGGGGGTATCAGCATCCTCTCATGGAGATTGATCCTCCTGACCCGAACCGCATACCCCATGATCCCCTAGACTATCTAATCAAGCTAGCGGAGCGAGAATTAGACAATATGTGCTGTGATAATTAGTATTAGTTAGTTAATAGATGAGAATGGACGTGTTAAGAATTCAAGACATAATTTATGACGTAGTGATAAGTGAATTAAAACGGAAAAACATTATAGACTTCTGTTTTCCCGCTTGTATACTGTTATATGAACAATTTAGAAAATATGATTTAAATGTTAGAATAGTTAAAGGATATGCGATAGATTTTAGTTCGTACATTACGAAAGCCCGACAACATTATTGGATTGAACATGAATTTTCGATCCTGCCGGACATGATGTTGAAGAATGGTTAGATCCCGATGATATACAGTTCCTAAGCTTCCCTGAAGATGAAGCTATGTGTAAATATTACGATAATGTTAAAGAATCAGACAGCGTCGAACTATTTTTTAATGACGCGCCTCTGTATTTAGGACATCTTCGAGATGTCATTAATTATAAGATAAAGCAAAATGTTCGTAAAATCTTATCTGACAAATAATAAATGTATTGAACATATGTTGTGTTTTATTAGGTTAATAAAACTCTCTTATCTTACTGCGGTTTCCTGCAAAAGTAAACACCGATATTGTTAAAAATATTCTTTATTATCACATTTTACAAGCAATTTAATAAACTTAGTAGGTGATTTACAATACATTTCCGTATATTTAATTTTAGATTCTAACATAGGCCTTAAAATATTATCGAATTGTGAAATACGGCTTCGGAACCGGTACCTATCGACTGCATACTGCATCCAAGGAGACTTACGATCTTCTTCCGGTACTTCAAAGTATTGAACTTTATCATCGAACCTCACACGAGAGAGCTTTTTGGAATCCATGAGTCGTGAGATTTATCTAACCCAAGCCACCTAACATACAGATCAGAGTTGCGTTTCCGCAGCACTTTTGATATGAGATTCACGTGTGGTTCTGAAGTTAACTGAAGCTCCTCACCATAAAACTGACCTAGTATAGGGCGATCCCGCGAATCTTCTAACAGATAAGTGACGGGATTTCCATTTTTAATCTTAACGATTTTAAATAATTCCGTGGACCAGTTCGGCGTGTAACTTTTCTCAAAAGCGGATTTAAACTTCGAAATTCTCACGAGATTTCCTATTTTAAACTTACGTTTTCCAGGCATATCAAAATTATCGTAAACGTTAAGCTGCGTAGTGCTGTTGACGTCACTAGGACGCATGCCCGTCGTACGATGTTTTCGTGAGTTATATTCATTAGTGATCTTATCTAAGATGTCAACCCAAATGTATCGACCTCTGAGGCTGAAAGCTTTATACAAAGCAGATTTTAAAGTACGTATGACTCTTTCGGCAATAGCTGCTTTCTTAACGCTATATGTAGAGTAATGATTGATGTTATGTTTTTTCATCAAAGCAGAGAACTCTTTACAATAAAACTCACGACCTTGATCGGTTTTAATGTTATCGGGAACCCGACCTTCTTTTAAAATAGAAGCTACAGCTTTGGCGACTTCCGCTCCTTTCTTAGATTTTAAGGGTCTAGTCCATAGGAATTTCGAGTAGCAATCGATCATCACTAGTATATACCTGAAGCCTTTATTAATTGAAGCATACAACTCAAAGACAGCTAAGTCAGATTGCCAAAGGTCATCTAATTTTTTGATAACAGTTCTCTTTCGGGGGAAATTCCGCCTAGCCTGTCTGTGAAGCTCTCGTATCACCTGCTCCATTTTCTATGTTGTTTTTATCGATGACGTTCTTTTTTATACCCTTTAAAATACTCATTTCATCTTCCAGTATGATTATTCTAGTCACGGCTTCTTTTTGAAAATCAGCAACTTTTTGTACAATTATTTTAGCTTCCTTCAAATTGTTGTTAGCATTATCTACATGAGCATGAAGTCGCTCATTCAAAACCCCTTTTATGCCGTCAACATACAATTTATTCACGGCCTCAGAGATATTTACGGGGTCGGGCACGTTAATGATCTTAGCTTTCTTAACATCGTAGTTTCCGGCCTCGTCTAACATGAGGCATCTAGCTATTTTATTCTCGATAATTCTTGGAATGGCTTCAATAGCATATGTGACTCGAGAATCTAGATTTTCAAGTAACTTATCAACATAAAGTTTAGTGACTGCATCATTATTCTCTTGCGGTTCCTTTAATTGGATAATTCGCTTATTACTTGCAACGAATTCCTGACCATTGACACATGAAGGCAGTTTGCTATTGCATACATTGTAATTTTCGAATTGACGTCCGCATGTAGGCGATTTAGGGTATGTCCGCAGGCAGATCGGCACGCATGATCAACGTACATCTTATTGACTCCGTCGGTGTCGCTCTGAGGGCCGGCGAGGTTTACCAATCTTTTCAGGTCAAAATCATACTTTGTATTCAAGTAATGTTTCAGAGTTATGACGTCACTCTCGTTAACAGGATCAGCTACATTTGCCAGTCTTTTGTTTCGTATATCGAAATTCCCGTCGTTGCTTAGAGTAAATCCTAAGCCCGGAGGGCCCTGCCTACCCCCTCTGAGTGCAGCATGATAACGTCCAAACTTATCTATGCTCATCTTGAAACTAACAGAGTTCGCGAGTTATCCTTGTTATTTATACAATAATATCAGCTTCTCTCAGTTCTTCGATTATAGAGGCAATTTCATTAGCGTGACCTGTATGACCCGCTGTCTTGGATGCGAACAGCAATCTTAGCCGCTCAACTAGTTCCGAGGGCTCATTCCAATACACGTATTCCATAGGTTTCTCGGTGACTTCCTTAAATCCGTAGCCGCTAGTTGATTTAGATCTGAGACTCGGTTTTATAATATGCATCCACTTGAAAGCACTTGTGCCCCTAAACTGCCCCTTAGGGTTGAGATTACGTCTGATTGCGTTAGTGCGATCAATGATATCCATATACTGCTGTTTATCCTTCTCTGTATAGTCCGGAGGTGTTTTGTAAATAAGGAGATTGTATAAGCCCTCCGTGCCCTTATAAATTCTTCCTTTAATTTCTAAATCAGGCCCTATGATTCTGATATCTGAGTCTCCGATACGCCATTTATCTGTTTCCGTATTGTACAACACCCCATAGGTATGATCTAGATTTTTCTTAGTATCCTTTATCATGAGTTCAACATATTTCCTAGGTAAAGGATCGTACTGATTCAAGAACTCTTCGCCTACATCAGTATCTAATATGAATGCCTCGTCATCTTCTTCTTCTTGTATTTCCGGAAGACTCTCCCATTCCTGAGTATATTGAGGAAGCTCGGTCTCTGTAGCAACATCGGCATGCTTGATAGGTTCAGTCTGCATATGTTTTTTAAGTACAAGCGCCGTTTCGGTATGCATATGCCGTACAGATCTCTTCTCAGTGATTTGCTTCAGCGGGGTCACTATCGGTTTGTAAAGGTCCTCAAGAAGGCGCTCGGTGTCCTGCTTACCCTGTTTAAGTTCCTTATACTTTCTCTTGATGTCTTTGCGTACTTTAATGAGATGCCGCTTTATTATCTTAGACTTTTCATCCATGATGATAGGTACTTTCAGACAGACAGACAGACAGCTTTAGACAGGTTCTGTATAGGTCCTGTACAGCTTTATACAGGTTCTGTGTACTTCATATGACGTCACCTGCTTATACGAGGGTAGATTGAAAAGTTTCCGGAATGGGCAAGAAAACGCAGTAATTGAACAGGTTTTTGTTTTTATTTTTCAACATAATATCCTTGCAGGGCGATACACTTTTCCCAGCGGTGCTCCAACTTTTTTAAGCCTTCAGAAAAATATGATTTCGGGAACTCTGCAAAATAAGCTTTAGTGGCGGCGATGACCTCCTCATTTGACGTAAAGCGCTTGCCTCCGAGCCAAGTCTTCATGTTTGTGAACAAAAAGAAGTCGCACGGGGCCAGGTCTGGAGAGTACGGGGGATGCGGCACCACCTCGTAGCCCAATTCAACCAATTTAGCATTGGCGATTCGGGATGAATGGGCCGGCGCGTTGTCGTGGTGGAAGAGCACTTTTTTTCGCTGCAAATGAGGCCGTTTCTCCTTCAAAATGCCGTTGAATTGATCCAATAAATCGCTGTAGTATTGTCCCGTGATAGTTCTTCCCTTCTGCAAAAAGTCGATGTGTATCACACCTTGCGAATCCCAAAAAACGGTGGCCATGACCTTTCCAGCAGATGGGACAGTCTTTGCCTTCTTCGGAGCAGATTCGCCTGGAGAAATCCACTGTTTCGACTGCTGCTTGGTTTCTGGTGTGTAGTGGTGGATCCATGTTTCGTCCACGGTCACGAATCGGCGAAAAAAATCCGTTGGATTACGATTTAACAAGGCCAAACACTCTTTCGAAGTGGTCACACGATTTCGCTTGTTGTCCATAGTCAGCAAACGCGGCACCCATCGCGCCGAGAGCTTCCTCATGCCCAAATGTTCGTGCACGATATTTTGCACACGTTCATATGAGATGCCCGTGGTCTCTACTATTTCGCGCAACTTCACTCGTCGATCGGCTAACACGAGATCATGGACTTTATCGACCATTTCTTCATTTGTGGCCGTTTTTGGACGTCCACTGCGTGGTTCATCCTTGGTGCTCGTACGGCCACGTTTGAACTCGCTCACCCAGAAACTAATAGTCGAAAATGAAGGTGTGGATGTGCCATGAACTTTCTGCAAAATATCTCGTATCTCCGTCGCCGTTTTCCCGTCCATCCAGAAATGTTTGATGACTGCACGAAATTCGTTTTTATCCATTTTTGCAAAAGTGCCTGAATTGCTTCACAAGATATCCTAGTAAACATAAACGGAACGACGCACGTGTCTGAAAATTTGACAGCTTTCCTAAAATAGGTTAGCCTTGACAACCATCATAACAATTTCACGATACGCGCGCCATCTCTTGCCCATTCCGGAAACTTTTCAATCTACCCTCGTATAGCAGTCGAATCCTTTGCGATATCTACCTTTCTCGGAATCTTTATCTATCATAAGAAACCCGTATTTGTTCTTCCAACATTCCGAGCACATATGTTTAAACTCCTCGAAAGACATATCTGCACCTACGTGATCATCAAACACATGCCTTAGGTTTAGGGAGTCTTGCTTAAACAACACAACCACATTAGCGTTGTCTCTTACTAGCTGTTTAGGTATACGAGAATAGGTTTGACAAAGATAGAAACAGTCTATCGAATTATGACGCCCCATGCTGAAATATTCCCTCATAGCGTTTTGCTTATCATAGGCTATGTCGTCGAAAATCATGACTGAATTGGGTCTAGCATCGCTAGGAGCTATCACGTCTGAGGTTGTAGGAAAATACTTTAAAGGCGGTTTGAGTATCTGCTCTAAATACTCATACTTGGGTTGATTAAGCGATTTAGAATACACATATACGTTTTCAAATCGGAGTCCGTTCGGATGTTCGATCAGACTTATTACTACATTAGTTTTACCGCAATTACTAGGGCCGCATATTATTGCCCTGATTGAATTAGGCAGCAAGGTTCCATGCTTATTCTTTACTTCAGACTCTAGGAAATCGTGATCGCTCACTGTTAACGTTTGCTTCTGCTTATGGAACTTCATCTTTCTGATCTCTCAAAGCGGCGCCCCCTATATATACTCCCACGCCCACGCCAAATCTCATTAAATGCCGAGACGTCATACAGGTAAAGGTGTGGTGAACACCCTGATAAATAATCTCCCGTTCGAAGCTCACATACCTGGATACAGGTTTTGCGGACCTGGCACTAAGCTGCAAGAGAGATTAGCTAGAGGAGATCGCGGCATAAATCTTTTGGACGAAGCCTGCAGAGAACACGATATCTCCTATTCTCAGCATAAAGATTTAGCTGCAAGGCACGAGGCCGATCGTATTCTTCAGGAACGTGCTTGGCGTAGAGTCAAGTCTAAAGACGCTAGTGTAGGAGAACGGGCTGCTGCCTGGGGTGTCACTACTGTCATGAAAACTAAAAGAGCTATCGGAGCGGGAATGCGAAAGAAGAAACAGCAGCGGGCAGCTTTCAAGGGCGGTTTACTGAAACATATAAAAGCGGCAGTAAAGTTCGGAAATCATCCGCTAGCTGACTCGATTAAGACAGCTTTGAATGTAGCAAAACACTTTGTTAAAACTATCGGAGGGAAGAAAAACGTTCGGGTTCCTAGAGTCATCCCTATACCTAAGCAAGGCGGTATAATACCGTTCCTCATCCCTTTGTTCGCAGGCCTTTCAGCAGCAGGGTAAATATACTAATGATAATAATTATAATAATTACAATACAAACTTACTTCACAGAGCTATCGCAGGAGGGGCCTCGGGAACCGCTAAAGCTGTAACCGATGCTAAAGCCGCTAGAAAACAGCTGCAAGAAAGCGAACGACATAACAAAACTATGGAATCGATCGCCTTAGGAAAACGAGGCTCTGCTCTCTACTTGAAACCTCACAAGTCGGGCACGGCTCTTTACTTAAAACCTTATTCAAAAAACCGATAAGGTTGCCTCGGAGAGCTCTTACAGATCAGGATTTGAGAAAACATGCTAAAGGAGTAGCATACTTCAGAAACGTTTTCATGCGAGACAAGTTACCTACCAAGCCTCAGATTAACGAAAGCGGAATAGTAAATTTGGATGATGACAAAGGTCCGGGTACTCATTGGGTCGCATATAAAAAGCGAGGTAACTCGGTGACGTATTATGACAGTTTTGGCGATCTAAGACCTCCTCAGGAGATAATACGCTACTTTAGAGGATGCGACGTTCGATACAATTATGATAGAGAACAAAACTATAACTCAGTAATCTGCGGGCATCTATGTCTAAAGTTCTTATATAAATAAGGGGCCTGTATCCTTAGAGCTTAGTCATGTCGCGAACATTCACCTTGACAGGTGTAGGCAACGTGTTCAGCTGCAACTATTTTCCCCCGATCGAATTAGACTCAAGTCAAAACAACGAATTGGGACTGGTGGGGTTTTACGGCTGTAACTCTATCAGAAACATCTTTCCGGGCAACAACAGGCTTTATTATAAAGATAAAGCGATTACTATTCCTTCCGGCGCCTACGAAATCGAAGAACTCAACAAATATATTCAGTCAGTCATTTGCCCCGATAATCGAAGTGATTTTGTGCTGAAAGCGAACAACAACACTTTAAAGTGCGAAATAAAATCTAAATATAACATCGACTTCACTAAGCCTGGCAACATAGGACGTATGCTCGGTTTTTCACCAAATTTACTAAAGGCGAATAAAACTCACGAATCGGATTTAGACGTTCAAATAGTGAAAGCAACAAACATTCACGTAGAGTGTAATATTACAGGAGGAGCTTACAGGAATAACACTTCGTCTCATACAATTTTCGAATTCGATATTTCTGTAGAACCCGGCTACAGATTAGTCAAGGAGCCTTCGAACGTTATATATTTACCTGTAAACGGGGAAAGAATAGACAACATCACTTTAAGACTTGTTGATCAGAACGGGGAATTGGTCGACTTTGGAGACGAGCAAGTCACCATTAGATTGCAGTTGAACTCGTCTAAACCATTACTAAAGCCGGAAGAGTACCTATTGGATATACTGAAATCGTGGAAGATCCCTGTTGAACTATCGGGATAAAATTATTATGGGGCTGAAGATTTACTATAAAAACGCCGGATGTCGTTTCGACTTTAATAGTCGGTCGGAAGCCGGACACATCACACCTTCGCAAGCTCATTTTCTGGAATCGATAGGACTAAAAGTTAAATATGGAAGACGCATTGACGGAAGTGTTTCATCGCGTACCCTACGTCAACCTGATAGTGGAAGCAAACCTAAGGACGGTGCATCCTAAAGTTAGCACCTTCAACAATTCGGATGAAATCAGTCTCGTGATCGATAAAGGTGATCTGATCACGGCAACCTTCAATAGCACGCTCTATCTAGAAGGAACGTTTACTGTTAAGGAAGAGGGCAAGACATTCACGCTGACTCACTGTGCCTCTTCGAAGAAATAAGATTCCTGCTAGGAGATCAGATTATCGAAACCTGCAGGCTGCCCGGCATAAATTCAGCAATCAAGGGCGTAGTTTCCTACTCCCCCGCTCAATCGAAAGCTCTCACTAAAACAGGATGGCACCCTCTAGGCGAGAACCTGCAGATATCTCCAGACAAAAAATCATTCAGCGCCTCTATACCGTTAAGTCACATCCTGGGATTCGCCGAGGGTCATCAAAAGGACATCATAAACATGCGTCAAGAATTGGTTCTCGTTCGTGCTCAATCAGACTTGAACTGCTACAGCAGTGCCGATACAGATGTCACAATCACACGATGTGTAAAGTCGTATGGAAGGTGCCTCATGTGATTGCTAACGATGAGGAAAAGCTTAAGTTATATCATGAAATAAGTCAGAACGTATGGATTCCTATAGCATTCCACGAACGCAACCTAAACATTTACCCAGGCTTACCTCAAAGCAAAAACGTAGTGTGGTCAGTAAGAAGCAATACGGGATTTCAAAGACCTCAATGGGTATTGTGTGCCTTTCAAGTCAACAAGAATAATAATAGAGCCGCTTCCGCTACTGCTTTCGACGATGTTTCTCTACAGAACCTGGCTGTTTACCTTAATGAGCGTAGATATCCTTACGAACAACAAAACTACGATTTTGATAAGAATAGGTACATGTCTGCCTATGATGAGTATTTAGACTTCAGCTCGACGTACTATGGTAAGCGGGAAGCCGGACCCTTGCTCGACTATGCGGAATACAAAAAGTGCCCGATTTTCGTGGTGAACCTCACGAAGCAGAACGAGTCTATTCAAAACATAGTGCTGAATGTGAAATTGGACATCGAGTCCCGTAAGGATATACCCGCTAACACTACTGCATATTGTCTCATTCTTCACGACGTCGTGGTCGAGTATCAGCCTTTCACAGGTCTCATAAGAAAACTTCAATGATTGCCGTAATAGACGTTCCAAGCCTTCTGCACTCCGGAGTTTACTGCTAAAGAATTATCAGTGTGGGATGGTAGTAGGCTAAGTCACTACCTCTTCAAACCTCCTTTTCCATTTCGCTGCTTGAATGAAGATCTGAGAAGACAGACGATTTGGTTAGAAAGAAATCATCATGGGCTCCGATGGACTCGAGGTTTCGCTGACTTGAAGGATCTCCCCGAGATCCTGTTACATGATACAGCTCATGTACATACTGTGTACTGTAAAGGCCTGGAGAAAAGTCAATACATGCAAAAATTCCTAGGGAGCAAAGTAAACATCCTTGAAGACTACGATTTCAAGCTGGAACCCTCGAGACCTGCCTGTCTCAATCATATTTTAGATATATGTCATTGTACTATAAATAATTGTAAATACCTATATGATGAAATAATTCAAAGTTAATAATAAAGATTTTTTTCATATCGCTGTTTTATTAGTAGGCTTTTACTATGATTTAGTTTAGTGTACTTTCAGACTTCGAACGATGCAGATCGTAATCATAGGACTGCTGCTCCTTCACAGCTCTTACGCTACAGACGTGAGCTATGTAGTTAAATATCTACAACGATTTGGTTATCTCGGAAAAAATGAAAACATAACCTCATTCGATGATAGAAGTATCATCACAGCTCTGTCACTTTTTCAAAAACGTCATCGTCTTAACGATGATGGCAAGTTAAATAATGAAACTCTCAATCTTTTAAAAAAGCCTAGATGCGGTTTGGAAGATAATCCTTTCGGATACCGCCTGCATCACTTTAAATGGCCTAAATCTTCACTAACATGGAAGTTCTATTCTAGTACCCAGGGGCCTATAAACATAGCTACTGAAGCATTTGCCGAATGGCAGCGTCATTCTGGGCTGCAGTTTAGAGAAGTTTTAACTGGGAAGCCTAATATCTCCATTAGCTTTAGGACTAAAGGGCATATGCGAATGGAAAGTAGAGAAAATTGCCCACATGATCTGGACGGGCTCGGTAATGTTCTAGCTCATACGTATTATCCCGAACCGGGTAAGACAACTACCGAAATACACCTGGACTCTGATGAGCCGTGGCATTATGAATTAACCCAAGTACCTGGAAAATCAGTCTGTATACAGTGCTAATGCATGAAATAGGTCACGCTCTAGGCATTCAACATTCTGAAGACGAAAATTCGCTAATGTATGATTTTTATAATGAACATCTCACGTCGCTAACTCAGGATGATGTTCAGTCAGTTCAGGCTTTGTATGGGCCTCCCCCGTTGCCGGATGTTCCTTCTACAACAACAACAACAACAACTACCTCAGCAGCCGTATCAATTCCAAACCCTATAGACGTTTGCTCGGTAAAGGATTTTGATGCTATGCTAATCATGAATAAAAAACTATATCTGCTATACAATCAGTGGGTTTGGTCTATACCTTTAGGAAAGAGAAAATTTGGAAGCCCAATTTATATTCATGATTGGCTTAGATTTCTACCCCCTTTTAAGAAAATTAATGCAGTATATCAAAGGCGTAACGGGCAAATTGTTATGTTTATAGACAATCTTGTGTATCTGATAAACTATCCTAGTTTTCGACCTGTTTATGGTTGGCCGAAGACTTTAGATGCGCTAGGATTTCCGGCTCATAGTTTTATCCGAGCTGCAGTGAACACTTACAGCGGGCGTACTTTCATCTTTTATAATACGGACCTTTACGCCGAACTTGATGAGTGCTCCTTAGTCACTAAAGAATTAGGATTAATCTCAGACATATTCCCAGGATTGCCCGCTAAGATGACTTCAGCTTTCAGATATACTGACGGCGTCTTGTACTTCATGAATAAAAAACATGTTTTTATATAACGAGTTCACAAACAGCTTGATACGATCTGAAATTAAAGATATGTCTATATTCGGTATTCAGTGTCCGAATCGAGGGATCTTAGAACAATTGTATAATTTAATGTCCAAGCTGTCATCGCTCGCTATGCTAAACGAAGAAAATGATGATTCTGATAATGACATGTAATTTTAAGTTTATAATAAAACGCATATTTTTTAACTCTATTGTTTTATTTCCATTTCAAATACAGGTAGTATGAACATACGAAGCTTATCATAAACAATATACATAAAGAAGCTATTACAATCAGCGCTATAAAGCTTTTATAATAATGTCTATAAACGTCTAAATTTAATACAATCGGAGTCCATGCGGTATCTGCTTTCTGGTTGTTAGCGAACAGGAAACGAATTTTATAATACAAAAAAACTGATTTCTTTTTCGGTAAATCGATCGTAAATGTGCTTAAGTCGTGGTCTACAAAATCTGCTGACATGTGGGTCCATTTCTCAGGCCACGCTTGTATATCTCTAGATTCTGGTGCTTTACCTGAATTGGAAAAATATACACAAATCCAAGCTTCTTGACTTCCTCGAGGACAGGAAATGAATAGTGTATTGTTATATATTTGGGCTAAAGTAAACAGTAAGGCTACTGTCGGAGGCATCTTGAACAGCGAATTTTTAAAATAGGCGGCCCGTCTACAACGTCACCTGTCTTTGTAAAATGCTCCGTGCAATATTGATATCCCTTTAATTGGTTTTGAAGATGCTTCGGTAGTTTATGAAAATTTCTAGCTACTGCAGCCCCGCAATATCTTTTCAAGAAATCTATTGATAATTGTTGGAGTTCCTCCGAAGTTAATAATTTAACGTCCATATCGACAGTGATTGTAGGAACGCGTAACAACCCTTATTATATGTTTGCTTTTAAAAATCTGTTTTATAGTGAATGTATTTATTTAGCTGTTTCATAAAACTGGATTTAATAATATTATAAACTGATTTAATTTAAACGACCTTTTCTCTCATTTCTATAATATGATGTCATAGGAAACCTCAGGTGATACTGTGATATCCGCAGTATTTAAATAAAATTCTCGTGAACAACGCCTCATTTAAAAAAATGTCAGATCAAGAGTTGTGCGTAATCATTGTAGAGTCAGCTCGGGTATGGTTACCCGAAATGTTTGTAAGTATAATTTATTTACTTAAAACATATTTTTTATTGTTGTTTTCTTGTAGCCTGCGGGGGTATCAATACCCCTATTATTCATCACCGTTACTCCGGCTAATCTGCCGGAGTTCATGGTAATAAATCATGCAAGTACAGGAGCCATAAGTGCTCGGGTCTTTTTAGACCCGAGTGCGAAGGTGTTATTTGTTGTAAGTATAGTTTTTTTAAATAATTACTTGAAACCTAATTTATGCTTCTTGTTTCAGAAAAAATGCTGTACGTATTGAAGTTCCTATCTTATAAATATTATATTATTAATGTAAATTCTTTTTTCAGAAATGCAGATAATAAAAAGCTTTTAATTTTTACTGGTGTTTCATTCTAAGGTCTTTAAGTGATTTTTTTAAAGTGATTTCTTAAATAATTCAATTTTAATGATTTGCTGTAAGACAGAAAAACCGCAAACTTCCTTTTTAGTCAATTTTAATAGATAATGATTTTTTACATAAAAATCTTCTAATTTCTTTTTTAAGAAATGCTGTTTGAATAAAATGGTTTTCTTAAATAATTCAATTTTAATGATTTATTGTTTATTATAAGAAGTTGATAAGCCTGCTCGAACAAAAACCGCAAACTTCCTTTTTAGTCAATTTTAATAGATAAAGAGGCTTTTTTTAAATAAAAATCTTCTAAGACAAGTTGATAAAATTTTTTTATTAATATAAGAGATTACATTATGTCTTAATACTAAAATCTTGATATCATACTTTAAACGTTCTAGTTCTATTAATATAAGAGATACATTATTTCTTAATACTAAAATGCTTGAATAAATTTATCATATTTTGTTTCCCCTTGTACATTTTGATATCATACTTTAAACGTTCTAGTTCGATTAGAAAAGCGTTTAATCGAATTTGATAAGTGCATAGAATGCATATACCTAAATTACACATGTTTAAAAATGTTTTTGAAGATCTTGAACAATCTGTTCAGGATATAAATGTAATATCTCAAGCACACTAACAGTATTATGGGATCTTACTGTATCAGAAATGAAGATACAGATGTTGTTAAGGAATTCTCCCGGAATTTGGACTGCAGCTATCAATGTATTCTTGTAATAGGTGTAAAATCCTGATGTTTTCAACAGTTCTAAATGCCCTGAGATTATGCTCTGGACTTCCCAAAGATATTCAAAAGAGCGTTCACCTAAGGTGATGCTTCTCTGGCCTTTAGTAATTTTAATTACTGGCGTTGAATTGAATGATGTAAATAGTATCTCACACCCTTTAAAGTATTCAGGCGCTGTATCTTCAGGCTTCGTAAAATATGCTGATATCTGCTGTTTGTATGCGATCAATCCCCCAAACTCTTCAGGTAGGAAGGTTATGGATTGTCTATCACCCCCAATTTTAACAACTGAGGTAAATGACTCGGATGAGCTGTACCCTACAGCAATGTACTTCGTTCTCGATTTGTTTAGCCAAAAACTTCTTTGGGAAATCAGTTGCAGATCTTGCGGAACTTCTTTCGGCTCGTATTTTCGTTTTTTCACTGATGGAAATTTATCTACCGCGTTATCGTTGGGTTGGTCGACGGATCTTTTTATCAGGAACTCACTCATATCATGTTGACTCACTGAAAATCGAAATAAAAAATATTAAAACATATTAAAAATTTTAAACATATTAGAATCGAAATAAATAAAAATTATAATAAAAATTAAAACATCTTAAAAATCATACTTATAGAGCTTTGCTGAACTTTGAGATGTTGCTTTAATGATTCTTGGTGATGAACTGATGTATTTCCTGTCTCGTTTTTTTTATACTAAATCTGCCTGAGTTCTCTCGGCGGGGCGTGTACCCTGAGTTCATGTGTTAAAATGTTGGAGCGGATGTAAAAGACCGTTACAAATGGTCCGATGTAAAATTTTGGAGCGGATGTAAAAGTTCGTTAAATTTTGGGCCGGATGTCGTTTCCTGTTTCTGGACCGGATGCATCTGAAAATGTTTCGGGCCGGATGCTACATCCTGTTTCAAATTTTGGAGCGGATGCTTGGGACCGGATGGCACATCCTGTTTCAAATTGCAAAAGTTCGTTACAAAGTTCATGACGTCATCGGTCGAGCTCAGACCGAAAGTGATATAGTTTTTTTGGGCCCATGTTAAATCCCATAAGAAAATGTCGCAGTAGTGGCTTAGTTTTACTACTATAAAGAATATTGTTATTTATAGCAATGACTTTATTACAATTCTTACTAGAATATAATTGTATGATATCACATCATGATATACAAAGCAGTCATTCAGAACAGGGTAAGATAATTCGTATGATCTATTAAATTTAAAATAGTAATCTGCTGTTCAGCTTGATTTAATTTTCGTAAATGTCTAAATATTACAAACATACAAACAAAATAGACTTAAGTAAGAAACAAAACGTATACATTACATATCTAAAATTGTACAACATATTGATAGGGTAGGTGAATCGCAGGCATTTAGCAGGCCCGTGTTTCTAACTGCTGATCTATAGGCTAGAAAAATCATAAAAGTATTAGGCAATGTTCATTGAATAGACTCCCTGCTTCATTTCATAACTTATTTGTTTTAATAAATAGACATTAGTCAAACGATGGATATCCTCATGTCTTTACCTTCAATATATAATATATTTATTTATATCTAGTTAATGATATGTGTTGTGATCTTGATTGACTGTAATCTTTTTCCTGTAAGATCCTATAAAAGCCGTAATTAATATTTCTTAATATATATAATTTAGTTTAATTCGTGTACGTATTTTATTCTTGCATTTTTTATTTCACAATGTATAACTACATACAATTTATTTTAAATCCGTTTTTCTGAAATTTCTAGATTTTAATCAAAAACAAAATTGATTTAGGCTTTAGGAAATATCCAAACAGATTTACTCAGAATTTACGGTTGTTATTAAATAATAATTAGCCGTCGGCAACTTTTAAAATATTTCGATTAAACCAATAGTGTTTCATGTTTGAATTTTAACTTTCTACACCCGCTAATTGGAAATTCATTAGCAATGGTGAAATCATCGTTACAGAAAATAAATTTTACAATCAAGACGTCATGTTTTTACCTTACCAATCTCATTTTTCATATAAGTTAATGTAGGATAATAATGGTACTACATACCCGACTATAAAGTAATCATGGAAAGTATAACTGCTGTTTAAAAGAATAGATAGTAAATATAACTATATCTAATTATTTTGTACTGATATAAAAAGCCGCGGATCGACTGATGTTACGGGCCTCATGTAGTAATAATATTAGCACATTCGGATAATCTTAGAAAACATATTTAACCAAGCGTCAGTATTAAAATTTTATTTTATTTTTTAAGTTTTATTTAAATAAATCTTTAGGATTCAAAAAGCATTTTTCCTATTATTATTATTAATGTACAATATTTATCAATATTTTCCGGGAATTATTTTTAAATAAATTGGATTTAATCAAATATACGTGAAAGCATTTTTATAAATAACTCGTATGCAGTAATTTAAAAGACAAGCTCCGTGGTCTCGGGGTTATGCTATGGACTTGTAAACAGACGTACTTTACGAACCCTGGTTCGAAACTCGTTGGATCCATTGATTTTTATAAAAAAGTGTAGCAGGTTGCCTATCTACAGGTGTATAGAAATCTACTATACCGATCACAGGACGTTACCGATAGATGGCATTAGCAGCGCTAGGAATTCAAATCTTTCAGCGGGAAATGATGACAAGTTGGAAATGAGGAGAGAGAGGGAGAGAGAAGGCGAGAGAGAGAGAGAGAGCCAGAGCGAAAGCCGACCGAGAGAGAGGGCCAGAGCCAAGCGAGATTGAGAGAGAGGGCCAGAACCAAGCGAGAGCGAGAGAGAGGGCCAGAGCAAGAGCGAGAGAGAGGGTCAGAGCCAAGCGAGAGCGAGAGAGAGGGCCTGAACCAAGCGAGAGCGAGAAGAGGGCCAGAGCAAGAGCGAGAGAGAGGGTCAGAGCCAAGCGAGAGCGAGAGAGAGGGCCTGAACCAAGCGAGAGCGAGAGAGAGGAATCTACTATACCGATGACATGACGTCGCCGATGGATGGCAGTAGCAGTACTAAAAATTCAAATCTAATGGCGGGAAATCTAAGATGACAAATTGAAATTGATAGATACAAAATGGCGGATATGTAAATGACATTCAAAATTGACAGATTCAAAATGACATTTCAAAATGGCTATTCAAAATGGCGATTCAAAATGGCGATCCAAAATGGCGATTCAAAATGGCTATTCAAAATGGCGTTTCAAAATGGCGATTCAAAATGGCGATTCAAAATGACGATCCAAGATGGACCACCTAGAGAGAGACAGACAAAAAGTCACCAGATTAGAGAGAGACAGACATAAAAAGTCACTAGATTTTCCTCCAGGGGTACCAACTGTAAACAAAAAAAGTCACTAAAAACGTCTGCCTCAAGTGACCCATTACCTACTTCAGGTTCGAAAGTTTTCAAATGAACACACTGTATATCTCTTGCCTCTTTGCAATATTTTTCAAATTATTTTGAGTCGATTTCAAATCCTAAGTTTTGTAGTATATAGCAGGGTTGCATTTGTATGAGTTTTTCCTTTTAATTTTATTCATACATAAAAAATTAAAGCAAATGCAGATGAAAGTAATATCATTTTGTTAACAAATCTATAAACTTTAATTTTATCTTACATACATAAGGTTTTACACTCGATTAGAGTTTTAACCACTCTTTACATAGAGTTCTATTGACCTTTTTCTCTTGTGGGTGGTCAGTCCACTGATTCTCCTCATTCCTTTCTCTTATAATTTGGTATGTGTTTTTGCTTCCTTTACAATGTCTCTCCACTCTTTCCTGTCTTGTACTTTTTCTCTCCAATCTGTTATTCCTAACAGTTTGATATCTTCAGTTACTTGATCTATCCATCGTGATTTCGGTCTTCCTCTCTGTTTTTTCTCTTGTGGTTTCCATCTTGTTATTCTTCTGTGCATTGATCTTTCTTCTTTTCGGTTTATATGTCCAAACCATTGTATTCTTTGTGCTTTTATTATCCTCACTATATCTTCATGTTTCAGTATTTCTTCTATTTCAAAATTCATCAATCTCCTATGCTACATTTCTGCTATCTTTATTGGTCCATAAATTCTTCTTATAATTTTTCTTTCAAATATTTTTAGTTTTTCTTGGTCTCTTTTAGTTAGGCACATAGTTTCTGCTGCATAAGTTACCACTGGTCGTATTGCTACCTTGTAAATTCTTAGTTTTGTGTCTTTTCTTATCTTTTTATTTTGCATCAATGTTTTGTACTTGAAGTATGTTTTATTTCCTGCTTGAATTCTTTGTGCAATTTCTAAACTTCTGTTATTTCTATTATTTACTGTTATACCTAAGTATTTGAAGTTCTCAACTTCTTCGAATTTAAACTTTCCTATTCTTCTTTCATTTTTGTTGGTTTCTCGATGTTCTCTACTTATCTTCATATATTTTGTCTTGCTCTCGTTTATTTCTAATCCTCTCTTTCGTGCTTCTTTTTCTATTTTTGATAGTGTTTCGCCTAGATCTCTTTCGGTTCTTGATATTATAATCAGGTCGTCGGCATATGCAATTACCTCCACCATTTTTTCTATTATAGTGCCTTCAATTTTGCAGTCTCTAGCTATTCCTTCCAGTGCTATATTAAATAGGGCTGCAGATAATCCATCGCCTTGTCTCACTCCTGAATCAAATTCAAACTCTTTCGACAATCCTGATTCTGTTATTACTGCTGCTTTTGACTTTCTCATCGTCATTTTATCTTACTGTCAGATAAACTACAAGTAACCAACGAAGTAACTACATTTTCGAAATCCTGGACAAAATTGAAATTTTGTTTTAAAACCCGATTTAATAAAAAGATTGAACAGTAAATGGTTAACAAATTATTTTTGAACCTCTTACTGCAGAATCTATTTCGAAACTGCACACAATCTATTTCTAAACAAATTTTTAATAAGAGAACCTATGGTCGTATTGACACTTAAGAATATAAACAGCAAATAGTAAAGAATATAGGAGTTATCCAATTGAGTCAGTTTGTCGAATGATCATAATCTTGCTATTGAAATAAATATAATTTTTTTTTGAGAAAAAATGAAGTCTTAAGCATAGACATAAATTCCAAGATTCTTTAAAGCTGATTTTTTGAATAAAGTTCCCCCAGATCATAAAAATCTTACATTGCGCACCGCGCAGTGTCCCTAATATTGGATCATATGAATGGATTGTAGAAAAATTACTTGAATTAATAAACGATGAAAAATATGATATTTAGGTAGTGAGAATACGATAGCTATATATAGTAAAGGCATTTTCTACATTTTATTCATACGACCCATTAACTAAGCGCAGCTCAAAACTATCGAAAGATACCATAAATATGTATTGTTAATAAATTTAAATAGCAACCTTTTTTCCCAATTTAATCTATGGTAAATAATGCTAAAGGTGCATCGGTTTTAATTTTAGGCAGTTTAACTCACCGACCATAACACTAGCAATATCGTAAAACTGGGCAACTTAAAATTAAAGGGCTCTAAAACATTAGCTGTATTAGAAATTTATCAAATAATGCATTTGCAGTTCTATGAGCGCTTACGTCAAATAATCCTAAAAATCGTTCTTCTAAATTTCCATTATTTACAAACCGGTCAGCAATGGAGCATTGTGATTTTTCAGTAATATCAGCAATTATTGCAAAATCATTTGCATTATTAATTTCACTGTCAATAGATTCTGTTAAATAATTCTCGCAACAAGAAATTAATTGATTTTGAATAGTTTTTGTAAAAATGTTTTTATCTTCTTCAGCATGATCGCTAATTTTTACATTGCTCCTAATCAATGACATTTTCTGACTGCCTAATAAAATTGTAACGTCAATTAAATAACACATAATAATAAGTTGCCGATTTTATTACATTCTCATCATTGTATAAAATTTTATTTAAATAGATATGCGTGTTCTTGCAAAGCGTCTATAATTGTAGTAGCATTGCGTTCAATACGCTTAATAAGACCTAGAAAACTTTTTATATGTTATTTTGAATCGTTTTGTTTTTTACGCCTTTGGAAAAAGTTTTTCAAACATTATAATCTGTGTACAAAATAAGTCAAAATGTGACAATATTACAATAATGTCACATATTGACTTATTTTGTAAATAATTTCCCCACTTTGAATATGTAATAATACAAATATTTTGTATTATATTTTTGATTATAATCTGTGCGGTTTTAACCATACATTTTTAACAGTTCCCAGTAACTACTGCCACATAGCAACTTTAGTAGTGCATTTCATAGCAAGAATTATGAAAAACCCGATTTTGTAAATTGTCAGCCGTTTTAAAATAGCAGCTCTTGTTGCTCTAAAATGTTTCGCTGTTCTACTGTATTCTGTATTACGCTTTAAAAATGGTGTTTCTAGCAGAGATGTTATGTATATTACAATTGTAACAGATCTATTACATTAGCAAAGCATCTATTACTCTATTACAATTACATCTAAATCGATTACATTTTTAGTAATTCTTGTTTTTGTTCTCTTTTTTACTTATTTATTCTTTATTAAAACGTTTCAACGCAAAAAATATTAGGCGACGGAAATTAATACCATAAAAAAGACATTCAGCAGATTTCACCAATGCAGGCATCTTGATATCATTTACTAATTGGAACCTAGAAATTAAATACTGAATGGCGTTTGTTAAAAAAATATTAAAATCAAGATTCGGATCTTTTAACATTTAAAATTTATTTTTGTTTATTGTTTCCAGCCTTACTTCGTGGAACTCCATAATCATGAAATAAATAAAGATTTGTAAAAAGTTTCACAGTATTTATTAATTCTGATTATTATTATTTTTATCTTTTTATTTAGTTACCTATTTTTGTATCTACCTTAGCGACGTGTTTGTTTATATTTATATTACCTTTGATAATGACAGCTTAGCTGTCGAAACAATATTGTTAGGTTATATTTTAATAAATACTGTGAAACTTTTTACCAATCTTCATTTATTTCATTTAAAATTTATGTTGTTTTTTACATAGCATTCGATTTTTTCTATTACTTTATTATATTGCATTTTAAATAATAATTCTTTCTGTATAAAAAGTTATTAATAACAATAATAACTAAATCTTTTTAGATTTTCAATATAATTTATTTTATTTTTCCTTTTTTAAATAAAGATTTGTTTTGACATTTTCACCTAATCTTAATATTACAGGAATCTATTACAATTTAAAGCAATCTGTTACATTTTTAACCTTAAAACTAGTACGAAAAGCTGCCGCTCCATAACATCACTGGTTTCTATAAACACATCACGCAATCGTATTATGACACATTATTACCTTGCATCTAAAACAAACATTTGTTACTATTTTTCAGCTTAATTAAAATCCCCGACTTTTCCACTAATACACCTAAATGTTTCCGTAAATATCTTCTAAAAACACCTGTTTAGCTAAGCATATAAATACATAGCACACAAGTAATAAATCATATTAAAGTACATATTGCAGTGATATGGTGTTTACCCTAACAAAACAAATTACAACACAACAGCATACCACTACAATATTTTATTAATAGATTTTTGCCCCGTCACTAGCTCCAACTTTAGTTTCAGTAAAGCACTCGACAAATATCTCTGAAATTTAGAATACAATAACCTTACCTTACCAATTTCTACTATCAATGGGTCCACCTTTAATCGTAACACCTGAGCTGGGAAAATTGCAACAAACTGAAAATCACAAATTATTTCCACACAAGGAAGAAAAATGAACAATAAATAAAAATTAACAATATATAGGAAGAAACAGAAATTTTTATTTCATTTAAACACAAATAAAAAAATAAGCAATTGACAAAAACTACTAATCAGCCTTTTAATATTTTTTTTATAGGTTATGTTAATGTTTGGGATTTCTACTTCAATTTTTGTACCTTATAACTAAACTACTTATAACAACAATTTAAATAAAAATTAATGTAGTCGAATTTTCTCAATTCTTTTTTAATATATAATAGAAATAGTTTAAATTGTCTCAATAGTTAAGTCTTGTTATATATTTTTTTTATAATTTTAATAAGATTTGTCCGAAATGATCTTTTTATTTTATTTTAACTTATTTTACGTTACTGGCCAGTATAAATTTAAATCCACTTACAATTCTCGGTCGCACACTAGGCACTTCTTCAGATTTGAAAATTCTGCTATGGTAACCACAACCAAATTCTTGACTGTTGGTGAGATTTTTAAAATGCAAGTCTGCAAATTCTTCTTCAAATGTATTTTAAAATAATAAGTTCCATAAGTGTTGAAATTATCCAAATCAATTCTATGATTTACAACTTTCTTGACATAATGACAAACAGGTAAGCCATATCCATTTATATGCATGAATTTCAATTATTCAAAATTTGTAACCTCACTTTATCTTTCCAATTTATTATCATGCTTGTTTTTTTTTAGGTTATAAAATATGAGAACAACACGTCCTCCTTCCAATACGTTTTAGAGCTTACTAATTGTTTTTCACAATACAAATTGCATTAAAACATATAGAAAAACAATAAAATAACATAATCAAGTATTCCTTGGACCAAAATCTGACATTTCAGATTATTTTTAAATAAAATATTATTTTCATTAAATTTTAGATTTGAACACATAAAAAGAATCCCCAACACTACCTTAAACTAATAAAATAACATTTTTATTTCTAAAACCCAACAATAACTCACAATTTTGAGTCGAACAAACAACTATTCACGCTTGACAAAAATTGTAATAAATTCCATTTAAATCTGTCCAACCACCAATTTAACCCATTAATCTTTACATAATCTGATTATCTAACTTTTCCCAATCATTTGACATTCATAATAACAAACACTTACAATACAAAATTAACTAAAAAAAATATATTCTCGGCACAGGTGTATGGACATATTTAAATTGAATTGGCTGATAAAACAACTATAGAACTACAAAAAGCTTTATACAACTTACACAGCCAAGATGTTATCCAACGAAATTCCACAATAACATCATGAACCTAAATTAATTAAATTAGAACGGTGGCTTGACAAGCCAATACCATGTATCGTAGAAGAAAAAATAATCACCCTATGAAAATTAAGCAAGGTAAGTCTCTTTTATAGATGCTAACTAACTCATAATAGCCCGTTTTATTTTATTCTAGGTGCAATTTACCAAGTTTGAGCTATTGACGGTTCCTTAAGGAAAACACTTCAACGTACCAACCGTTGTATTATAATTTACAATTATCAAATCATACACCACCTACATAGTATCCTTTTGTTAAAATATAAAACTTCTTATGCATGTGAACATAATGTGAATAAATTATTCTTCTAAAGAAACCCATTTTGAAAATTATTTACAAAAATTGAGGTTATGTAATGAATAGATCGGATCGTTAAATAATCTTGCATGAAATGTAACTTTAACAAGAAATTATTACAAAAAGAATGTATTTAGCTTAATTCCTGCATATAGCTAGCTTCAACCATACTTCTGATACTATTAAATAAACCTTTTAACAAAGATTCAATAAGAACGCCTGAAAGATAGGCAACCCAAATTACCTATTTAACATTTCTACCTTCAAATATCACAGCAATATGTATTGAAATGAAAAGAAATACAGTCTTCGGTAGTATTCGCGACGGTAAAATAACATGTACGCATCTTGATCTTTCATTGATTCACGAAGCTATGAAATTCTACGCCTCAGTTCTGCCTATTATTAGAAGAATTTACTATAACTGTAATGTAAGCTGGATTTCATAAGAAGCAAAACACGTTACACATATTTTACATCTTAAATAGGGAAGACGCACGTATTTTTTTTAATTTTTGTATTCGTTCGTTTTGGTTAGAAAAATATTTCCAGATATGAGAAATTTCTAGAAACGCTCAATTTAATTAAAAAAATTAAATTTAAAAATTCTCCTCATTTAAAACCGAATTTGGCATTGAGCTACTTCCCTCAAAGCTATTTGATGTAAAAAAGTAGGTACCGCTGTGAATGAGAAAAAGCAACATTGACTATCTACTCACCGTTAGATGGCACTGATGAAATCCAATAAATTGAATTTTGAATTTATATTAACAGAAATATTTTACACCACTTTAATTATGGCAGTTAATTACACAATAGCATAACGTACATTATTATATAAATTACTCGTTAATAAGTAGAAGATATTTGAACTTGAAAATAAAACATTTTTCAAACTGACGGGTAATACAGGACTCTTAACTGTTACATTAGCACCAACAGTGGGCCGTCTTTGGAACTGTAAGATGTAACAAAGTTTCATCCATTAGAGGACACCAGTATTGCATTTTAAATTTATTTAAATTTTCAAGGTTTTCAAAAATTAATTACTTAAAATTGGTAATTGTTTAATGCATTTATGACTAATATTCTAACTAATTTAGTAATGACGTTTATGAAAATGCAAGAATTTCTTGAATTTACGTCATATGCGTCTTCCCTATTACCGTTCTGTTAGACATAAGGTTCCTTCATGCAGTCCTGGAACCTAAATTTGCCGGATAATTTTCAAATTTCAGCGCCACCTTTTCGACAGTGTCCGAACTAAATTAGGAATCTTTTTTCCATATATAATTCCATTGTTACAGAGATCATTTCTACCTGAACATAAGCACAGACATACTTGTGTTTATCTCCTTCATGCGTTTTAAATTAATGAATCTTTGTCTAGAGTTTACGTCTGTCGAACCTTAAATCTAACAATTTTAGAGTTCCAAAAATTAATATTAGAAACTTTGGGAGCACACCTAAGAAAAACTAGTGGAAAATTCGACAAAAATTAAATAGCACAGTGAAGCCATATATGTGTGCTAGGTGCAGAAGATTTCTTGTGTTTCTAAGAGCATTTATTCCGGTATTAGAACCTTGTAAATTTGTTAAGAATATGAGGTATATTAAAAAACAAATTTTTCTTTTTATAATTTCAAAAATGTAGGTGTTTTTATATTTAGTTACTAGTTTAAAGTTTCTTTAAACCAAATATCTCAAAATTATCTCAATTCTTTGTCCCTTTTTTGTTCAAACTTCTTTTAGAGTCAAAATGTCTTTGATGCTTATACTATTGTCATAACAGTTTGTATCAATGGAGTGTTTTCAAAACAAAAACTGCAGTATAGGAAATTTTGTATTGTCAGACGGCCACCTTAAAAGTAGCTTACACAACTCGCGAACACACACAGAGAAAAATGTATTTAAATTTCATCAACAATTGTGTGGTATTGTAAAACAAATTGGTCTTAAAAAAGTTACAGGGACAATTTGTGTACAATTATAAAACAAGATTGTGTCATTTAGTTTGTCAAGATTTTGTGGAAGTCAATAGTAATTTTGTAGAATCAAATGAATAGTTGTGTATAAGTTTCCATAACAAATTGTGTTACTTATTAAAACAGAATGTGTAATGTTATTGCATACAATTTTATACAAAATTGTACAATTGTTGCGCTAGTGTGTGCCACAATTGCTTAATAGTATTTAACACAATTACTTGTTCACATTTATACAAATTGTGCAATACTCTGGCACAAACATTCTATACAGAAGGCTAGATATCACAAATAAAATATATATTTTTACATATATTAAAATATATGTAACAAATATGTATATAGCTATACAATGTATAGTATTTACATACTATACAACGTGTAGTATATACACGTATAACACTAAAATGTTTTTTTGCCGTCGGCTGTTTATATATAAATCTCGAATTTACATTAATAGCGACAATTACAAGTGGTGACATCTATAGGATGTCATCCATAAACTTTGCGAAACACAATAATTAGTAGCAAGCAGTTTGAACACTGGATTATGATTTCATTCAAACAAAATATTGTATTTTTCTAAACATTTTTTACAATTATACTTCAACATAATATGCTAGCTTATCCTCTACAACATTGTTCCAAAGAAAGCAGAACTAAATCTGACTGTGTTAAATAATTGTCGTAAGTTCCTGTTAGACAATTCAGTAACGAAATCCTACACAACGCTGGACAATACGATTCTACAATTATAATATAAATTTCTCCAACACCGTTTTGAACAATATTGTGCAAAGCTCTTATGAAGTATTTCTCTCTGTGCACATCTAAAAAATAGTTAATATCATGTAAAATGACCTGCTGGATTCGAATTTTGAGTTCGCAAACAGATCAGGAGTTGCGAAATATCCAAAAAGTCCATATTTTTATCATTTTTAATAAATTCGTTTTCGACAATTTTGAAAACATTTTTTACATATTCTCAACAATGATTAGAGCTAGAGTTCTGATTTTCTGACCAAGTGTAAGCCATGGTGTTAAGATGATGTAGTATATTTAGAAGATTTCAAAAATATGTAGATTTCTAGAAAAAAAATTATTTTCTGTCTACGGTGCAAATTCGCGTAGAAAATTTCACACATCGTATGACTAAGTCAATTTTTATAAATTTATAGGTACATAATCGAGAGAAAATGTGACTAAACGTTCAAATTTATTTTTAAAAAAGAAATTAAGCCATAATGTCGTTCCTAAAAAAAGTTATGACGAGTTGAACATAAATATATCTGCGCGCAAAATGCATTCTAGTGTCAACATGCAGTAAGTTCAGTCTGGACACCTCGCAGACGCTTGAGGGAGTAGGAGCAAACGAATTATTGAACTTTTTAATGTTTAAACGATAGAGATAATTACAAAAGCATACAAATTTAAAAAATATTGTTTTCATCGTTGCAAAAGCATCGTATGTATTATTTTGTAAATGGGTTAAATACTACATTTTCCTTCACATAACTTATATTACGCAGCATTTCAGCTTTGCTACACTTTGCAGCTTGCAGTATAGTAATAGTATATTGTGTCTCAAGGGCAGAAAATTAGCATTTGTAGCCCGCAGTTGTTTGATTGAGCGGACAACTTAGGGCTACAAATGCTTTTCGGTACGAGTGACATACAAAAGTTTTTCGCCTACCTGTTTGAAAGTTTAAAAAAGAATTCCAAAAGTTAAACAGTAACGTAACTTATTAGTAAATTAAATAGGCATATGTTAGAGGGAATGAATGAAAATGAAAATAACGCCAGACGTTTTTAGTAATTTATTAACTAAATTAACCTAATAATCATTACACTATATACAACACGGCCGTATAGTAAATGTTTTCATTATTATTGGTAAATAAAAGGAACAGGATATGACTTTTAATTAGGATGAGTAATTAATCTATCATTGTATAATTTATTGAAATTACAATTTTCTTTTTATTAATTAATTGTCACAACCTCCATTTATACATACAATGACACTGTGAAAAGAAAAAAACAAACGACAAATTTATCGACGAAGAAATGAAAATCAAAGTTATGATCTAAGAAGCCTAGAAAAATTTGACGTATGTTTTTTATATTTTTAAAGGTTATGTAAAAATATGTTTGAAATTACATTTTCCGTCATATTCTGTTGCTAAAAGTTTTACGAATGAGTTATATTTTTAATGTTAAAAACTAATGATTTCATTTTTTGATTAAAATCTTTTTAGGATAATGCACAGGAGTGGTCAAAGTATGACAATTTAAAAAACAATTTCAATTTTTACAGTATCTCCAACTTAACATAAATAAATCGTGGTTTCATCTAGTAGTAGTGTAGAGGTTATGTATTTGACATAAGAGGGCAGTAAAAAGTTTGACATAAGAGGCCCGCAAAGAAGCCTTAACTGCCCTCAAAACAGGACATTTAAAAAGCACTTTCTGATCAGGTAGGCGAAAAAAATAATTTGTATTTACAAAATGTAGTTACCTGAATAAAAGTATGGGATTCCTTAGCTTTTACCTTTTATTTTTGATGATATTATGCCTTTTCTAAACCACCCAAAATCTAAAATATTTGGAATCTTGAACTTAATCTGGTAGGCCGTTCTGTACAGAGAACATTGCAAAAATGCTCTTTTTATATTTAGATGAAATTCATCTTTGGTTGATAGTAATTTAACATGGTCATTTTTACTTCGTCGTCAATGTGCCTCTACATCTGTCAGTAGCAATGAAAACAAATTGTTGATAGTTTTGAGGATAATTTTTGAGACGCATTCTTTGGTAACTTGGATTGAATCTTGATCTGAGCTGTACACTATAATGTCCCTTTTTAAATGTTTTGCAAAATTATTCAAGCATTTGATTGCAATTCATGAGGCGAATGAAGTTGCCTTTGCAGAACACACATAGCTAGATAATTTGGCACCGCGTGGAACAAGAACTTTACCCTCAAACTGTTTTTGAATGTTATATACTATATCTTCAGACGTAGGATAATTTGGATTTCAATCTAACCTAGTTTATCTAGTTAATTTAAATAATTTAGTATAATTAAATTGGTCCATTTTTCAAGTCCACAGTTTAGCTACTCTTTGAAGAATAATCTTTATTATTTTTCGCAAATTAGGGACTTTTCTAGATATGGAGGTGTATTATAAATATTTCGGAGAAGGTTGAAGATTTCTTTTTGTCAGATTTTCTTTTTTTAATTCAAGAGACATAAATTATGATAACAACAGTCTTAACAATCATACCCATACAAGTATCGGCAAACCCTTGGATTCTGCGTAATGCTTCGTTATTTTGCTTTAACGCATATATCATTTGGCCTTTTAAAAGTTGTTACCGTTTTTTACGTTTTCATTTCCTACATCCTTTACTATCACGATCTTTATTACAAATAATACAAGTATGTGGACATTTTTTATTTAAATTTTTTGTCCATGTGAGTGCATTATCGATAATAATAATAGTATTGCATACTGTTTCTGATTTTTCTCTTATAGGCGATTCGGGTATAAGATCTACACTTCACATGATAAACTGGATTTAAGATTTAATGTCAAAAAGAAATCTATATTTTCTATTTCTATAAAAAATAG
The DNA here is from genome assembly GCA_929113105.1 of Agrypnus murinus. Lineage (NCBI taxonomy): Eukaryota > Metazoa > Arthropoda > Insecta > Coleoptera > Elateridae > Agrypnus > Agrypnus murinus. The sequence continues at coordinate 103,826,586 of OV816025.1, forward strand.
CTGAACACTTTGATGTCTTATTCAAATAACTTACAAAATCTTCTAATACTTATTATTGTAAATTTTATTACAAGAATACTTTTAAACATATTTAGATGTCGATTCCAAACCTAGGTTTAATTCCCAGTCGGGGATGATAATTGTTTTGCATTATAATAACATCTAAATATGTTTAAAATTATAATAATTATTAATAAGTATCACTAAATTTCAAATAATTTTCAAACGAACGAAGCCACTTATACGAATGACCATAAAAGAGCTGGTGTAAAAATAATGCCAAGACGCACTCCCAACAATGCGCTTAAATATCAATAAATATCTCAAAAGTTAAAAAAAAAGACCTGAATAATAGTTATTTAATAAATTAGTTTGTTAATGAAAGCGATTAATGATCGAAACTGTTTAAAGCACGAACGAGCGATAGGGAGTGAGTGCCTTTAATAGTTGAGATCATTAGTTGCTCATTAACAAACGAATTGATTACAACAGTTTTTCGTTGACCGTAAAATTCTTCGATTTTAAGATAGAAAATTTCAAATAATACCGAATCCAAACTTGTGCGTATATCTGGTTGCCCAAAGTAAAACATCATCAAAACGTCAAAATCACAAACGGGTTTATTAATGAAAAAGAGTGTATTAATGAGGTCCATTAATGCATCCTTTTTTCACAAAACAGTTACTTAATAAAAAAGAGTGTATTAATGACGTCCATTAATACATCCTTTTTTAGAAAAAATCATTCATTAATATTGACATTAACAAACGGTCAACGAAAAAAAATCTTATTTGATTCATTGGGAATATTTTTGTCGTTATAGTAACTACCTAACTCTAAAAATAAAAAAGATACCTCGATGGAATATTTTCCTCTGTAAATGTTCCGGTTTCGTGTCAATGAAACACAGTTAATTTTTTTTAAGAAGCTTATTATTTCCAAGACAATTTTTTTTCGATGAACTTGTCAAAGAACACTTGAAGAATATTCAGTAAAAAACTGAGTTTAATCAAAAGCAGAATAAAGAAGATATGATGTGTTATGTGAAAAATAAAAATTAACACCATTTAACATGTAATTTGTATTTTTTTTTTCTTAAATTGGCAATTCGGCTGTTTTGGCAATCTCAAATCAATGGGCGAACTAAAAGATCAAATTCAGCAGATCATTTTACATTAGATTACCTATTTTTTTTAGGTGTGTGTTCGCGAGTTGTATAGAAGGTGTCGAATTCAGAGGGTCTGTTCTCCGACTATTTAGGGTGATACGCCTTTACGTATTTTCAACGGGGGATGCTGCAGTTGTTGAACCGCTCAGCTGCAGTAAAATTTATTTTTATTACATGCAATGTTTATCCTGTTTTGTAAATTTGAACTTAAATTTAAAAAAAACATTAAAATGTTTTAGTAATGTAGGAAACAATTACAATCATCAAAACAGACAGCCGAAGAAAAGCATATTTTTTAAATAAATTTTTTAGTGAAGATTTGTACAGGTGTTTTGTTTTATGGTAAGGAATATATTTCACTAGCAATCCACAAGGCAATAATCTAAGAAATGTAAATAATTAATTACACATAATTAATAATTAAAAATAAAATTAAAGAAAGACAACATAATTAATTACACTATTCTGTTCTTTTTAATAGTATATTAAAGTATTAGTTTCATAAGACGCGTTTTTAGCGCACGCGTCCGAGTTTAGAAAACGACCCGCGAAGCGGGGAGTTTTCTAACGAACAAGTGCGTTAAAACGCCTTATGAAACGAATACTTTATACTATTTTTTATACTTGCGTCGTTATTTCGTTAATTATTAAAAAATAAATTAGTTTTAAATAAGATTTATTAGTAAAATTTTGTTAAGTACTTTTGACAGTTGGCTACACTGAAAATTCAACTTCAGCATTTGTTATTTAAATTGTTTTGTTTTTATAAAATTAATTTAGTTTCTGTGACAAGAAGGTAAAATGGTCAGATATTCTCTCCCTCCATCTTATTAAAAAGAATTTACTTATCTTAATATTATTAAGATAAGTTAATTCTTTTTTTAATTTCTTATCTTATTAATCTTAATCATATTAAAATATTGGAATTTAACCATATTGATAGACTTATAACAACTGCAGAAAATAACCAACATTTAGCTATGAAAGTAAGTAAAATTTTGTGCTAAATACTTTCAATTTTTAATATATTTCAATTATTTAAGGTTGCGTTAATAATGGGATTCTGTGGTGCCTGCCGAAGGGATGAATTGACCAACATGTTATTAGACGATATTGTGGTCAAAGATGATGTGTTCACTGTGACTGTAACAAAAACAAAAAATAAAGTTCGAAGAGAATTCTTAATTACAGATAAACTGTGGATTTATTTAATTAAGCAATATTTGAGCCTAAGGCCTAAGAAAATAAACCACAGGCGGTTTTTTATAACCTACCGAAATGGAAAATGTATTTCTACTCCTATCGGTATAAACACCATAGGTAAAGTTCCTTTTATTATTGCCACTTATTTGCATTTAGCCAACCCGAAGCTTTTTACAGGTCATTGCTTTCGACGTTCAAGTGCTTCCCAATTGGCAAACAAAGGTGGCGATTTAATAACTATAAAACGGCATGGAGGTTGGAAGTCTTCAGCTGTGGCTGAGGGCTGTATTGATGCTTCAGTTAAAAAAAATGGAGGTAGCTGAATTGCTATCTAATAAGCCATGTACTTCCACTTCAACGGCTCAAGTGGTAATTGACCAGTCTTCCACTGCTTCATTTTTACATGAAGAATCACACACTTTTAGCAGCAACCCAATAACGAGTCAACAAAACATTGTTGAGGGGCAAAATTTACCTTCATTTAAGATTAATGCCTAGGACACTTCTGCTGTTACAATAAAAGTGTATAATAACTGTACTTTTAATACAAAAGATGTATAAAGAATAATTTGTGAATTTATTAAATAATTTTTAATTTAATTAATTTATTTTGTGTATGTTTATTTTATATTTTAAAAGTTTGGCATTTTATCACATAACAACATAACCGCACTTTTAAATATAAGTTTGACATTTAAGAACAGCTGTTAGGTGCTACCAACTTTAAAAAAAAATTTTACTGTTTCCAGTACTCTAATAAATCTCATTAGGACACGCAAGTATAAAAAAATATTTAAACCATTTTTACGTTTTGAAATGAAAGTAACTTCATAAAGTTGCCAGTGATTGCAATACACGTATAAATGGTGTCGAAAGTCTTTTTTAGCAATCCGTTTCCAGACCTAATAAATGTTATGTGCATTATAATACAATATTTTAATGACAGCTGAAATCAACCATGCGACCATCACTGCACAGCAATAGTTTTGTTGATATTTTTTATTTTTTGTTATCTTATTAAAATAATAGTTCTGAAAACTTAACAAAACATCATTCTATTTTAGTATTTTTTTATTGTAGTAAGATAAAAAATATATCGCAGACCAAATGTTATTTTCCTTTTTTTATTTAGCATTAAAAATTCCAACTATTTCTTAATTAATAAAATTACTAAATGTTTGTAAATAAATTCTGAAAACTATATTCTTTAATGTCGTTCAAAAAGTTTGGAATTTTACATAATTCAAACTTGGGCAAATTCAGATCCAACGTAAAAGATGTTTACGGTTCCTTTGAATATTGAAATTATTCTCCGTGTTCGTATTCAAATGAAAATTGTAGGGGAATCGTCGGATGCTTGTAGGCGGGACTAATAGCGACACTTTCGCGTAAGTCATGCCGAGGGCGCCACATCTCAATGATTACATCTATTTTTGGGATTTTACTTCTAAAAAAAATGGCGTGTAGGATTATCCTCAGATTTTGTACAGTGCTTAGTAAGTATATGTAGAATCCCGCTACAGAGTAAGTTGTCTGAAAAATTTGCTAATTTAGATTTCCGAAAATCTGCAATGCCGAGTATCCGCTTTTAAATTAATTTGATAATATTATTTACAATAAATAACAAAACTCGCTGTAGCGGGATTCTATAAATAACAACAATTCCGAAAAACTGTGGTTTCTATAATAACTCTCCTTTGAATTTATATTAGAGGTAAACTAGTGTATATGTGGAGAGAACCGCTTCGCGAGCATTCGAAAGAGCCCTTAAGCACTAACCGTAGACCGATTTCGAAAAAAATGGGTTTTCGATCCACCCTAGTGTGTAGGAATTAGACGACTTCGTTATAGACAAAACGGCAGAACATGACGAACTAGTTAATGTCTAAAAAATTTTCTACAAATTGAATCACTGAATCAGTGCAACATAGAAAATGTTTATTTTCATTATTATTAATTGTTACTATTTATTTGTATTTTATTTTTGTTAGTATTTTTTTAATAAACTTGCAATCTTATATTATTGTTTTATAAAATAAATATTAGTATGAACTGAACAAGGAAACAGAAGTATGTAATTTGTAAAATTGAATAGATATAAATACCTTAAAATTTGCTAACGCAAAAATTTTGTAGGTACCTACAAATCAAATTTATTCCAAAATTCCAGAACAATGTGAAAAGAAACTATTTTTCATTTTTAACGTCGTCCTAACAAGAAAAGAGTTTTTAATATTTATATGATATTTATATTGCCAAAGCGGAGTAGAAAAATGGAAAAGGTAGTAAACCATTTCCTTGTTTGTTTCTTAAAGGCAAATTATTCTAGACATACGCATTATATTTATTGTTTGAAGATATATCTTTCAGAAAAGAGGTTCTTATAAATCTACAAATATTAATTTATAAGATATCTCTATAATACAAAAAATGTATTTTTAATTAAGGTTATTTATTGATTTGGTTATTCATGATCAGTGGCGTAACTACGAAAGATTGCACGCTCTTGCGAGACTTACGTTTGCGTACGCCCCTAATATATACAATTATGCGTAGGCAACTTTTGTAAAAATAAAATATTCAAACTATTAATAATTCAATACTTACCTTTCCATTTGCTTATGTCTATTTAACGAATCTGGGTGCAAGTTCGTGAATCCATCGATTGAGAGTTCGATGTGATCGAGTCTTCAACAAACCTTCGTAAATTCATCGTACATGAAACAACGCGTTTCTATTTCTTGCGGTTCTTTACCGTTATAAAAAAATTGATGTACATCTAATCCACCAAGCTGAAAGACCGATGCTTCTGATGAGTTAAGGATTTGAGGTTATTATGTTTAAAAGTTTTAGTTCATGGCTTGTTTGTTTGATTATTATTATCCTAATAAATTAAAATTCCTTGTTTTTTTTAAATTTTACTATATGTTTTTTTAGTATATGTGCTGGTTAATTAACGTATAAACTATAAAACCAATGCAAAAATATTATCTTTAAAGAGTATACTATATATTGTACTTTGATGTTGTGTTTATGATGGTGACACTAATAGTTCAGAAATTCGTCGGTAACGTCATGCCAGTCATCGCTCTGATTAATCGGTGGATTTTCTGTTTAATTCACGAACTTGCTCTGTTTTATATGATTAATGAGATTTAACACCAATTACAGTTTTTTCCGGGCTTTAACGCAAGCGAATTGAACAATTAAACGGCCAAACTCCATCGTTTTTACTATTCCCATATAAACCCTCTTAATACATTTGATAAAACTTTAGATTCTGGTCCGCCACCCGCACATGCTATACACCATTCGATGCGTCTCATCGAGCTCAACAATAGTGTCCCAACCTAACCGAACCTAACCGAACCGAACCTAACCCAACCCAACCGAACCTAACCTAGATTTAAGTTAACTTTAATTTAGGTTTGCGTTATTTATCAATTCATACCCTTTTCTAATTTAGTTTTTGGCTGGGTCAGATAAGATTAGGTTAGGTTAGGTCACATTCGCATTAAAACGTGCATTTTCAGGTAGGGTGGGGGAATTAACATGGCAGGCTATAGCTTCCCTTTCAAAAAAGTCTTTGACGATTATCCCGAAAACTACTGCCCCCCCCTAATTTCACTATTGTTCAGCTCGATAAGACGCATTGAATGGTATACAACATGTGCGGGTGTCGAACCTAAACTGAATAGCCATACATTTCTCCGAAGATTACTAATTTGTTGTTGCTGATCCAACAAATTAGCACATTTATTTTGAAGTTTTGAAACAAGTTTCAAATTTTATTACAATTTACAAGTACAGCATGAAGCACGTTCGACGAAAGTGTTTAAGTTATTGTTAGCGTCGTCGTCAAAGCAGTTAAATATTTTTTTACTTAATAATTTAATTAATCGTATTTAAACACCTAATATTATTGTACTACAATATCTTCTAATTATTTTGAGCAATGTATATCGATAATTCACTTTTATTGTTTTCATATAATGTTTTTTACCTCCAATGCTTGTTTTAAAACTTTTATTCGCAACGAGATAAAATTTATGGCAAGCAGCGCCCTTCGGATGGATGCGCCCTCCGCGCCTTAGGATCTGCATGGGCGGTAGTTACGCCACTGTTCATGATCCAGTTTAGATGAAACTTGGTTTAAATGAAGCGAAGGTGCTTGATGTCGAGAAATACAGTGGCGGTACATACTTTGATATTTGTGTTTGATAGATAGTTAGTGTTAGGTACGTTAGAGCTACATGACATTTTTGATCTTAACAAATAAATGTATAAATGCTTCTTTTACAAAGGTACATTTCAAACAGATCACGAACATAAAATACTATAAGTTGTTGGAATAAAACGGAAAGATTACGGATATAAAGTACGTAACGTAACGATATATTTCAATACAAGACATTTGAAGAACGATGCGTTAGTGAAATGCTTTTAGTTTATACAAAGTTATAAAAAACGACATTATTTTATTGCAAATTTTCAGGTTAACTTTGACAGATGTAAAATTAGGTACACATGTAAGTGTAAAGTTTATACAGACCTATTACATTAAATTGCAATATGTAGAATTTCCCTATGTTGCATTTGAAATTAATCGAGTCAAAGCATCAAAGAGGCAACCAATTATACAGTACGCTCTTTTGTACTATTTACATATATTGCATGGTAAATAAATAGCACTGTATATTTCAGTACGTGACAAGACAATGGCCGACGACTGGTCGCCAAGACATCTGAACGTGGGACAACTGACCGCCGGACAGCGTTCTAACAAATCCACTCTTTTGTACATGCAGTTACTATAAGAAAAGGTACATAGATACAAATACAGTGCTCTTTCTGTGAAGTATCTAACTCCAAATATCTACCTAATATCTTGAATTCTAGATACATTTGTAGATACCTTAAATATTTTTTGTAATCACCCTGCAAAGAAGATCTAATTTTTTGTATCTAAAGAGCACTTGCTTAGTGCACACCTACAAATTTTGGTCGCACGATTTGTACAGAAATATTGAAACTTTAAAAAAGCCTAATAAACATGGTATTCCTAAATATTTAATACAAATTACTATAATTGTTACAAGTGTTAAATTTCTTTAGATGTTAAATGGGTTCGATACCCTTGGATAATTTACTAGATAATACTACAGTATCCATTCTAGGCAATAGTGACATTCGCCAAGGTCGCTGTTATGAGAATTTAAATTCCCGCCCTTATAACTACAGTAGGTATTGGGCCACCTGGCCCAGACAGAAATTGACATGCCATGTGGCATGCCAATGGCATGGCTCCTCCCCTCGCCTGTGATTGGCTACCCCCACTCCTGTAGCTCCTCCCCTTGTTTCTGATTGGTCGCCGCCATCTTGGATTTCCCCGCCTACTTCTCTCTGATTGGTTAACCCCCACCCCTGTAGCTCCTCCCTTGCTTCTGATTGGATGAAGGCAGCCATTTTGGAACGTCTGGCTCCATTCTACCACGCCCTGGCGCCAGGCTACCACGCCCGCCGCCGCCGCCATTACGGGTATCTGTATTACCGGCAAACTGAGTGCTACCAATAGAGGGCGTAATGCTACAATTAGTGTGTATTGCTAAGAGAGGGCGTCATGAAGGGATCTGTATTATCGATGCGTTGTGTACTACTACTAGGTGGCGTGTCATGAAGAAGAAGAAGAAATCTGTATTACTACTACTACTACAGAGAGGCAACCATTTTATATCACAGCATCTTGCGTGCGCGCGCGCGCGCTAAATTTGAATCGGTCAATTTTAAATATTTGTCATTTTTGCATATGTCATTTTTAAATCTGTCAATTTTACTGCTGTCGTTTTTACATCTGTCATTTTAAATCTGTCAATTTTGCTTCTGTCATTTTAAATTTGTCATTTTTGCATCTGTCATTTTGAATTTGTCATTTTTTTTTGCATATGTCATTTAAATCTGTCATTCTTAAAGCAACCATCTTACCAGATTTGAATTTTAGCGCTAACTCTGGGATTGGATCCTTTCACTAAGCTGAAACTCTTTCTCTCTCTCTCATAGTATGACTACTTACCGGATTTGTAGCTTAGGATGTTCGCCGTCGGAAATCTTCGGCTTTTATTCATGTACTCTCTCGCTGATGACAACGATCTACCTTTTTATATAGTCAACCCCTTCACCTTGTGCTAGTAAATGAAACAACAACAACAATGTTTATACATATTATTTATTTTGATATTTAATGGACAATTGTAACATATGATTTGACAAATTATTCATTACACAGTATGAGTTGAGATCATCGCGTAACACTTGCAAATTGTTCAAATATTTTTGCAGCCTATTTCTAAGATAGTTTATTTCCGCCATGGTGTTCTTAATACGACGGTGCAAACGTTGTTGTCGTTGACGTCTCCGACTGCTGCTGTTGCTGATATGATTGCAGTCGTGTACGTACGGCATCGATAAACTTTTGCGGATAATGTTTTATTATTTCTAATAAAATGAACGAGTTCAATCCACCACCAATTGCTGCTGCTGCTGTGTTGTCTATTAAACTGGTAGCTGAGTAGTAACCGCATAACAGTTCGGACGTGAATAAAATTGAATCGGATGTCGGGAGCGATTTATAGGCGTCTTCATGGCGTCTCAGTTGACCTTCTGCTACGTTCTCTATGTTTGCGTGGTAGAAACGTGAAAAGTCGAGGTGACGTAACGTTCGAGCATGATGATTGATCAACGGTGCTAAATGCAGTATAGACTGAAACTCGTAATCTTTTAAGGTTATAGTCCGCTGTGTATCATGTATGGCAACCCTGTTGCCGAAAAACTCGTTGTGAATAATCTCGATGTATAAATTGTCACATAGATGGAATTTCAAATGTTTATCGCAATGTAGTACACTGTTGTCCTTGTTGCAACAGCAGCAACCATGAAAGAAATTTTTAAACAGTGCCTCGACTCGTATATCATACAGCTCGAACCAGTCCCGTTCCGACAACACCAATTCACCATACTCACATATGCTATTCACGCACTCGAGCTTCACTACCACGGTAAATTCTCCCTGGTCGTCGTCATCGGGCGGAATAAGTCCTACTTGGATGTTGTGTATATGATCGTAGTTTTCTTTTTCCCCTGGAGGTCTCGTAACATACAACGGATACTGGACAGCCCCAAGCAGCTGAACACGTACTTCACGTTTAGCTGCTGCTACCGGTGTATCTATGATGGTAAAGTTTGCTGATGCTGCTACAGCGTCATCAGCGTAGTATAGAGGCTGCTGTTGCGACAGGAACGCTAAACAATAATAATACAATAATCGATTAATATAAGCATAAACACACACACACAAAAGTCTTAAACATCTTACCTGTTTCTTCGACTTCGTTGTTCCAGGCTTGACCGTCGTCGTTGTAGGTACTTGCTGTTGATGATGATGATGCATGATCTGCAACATCCGAACCTTCTTCATCTAAAGAAGTAACAAAATAGACACAAATTAGCATACAAACTTGAAGTTTTATAAACAACAATAACTTACCTATTTGAAGAGGTTCGCTCTCACAGTTATCATAACAATAATTAGGACTGCTAGCCATCATCGTAATTGCTGTTGCTGCTGCTGCTGCTCTTGCACACGTACTGTCTACTGCTACACGCTAACAACGGTCGGCTTTATATAGTCACCTATACTTACCTACATCCAGCGCATGCTCAGTAACACGCATACGGTAAACAGGCAGGCATCGCTGGCAGACAAGTTTCATCCTGTCGCTGACATGTCATCATCATCACAGGCAGGTGTTCGTAGGTAATTACCTCATTCTCTCTCTCTCTCAGTTATAGCTATCACCTTTTTCATACCTTGGTACAGATGGGTGAGAATAGTAATAATACACACATATAAAACATTAATCTTTTTTATTCTATGACAATATTTCTCAAAATTTTTATTGAACATCAACAAAACAACAATAATTAAATAACTAAACAACTATCTGTTCTCGGATAACCATGATAGAACATCTTTTATTCTACGACGACAATGTTTCTTAAAATTATTAAACAACTAGACAATAATCAAAATAACTAAACAATTATTATTAGGTTGAAATCTGCTCGGATAACCATGAAGACATACTCGTTTTTTCATGAAACATCCTATTGAATGCTTTGTACGCTTTGTTATGCCAAATATTCTTTTCATCAATGTCTTGATCTACTACTACTACTACTACATAATTGAAAAGAACAAAATCGCGTTTATCAGATCTATTTCATGAGTATGTTCCCCTGAGTATCCTCTTGTGATTTACATTCAATCACCCTTAAGTTTCACCATCTTTTTTAATAATTACTGTACATAAGGTATAACTCTTGTCAGCTTCACTTATTATTAACTATATTCAATTATCCTTATTCTTATTATAACTACACTATACTGACAAAAGATGATTGAACAATTTACAACAACAACTAATTACCTAATTATTACATTCTTAAATAATTTCGAATATAGTATACACAAAGTATAAACCTAGACATCATCATCATCATCACTTATAATAATAATAATTACATCAAGCCGAAGGTCGATCTCTTGTGATTAACATAACCCCCGACTACTGCTACTACAGTTGAACTGTACATGTACTTATTACTATACAAATATTTTGCTACTTAAGAGTTAGATATGATACTACCTATACAAAAATTTACAAAACTTAAAAATACAACTATACTACTACTATACACATATCTATTACTACAACGATTGAACTGTATAATAATTATATACGTTATGATAATATTTTACTACTTAAGATCTAAATATAATACTACCTATACAAATTTTACAAAACTTAAAAATACAACTATACTACTATACACTTACATATATACAAGAGGGGCTTTATTGTTTATACACGTGGTCGCTTGTTGTTGTTGTAGCCGAACGGAACGGAATCAAAATCTTCTATACGGCGTCTCTTCGCGAACGTTATCTTATAGACTTTTGATTCCGCTCGCGTTACAAGCTGATGGTCAGCCGTACGCCGGATGTTGTTGGACTCTACAATAATCTTTTCGTCCATACCTTCCAGCAGTCTAAGCATGGACTCAAAGTTTATTTTTTTAGTCGCGGCGTGGTTTAGGGTGATGCCCTTGACCTTGACGAACACGTGTATCTGTCCCGTGGTCGGTGAATAAACTTTGTAGGCGTAGTTCTTCGGCCCGCCTGACACAAACTCTATAATATACGATCCGGGACCGTACTCTTCGAGCTCGTCTGTGAGGTCGCCCAGGAAGCTTCCTGTTGGTAGCTCGAAGTCGCCCGGCTTCGAAACGTATATTACGGAATCTGAAACAACGAAAAAAAAAATTAACTCTAATATAAACGGTGTTGATGTTTGATAGTACTGAATGACTTACCTGTGTCATAGTATAATACTCTCTCTCCTAGCTGATCCAAATAGGAATACAGCTTAAGACGGGCCTGTGCAGTGACAAATGCCGCGATGACCACGTTAACTGACGACAGAGGATCTGCTGCTTCCTCTTTATGCTGCCAGTTAACCGCAATCACCTCGTCATTTATTTCCTGCACATGATTAACTTCTACGCCTGGGCTGGACAACAGGTCGAAAAACTCCTTGGACTCGCTGATTATGGCTGTTTTCGCCTGGTTCTCACGCTGACCAAATTTCCCTAGAATACAAAAAAAAAATATTAAGTAAAGAAAACTACATAAGGTTATTATAACTTACCCCAGAAGGAATTCAGCATCAGTTTGGCCAACGATCTCAAACCAGGGTTCTTGACGATCTTCAACGAATCCAAGGAAACTCCCTCGTTCTCGAAGTAGTCATCAACGTACTGTTTCCGGGCTCCATCGATACCATCCGCGCCGTTGTTGTTGGCAGTTATTGAAGATGGCCAACCGCTGGCTTCCTGCTTCATCTTCAGGAACTTGTCGATGAAACCCGAAAACAGTCCCCCGGTCTTGGACGCTTTGTTGTACTGGGTTACATCGTACGACCAGATCTCTTGTATGTCCTGCACGATGTAACCCTTTCGTATGGCCATTACCAGTTCGTCCAAGACCCAGGTTCCGTTGATGACTCGGTCCTCTACGCCGTGCTGACATTCGACCTGGTTCAATTCTTCGGCGCAAGTGCGACATAGAGGGAACAGCAGCTTTTGGTGCATCTTGACGGGTAAGACCGGATGGTATAGATCTTGTGGCGGTAACATTGTACATTTTACCACGCCGTTGATGTTTTCCAGGCCCCCTTTATCCCTGATTAGATTTTCACAAGCCGCCTTGCCTACGTAAACTTCTGGATGGCCAACTGGGAATTTGGCGTACTTGCATACCCAAGGATAAAGGGAGCATACATCTACATACCGGATCTTTTCCCCGTCTTTTGCAACTCTCTTTAATTTTGCTGCCCCTGTACGGCCGCCGTAAAATGCCTCTCTCGGGTTTAAGGGCGTGTTTACTAACAAGGGATGTTTCTCAACCTGCTGTCTGAATTCGGGTGTTAACTGCCTTCGGAAGCGACATTCCCACTGTTCAACAACCTCGTATCCTAGCGACTTTAACTTCTCTGTTGTGGCTCGGGTCTTCTCGAGCCTCATATCCATGGTGTCGCTAGGATCGTCGTGTAGAGGCTCGTTGCGACGGGTAGTGAAGCAGGTGGGACATCCATGGAAGTAACACCCGTGAAATTGAAATATGGTATTACCATACAGCCCGTCAACCTTTAACCCGCCCACGATAGCTTCTCTCTGCCTGCCGACGTGTTGAATCTCAACACCTCTTTGCTGTTCTTCCAGCAACAGCCATTGGAGAGCTACCTTAGACTGGTTATCTGCGCGTCTATAACCACCCTTTGGTATCAGTCCAATGGTGCTTTCTTTGAGGAATTTCCTCCGGAACATGAGATTGCAGGCAGAGGCGATGGTGATGGCTTCCGTGAACGGGTCAACGTCGCATTCCTCAATAAAGAGATTCCTAAAGTGGATACAGGCTCTCTTCAAAATATCGACGTCTGTTCGACAATATTCGACCAGGTCACGTTGCATGTCGAACTCCGTGATCCCGTCCCTGTTCGCCTCGTACCACTTTAGGAACGCTTTACGAGCCTGGGGTTTCATGGTGTCGGGGCTGTAAAATTTGATGTCCGGAAGAGGACCCACGTAATGGGCATTCGCCTCGGTGTTAAAGAGGTGCGGGAAGTATCCCTTGGGAGCCGGTAGATCGAACGCTTTAGGCAAGTCAGCCAGAGCCATGGGGAAAAAGTTGAGCGAGTCGATAATCTTTAGATTATCTAGTTGCAGCAGCAGAATTTTTGAACCGCGCATAATGAGTTCCGGGTGTAATGAGGAGTTGGTTATAAGATAATTTAGAATAAATTGCGTATCGAAAGCTTGCCCGTTATGGGCAACTGCTACAACCTTTTTGAATAATTTCCGCGAGTCTAGTAGATAGTTCAAAAGCCGATCGATGCATTTTCCTCGCAAGATCTGTTCTCGCAAACCACATCTTACACAACTGGTAGCAGTTGATGATGAGTCATTGTTGTAACACTCAGAACAGACTTGCTGGAAAACACATAGATTCGGCTCGTGGAGGTTGACGCCGGGCGCAATTTCTTTCTCTTGCCGGGTCTCCAGGTCGAAGAACACAAACAAGGTGTCTTGCTTTATGTTCCTAGGCCCGGCCGGCTGTATGTGACAGAAATGGTTTTCGGGTTTATGACTCTGACAGATCTTACAATAGATCTCCCCGCACACGTGAGCCTGCTTCCGGGTCTTGATGTTGATGGTTTTGAAACATCCCTCGCATTTTTTAACTTCCAGGCACATGTTGCCCTCCTGATGGATGTTAAAGCAGGCTTGACTTTTAAAGTCTCGCCTGCAGTCCGGACACCTAATCAGCTGCGCTGTTCTTTCGCAGGGCGGAGAGCTACCACAGCCTACGCAGGACTTTTCACACCGGTGATCTCTCTTGTTGTTATACGGTACATGACAGTGCTCACAGAAATAACGGCAGACAAAGGCTGAGGTCAACGATGTTATGACGTTATAATGATGCTCGTGATACAACAACTTGATGTTCTTTGTTGCGGCATCATTATCAACGACCCCCTCAAAGATAAGTGAACGCCCTTTCGAGCCGTAGCTATACACTACTATCTTGTAGTTGGGGGCCAGGAACTGCTGGAACAACCTTAATTCATTGACCCCGGCTCCCTCCGGTGGAATGAAAGCTACTCCAGCAGCTCGCATCATTTCCTCGGCCTTTATCTTTTGCACTGTCTGATTATCACGGGTCTTCTTGTAATCAGCACTGTTATCTGCGTGAGCCCTGCCTACGACCAAAGCCCTGGGTAGGCATAGATTGTCACTGGTGGTGTTGTTAATCGTGACAATCCCTCTGCGACGGCTACACTCTTCGGCAAAGGTGCTGTACGTGCCGTTACGACAGCGACCTTGTCCGGCTGGTGGTGTTACGATTGTAGCTATTAGTCTGAAGGTGTCCGAACTCAGGGCTTCAGGATCGCTCTGTAAAATCGATTCTAAAATGCCCCAGACATCATTGAAGGTGATTTCATCAGAGCGCCTGAGGCTCATGTAGCCGGGAAGTTTTTGTTTGAAACTATCAAACTCAAATGTGGCCCCTACTTTATCATTTGGTCGTGCTCGGCTTAGCACATCCCTTAGAATTTGGTTGATGGCCGATTTAAAATGCTCCAAATGATCTTCATCGACTGGCGTAACGGCTACTTTAAACACCAGTCGATGTTTCAGAGTGCCAAATTTCTTGATGGTGGACACGTTTTCATCGATAATTTCGTAGAGAGAAGACATTTTGTACAGGAGTAACAGCAACAATAGCAAAAAAAAAACATCGCACTTGCACAGTTAACAAAGGCTAAAACAACAAAGATTATATGTTGTTAATTTAAATAAACATTGACTAATTACTATTATTAAAGTTTAAATGCACTGCAAGCTGTTAAATATTATAAATTAATTATAAAGATCAATTTTAATGCAAATTAATAAAATCTTTTAGCCATTCTTAAACTTTTAATAGCAAGCTAATTTAAACAAATATAGAGTTTAAAATTGTTACTAAATCCCTTTGACAGATTATTATTATTATAAACAACAACAAAATAAGCTAAAATTGTTTGAAATATAACAGCAACAGGTAAGAAATCATATAGCGACAAATGGACAGATAAATCTTTTACCATTCACGAACTGCTTCTCTTAACCCCTAATTAAAAATAAAAAGCTTAGATGCTACGTGATGGTAAAAAAAAAATTGACGCAAAATAAACAATAACCTCTGAATGCAATGCAGGCTATTAAATATTACAAATTATTTGCTTTGACAAAAGTTAAAGGAAGATCAGTTTCAATGCAAATTAATAAAACCTTTTAATCGATATTACACTTTTTTAACAACAATCTAATTTAAACAAATATAGAGTTTAAATTGTTACTAAATCCCTTTGATAGATTATTATTATAAAAAAATAAATAAGGAACGGCTAAAAACAACAAAGATTATATGCTGTTAATTTAAATAAACATTGATCTAAAAAGCATAACCTCAAATTATGATTTAAATAACTATGTTACAACCCCTAGATAAACAACTAATAACGATCACACTTCGCATAAAACAATTACTACTTTAATCGATAATCAAACTAGGGAAATTAAAAAAAATATATAAAACTATTCCTGCAACTTAAATAATTATTTTAAACCGATTATGTTACAGTGTCGTGAAAAATCATGCGAGAACGAGATTGCCGATTATTATAAAAACAATAATAATAATAAATCCTACCTTTTTGTTCGATTAAAGCTGTAGATTTCACATAGACTCTGTAGCAACAATTGGTAATAACAACCAAGAATGGCACAAATCACTTCAAACACAGACGTAATAATTAACAGTACGCATAAAAAACATACATGTGTTGATGTCTCGAGTAACCCCAAACAAGTGCTTGTCTACTTCTGCAGTGTTGCCAACTCCGAATAAATAGAATTCTCAACTTGACCTCTCAAAAGTCGCTAGAATTCTCCGATATACGATTCAGGATTTTTTTGCATAATAAGAGGTCACCATTTAATGTTTTTCGTGGGACAAACTAATTTTGTAACAATTTTCTTTCGATATTGGCAAAAGATCTAATAAAAAATAACTTCGAATTTATATACCTACATAAAATAGAATTCAATTTAAACAAATATTTTATTTTCAAATATACTTTTGTTATACATTATATTAACAGTATAATATTAACTCATTTACATCTAATCCAAAGTCTTCATCTTCAGATTGGTAAATATCTTTGGTTCCTATTTTCTTCAGTATATAATCAGGTAGTTTATAAGTATCACAACATTTATTTATCAGTCTTAAACCAAATCGTATGTATAATAAATTATTAAGAAGTGGTAGTTTCATACGATTTCTTATTTTGTTTTTAATGTAATTCATAGCGCTAAATGCGCGCTCTACATCAGCATTGGAATGTGGCAAGCTGAGAAATCTTAAAGCCAGTTCAACTAAGTCACCAAATGGATTTTCATTTGCAGCATCTCGATATGCCCTTACTTCAACCCAAAACTTTTCTGTGTCTTTTACTTCGGTCCACAAGATGTGATGAATAGTTGCCCACTGAGTCTCTATTTTTGCTACTAGATGAGGATCAGAACAGCAGTTTTCATTTCCAACTAACTGAGTTATTGGAAGCTTGTTATGTTTTAAACATTCACTTGGAGAAAACAAGCTCATTTTTTCTAAAATACTAGCATTTTCTGGCAATCTATTTTTTATTTCTAAAGTCAGTTTAAGAAGAAATGACTTTATTCTGTCTTTAATAGTTTCACGATCACTGTCTGATATACCATATTGCTTACAACTATTTTCAAAGACATAACCTAAATATGGGTTTGGATCCAAGTACTCTTCAATTTTATCTTTAATTAAATCTATCTTTGTAAGACGACTAGGATTAACGACCTTGCTAGCAATTGTAACATACAAAAATTTTAAATCTTTTATTAGCTTCAGAGGATCAACTGACGCTGACTCAAAACTTTTATTGGTTTTTTGGACAAGTTCTAAAATTGACAACAAATAACTTAAATAAACTCTGTTATTGTTGTCTGCGTACATTTGATATAATATTTCAGCTCCATAACAATTTTCTTTTTGTCGAGCCATATCAAAATGTAATTTCAATGTATCCCACTGATTTAAAATTCGTCTTACTGCCGGTTCAATTGATAACCAGCGTGTGTTCGACAACTGTAATATTTTAAGTGGAATTTCACCATCATTTATTAAACTATAAATCTGCCTATAAGCAACTTGTTTGATTGTCGAGTGTCCAAACCAATTATAGGTTTCTTTAATTAAATAGTCAATACTTCTTGGGATAGTTTGTTCAGATGCTTTTGAGACCGCCAACTGCAAAGTGTGGCAAACACATCGTACCAGAACTAGATGAGGTACTTCAGTTTTCAGAAGTGTATAAACACTATGATTGATGCCCGTCATTGCAGAAGCATTATCAGTTCCAATTCCAATTAATTTTTTTAAAGGCAACTTAACCTGATTTAAAGTTTGTTTAATGGCAGACACAATCGTTTCTGCACTCCCATCTTCAATTTGAACAAGTGTAAAAAACGTAGAGACAATTTTACTTTGGCTTATACTAAAATACCTGATTACAAGTCCCAACATTTTCTGTACACTTATATCTGTTGACTCATCAATTATAAGGCTATAATTTCCTCCACCCACATCGTCTATAAGTTCTTTTAAAAAATATGGTCCAATTAAGTTTTTAATAATATTTGTACACTTTGTACGATGTAAACAAATATTCAGCTGTTTTGACTTTGAAATATTGCTCAAATGGTCAACAGAATTCATTGTACTATGCATGGCAACATATAAACACAGTTCACTTTCTTTAATCTGTTCTTCAGTAACTTGTCCAAGAGGCTTAAAAGTAATTTTCTGCTGACGCTGCGAAGAAAACGGTTCCGCCGCTGATTGATGTTTTTTGCTATTAACATGTTTTTTTAAATCACTCAGTTTGGCGTTAAGAAGTTGTTTGCAGTAGAAACAAAATGCTTTGTGTTCATCATTTGAAGCAGGTTTCAGCCAATTTTTAAACTCTTCCAATCTTTCCCATTCTATCTTATATTTCTGCGTATATTGTGGCGCCACTAAAATACAAAACATGCAAAAGAGATTTGTTATGAAACTAAAACATCTTACTTGTATAATCCAATAATTTATCGAAATTATCGAATGCCAAATTCCACAAATATATAATGGCACAAACGCATCGCCTGCTGCCGAACAGAGAAGAGCCAGCCAGCCAGGATCGAGCTTAAAAGTTAGGTTAACTTAAAACTGACACTGACGTGCAGGGCTGCCACACACTCATCATCTCTTAGGGATTAAGGGATTATGCTTAGTTACTTTAATGACTTGTCACTTGTCACTCTAGATTACCGCAAAAAAATGTTTTAAAATCAGTTTTAAAAGTAAAGCAAAACACAAGTTCGAAATTCTCCGAAACTTCTCTATTGTCGATAAAAAATCGCTAGGATTGCGACATGTCTCATTTCAAGCAAAAAAGTCGCAATTGTAATTCCAAATTCGCTAGATTTAGCGACAAATTCGCTAAAATGGTAACACTGTACTTCTGTGGTTGGCTTTATAGGTTCGAATTGTTGCGCAATATTATGCAATAAGCTAAAAATAAAACTCGAGTCAATTTGCCCGCTTAACAAAGGAACAAAGCGTTCTCTCCGGTGAACACCTGCGTGTCATAAATCAGTTTGAAATGTTTTTTTTCTGCACCAGAGTTGACATACCTTCTAGATTTTATCTATTAGAATAAAAAAAAAAAAAACGGTGTATCATTCTAACCCTCTGGGGATATAATTCATTCAACTGTCATACCGTTTTTTATTGAACGCAGGTGTGACGAATAAGTTATGACCCTGTCTGTATTAAATAAAGGTTACATTCGATATCGCCTTTTGTACTTTAGTGTCTTTCTCGGTTCTATTTGTGTTTAGATATCTGATAAATTTCAACGTATTGTGCGAACAGAGAATGCAGTGATAATATTATATTATTTTTATTAGGCAATAGACAGATTGTTGTCAAAATTCGATATGATTCCCTTTTAAGGATGTGTTTATAACTTTCACTTCAGAAATGAACGAGGCAAGCAGTTTAGGTTTGATTTAATTGTGTGCCTTTTTATTTAAAGAAAATTCTATAAAATTTAAAGTGTTTAAAAGCATTTAAAATTTCTTTTAAATGCTCTAAGAGACAGAAAGGTCTTTTTACCTGGAAATAACTTTAGAAATCAGACCCGTCAACGTGCGAGATTTACAGGTACTTAATAATACAAAGAGTGATGAAATGTTTGATTATTTTGCTATTACAGTATATCAATATTATAATCTATTGAAACTTTTCTGTTAAATGTGATTATGATAAATCAAAAAAAACATTTCTTTAAATAGGTATATTTTTAATAAAAAATGTCTAAAGTATGACAAAAAATAGTTTTAATGCTCTAACACAGTCAACCTTTATTTAGAAGATCGGTCACATAGATAAGAGCTACCTACATGGACAACGCAGGTGTTCTTTTATTCGTTAACGAGTTTCTTTGCTCAGGGTCCGTGTGTGTGTGTGTAATAAATTAAATGGTTATCAATAGACACATCTAAAAGTTTAATTTAAAATTTTAATGTTATAGTAAATTATAAAAACGACACCGAGGGTAATAAATTTAAATTTTTATCTAATCGTGTTACATGACAGTGCAGGTGTCGATCCCTTTTTTAACAATACCCTTTTTTTTTGTTACGAAGGGTAATAAATTAAGATTTTATCTATTCGTGACAGTGCAGGTGTCTACCTTTTTAATGATATCCTTTTGCTCCGACGGTAATAAATTTAGATTTTATCTACTCGTGTTACTTTGACAGTGCAGGTGTCGATCCCTTTTTAACAATACCCTAAAGAACACCTGCGCTGTAAATGTAGGTAGCACTTATCTATGTGACCGATCTTCGAGGGTAATAAATTTAGATTTTTATCTGGTCTCAAGTAATTAATTGACAGTGCAGGTTTTTTTTTAACAATACCCTTTTTGTTCTGGTAATAAATTAAGATTGTATCTAAAATCATGTTCATTCGCGCAGGTTCGAAGTTTATAAAAGCTCAGTCAAACCCCCTTCCGTTTTAGTTTGGTCTTGACATCGGTTACGGTGATAGTAATATTGTTATTGTTTGCTTGAACTAGGTATGTTAAAATAATCATTTATTATTCTTGTGAGTGTTAAGTTTTTGTCTATTTTATTTTACATAGAAAAATGGATTTGCTAATACAACAATTGAACAAATCTCCCGTTAGCCAGAAGCCAATCAAGAAGTTATGTGATTACAAAATAAAAGAAATTGCAGAGATACTACAATTCAAAAGAGTCGTTTGCCGTGATAAGCGTCAAAGTGTGATTATTGTTGCTGAAAAGCATGTTACATTTCTACCAAAGCGAATCAGCGATAAGTTAACAGATCAAAGGGTTACAGAGCTTAACCAGCAGATTGAAGCTAAAACGATTTCTCTAGGTTTGATGTACATGGGGAAAACACACTGTTATGATGACTGCCTGTTTGTGGAATTAAATAAGGTACGAGTAAACATCAAGTTTATACAATAAACCCCTTTTTAACGTTCTATTGTTATTGTTGTTACAGCCCCTGGAACCGCAAATAGAAAACAGAGGTCAGTCCTGAAGTCCTCAAGCACCAGCATTCTATCAACATTTTTTATTATAAATTAAATGTAGCCTTAACACTATATTAATAAACATAATTTTTTTTTAATTCCTATATGGCTTTATTATTTCTTCTAGAAAAGGTAGTGGTGGAAACGTTTCAGCTTAGTGAAAGGATCCAATCCCAGAGTTAGCGCTAAAATTCAAATCTGGTAAGATGGTTGCTTTAAGAATGACAGATTTAAATGACATATGCAAAAAAAAATGACAAATTCAAAATGACAGATTTAAATGACAGATGCAAAAATGACAAATTTAAAATGACAGAAGCAAAATTGACAGATTTAAAATGACAGATGTAAAAACGACAGCAGTAAAATTGACAGATTTAAAAATGACATATGCAAAAATGACAAATATTTAAAATTGGCCGATTCAAATTTAGCGCGCGCGCGCGCACGCAAGATGCTGTGATATAAAATGGTTGCCTCTCTGTAGTAGTAGTAGTAATACAGATTTCTTCTTCTTCTTCATGACACGCCACCTAGTAGTAGTACACAACGCATCGATAATACAGATCCCTTCATGACGCCCTCTCTTAGCAATACACACTAATTGTAGCATTACGCCCTCTATTGGTAGCACTCAGTTTGCCGGTAATACAGATACCCGTAATGGCGGCGGCGGCGGGCGTGGTAGCCTGGCGCCAGGGCGTGGTAGAATGGAGCCAGACGTTCCAAAATGGCTGCCTTCATCCAATCAGAAGCAAGGGAGGAGCTACAGGGGTGGGGGTTAACCAATCAGAGAGAAGTAGGCGGGGAAATCCAAGATGGCGGCGACCAATCAGAAACAAGGGGAGGAGCTACAGGAGTGGGGGTAGCCAATCACAGGCGAGGGGAGGAGCCATGCCATTGGCATGCCACATGGCATGTCAATTTCTGTCTGGGCCAGGTGGCCCAATACCTACTAACTACTCCTTTTGGATGTATGCGCGAACACAACTTTTGGTACAACTGTATTAAGTAAGAGGGAATTTCTTTTTAATATATATTTTTCTTTTTAAATAAATTAGGTATCTTAATTTTCTTTTAATAAATTCTTTTAATAATTCTTTTAATAAATGATTACAATTAATGTAATCTGTTGTTAAAAATAAGTAAAAATTGATTAAAAAATTGTAAAATAAAGTAATTATTAGCTAACTTAGTTGGGTAAGGGATCAATGGCCCTTAATATGACATGACATGCATGTAATTACAATTAGTTTAAGAGGTATTAAAAACAAATTTTCTATGGGCAAATTAGGTCATGTAAATAAACATAATTCTTATTATTTATATAGACACCATAAATCAATGATTTGTGATAAATGGCAGATAAATGAACGCAGCTAACTCCAAAAGGCGGAGCTTAACCGCTGACAAGTCAAATTCTAAAGATCAACGTGCGGCTAGAAGAGTGTCACTACTGCCTAGAATGATATACTGTGATAATACGGAGGTTCCTAGAGAAAAATTCCGAAAATACAGTTTTGAGAAGCATCCTCATGCTGCATTAATTAGTTTAACGAATAGTTGGACGCTACGCATTGCAGTTGCTGCTTTAACGAGATTATTAGCAAATACTTTAATATTATTAATACCAGAAACTCCATATACTTTCCATATGAAAATAGGTGACATTTTTGTAGCGCCATCTTCGCAGATAGGTGTGCTACTAACTGGTGTTTTTTCGGTTATAAACCTTCATCTAATTAAAAAACACCACTATTTCTATTAAACGGTGGCTTATTACTGTTCTGCTAGCATATATAAACTTTTACAGCTTATCTAAACTATTCAAGCTTTTATCACAATGATTACACAGGCTCGCAAATAAAAATAAGGTTTTGTACTTAGTTGAAAGGTGAGGTGCAATACCGTATGTTTTTTGGTGTACTGAAAACGAATCCGGAGTCAGAATTGATCCATCACTCAAGGACTTCGACATAACCTCAAAAAAAACTCAAAGAATTTATAAAAATACAACAAATACAAACACAAAAAAACTTGGATGATGGGTCAATTCTGACCCCGGATTCGTTTTCAGCACACCAAAAAAAATACCGTATGATCACAACCACAAAGCTTTTTTTTTTGTGGGCCTGTGTTATTTTTTAATTACACTTCAAATACTTTTTTTCCGGCATTAATAATACAATTGTATACTTGTATTTGTTATTAGTAACCGGAACTGTCAAGAAATTATTAGGAAATAACCTGGTCAGTAGGTACTTGAAGTAGTGAGAACTGTGAGAAGCGATTACTATAAAGTCGGTATAACCTAAATACATAAAATGAAGCAATATTGTATATGCGGGCCACCTACAACAAGCACCCACGGAGTCCACATCTACATATGGTAGTATGTAGTATACTACTCAAACTCGTACCTCAAATAATTAAATTTTAAATTTGACAGTAAAATTAATGATTACAACATTAATTGTTTATACCATGTGATACGGACTATATAAATAAGTCCATAACAAATAAAACATTATAAGCAGGAATTTTCATTTATAACGCTCTCTCAGAGTTATAGGGTTGTTATCATCACCCTCCTGGAATTGTTATCGTCATAAGGCCTTAGGTACATAGGTAATAAATATAAAAGTTCTCAATTTATGTTATTATTAGTCCAGTCAAATTAGAAAAAATAGCGGAAAGTTGAGGTAAGTTCATGGATTTTTGCATAAGACTGCTTTGTGAATTTTTAAATAACCTCCTAAAAGTCAACACCTGCAGGTGATGAGCTCGAAGAGATAATGAGGGTAAACCACGCCCCCTAACGGTTTTTGCCGTTTTTCTCAGAAACTATTAGGTTTATCAAGATGGAGGTTAGGTAAAATAAAGCTTATTTAAATCCCTACCAAAAATGTCCAAATGCTTTTTCGTACATCTCCTTTTTTTTTTGTTACATATGTCATACATGGATCAGTAATTTGCCTGGTAAATTTGCTCAAGCAACTTTCGGGTGTAACTTTTTGTGGTCTCATATTCGTCATGAAGTAACCGGTAACTGGTAACCTGTCGTAAGACGTAAACACACTTGAAGTTAGCTGACCCTTGAAGCTTCATTTACGATGATGCGCGTTTGCGTATCGTGTGCGCTTAACTCGCTCTTACGGTCTCAGCGTAATATGGAATGGAAAATGATATTGATGAAGGTAATTATATGATATCCTGACCCCCTATAGAACATGCTTATTTTAAAAGGTACACTTACCAAAGGTGTTCTATTAAATTTAAAATACTAAAATATCGAGCGCTAAGAGGTTTTCGTTAAAAGACGTCATAAAAACAGGTAAAAATTATAAAATCTTCTTGTCATATGATACAAACACCATTTTCACAAATACAGCAACTTTTTTACTAACTGTAACCTCACATCATAACATTCTAACCTCAAGATAGCGACTTTAGCGTTGTTTTTCTTATTAATTACGGACGAGTGCAACGACTTTTATTCGGATTATTGTTCTTCTAGTTAGTCTCTACAACCTAGTAATATTGGTTTACCTGGGTTCAGGAGGGTCAGGATATCATACAATTAATAGCATCGCTTATGCTTTGTTTACGTCGTGCGACAGGTCATTTCAGACATGGTTTAAGAAAAATTTGTTGACAGCTGGACGCGATCGTGGTCCAGCCATCTTTTACCTTAGCATCTCTTTGGCAAAATCCATCAGGCGATATTATCGATATTAGTGCCAGTCGGCTTGAAAATTCGTATTGGCAAGTTAATTAATGATTGTCTTGTTTTTCTTTAATACTTCTTGGTTTGCAATAATTAATTAATTAATAATAATAATAATAATAATATTGTTTTATTTTCTTTTATTATTTATTAATATTTTAGAAATTATCGCTGAAGGCTTTACTTCTCTCACCTGTTACCAGAAGACAAAACGCTTCACAAGATATTTACAAGTAATAAAATAAGACACAAAACACTTTATTTCCTATTTAAACACAGATACCAGTTTATCATAGGTGCTTGATGTCTGTTCCGCTTCATGTTTTCTATACTCATGCAGGTTTCTATGCAGGAACAATGATGGCTGCAATGCAGGCTCCAACAAACTTATATGTGCTGGAAATCCCTCTGGAACCTTGTCGTTTCTTTGGCCTCTCTGTCTCCTATTATGTGGGAACTTAGATGAAATACTAGCAAAAAAGATACCTGCTCTTCTTTAGGAAGGTAAATAGTAGACCCCCTTTATAACTTCTTCTACATTGTACCTCAGGTTAAGTTTATTTTATCTTTATCAATATGACTCTTTTAAAATAGTTATTTGCTTAATTAGTACAAAAAATGCATTTTTTGGGACGAATGAGAAACCTTATGATTCCCAAAAACGCATTTCTTGTACGAATTAAACAAACTATTTTTTCTGCAACTACTTATTTTTAACTAGCAAACTCCGTGAGAGGACTCACAAATGTATAATCTCACTCCCATTTCGTCGAAAATTCGAAGAAGAAAAATGTCTTTTTGAAAAAGGTTATTGTTTTTGCGACATCGTTTATTTATTTGGTTTTATATAAAAGTTAATGACCAAAGTCATTTCAAGCACGAATTAAATAAAAAATAACACAAAGAGATTTTTATTTTAGCACAAAGCGGACAGTTTTGTTGTTGCTAAGGAAACGACATTGCTCAAACATGCATATTTCGTGCACAAGTCAACAAAACCAATGTGGCAATTTGCATATTAATATTAATGAAAAATGTCATCATTTTTTGACAGCTGTAGAAAAAAATTTATTTCATTTTTACAAAATAAATTTTTTTAAATCAATATTCAATATGGATGATTTTGTTGATATTGTCCTTCATTTTTTCCATAACGATCAATATTACACTTTACCTAGCAACCACTTTATAATAACCAATGTATGATTTTTCAATAATACAAATTTTATTGTTTCAGCCTTTTTGCCGTCTTGCAGAGGGTTTGCCGTTTTATTTAAACTTTTTTAAAAAAATTTAGAAGTAAAAAAAAACAAATTGTTGAAACCAGAATAAAATATAATATGGATGAAAACAATTAACATAACATTTCCTAATCAAATATTAACCAACTGTAACATGATATGAATAAATCTTTTTATTAATTAAACCTCCTTCTTTAAATTAAGGCGGTAATAACAAAAGTAAAACTTTTTTTAAACGTTTAACACCAAAACTTTTCAATTTACCAAGGAAGAATTTTAAAATTTCTTAAATAACCCCATAGGAAAAAACTTACCTAAACGCAACTCCTCTTTTGAAATTGTTGAACATTACATCATAAGCCCCACTTTTGGTTTTTAATTAATAAAACATGTAAAACTTTAACAACATAACAAGAACAACTTATTAATTAAAAATCAAACTAACTAAATTATACATTAAATTTTCTTTTCTTGTAATATTTTTTTTGTTTAAAATGGTTTTATCATAAATATGCAAGCTTTTACAACCCATTAGCATTAGCTTTATAATCCACATATTTTTTTATATTGTATGCTAATTTTAATTTTATTTATGTGTTTTGGTTTAAATAAGGGTATATCAATGATATATAATTATTTCATTCTACTTCGTTTTTGACCAATCGCAAGGCTTTATTTTTTGGATTACAGCGATAATTCGATAATTTTTTATTGTCCTTTTCGACTGTTTTTATCTTCGTGACAACGCTGAAAACTAGTGTCACATGTGTCCCATTTTTTACTTTCATGTCAAATAGTAATCTTTATGTTAATAAGTAGATGCTTAAATAAACAACTGTATCATGAAATAATCTTACCGAATTACATTCTCGTGCTTCTGAAATTATCTGTTGTAATACTCAAGTTGATTAAAACGCAACACTCGTGTCATTTTTTGACAAATTTCCCTCCGTTGCACGTCGGGAAATTAAAACGTCAAAAAATGACACTCGTGGTTGCTAATCAACGTTCGTATTACAAATCGATAATTTCGAAGCACTCGTGTAATTACAAGTGAAAGTTTGTAAAGCTTTCATCATTTAAATAATTTAACTGGAAGGTATTTCTTTGGCTGAATATTTTAGTTATCCTATATGGTCCCTCATAAGGTATCAACAGTTTACAACGTATATTTTGAGGTCATAGAAATATAAAATATTATAACAACATCGTAGTCTGTTGTCAGTTCGTGTTGCTGTTCAAATTCGTTTGTTACATACAACGTTGTTACGGCCGACTCTTCAATTAATTAAACTTCCTTCTTTAAATTGAGACGATAATCACAAGAGTAAAACTTTTTTAAACGTTTAACACCAACGCTTTTCAATTAATCAAGGAAAAATTTTAAAATTTCTTAAATAACCCTGTGGGAAAAAACTTATTTAAACGCAACTCCCCTTTTGAAATTGTTGAACATTACAATATACATTAGGCAAACATACTTACAATCTTTTTCTATTGCTTTTCCTCTTTTGTCAATTATGTTTCAATGTGTGTCTAATGATTTTCCAATGATTCTATAGTAGTAGGATTGTTTTGCTAATTAAATTCCCTTTGTGTCAAATGTGTTTCCGTAATTGTCAATTGAAATTCTCAAACATTGTGCATGCTTAAATATTTGGCATATTGATATGGATAATAATCAGAATAATGATCAAAGGAAAAAAAACGCCAAAATAAGCAACGAAGTACGCATTTTATTCATTCTTTGAATAATGGTTCCACGGTGAAAAATGTAGCACAACAAATTTCAGTTTTACCTGATACCGTTAGAAAAATGTGTGCCACTTATAAGAGGACTAATAATTAGGGTTTCTGGGTCTCGGCAACTTTTCTCTTTCCAGGACTCGAGACTTTTTTCGTTAAAGTCCCGGGAATCCCGGATAGTCATTTATTTTACATAGGTAGGTATTAGTATTATATTAAATAAAAAAATTATTAGACATAAGCAAAATCAAATTAGCCTATTGACTAATACAAAAATGCCAATATACGTTTTTAAAATCGCTTTAAATAATCCTCTAATCATTTTCCCCTAAAAGTTCTCATTGGAAAATGAATAATAAATAACACTAATAATATTTAATTAAAATAAATAATAACACTAAATATTTAATTAAAAGTATAGCATTACATAAATAGATTCTCCTGTCATAAAATTCTTTTTCTTTTCTCTTCTATGGCAAAACCTTTCATGTTTAGTGTTGTATTGTGTGTCCACAAGTTTCAAGTCATTCATAACTTTAACAAAACATTCTTCCTATATATGAGGAAGATTTAACCAAGCAAGTATTGTTGCAATGTCCATTTGAAATTTGCAAAATAAACAGTTTTAAATGCATTCATCCTTCTAAACCACTTTTCTCTTTACTAGAAAAAAATACCTGATTTTACCCTCAAGTTTTTATTATTTCTGGTTTATTGTGGTTATAAATAATTCAATATGAATCTTTAAATAAAAACATTCTGTTTAGTTCTTTAGGAAGACTACTATTTAAAAATATTAGTACCCGTTTATCAATAAGATAGGAAATTCCGGATTAAAAGTCTTTTTGAATATAATTGAATAGAAAGTACAGTTTACTTACTGAATGATTTGAGCAGGTAGGGTACCTAACAAAAGCTTCTTACTGCAACTAATCCCTTGTATTGATTATTTATAGACAAGTTGTGAATAGTTTGTATGTTTTTGAAATGGTTTTTTTTACTAGTTTCTTTAAAAAAAAACTGGTTAAGGAAATAATAAAACCTTAATTCTAAAGTAAGAATTTTAATTGAGTATCTTATATACAAAAGTCCAGTCAGAATCCTACTAATAATGTTGCGAAGATAAGTGCTGGACATCGACAACCAAAATTATCTTTAGCTCAAAAAGAACTTTGCGACTGGGTCGATGTAGACTGGTCCTTGACTCTGCACCAGTTGAAAGAAAAATGTTTAAATGAATGGCCACTTCTTCAATAAATATCAGTGACTACGATTGATAGAACTTTTAAGAACTTTCACAACTCTTTCAAAAAACCGTCATTTGTTCCCAAAAGAAGAAATACACCTGAAATATTTAAATCAAACTCGTTTTGACTAGGTCGTGCAGTACAATAGAATTATGCTGGAAAGAGAAAAATAGTTATTTATGTACCAAGTCAGTAAAGTGATTCTTTATCGAACGAGTCTGAGATGAGCAAGCCAAGCGAGAGAGGCGAATAACAGGCAAGTTCAATAGACACTTTACTGATGTGGTGCATACATAATTTTATCGCCAACCATATTTGCGGCAGGTAAAATGCTTGATTTATACAGGAAAATAAAGTGTTTGTTTACTTCCACAAATCGCTATGGTAATGTATGGCTTTATCGATGGTTGACGATAAAAATTATTTTATGTCCAATTGCATTATAAAGTACTGTTTATTGTATTGTTTTGTGGCAGTAAACTGGCTTCTTATTGTACTTGTAAACTAAAGTGGTAGTAGTAAAATAAAGTATAGCAATACCAAACGCACACTATAACATATCCTGTTTTCCAATGGCAACTGTATATTACATGTCCAATTTTCTTCTGTCAAAAATAGATGTCAAATTTATAAACCGACTTTTTTGATAATGAGCCAATTTTAGGAGTCGAACATAAAGCTTTGTATGCAGATCTTACATAATCGAACTTTGTAGACTCGCCCTTTTTATAGGCCTTGCTCGCTCGGCCATAACTGAGCTTATCTATAAAGTCCTGCAGTATGTACTTGTTACATAAATAGCTATTATTGATGAGTACGGCATTCAAATAAACTTGAGAGTTTCCTACAGAAGGTCTATGAAAAATACCCGAGCATCAAAACTAAAAACCCAATTTAGAGGACGGAATTAATCTATGACTTTTCTGTTTATGTAGAACATATTTCAATTTTGAAATGTAGAAGGTAGATATGTAATAAAAAAAAGTGGGAAAAGCATTATCTAAAAACGGAGAGATTAGACAGATAGGGAATGTCATTTGCAACATAGCTTTGACATTTCATAATCTGGAAAGTCATTTGCTAAACAGGGAAACGCAATTGACCAAAGAGGAAAAGCAATAGAAAAAGACTGTAAAATAAAGTGTAGAATCGAAAAATATACAGGGTGTTCCTATGAAAATAAAAAAGTTGATGGTAGCCACAGCAATATGACTCACCCTTTATATACAAAACTTTTATAAAATTAAAATTTGATTTACATCATCCAACTTTGATATTTAACTTTATTTGATTACTATTTCTTTTTGATGTCAATAACAATGACAGAAATAGTAATCTGATCAACCAGATCCAATTTTCGTAAATACTGACAGTGAACTGCACTGTTACACATTGGCACAACATTGGGAATACTTTAACGAAAAGTTTTACTAAAACTTTTTTGAAAAATATTAAAAGACTCTTGATTAATTTCACTTCTTTCTATTGTCTCATTTAAAAGCTATTCTGAAAAATTTATTCGCTGATTTTGCCGAGATTGCTGAAATCTTTGAAAGTTTATGAATACATTATTAGAATAGTTTCTTAATGGGGCAATAGAAAGAAGTGAAATTACGCAAACAGACTACTCTCTGAATATTCTTCAGAAACTTTAGTAACATTAATCATTAAAATATTTAGGGATGCCAATATGTAAATGTAACCTAAAAATGTAATAGGCTATTTTCAAAGTTGCACGTGACAATGCAGCTTCCGGTATATCAACTTTATGTAGATATTCACCATCAACTTAATCAACTTGGCCATTAACCTTCATTAAAATGGGTTGTGTATTAAAAATACCTACGTCAACCCAAACGATAATGGAATTAAAACCATGTGATGTGTTAATGACATAATATATTTTAATATAAATTTGATTATAAAAAAATTAAATATAAAAAATTAAACCTTTGGCGACCATCATGAATTTGTAGAAGCACAAAAAGGAAAAATAAATTACCAAACACTTTTCAATTAGTTTATTATATACTTCAACAAACTCTACAATTCTGCTAAAAAATATTATAATAATTACATTGAAATATCATGCTTAAAAAAATGTAAAATCACAAAATATTTATGTATTTAAAACAATTTGAACTAACAACATTTTAAAATGTATGATTATGTACTTCTTGTTTCGCTCTTATTTTACTGAATAACAGTAAAAATACAACACGGAATGGTCTTATTGTTACTATTTGAGATTTTATTTCTTATATCTAACATTTGATTATTGTTCTCTTTTCATAAATATTTTAACTTTGCTTAATTTTATATACTATTTTACATATACAAAGACAGCCATATTTTAGTCTTCCACATAATTCAACAAGTACTAATATGACCTCCAATTTTAAGCATTAGAGTCGTATGCTTGATCTGCTACTCGGTTTTCAACTACTTCTTCAGTCAAATTATTGTATCGTAGTTTCGTAATACAATTACGAATTCTTATGAAACACGAAGCGAGTGTTATATTATTGTACAAACACATTCCAAATAGGAGAGCAACAAAACCAAGGAGCTGAAAATGTACATAATTATTAGTAATTAGTTACATAGATTACTCTGATACAGTATTTTAAAAACAGTTGAAGGAGGTTAAGTGGTTACAATACAGAGTGGAATATAAGAGTTGATATTAAGCTAAACAAATGTGATCTTCCAGTCAAAACTACTCTTAAGAAAGCAAAAGTTGAAAATAAACAGATGACCTAAATATTCTGTAACTCTTATTAGAATTCTTGCAAGCTCTAGTCACATGCAGGAAGCAGGAAACAGGAAATACTCAGAATTTTACCACAAAAATGATAAATATGTATTTAAATTGTCTTTTCATTTTTAGCAATTTGTAGATAAAATAACCTATCTAACAGAATAGCAAAGTGCGATTTCAACATTTGTGGGAACTACTATGCTCTGAATCTTATTACAAAAATAAATTTTGCAAGATGATACCTATAGGACAATGCATAGGAAGTTGTCCTGTATTGGTTGCTCGACCATTTCAAAAGGGATATTCTTTTGTGTGTTATCAACCGTATGTATAGTATTTCGAATCAGAAATACTGAGCCCTAAAAATATAAATATGAAAATTTCAAAAGCCCATGTTAACAGTACAACTTTTCTATTTTAATATGTTTAAAAACCAGCGCGCGGCAGTCTTGCGACGCATAGCTGGAGCATAGCGTAGCCCACACCAAGTAAGTTTACAATAATTGTGTTAGAAAGAAAAGGAATGGAAAAGCTTGGTTGTGAATACAGGTCGAGAAGATGATTGGCTTTGGTGCTGTTTAAGTACTTTCCGAGTTATCAGCTCTAGAAGTAGAACTTATTCAAGCGAGTCTCAAAAGTTGTACAAACCCCTTGTACGGTTCTGTCATTACAGTAGCGTTTTATGTAATCTTATTTTTATGTCGGCCAGGTCCGGGCATAAGCCCGGACCTGGCGTCGGATTCTTCTCTGGCCCATTCTTGAAAATTAAAGAAATTGGAATTATTCAAAAACTGTGCCCAATTTCGGATATATGTTTTAAAGGGGGTCAGAGGGGAGGGGAGGGGTAAACACTTTTTTAGTTTAAATGCACATTTTTGTTGCATTACACTTTTTAGTTCAAATGTAGCATTTAGGTTTGGTTAGACTAGGTTAGGTTAGGTTATTCCAAAATAATTTTCAGTTCAAATGCACTTTTTAGTTCAAATGTACCTTTTAGTTCAAATGTACTTTTTTAGTTCAAATGCACTTTTTTTAGTTGAAATGCAGTATTTAGGTCAGGTGAGGTTAGGTTAGGTTAGGTCAGGTTAGGTTAGTTCAAAAGCGCTTTTTAGTTCAAATGCACTTTTTAGTTCAAATGCACTTTTTTTTAGTTGAAATGTAGTATTTAGGTCAGGTGAGGTTAAGTTAAGTTAGGTTAGGTCAGGTCAGGTTAGTTCAAAAGTTCAAATGCAATTTTTAGTTCAAATGAACTTTTTTTAGGTCATAGTATTTAGGCTAGATTAAGTTAGGTTAGACTAGGCTGGGTAAGGTAAGATTAGGTTAGGCTAGTTCAAAAATTCAAATGCGCTTTTTAGTTCAAATGCATTTTTTAGTTAAAATGCACTTTTTAGTTCAAATGTACTTTTTAGTTCAAATGTACTTTTTAAGTTCAAATGCCCTTTTTTAATATGTTTATTTATTCATACAAGTAAGTCAGATTGTGACAGAAAAAACGTATGCTTCAGCTGGTTCAATACCAATCTGTTAATAACTGGTCAAATCGGTCGAATACTGAAGCAAAATAGAAGCTTCGGTGCCTCTCTAATTTTTTTATCATAACTACAAAAATTTAAGATTTTTCCAAAAAATAGTTTTTGAAACAATTTTGCAAACATTTACATAATAAAAGTAATGAAATAAAAACAATTTTTTTATGTTGACATTTTCCTAAAATTTAGTGAGCTCATAGTAAAAAAAAATTGCAACTAAAACTCATGCAAAATGAATTTTGCATTATGTTAAAAATCCTGTTTATTTACAAAGTAGGTATGTATATTCTTTTTTCCACTACTAGCTATGAAGTTGACAATTATTGCGTCTCCTAGCCAACTGAGAAGTTGAATTTCTCTAGTAGTGGTTAATAATTTTTTCTATTATTAACCTAGGTTAATAATGGATAAATTCAAATGTTTTGAGAATCCAGGGATACTTATTTAACAAAAACTTGTGCAACATAATTTTGTATACCCAGGAGATTGCCTTTAACGTATTTGCTGCTTGAAATTACCTAACACGATAAAATTATTTGAATAAAATACAAACGTTGTTTGAAAATAAGTTTTATTAGTGGAAATGTCAATCTGCATCAGACTACTTGATTTTTGTTTTATTAGTGGAAAGGCAAATTTGCATTCCTGTGTTACTTGATTTTTACAAGAAAAATTTTAATTTTCAATTTTTGCCTTAAATTTGGCTAGTAGTGGAAAAAATAGTATATACACCACGGTGGTGAAGACATTAATAGGCCTCGCACCTTATTCCGCTCGGGGCAAAACCCCTCATGAAATAATCTTGGTGGTCGGTCAATAATAACAGTCTTCGCCACCTTGGTGTATAATATACTATTAAAGATTTCATACCAATATCAAGTTCATAACACCAACCTCCTTGACCAGTCTTTTATTTTCAACAATTTTTCCATTAAAGAATTCAAAGCAAGCCATGACTTCATGACATTTCACCAGATGACATCAATTGAGCTTTTTTAAGTTATTGCCTGTCTTGTCTCAAAAATGTGGGTTTATCTAGAATACAATTTGAAGTGAAAAATATTAATCAACTTGTGTCCAAATCTTAATAATTAAAAAGTTGCAGCAAATAACTGATTCTTTTGATGCTACTATTGCCATTTAGACTTAAAATTATGAGACTAATGAGACTAATAAAAATGACTAATATCTTTCTCGTTTTCTTTTGCACATTGTAAGTAAACCAAAATAAGCATCAAAACTTTTTTCTACATTTACATAGAAAGAAATTACACAGAATATAGAAACTTACATATTGCAAACAGTCTGATGAAAATATCTCATTGCTCAGAATCTCCAAATGTATGGAAATAACTGTGCGCAATAATTAGCAGGAATTAGTAAAAACAAACGTAGATTAAAAACCAGAAATCACCTTCAAACAAAAAAATGAGAAAATAACAAGCATGTAACAAATTGACAGTTGACATTTCGTAACAACAAGAATGAAGTGTCGCCAACATAGGGGTCGCGCGATAAATCTAAAAACCCTAAATTTAAATTGCCCGCTGACACAAAATGTACTACACAGACAATAGCAATTACACCAGTTGACTTTAGACTGTCAAAATAAACATTTTTTTTTACCTAATTGGGATGGCCATATAAACCCCGACCGCCTGGATCATAGATAATATAATAATATACTACGTATATAGAATGCAAACTGAATACAATCAATATTTTATGAACTTAGCACCAAAAATACAGATAGCACCTGTAATGCGGTCTACCATGACCATCTCCATTAATAAAGCCAGGACCCGATGCAACTGGCCATGGACCTACTAGACCTACAGCTTGCTCTAAAACTTAGTGACTCACCGTATTAATGCTGTTTATATAATATCTATACAGTGCTATTAAATTAACATGCAATATGCTCCATGTTGCATTTAAAAATAATCAAGTCCATGCATTAGGTTAAATTCGAGGTTAAATTGATTGATTGTGACAAGTACTTATGAATTTTACCACGAACAAATGTGGTTTTTTATAAAAAGTCCACTTTTGCATCCTTTATTTTACAATAAATGGTATTTTTATTTACGTTTGTATTTTTAAAAAACTCAATTAGAATTAAATTATCCTTAATTGAAATGATAGGTTAAACGACTAGAGCATTTTGAGTGCTTGCCTTTGTTGATTGCATAAACATACAGTAAATACAATGATTTGAAATGATTATTTTAATTTGTTTTTGCAATATACTCATATATTGCATGTATTTAATAGCACTGTATAATATGATCACGAGGGCTGTATCCTATAAATTCAAATTTTTGTTTTAAAATTGAAACTGACATTTCCCAAATGAAATACTCCAAAATATAATTGTGCCGTTTTAAGCTTTCGCTACAAGATTTATTTGCCATCGACTTTTAAATTCTACAAAGGACCTGAAGACATTTTTTAAATGGAAAAACTTTTGTCAACACCCTTACATTGAAAAACTAATTGAGAAGAAAATTAACAACAATTACCGTATTTGTGATAGGTATAACTAGCACCAGAAAATTAGTTAATCGTGCCTGTGCTAAAGGTAAGGTATTTGACGCTGATAAGTTGTAGAGCAGATCGAGTAAATGTTTCGCGAATTACTTTAAATAAATTAATTACAATTATTGTAGCGCAGGAAGAATTTAAAGACGCTATAAGTATTGCTGGAAAGCCACACATCGATTTCGAAGACACCGCATGTTCCAAGGATACAATTTCAAATTTTAAGTTAGGCCAACCAAAAACAAAACTGTGTCCAAAAGCAAAAAAGTTATATCAGGAAGTTAACAAATTTATTATACGTTTTGTAAAAAAAAATCAGGTAAATTTTCTTGTAGTCATAAAGCTAGTTTAAAAGATACCATGTTTGCAAGATAGTTGTTTTAAACAACAATAATAAGGCAAATGTAGTAGGAATTGTAAATACAATCTGAACTATTTAACCAATTAAGAAAAATGTATTTGTTACGATGTAAGAATAAATTAATTTAAATAATTGCTTAGATTTCTTTCTAAGCCAAAAGAAAAAAAAAATTTAGATTCTCAAAGATGAAATTGTACAGGTAAAATGCATTTAGGATACTTAGCCCCAAGAATACAGAACGGTGCACTAATTATTCATCGAACAATGCTTGGAGCTTGCATTCTATATACGTAGTATATTATTATATTATCTATGGCCTGGATAAACCGGTAACGCTATCTATCAACTGCTCCTAAACTACACAGTATTAAGCCAATGTTTACATGTTGAGAAGCAGAATTTTAATTCTGAAAACTAATTCACAAATCTGTGACGTCAGGCCAAACTGCAAATTCTGCATTTTATTTGGAGGTTATGAAACACCTTTCGAACAGATTACAACGTGTCAGACCCAATTTGATATATTCTGGAAATTGGTACTATTGGTTTCATAATGATCTAGGACAGCAAGGCTAATATGACACTATTTCTATTATATTATCCTATGCATTCACACTGAAACAAAAGAAGAAAATGGCATTATATTAGCCTTGCTGTTCTAGATCATTATAAAGTAATAATAATATAACCCAAGACTGCAAAATAAAATGTGTAAAAACTTTCCTAGCCGAATTATATAAAATGTTTTTGAAAAAAAGTTCTAGAACATGGTTCTAAGATTTTTAGAACTTTTTGAAATATCTTAGAACAAAGTTCTAGAACGTTTTCCTTTTTTTTAAGATGCCTACTGTGAAAAGCATATTCGTTTTAGTAAAATTCCAAAAAAATGAGAACATCGGACGAGTAGTCTTGGGAAAAGAATTTTTTTAAAATTTCTATATAGAAAAAAAAATAAAAATTTTCAGATTTAAAGCATAAAGGAGGAGGGTAGATAAGGCCGGTTTTTGGCCTAATTTATTTTTGAACTAAAATAATAAAAAATCATTTTTTCATCATCTACCATCCATATTTAATCGATTTCACCCCAAACAAAACCTGCCCCCACTCACCCATATCCCTTGTACCTCTCTAAACTACTAGATAACCAGAATTCAGGAACAGTCTCGCTAAAATATTTCTGCATTTAAAAAATGTGCAGTACCCTTAAAAACTCATATTTCTTTCAGAAAAATACAACCGGATTACCTCCCCCACTAATCCCTTCCCTCACTACCTATATTTTCGTTGTTTTTGAAAAGGTATGGGAAAGTAACAGAGGGAGCGTAAGAAAATTATCTTGTTTGACACATTTGGTGTGAAATGTTTCACATTTTTGTTGTTTGTTTAATAGATATTTGTCTTAAGATATTTACTTTTCATTCTATCAATGTGGTGTAATCTTAAAAACACAATAAAAGAGTTTTAGAACAGGAAAATACCATTTTTTTACTGTTACACCACTATAATGTAACCAAGAATATAAGCAATGAGTCACCGTCCTAATGAGCACCTGAATAAACAATGTGGACACCCAGCTGACAGAAATCGGCTGATGATGTAACAACCCTCTCAGCAGCGTGCACAAATTGTTTTTTAGTTATGAATGACCGCATAAACCCTAAATATTATTTATTGATTAAATTCTGTTTGGGACTTACTGCATATCTCGAACTCATCGTTTGTTTATATTATCTTTTATGGTATTTATGGAATCCTCGTTGTATTTTACAATCTCATCCACGTGTTTGGTGGTGACACAATTCTTGTAATTGCGGTTACATTATACCAATGGAGCCAAAATTATATATAACAGGAAACGAACAAAGTGCATACTTAGTATGAAAGAAAGAGATACGTATAATGTATCTAATAATGTAGTAGGACGTAGCTGTATGTTTTGGAAATTTTAATGTTATAATAATTTTCAACATTTTTGTACACCTATTCCCGAGAATACGGACATATTTGCGGTAATTTCCATATTCCTGAATTAATTTTTGATATTTCCAAATGTATTCCTGTATCCTAACCAAAACTTAATGAAATAGTATCAGAGTTAGTTGTACCCTACTCCCAAATTTCCAAATATTTCCGTTATATTTCAGAGTATTCCTCAAGTATTTCCGTGTATTCTCCAAATACTCCCGATTATTCCCGAGTATTTCCTAGTATTCCTGACTACTTCTCAGGTATTGTCGTATATTCCCGATTATCCTCTGTATATTCCCGTGTATTCTCGATATATTTCCGAAAAATTGTACACCTATTACAGTAGTAACCTGCCCCTTGGGGTAACTTACTAAACAAATTTTGAACACCTATTCCCGAGAATACTGAAATATCTGCGGTTATTTGTGTATTCCTATTAATACAGGAATGTATTCCCATATTTCTTAACCAAAACTTAATGGAATAGCATCAGAGTTCGTTATACCCCACTTCCAGATTTTCATGATTTCCATAATACTCCTGAGTATTCCTCAAGTATTGACGTGAATTCCCATATAGTATCCAAACATTCGCAATTATTCCCTAGTATACCTGAGTTTTTCTCAGGTACTGCCGTGTATTCTTGATTTTCTGTATATTCCCAATATATTTCTAAAAATTTGTACACCTATTCCAGTAGTGGGACGCCCCTTAGATTAAGTAGTAATTATCTCCTTATGCTTTTTTTTATTGTTTTATTTAATTTGCTATTTAACTAAAGTTAAGAAATATGACAATTTCCGAATCAAATTCCACCCTGAATTCATAACGAAATCAAATGATAGGTACTACATTTGTAAATGTAACTAGTTTTTAATTTAAATAAATACTTTACCTGTAACCAATGGAACTTTTGCCCCATAAAAAGCAAACTAACAAACCAAATAACAATGGTTCGCACACTATCTAACACCATTCGAGTTGTGGCTGATAATTCCTTTGTAACACTGATACCAGCAAAATTGAAAAATGCTATTGATATTATTGTACCTAAACAAGAAAATACATTTTTGTAAAAAAGATTATTTTTAAAACATCTATTTGTTTATACCTAAAATAGCAAATATTAATTGTACATTATTTCCTATTTGAGCGAATGCATCAAGGGCATCTTCCAATACTCCTCTGTCATTATTACTAAATGGAGGACCAACTCGAATGAAATAAAACGGTATTTGAAGAGTTGCTAATACACAGAAACCAAATATTCCTAAAACAATATTACTAAATGATTTATCTAATTAAAATAATCTATTAATAAAAATTACCTTCCCATCCGACTGCTTGAAGAGGTGGAATATCTAATCCTGCTACATACTTTTCTTCTATAACCATTTGTGTGGCAGTTATTATTTGTGCCGTAATAATTAATAAATCACCCGTAATAATATCATTGCGACCATGATTTCCTGAATTTGTATCTTTAGCGGTAAAATCAGCAGCTCCAACAACAGCAAGGCCAATTAGTACGAACACAATACCAGTCCATTCACGTTTTTTTAAAACTTTCTCCAAAAACCCAACACTTAGTAGACCAACAAAAACAATTACGGCACCTTAAATTATAAAAGTTGTAGAGGCAACAAAAACCAATATAAGCGATACCTGTTTAGGTAACACTTTAGATTAGGTTCTCCACCCGCAGCCTCACATGCTATATAACATTTGATGCGTCTCATCGAACTGAACAATAGTGTGCATAGTTATAATCGGTGTAGTAGTTATCGAGGTAGTCGCCAAAAACTTTTTTGAAGAGGGAGCCATAGACTTACATACATGTTAATTCCCTTACCCTACCTGGAAATGCATGTTTTGATGTGCATTCGACCTGACCTAACATAGGTTTAGTGTTGTAAATTAAAGAACATCCTGAAAATGCTGATGAGAACGTTTGCACATGATAACACAGTATCAAAAGAACGTTCTCTTAGGGAGCATAATCAAGCATGTACGCAAACGTTTTCATAATAATTCTCGAGAATTTTCAGTATAATACAGTACAAACGAGCATAAACAAGAACATTAAAAATGAAGAATAACACCAAAATTAAACGATCTTCAACCTCATACAGCACTAGATTTCGCAAATATGTCGGGAATGTTAGAAACTTTCATTTAGGTTTCAATTTCACTAGTGTTACAGTTACAGAAACATGTCAGAGAGGTAACAATTGTAATCATTTAAACATACTACTTTCCGAGATGTATCGGCAACGTTAGTGAATATCCGAACAGAATACCCCACTGAAACATTTCAGACACGATATAATGTGATGTAAATGCTCTAAACTCAGTATTTACCGCTAGATAGTAATGTCGACATTAAAGTCCCTCGATTCATGTGTATCCGAGCAACGCAGCCGAGTGCACTTCGAGCCATTTTGTTTTATTTTAAGCTTGTGTTTAGGAGTTAAGGCCAGTGGAAGAAAAATAATGCGTTCCCAAAATTCCCCAATTAGATTTTAGGAAAAGTGCAAGAATAAGTAGAAGCCCACAGAAATGATAAAAACCAGTGGTAGCAAAAGAAACTCAAAGAGAAGTGATTATGGAAAAATTAGATGAAATAAAAGTAGAGATAAAAAATTAATTTACCAAGGAATTTATAAAATAGCTTTGTCAAATATATTTTACAGTGAAATACCGACCTTAGATTTGAAATATTAAAGCATTAAAAGAGTACCTTTGTATTGGAGTGTTTCATTTACCTTTCTTGACACAATTCTGAACAATACCATTATTGTTACACTAATATATACCGTATTTGTTACTGTAATATTTTATGTTACTGAAACCTCACAGAAATCTTTCTAATTCAGAAATGTTTGAGGACATTTTTACTTTCTTGAATTTTTCAAGAATGTTTCACGGGCAACTTGAAACCTTTCTGGTATGTTACATTTCAAAGTTACGGTTCTATTACTTTGTTGAAATCATATGCTGTGTGGGACCACATACCCACACAAAATGTACACGTGTTATACGCAGCTACTGGGAGCATAATGAAGTACGTTCGCGAACATTCTCATAATAATTCTCGAGAACTTTAAGAATAATACAGAACAAACGTCGCAAATGAGCGTAAACATTAAACAAAAATATTAAAAATCGAGAATAAAATGAAACTAAACTACTCACAGTGTTACTTGCAGCTGTTGTCTGGTTGTCTGGTATGGTCAATTTAAAATTTGGTATTTTTCCAAGTCTATACTGAGTGTTTCAGACCACCCGTACCCCCGGAATATCTCGCGAAATACGAAACAGATTGAGAAAAAAAAAATACGTGCGAGATATATGTTTTGAAGCTCTATTGAATGGTAGCAAATGTAACTCCCCCTCACCCCCTGGGAGTGGGGAGGGGGGCAACTCCGACATCTTCAATAGCAACCCCCAATTTTTTATGCAGATTTGGATTCTGCGCTGAAACTTTTTTTAAGTTTGTGAGAGATGGCGCTGTAATCGCGAGAAAAATATTTAATTCTCCAATGTTGACGAATTTTAATTTGAGAATGAAGTAAGCTAATGTCAGGCATGTTAATAATTTGTAAAGCTGCTTAGGGTTTAAATTATGTGTCACCTCCCTCCCCTTTACAAAACTGCAAGAACAAGTGCTTAATTTTGAGACATTTTGGCAGTAAAAGACAGAAAAAGTGTCTTAATACATAACGTTATTACCAAGGTGAAACACCGAAGATGTTTTGCTGTCTGAAAATGAGACACTTGTTTTTCTAACGAACTTTGGTCTCGATATCGTTTTAATCTAAAATCGTTTTGTTCTCCCATCCTCGGTTAAGGGTCGCGGGGGTGAGGAGATTTTACATAAACCTCCCCACCCTCTCCTTTTTACAAAACGTTCCGGACCTCATTTATCGAAACTGACCTTAAATTTTCCGTCATTGGAAAATTAAATATTTTTCTCGCGATTACAGTGCCATCTGTCACAAACATAAAATAAAGTTTCAGACAAAAAATTCATATTTTTTAACGCAGAATCCGAATCTGCATAAAAAACTGGAGGTTGCTATTAAAGATGACGGAGTTGCCCCCCTCCCCACTCCTGTTGTTTCTCAGCTGTTGATATGCATTCTGTGCGCAGTGGTGGTTCGTCCAGGTAGGCAGGTTAGGCAGTGCCTACCCTGGGAAAATTGAATGCAAATATATTAAAAATGGTTTCAAATTTCTTCAAAGAATTTTGTAAATTTTTTTAATAGTAAACCAAAATAGAAAAGTTATTGTCTTTATTTACTTATTTTCTGTATACTCAGCCTGCTATATTAAACATTCCTTCGAGTTTGTTTGCTCGAGATAGATGCAAGTGCGCGTACGTATCATTGACGCAGGTCAGGCTAGCCGAGCTTGAGACGATGAAAGCGCCCATGGTAGTCACGGGCTTAACGATGCGGCGATGTTAGTGGACGGTTTCTTTATAACATAATTATTATAAACTAAGTATTACTTTCGAATAAAAATATTTTAGAATCATTCAAAGTATAAGGTTATAATTCAGTTTTTACAGTTTTAATCTGTTGAGAAAAATATTAAATTCATTTTCTTTATGATAGAAAATAATGGTAGTTTATAGTTAATAAAACAAAGTCAGATAGAAAATGCGACCACATTATGTATATTATTTAAAAAAGAAAACATCTAATGCTATATGATAAAGATAATTAAAAGAAATATACTCGTAAGTCAATATTCAACACAACGTTTATTCAAATATGTTTATTAATTTCTTTTGTTAAATAATTTCTAATAAGGTAAGAATTACTTAAGAAATCTTTCATAATCTTTAAACTTCAGGTGTTATTAAAAATTATTAAATAATTAAATTATTTTATTATTCAAGTTGGATTGCTGCAGCAATTGCACAGACCCGGCATGCCTGGGTTGAAGATAAGCTCCGTCCAAGATTCAATTCTAGGTACTGTCGCCGTTATTATGTCTGCTGGAGTGCTCCATTAAAAAATAGGGATTAATTTTTAACATATTTAAAAGTTTGTTAGTGAAATCCATAGGTCCATCTGTGTGTCCGTTAATCCGCCCCAGTGGATTTTTGGAATTTTTATTTCAAATTCAGATAGAGCATCAAAATGTAGAAAGAGATCTATGACACACACCGATTTCCTTTCTTTTAGCAAAAAAGTAACAATTAACAACTTCAAAATTTATTTTCTCGTGCTCATCATGCTTTTAAGTTGGTTCTGGCATTGCAGCTTGATCACTTTTGATTTATTTTTATGAGATGTATTGTTTATTTTGCTTATTTTTATACGCCTTTCGTTTTCTTTCAGTATTATTTTATTTCTTGATGCATATCATACATAATTATTTTTTGGGAAATATTGTTTTTATTCTTCTGTTAGTAGTTTTCAACAACATAGTGGTATTTAATTTTTTGTGAATTGCAAGTTTGATGATTATATCATAAATTGTGCAT
Source organism: Agrypnus murinus (assembly GCA_929113105.1). Taxonomy (NCBI): domain Eukaryota; kingdom Metazoa; phylum Arthropoda; class Insecta; order Coleoptera; family Elateridae; genus Agrypnus; species Agrypnus murinus. The sequence continues at coordinate 103,870,441 of OV816025.1, forward strand.
TTGTAATTCTGCCTACCCAGAGAAAATCGTCACGGGCCGCCCCTGTCTGTGCGTATTTTGTGTGAATCCCCGTTCGGCAGCCGTCATACCTTACGCCACTTATAAAAAACGATTGCAGACTATATTTCTTTGCCAGCTCTCTAGCTCAATTAGGAGAGCTCATAGAGTAATTAAAAAAATTTCCGTTTGCGGTTTTTGAGTAAATTTTTGAAACTTTACATAGCTGTAATTCAAAAACGAGTTGACATATTTCGATGAAATTTGGTATTTTTTGAAGTCTATATAAATTGTACACCTGTGCAAGATTTCATGAAAATCTGAAATGGTGAGGTTTATGATCATGTCGAGTTGACCTGGAATGACCCTATAGACACTATTATTCAACTAGCATGTGCAGCTGCAGGTGGCGGACTTAACCTGAAGAACAGCCCCTATTTACCTCTAAACATCTGAAAACTTGAAGCATAAGTAAGATTTAGACCGATATACATTAAAGATGTGGCAGTCATGTCGCACATAGCAGGAATAAACAATTTAAATTGACTAAAATCACGATTTCCTTTTGTTAATTCATGAGCATCTTCAGAGCCATCCTATAATAATTTAAACATAGGTAGAATAAAGTTTAATTATTTTAACCGTCCAACTGACAGCTTTGGTTTGTAAGGTCATGCAATTTTTTTTTGTTATACATAGGGGAAGTCCCTAAATTTCAGCTGCTATTTTGCTTAACATGGCTTAACCAATATTATTGTACCATTAATATTAAATATATTAAACTTTTGTTCTTTTGTGTTAATAGGTTATTGTAAACTTTTGTATTACTGTATTTTCTGATTTTTGTAAAAAGTGTTACAAATCTTCTGCAATAAATGATAACATCCAAGTTGATCTTTTGTGAAATATTTTTCTTATCAACAACGTAAAACTGAGAACAAATGAATTAAAAAAAATAACATAGTAGTGTATTATAAGCAAAAACATAATGCCCAAGTTACGGTCTAAGAGACCCAGCCAGGTGCTAAACAATCTGAATTTTAAACCAACTATCAGCTGGAGAGTTAAAACTATTAAAATACTTACAGCTCGTCTACTGAATATTTTGTATAATATCTTAAACATTACAAAACAGAGGCATTCCCCTAGGAACATACACGAGGCCTGGAAAAATGGATGATCAAATTTTCGAACCACCCCATCCCTGCCCATTGAGTCGAGACTATCCGCCCATCTGAAAAATATTTTTTAATGAAAACACAAATACTAATAAAATTTAATTTAGCTTACTTTGTACTTAAGGTGTTAATACTTCCAGTAATAACCATAAGAAAAGCTAGACCTAATTGATATCCTGTCCAAGCCATTGCTGCTGCTCTATTTCAATATTTTGTGAATAAGAAAGATGCAAGGAACAACTTAATTTCAGTATCACCAACAGTCATTCACTTATGAGTCATGTGTTTTAATAGTTTTTAGTATCAACTATTAGATTTGTTGAATACACAAAAATCTTCTTTTTCTATTTATCGGTAAAATGACATAAAAATAATCAAAATATGTCAAGATGCTTGACATCTGTGACGATCACAATGTGAATACGTTCCGTATTTTCATAGCTGACACAGTATGTTCAGTAATTATTTTGGTGTTTTAGGTGAGCTGAAAAAAGTGAAAACAGGGTCTTCCCCCTTTACCCCTTATTCTGTAAGACCTCGTTGACGAGATAACGTTAAAATATCGAAGTTCGTTATAATATCAAAATTCGTTATTTTTGTATTCTGTAAGACAAATTCTTACGAAAATCGTTATCACGCAATCGATATTTTAACGAAAGCTTCTGAGGTATCGTTACGCGGGAGCTGAATGTTATAATTTGTATGAATTTAAATGCGGTTCAATTAGAAATCAGGATTTAAATTTCGGACAAATGATTCGTTTATGTATAAAACTCTTATCTTAAATTCTTGTAATTTTCATTCGGTATCGTTAGACATGTGGTTTTTTTATTTGTTAAAATATTTTTATTTTATATTTTACTTTAAACGTTTTTTAAAATACCTACTGACAAAGAAAAAAAATTAGAATTGAAATTTGAACAGGAATGATTTATGAATTACGATCTGGCCTGCACTTACAACTTCCGTTTTTTTTCGTGAAAAGTTTAACACATGTATTTTAAAAAAGTTTTTTGTTTAGTTTTTCAGTTCTTTTACAAAAACACGGACAAATTCTTGCAATTTTTATTCGTGATCCGACGTCTGTTGTATTTATATTTTACTGTAAGCGTTTTTAAAACTCGATAAAGTAAGGATTAAGGGATTAACATAAATTACTACTTCTGACCTTTTTGTAAAAGCTTGAAACCTACCTACTACCTATGTAAATACTTTTAAAAAGAGTTTTAAAGTTATTTCTTTACAAACAGCAATCACAATATTAATAACAATACCAATAATGTTAAAAACAATAACAACAATTAAAAACAATACGAATAAAAAAATAACAATAACAGATAACAAACGTTAAAATATCGAAGTTTGTTATAATATCGAAATTCGTTATTTTTGTATTCTGTAAGACAAATTCTTATGAAAATCGTTATCACGTAATTGATATTTTAACGAAAGCTTCTGAGGTATCGTTACGCCGGAGCTGAATGTTATAATTTGTATGAATTCAAACACGGTTCCAATTAGAAATCAGATTTTAAATTAAATTTCAGAAAAATGATACGTTTATGTATAAAACTCTTGTCTTAAATTCTTGTAATTTTCATTCGGTATCGTCAGACATGTGGTTTTCTATTTGCTGGAATATTTTTATTTTATATTTTACTTTTTAAAACGTTTTTTAAAATACCTACTGAAAAACAAAAATAAAATGAGAATTGAAATTTGAACCGGAATGATTTATGAATTGAACATTGAATTGAACAACGTTGCAGAAAATCAATGCACAATGATATTATTAGTGAGAGTTTGATGTGTAGGGTGTCTTATATTTTTTTTATGTTCGCAATATCATGTCATAACATCCTGCACATACAGACCTTTTAGTTCTTCTATAATTCTTTCTTCTTTTTAGCACAAATTTATTTAACACTACTGAGTGTCTGATTTTTTTTAGACTGATCTGCTTTCCAAAATTGGAGGAGACAATGTGAACGAATTTGTAAAAAGAGCTTGGAAAAGATTGCTGACAAATCATGATAAAAAATGAAATATTTCTGAATAGGCTTCAAACATAAGAACTTTTCTGCTCTTTTTATGGCCACGCTAATTAAGAGTAAGTAACATTTTTAATGTATCATGATAAGAGGGAAGCGTAACCTTGCCAAATGTATAGTTGATGTTCAATTTTGTGCAGTCGTACGTATAAAATCTTGAAGAGCGACCATCACATCATAATTTTATAGACACAGCTGCACAGGATAGCGTAGATAACTGCCCTTTAGCAAGGTCTGCCTCGCTCTGTTTATGATCAAAGATGATAATAAATGTACAGAGTAGATGCTAAGCAGTTGTTAACATAGGGAATATGCATATTATTGATTTCTAAAAGATTTAAATTTTTTAAATTTTCAGTTTTCTCAGAAATCCAAGGTAGAGGTAAGAATGTTTACTTCCCTATTTCAATTTTCTATTCACTTGTGCTCCTTTCAATTTAACTAAATATAGTATGAAAATTTAAAGTTCTGGACGGACTGGAAATTGGCACCTGCCGATAGAGGATTAGAAAAGCTAGGGGAGGGGCATTCATTTCCCGATGATTAAACAGTTTTATCTTTGTGGTCGTTCAAAGATCGTAAAGTAGGAATTCAAAAACAAAATAATATACAGGGTAACTTATTAACATTAAAGTGCAAGTCTCTGTGATATAACAGTAGCACACTGCTCAATCTTTTTTTATTATCATAATCTAGCATGAAAAAATAAAAGTATTTGCTAATTTAATGGATTTCATATTTTTAATAATAACAAAGTTGCCAAAAAAAGCTACGGATCTAAGATTTATGTTTTTCAAATAAAACATCTGAGTTTTATATTGTATTTTTGGATTTTAAATAAATCCATGTATGACCCGATGCCAGCAGAGGTTACTATGTACTGTTTTGGATATTCTGTTAGCATCACGGATGCAACCCGTGTCATCGGCTGCTAAGCAACCAGTTAATATATACTTGCCATCTGCTAACAAAACACCCAAAAGTGTACAAACCGTCACTGGTTTAGGCATATGGCATTTTTCAATCTTGAATGCTGGTATTGCATTGATAAAAGCTATGTGCACAATATATTAATTATATTTGCATTTATTTTTAGGTGCTGCTTTAAAACCGTTGCTGAAAAGTTGCACCGAAAAGAAAATAGAAGACACTTTCAAAAGATACTTGAAAAGAACCTCTGAAGTTGCTAAAAGTGAAGATAGAAGAACTTGGATTTTTTTAAATTTTGATAATGATTCCAAACAGTTGAATTTACTTTTTATTTTAAGTTTTTATGCTGTGTATGTTTACATCATATCGAGTGTTTTTTTAAATTTGACGTCGAAGGCGGTTATGGGTAGTTAATTGTGAACGGATCTTGATCGTATTAATAAATGTCATTGTCAAAACGTTCAAATTACTCACGTTCAAATAATTCACAATCGCCTACTATTCACAGCCTACGTTGACGTCAAATTTAAAAAAACACTCGGTATAATCTATGTAATAATTATATTATTGTAGAAAAAGGATTTATATTTGTTAAAAAATTGATTTTTACCAATAATTAGCTTGCCATTAATTAGATTCCTATATAATTCGAAACAACCTGAAAGTTTTGCAACTTTGAGAGTTTTCAGATTTTGGTGTTCTAAATGAAATTACAAAACTTGATTTTTCCAACGAAAGCCGTCCTTAAATCCCTTTAACAGTTTTATAATTTTTTATTATTATCAAGTACATATTGTAACATAGATAAGTTTATATGGTGCTAAAAAAAAGGATGTATACTGATAAAAAACGTAGTTAGATAAATCGAAAAATTATTCAATTTTTAAAATATTTATTACCTAAACCTAAAATCTATATACTAAAATCCAAAATTTGTTTGTCAGTATGTTTGTCCCTTCATAAAGTCGCCCCATGTAGGTCTCACTCCCCAAACCACATATGGCTCAAGGCATGAACCAGAGTGGTGCAAGAGATCAGTCTTGAAGGAATGGTAAGTAAACTAGAATTAAAATTGCAATGTCTAATTCCAGTTTATTTTCTAAAGAATTTATTTTTTAATACCAATCAACCTGTAATTATTTATTAAATAAAGTGAAATAACTATGAATAGTTGGCCAGGAAGAACTTGGGACTGAAGTCCCAAGTTAAAAGTTCGTTCTTGAAAGAGAAACCTTATATAGGAATCGAAATTACTTTTGTGTACAGGATATGACGTTTAAAAATAACTTTCTTATATTTCCTCTTGTGTGGTTTGTTTATTTTAGATCCGTGCACTGGAGGACTGTAAAACATCTTTGGGATATTCGTCAAGTCTGCGGCAAATATCTATGTGGTGTAGGGCATTGAGTCGAGGATTCATTAGGTCCCCTTTGGACTTAACACTCAACACTCTTAAAATATCCAGCAAATCCTCGGCTGACGTATGCAGAACGTCTATCTGAGACGTTTTAAGAACATCCAAATTTATGACGATTTAATTTCTCATGGACATCCATAGAACGTCCGACCAAGTATAATCAAAAGTCTATTACGTCTGTTGGACGTATAATGGAGGCTTTTAAAACGTCCGCCCGGGACATTTTAAAAACGTCGCAAGTTCGTGACATTTGGACTTCCAGTGGACGTCCATGTAACCTCCCACGTTGTATAAATCGAACGTCTATTACCACCCTTGGACGTTTTTAAAACGTTCGTCAATTTCTTGGAAGACGTACGCAAAACGTCCGTCTGCAAAGTTTTAATAATGTCCAACTTTGTGACATTTGGACTTCCCATGGACGTTCATATAACGTCTCACGGACTATAACCGATCGTCCGTTGGACGTTCATTAAGTCCTCCGAGGACATACAAAGACGTACGCAAAACGTCCGCCCGGGACATTTTAAGAACGTCGCAAGTTCATGACATTTGGACTTCCCGTGGACGTCCATATAACGTCCCACGTAGTATAAATTGAACGTTTATTACGTCCCTTGGACATAATATGGACGTTTTTAAAACGTTCGTCAAGTTCTTGGAAGACGTACGCAAAACGTCCGTCTGGAACGTTTTAATAATGTCCAACTTTGTGACATTTGGGCTTCCCATGGACGTTCCTATAACGTCCCACGGACTATAACCGATCGTCCGTTGGACGTTCATTAAGTACGCCGAGGACATTGCTCAAACGTCCATCGGACGTCGGTGTGCTATTAGGGACGTTCGTTATCTCGTCAACGAAGTCTTACAGAATAAGGGGGTTATAGTACTAGAGGTGAGCGCAAAAATACATTGTGTATTGTATATTTTTCATACTTTTTTCACTTTTGCATTTATAGTTATATTTGAGTGATCGGTTATTTTTGGAACATGGTGAACCTGGGCATCAATGGTTTTTTCATTGGATACAATGAGATCTATGAGTGTAGCACTGTCCTTAGTGATTCTTGTTGGTTGATTGATAATCTGATTATTTTTAATTGTAGTTCTCAATCTATTTTCATAATATGAATCTTTTAATAGGTCAATATTGAAGTATCCAATAATGACTAAAGTCTCTGATCTACTAGCATATATAATGAAACAAATTTTCAAATTAATAAAGTATTAATAAACAAATTAATAAACTATCATGTAATAAAAGGATTCAAAATCTAATTAATCAAAATCCCATAATAGGGACTTATCTTAGTTGTGATCCAGCTTCTTATGAAAGTTTCCTTCCTTTCTAAAGCACGAATTTCTAAGGGAGCCCCAAACTATGGCCGAAATTAATAAATCTTTCTTGCTGTCCCAATTATTCGATGGTTTGCATTTAAATCCAAATTAAAAATACTTTTATCAATCACAAATAAATCACATTACAAAAATAATAATTAATTATTAATGAATTAATTCCGACAATAGCAAAAAGAACTGCTTTTTAAAAATCCAAACTTTTCTTAATTAAATTATTTTTCTCTCAATTTTCAAAGTTTGTTTTATATCACGGCAAACTATCTTGAATTTAAATATGGCGGCCACAGCTAACCAACCTTTTCTCACGATCGTGGATGTTCGTTCACGCGTTGTATCAAATTTGAGATTATTCTAACGTAGGTAAATAAGAGAAAAACTTGTGTATAATAAAAAATATTTATTTCAATAGTGCATTATGGCTTGTAATTCAGTGTCGGGTAGTTTTACATTACCAGTATCAGTAATAAATATACATATCAAAGCAGCTATTACCATTAAACCTGCATAAATACTCCATCCATATTGTCCATAGTGTATCTGTAAATATTTTTATAAAAATATTATTACATAATATTGAAATATTTTACTAAGTAGTACTTACTCCCATACCAGTGCTTTCAGCAATACCAACACACACAGTGACAGTAACAACTCCTAAAGCTTTACAAATACCAAATGCTGATGCTCTAACTCGTGTAGGAAATGTCTCAAGAACTAACAAATCATTTATTATTTGAGCATTTTGGGCCATCGCTAAGCAAATAATAGCTACTATACCACTAAATCCTTTTTCTAGAAATAGTTATAATATAAGTGAGAAGTTTAGTTCTTCGGGTATTTACAAATACTTGCTTGAATTATACATTGTTGTGGTGCTATACAATAAAGCCAATATTATTAGACTCCAACAAATGGACATTGGTCTACCTATATATCTCAACATGAGTGGAATTAGAGCTAAATTAAAAACCTTTTAATGTTTAAGATTTTATCAATCAGAAATTTTTCAATATTATTAATGTGTCTTACCCAACAGCCTGCACGTATCGCCCAAAACAGTGATTGTTTTTGAAACACATTAAGTAATCTTAAAGCTGTAATTTAATTATATAAACAGCAAAAAATACAAATATTTTAAAATAGAAACAAGGTTACCAAGTACAATAGCACCAGGCCAGGCAATAATTCAAGAAGCAAGAAAACTATCAATAAAGTGAGATCTAAAATTCTCAAAATAAGCTTTACTGAGACAAAAATTCTTAAGGTGGAACACTTCTTGTATGTATATAGGCTACAACCTTGAATTAAATTTTTTTGACAATTTATTCTAGCAAATTAATATCCATCATCCAAATAATAATTTTACTCTTTTTTATATTTAGTGCCCAAAGTGGTTAAGACAAGCAGCGTTTAATATACAGAGACACCTGATTCACAGAAATGCAGGCCATGAAATCTGGATTGGTTTTAGATAGAAAAGATAAAAAGTAAATTCCAGGATTCAAGTAGGTACAGTACTGTGATGAACCTCAGCACTTGATAAATTCAACTAAATTTCTCATATATATTTGAGGCGAAATATTTTATTTTCTTTATCTGGTCAGCTGCGTGAATTTATATTTTACTTTTTTTAAAGAAATATACATTTATGCAAATATTTAATAGGTTTATTCAACCATTAGTAATGGTTGTGTGTACATCAAGAAAAATACAAGTTATTAAGAAGTGACCAAAATGCTGTTCTTAGCTCTCAGAGGTGAAGATTTGTCCATTAAATAAATTTTCCATTTCTTTTTTTATTCAATATGCGATAATGATAAGTGTCTCTAAAATATGCAAATGGGAGCTTTTTAGGAAATACTACAATATGTACTTTAAACCATTTGTTATACTAATACGGTTCCGATGCATACCTTGATAGTCGGGGAGCAGGCATCTCAAAAAATGCTTAAAGAGTTGGTCCGGACTCGATGACACACGTATTTTGAAAATGGTTTTTTATGAAGATTTTCCTGCTGAATTCGAATCCGGAGGCGCCCGTCGATTTGGAATGGTATTGACCCTTAAGAAGTAATTTTTACGTAAAATTTCAAAAAAATCAAAAACGTGCTACTTTTTAGTTTGCATAATTGTTGTTTCAAAGGGTTCCTCCAGAGTTGTAAACTGCAATGTACTACTTAAAATTTAGTTTAAAGACAAAATATCTGAAAAAATTGCCATTTTGTTATACTATGTCATATTTGTGCATATAAATTTTCACCATGCGAAAAAATTTTTTATTTTTATATACAAGAGATAGACGCCTATATAATCGAGACTATTTTAGTAAAAGGTCCAAAGAAGGTTTTGGAGAAAAAATCATACCGCTATCTATAATACAGATGAAATTATTAAAATTTTGATATCTGCTATGCGGGCGACTATGACTTTCGCGCTCCAACAAAGCAGCTAAACGCGTAATTATGCGAGGTGTAACAAATAAGCTGTGATATGTAGATCTTATTATTTTATTGTATGACAATTGCATTCACATGGACGAGGTATTGTACGCTGTACATCATTCGTAATACATAATATACATTATGTAATTATTATATAAAATCTGGCTGAGATGCCAATGACGTTGTAATACGTGCTATTGTTCTATCTGCATCCATAACTCATCCAAATTCTAGTATTTATTAAATTACCATTAATATTAGCAACAGTCTTATAAACAGATGTTAAGATAAAATGCCCTTCGAATGTGGATAAAAAGAGATTCTCTGTTAAAGGCAAATGAATGTAAATATAAGTAAAATTGATTATGAATGTTATGATATTTATAAAAACGTAGATCCACATTCTTTCCAAATGTCTGGTTTACAAGTCGGGAACAAATGAGCACAAAGTTTCCCTATTGAACCAGTGAAACCTAAACGTCCGTATAAAGATTAGCCGCCATATCAAAAATAGTTCGCTGCCGTCTTCTAAACAGTATTTTCAGCTAATATAGGTTCTCTAAAGTATTTCAGTTTCGCCATTTGTACCCTATTTTTCATTACACTTTCAGGGTAGTGCTTTCTTCCTATTTGAAAAGGATAGCCGACACAGCCGAAAGACAGTAAGCATTTAAAACATTGCAAGCAAGATCTTTTGGATCGTCAAAATACCCACAATTGTACACACTATAACTAATTAAATACTATAATATGCAATTTATAAACTAGATACATTTGCATAAGTTTTCCGCGTAGAGCATAAATTCACCGTCTTAGTGCTTATAGTTAGTTTAGTCCGGACTAAACGAAAGCCGAAGTTATAAATTATAACTTTTAAATAATTTTTAAATAGCGAAATGATTTTTTCAACAAAAATTTCTCGCATGATATTAGTTTTAGCACAAATTCGTTACAATTTACAACTGTGTTAATGCTAGAATTTGGAATACCCCGAAATACTAGAATTTGGATAGACTATGGATGCAGATAGAACAATACCACCTAACAACGTCATTAGCATTTCAACCAGATTTTATATAATAAGCAAGGGCATCCACATGGTTGCTGAATGGGTAGTTAAGCGCACAATTTCGTGTAGTCGCATGTATACCTAACCGTACCGTAACCTACCGTAATTTTATACCTATACATTCGACTACACGAAATTGTGCAATTAACTACCCATTCAGCACCCAGTTGGTTGGGCTTGATAATAATAAGTATATAATGTATATTATGTTTTACGAAGGATGTACAGAGTACAATACCACGTGAATGCAAATGTCATACAATAAAATAATGTCTATACATACTACAGCTTACTTGTTACACTCACATAATTACGCGTTTAGCTGCTTTGTTGGAGCGTGAGAGTTATAGTTGCCACCGTGGCAGATGTTAAAATTTTAATAATTCCGTCGGTATGATTTTTTTTTACCAAAAACGTCTTTGAACCTTTTACTACATACAGTCTCGATTATATAGGCATCTATCTCTTGTAATAAAAAGTTTTTCGCATGGTGAGAATTTTAGTGCACAAATATGACATAGTATAACAAAAGAGCAATTTTCTCATACATGTTTTCTCAAAACTAAATTTTAAGTAGTACATTGCAATCTACAACTCTGAATTTTCTGAAACAACAACTAACTTTCTAGTTCATCTAAGACGAAGTTATGCCAATGCAAACTAAAAAGTAGGGCGTTTTTGATCTTTTGGAATTTTACGTAAAAATGACTTTTTATGGGTCAAGGCCATTCCAAATTGACGGGCGCCCTCCGGATTTGGATTCAGTTGCAAAATCTAAATCAAAAACCGTTCTCAAAACCCGTGTGTCATCGAGTCCGGATAACCATGTCGAATTAAGGTACGCTACTCCCGGACTATGATAATATAAACACAGAAAGAAAAATATGATTAAACCAACCAAAATTATTATTAGTTCAACAGTAATTTATGATTAACATAGGCACAACTATTATTATGGTTACATTGGCTATAGCGTGATTGTTAGTCAAGTTTCATTAATTCAACAAAACTCAATATTTGGCAGACAACCATAAGCATGTAGTTAAAACTAACTAAAGCCTTGTGTTATAACAACTATGTCTGTTTCATTAAATTAACTATAGAAAATTATTGGTACATGACAGTACTGTTAATGCAAGCACTTTATTTACTTAAAGAAACTAATTCCGTGTTATTCTTTGAACTATACAGTTAATAAGCAAACAAAATGACATAGTTACAAGAATTAAACTAGATGGTTGATTGATAATAACGTAATAATATATTTAATTTAACATATATTTATTTGTTGCACCATATAAAAAGTTTTGTTAGATCTACCATACTCATACAGTTCAGTTGCAAGAAGCGTATAATATTGTTCCTACATGGGCTTTCAATAACAACTAATTGCTTTCTTTTAAAAAGTTTATTATGTATTCCATAACTATACATATAATACATTATGTATCATCCATGCTAAGATACTATCAGCGCCGCCCTTGATTTTGAGGCCCCGAGCACAAATATCGAGTGGGGCCCCCAGTAAATAAAACAGTGTTGATTAACATAAGGTACCTAGTCGCGGGGACCCACTAATACTTACCGGGGTCCCGGGCATACGCCCGGCTGACCGACCTTAGGAACGCTTCTGGATACTATAACACACAAACCAAACAATAAAATAAAATATTTTTTCATACATACAAATCATTCCATACTAAAGACCATATTTTGCAGTTACATAATGCTAAATATTCCATATCCCATTCCCCTAGTTTCTGTTTTACTTCTTCCATATTTTTCCTATTTTACAGTCACTATTACTATTCACCAAAACAATCAACGTGCACGGCAATAACACTGAGTTTGAATCAAAGATTTGATGACGAAGTTATATTGTGCACAATTGCACATGTTCACATGAAATGATGCCTAGATGGAAATAATACTGCAAGATCAGCATAATTTAATAAATCAGTATAGTCACCCTAACAATATCGTATACTTAGTTGTGGTTGCACATTACAATATGTTTTAGTTAATGGTAATCAACAAAACATTTACTTCATTTAACAGTTTTGATAATTGCTTCGATTATAATTGTTCAACGATTAGAGCATTGTTAAAATAACAACATCAACATTTAGATTTTTATTGGTTTAATTACAAAAATAGTTAATTTTACCATATTTTTCATAACTATCTTGTATTGTAAGCGTCAACTATATTATTTTTTTGAGTGAATGATTATGAACAATTGTGTATTTCAGCAGAATGCCTATTTGCAAACAAATAACTTGTAACTAAAGTTTTAGTTTCAATTTGTTAGGTGTTGCGGTTCATTTTCACAGTACCGTATATATAATTTGGTTTTCATGTAAAAAAAATATCTTTATACTAAAATAAATTTAAATAAAAATTCTTTAAAATATATAAATGGTATAGTGCTTTATCTTCAATACCAGGTGCTTATAAAGAACACCTTAATGAAAATGAAATATACTTACGTTTTCATTAAAATAGATCAAGAGACTTTATGGATATTTTGATTTAAAAAGTATGATATTAACACTCTTGTTATAATAGCATTGTTATTTACATAGGTTGGTGACAACCACTAAAATGTACCTTTTTATAAAATTGGCTCTTAAAGATGTTGTGATTGAAATCTTGTATCCGCTCTTTCGATGAATTGATCTATTAAAAAGTAAGTACACTCATTTTCCAAAAAAAGTCGATATGTCAACCCATATATGTACAACCTTAACTGGTGTTGTTGTCTTCACTTATCCTAGTATAAACTTACTTTCTCTGTTATATATCAGAAACGTTAGACTGAATAAAAAAGCACCAAGAATCATTTTTCTGCGAAAAGCAGGTTTAGATAACGTTTTAAAAATTTGTTTTGCAGATGTATCAAGATTTGGACTATTTTTTAAAGCATCAGTTAGTTCTGTAGTATCTGGATAATTTAACTCATTTATTTCTACCACCAGTCTTTTCCAATCTTTCTTACATAGTAACCAAGAAGAAGATTCAAGAAGCAGCCTAAAGGTGTAGCAATGTATAAGATTGGTAGGTGTTGGCGTTATAGAAATATAAAATATTCTAAACAGATTCCCGGAAGACTACTTTTTAAAGCTTGAATTTGTAGTATGCTGTTTAACAACTCTGTACATCTGTTGTCAGATCATGTTGCTGTTAAAGTTTTTTTACATACAACGTTGTTACGGCCGACCGTATATTCGTTCAATTATTAAACTAAATAGGCTCAAAACAAAGTACTAAGAATATAAATACGTTAAAAAATCATTAATATTTTAATATTTAATGTTCGCACAATGTATTGAAAATATAAGAATTTCTCCATTTCAATTGTTCAGCTCTTCGCCCATTTTGTGGTTACAAAGCGACCCAGAACTCATCACGAGAAGGTGGCTGCTCGTTGAGTTCCATCCATATCCTACCCAACCAACCATCGATCCAATTAGAGTGTTATTTACATTATGTTACTTATATATTTACATGAAGTTGTGTTATTTAGGCTATTTCGTTTATTTTACTAGGAGTCATCCAGTACATTCAGACTCTTCGTGTTCGAAGCTTCTTTCCATTCGACCTCCTCCTTTGTAACCACAAAACGGGCGAAGAGCTGAACAATTGAAATTGAGAAATTCTTATATGTTGAATACATTGTGCGACCGTTACATATTAAAATATCAGTGATTTTTTAACGTATTTATATTCTTAGTACTTTAAATTAAACGCAGCAAACTATAGCATTTTGATCCTGTCTATTTTAATAATTAAATTAACTAATGTTTTTTTTTGTTTACGTCATTTTTCTTTTCTATACCAGAGGCAGCTTTTGCATGCTATAGTGCAGGGGTGACCAACCCGCGGCCCTTAAACATTTTTCCGGCCCGCGAGATTCATCACACTTTTACAAAATCTAATGTATTAAAAAAGTACATTATTTGTGCATCCATATATTCAAAAATTAACTGTCGGAATTATGAGAAAAAATTAACTTTAATTTTAAAATAATATTCTTGCGAATATATGACAGATATTGCCTGTTTTATTCATGAGTTTACAGTTATGAGTTCGCAGAATAATTAAATTTAATGATTTCATTTTTTTTATTTCATTTATATTTATATAATTTTTATATTGTAACGGGAGAGAAAAGGAACGAACCTCTTTTCGAGCGACAGGTGGTGTGTTCTGTCGCCTTCGAGAAAATGACGCATCGCACAAGCATGTAAATCAGACGTGGTTTATTCTAGCATTTTCTAAGAATACATAGAAGGTTCCAGCGATTTCTGGTGCGTTTATATGAGGATATAAAAGCGGATTGCGGATAAAAGAGAGGCAGTCAACAGCAAGTCATTAACTGTGTATTACAAAATAAATAGTGAATATAAATGTTGTATTAGAAATTCATAGTCTGTAAATAATAGTTTTTAATGGTTTATAATCATAGCGTTAATTTATAGTGTATTAGTGTATAGAAATAAATATTTGTTTGTGAATAGACGATTTAAACAGCACTTGTGTTATTATTTTAAAAAGAATGTTACAGTGATGTCAGGTGTGGTGTTTTAAAATAAATAAAATCGCGTAATAATTAATTAAAGTGCTGTGAGAATAAAATTTTTGGTGTTAAAACATAATTTCAACAAACAATTAAAATGGTGATGAAACTATTAAAGGATCTCTTAGTAATAGATTTGAAGCGGGAGTTGGACGAGAGGGACTTGGATAGTAATGGAAAGAAAGAAGTTTTGATAAATCGGCTAAGAGAATGGCTTTTAGAACAGAAGGAAGATCCTGAAAATTACCGCTTCGAAATACCTGGACCCGCAATTGATACTAGTTTGTTGTTAAGTAAAATGGAAGAAAGTTCTAGAAAAGCCGAAGAAAATTCTAGAAAGTCCGAAGAGAATTCTAGAATTTTAAAAGAAGAATTACTGCAAAAGTCCGAAGAGAATTTTAGAAAGTCAGAAGAGAATTCCAGAATGTTAAAAGAAGAATTACTGCAAAAGTCCGAAGAGAATTCTAGAAAGTCCGAAGAAAATGTTAGAATGCTTAAACAAGAATTACTTGAAAATACTAAAGCACTGGAAGAAAATGTTAAAATGATGAAAGGAGAATTGTTGGAAAATGTCAAAGCGTTGGAAGATAAAGTTTTCGAAGAATTTTTGGAGAATGCCAGTGCGTTAGGACTATTGGAAGGTAGATTGGCGGAACAAGATAGGGTAATAAAGATGGTAGAAGAGAAAATAGCCCAAATGCAATTACCACCAACAACTAAGAAAGACGATATGATCGAAATGCTGGAAGATAGAATGAGGCAACTACGGTTTCCCTCAACTTCTGAGTGGCCGTTTAATGAAGTAAAGAAACAATTTAAAGAAGAAAAGGTTCCTGCCGTAGGGATAAAAGTAAAACCACCCACGTTCGATGGAAAGATACCTTGGTCCACCTACTACAAACAATTTGAGGCGGCCGCTGGGGCCAACGGATGGACAGGCAAGGAAAAGGCCGTTTCTTTAACTGTGGCTTTGCGTGGAGACGCGTTGAACGTCCTGCAAACAATCCCAGCAGGACAGGAAAATGATTACCAATTGTTAGTGTCTAGATTGGAAATGAGATATGGAGACGCGCATCTTCAACAAGTGTATCACGCGCAAGTGAAGAATCGTATCCAGAAGAATGGAGAAAGCCTGCAGGAGTTTGAAGCCGATGTTGCGCGGCTTGTCCGATTGGCGTACCCTACGGCACCCGATTCATTTCTGGGACAACTGGCTGTGCAGACCTTCATTGATGGGTTAAGAGACGGAGAAACACAACAATCATTGAGGCTAGCACGACCAAGAACAACTGATGATGCGCTTGCTCACGCTTTAGAATTTGAAGCTGCAAAACAAGCGTCCCGAGGTCACGGGCGTGTTCGGGCCGTTGTGGAGGAAGAAGAAGGTTCTAAAGATCACCTAGAAGAGTTAGTACTGAGAGTTCTTCGGAAGGAAGAAAGCCGTAAGAAGAATCATCAAGAAGTTCGAGGGCCTCGTTGTTGGAATTGCGGCGAACAAGGTCACATACGACGTCGTTGCCCTAAACCAAAACAGGTTCAGCAGTCGGAAAACTAAAGAAGGTCGACGAGTGGGGGCGAACGTTGACCTTGAGTAGAGATGCCCCGAAGATCACCATCCATGCCGTAACATCAAACAATTGTACCAGCAGTTTGTTCGTAGATGGGAAAATTGCTAACCGAACTGTTCCACTACTTATTGATACGGGGGCGACAAAATCCATCGTACGCCCTGATGTTCTACAATCAAGTATGAAGCTGTTATCAACAACTACTCAACTCCGTACAGCAACAGGTGAAGCGATACCAACACGCGGAGTGGTGAAGATGAAGATTGGCATTGGAAGTGAAGAACGTGATCATGAGGTGCTGGTAGCCGATATCACTGATGACTTCATCTTGGGAATGGACCTCCTGAGAAAATTTGGTTTTACGTTGGATTTGAAAGAGGGTGTTTTGAAGGTCGGTAACGAAGAACTTCCGTTGCACCCACG
This sequence comes from Agrypnus murinus, assembly GCA_929113105.1. NCBI lineage: Eukaryota > Metazoa > Arthropoda > Insecta > Coleoptera > Elateridae > Agrypnus > Agrypnus murinus. Next base: position 103,887,456 of record OV816025.1, read on the forward strand.
AGAAGATCCGGTTGTAAGGGTTTTGCTGACTGAAGATGTGATATTGCCGGGTCAAAGCGAGATGGTTGTCGAGGCGGGTTTGGATGGAGATCTTCGGGTAGGATGTGTGCGAATGATGGAGCCTGTTTGTGATAAGAAGATCCATAGTGGCATACTGGTGGGAAAAGCGCTGATCAAGGTTGGAAAGAGAGTACCGGTGAGAATTATGAACGTTAATGTGGATCCGGTGACATTGAAGAAGAGTACCCTTGTGGGACAGTGTGTGCCAGTATTCCGAGTAGCCAGGTGTATGGCTGATGTTCCAAAACCAGTGCCCAAAGACCATGGTGGAAAATTAGTGGGTATGGTTACTAGTTCGTGCGAAGACCTTAACAGAACGGAAGTGAAAGAGGTACAGGGTTTGGTTCACCGATACCAAGATATCTTCGCTCTTGACGATAGCCAGAAGGGACGGACAAATATAGTAAAACATAAAATCAATACAGGCAACTCTATGCCTGTCCGTCAGCAGCCGAGGCGTCTACCTCTAGCAAGGCGAGCAGAAGCCGAAAAGATTATTACTGATATGGAAGAACAAGGGGTCATCGAGCCATCCAGCAGTCCATGGGCATCACCGGTGGTCCTGGTCAGTAAGAAGGACGGGTCAACGAGATTTTGTGTGGACTATCGGCAGCTTAATGACGTGACCAAGAAAGACAGCTATCCCTTACCACGCATCGACGACACGTTAGATACCCTGTCTGGTTCGCGATGGTTTTCGACTTTGGACTTGAAGAGTGGTTATTGGCAAGTTGAAATGGAACCTGAAGACCGGGAGAAGACCGCGTTCACTATTGGTTCTGGACTATGGCAGTTTACAGTTATGCCTTTTGGTCTATGTAACGCTCCGGCCACCTTTGAGCGTCTAATGGAGACCATCCTGAGAGGGTTGTCGTGGAAGACCTGCCTGGTATACCTAGATGATGTGATTGTAGTCGGAAAATCATTCAACGAACATTTGAAAAATCTAGAGGAAGTGTTCCGAAGACTACGTGGAGCCAATCTGAAACTGAGTCCGAAAAAGTGCCACATATTCAGAAAGGAAGTGAAATATCTCGGGCACGTCGTATCACAAAATGGAGTGGCAGCCGACCCCGATAAGATTCGTGCTGTTCAAGAGTGGCCAACACCGAAAGATAAACACCAAGTTCGTAGTTTTCTTGGGTTATGTACCTACTATAGGCGTTTCGTTCCTGGGTTTGCCAATATAGCGAAGCCTCTGACAAGGCTAACTGAAGATGGACGCGAGTATGTTTGGAGCGGAGAGTGTGAAACAGCTTTCCAACAGCTGAAGCGTGCCCTGACAACCGCACCAATATTGAGTTATCCACGGACAGAAGGGAAATTCATACTTGACACAGATGCAAGTAATCTGGCCATTGGGGGTGTACTTTCTCAGATACAGGATGGACAAGAAAAGGTCATCGGCTATTTTAGTAAGGTTTTGTCTAAAGCCGAAAGGAATTATTGTGTGACCAGAAAAGAACTATTGGCCGTCGTGAAGTCCGTTGAGCACTTTTACAAATACTTGTACGGACGGAAGTTTTTATTGAGGACGGACCATGCAGCGTTGAAATGGCTTCTACAATTCCGTAATCCTGAAGGCCAGGTCGCAAGGTGGATCGAACGATTACAAGGATACGACTTTGACACCGAACATCGAGCGGGCACTAGTCATCGAAATGCCGATGCTCTTTCAAGAAGACCCTGTCCAACGGATTGCCGTCATTGCTCTCGTTTGGAAGAGAGGGTTTGCCAAGTATTAAGGACTACCATCGTCAACGACAATTGGTTGCCGGAAGAATTGCAACGACAGCAGGAGGCTGATCCCGAACTAAAAATGGTACTGGAATGGAAGCGCGTGGGAGAAAGGCCTGCCTGGGAGGCCGTCAGCCCTTTCAACAGAACGCTCAAAGCATATTGGGCCCAATGGGAGTCCTTGAAGGTGGAAGACGATCTCCTGAAGCGAGTACTGGAGAGTGAAGATGGCACCACCATTAGGTCTCAGTTCGTGGTTCCAAGAAGCCGAGTGGCTACAGTATTGCGACATCTCCATGACGGTGCCTCCGGAGGACACTTCGGTGTGAAAAAGACCTTGGAGAAAGTTAGGGAGCGTTTTTATTGGGTCAACTGTAAAGAAGACGTGAAGGAGTGGTGCCGGAAATGTGAACTATGTGCCACTGGCAACGGACCCTTGGGGAAACGAAGAGCACCCATGAGGCAGTACAATGTGGGTAGTCCTCTGGAGAGAATAGCTATAGACATTGCCGGACCATTTCCCGAAACTGACGATGGGAATAAATACATCTTAGTGGCAATGGACTATTTTACCAAATGGCCAGAAGCATATGCCCTACCAAACCAGGAAGCTGCGACTGTTGCTGACGTACTAGTCAAAGAGTTCTTCAGTCGTTTCGGAGTGCCCATGGAGCTGCATTCGGATCAAGGCCGCAATTTCGAGTCTGTACTCTTTGGAGAAGTCTGTCGATTGTTGGGCATTCGCAAGACTCGGACCACACCGTTACATCCGCAGTCCGATGGAATGGTAGAACGCATGAATCGGACAATGGGCAAATATTTGGCCAAGGTCGTCTCCGATCATCAACGAGACTGGGACCAATACCTGCATCTGTTCCTGATGGCTTATCGTGCATCGGTCCACGAAACAACCGGTCAGTCACCAGCGTCTGTAATGTTTGGACGCGAGTTACGGTTACCGTGTGATCTGGAATTTGGGTCTCCACCTATAGAGCAGGAGGTAGCTGGAAATGATTATGTCATCAACTTAAAGAAGAAGTTGGAGGATATTCACGACCGAACCCGAAATAATAGTCGAATCGCGAGTGACCGGATGAAGGCTACGTACGATGTGAGAGCCCAAGAAGGAGGGTTTCAACCTGGAGAGCTTGTCTGGTTATACAACCCGCAAAGGCGTCGTGGCTATTCTCCAAAGTTACAGCGAAATTGGGAGGGTCCATACCAGGTGAAGAAACGAATAAATGACTTGATTTATCGCATTCAGAAATTGCCAAGGGGGAAACCAAAGGTGGTACACTCCAATCGTCTGGCGCACTATGAGGGAAATAATGACGCAGTCCCGGATCGGAAAGATGAGGCCGAGGTGGCTATCAAAATCGTAAGGCCTGAAGATGATCAGCCAACCTTTAGAGAATTTATGGCTGCGTTCTCTGGAACTAGAAAAGCGCGATTCGGAGTCACGACTGAGATGCAACAAGATCTCTTCCGGGTCCCTGGTGATTATTCCATTGCCCACTGTGTCTCCGCGGATCTCCGTATGTCCAGGGGGATCGCAGTAGTGTTTAGAAATAAATTTGGACGGCTGAATGAACTTCGAGAACAAAATCCCTCTGTTGGTAAATCCTTACGCTTGCCTGATCATGACCGATCCATTTACTACTTGGTAACCAAGCAGTTTTACTACCAGAAACCGAGTTACGCCGACTTGTGGAGGGCACTATGGAATTTGAGAATCGAGTTGCTTACCAGGGGAATTAACAAATTGGCAGTTCCCAAACTCGGCTGTGGGCGGGACCAGCTGGATTGGAGAATCGTTAGAAACATGCTGGAAGTTGTCTTTAGAGGTACGGACGTCAAGATCTTCGTCTGCAGTTTTGACCCACAGCCCGCATTAAGGCCAACGAAGAGTGTAGACTGTTATTTCTACCGTAATGGAACGTGTAGTCGAGGTGAAGACTGTCGATATCGTCATGACCCGTTCTACAGGAACCAGAGCATAAAACCTGTTCTGGGACAGAACAGACTTGAAGAGGGGGGCAGTGTAACGGGAGAGAAAAGGAACGAACCTCTTTTCGAGCGACAGGTGGTGTGTTCTGTCGCCTTCGAGAAAATGACGCATCGCACAAGCATGTAAATCAGACGTGGTTTATTCTAGCATTTTCTAAGAATACATAGAAGGTTCCAGCGATTTCTGGTGCGTTTATATGAGGATATAAAAGCGGATTGCGGATAAAAGAGAGGCAGTCAACAGCAAGTCATTAACTGTGTATTACAAAATAAATAGTGAATATAAATGTTGTATTAGAAATTCATAGTCTGTAAATAATAGTTTTTAATGGTTTATAATCATAGCGTTAATTTATAGTGTATTAGTGTATAGAAATAAATATTTGTTTGTGAATAGACGATTTAAACAGCACTTGTGTTATTATTTTAAAAAGAATGTTACAATATTTAATTTTTAGTGTTATATATTTCTTTACAATGTACGTTTAGTATCATTATTATTATATTATCTATGTTTATATGTAAGAATAATAGTAAACACAATAATAATTACTCATTATGTTTCAATTTTTCACTCCAAAAAAATGTCTATAGTGTATCTAAATCTAATATGGGGATATATACTTTTATATGTTGCCCGCGGAGTTATGATGCATTTCCAAAGTGCCCCGCAAGATCATTTGGGTTGGCCACCCCTGCTATAGTGTTTCGAGAAAAAAAGATTTTTTTTAACCACCCTAGAGTATAATTCACAAACGCCACTCTAGGACAGCTGTTTTGACTTTTTGAGACTAGTAGGTACAGGGATACTTGAGTCCATCCCCTCTACTTTTCTACCTGTGGTGACGTCATGACACCTGACTGACAGGTGATGATTAGAAAGGTGTGAGGTGAGAATTATTAGCGGTTACCTGTGAAATGATTAGAGGTTACATGATTAAAGGTGATGATTAGCAAAGGTGATGATTAGCCAAGGTGATGATTAGCAGAGGTGTAGATTAGCAAAGGTGATGATTAGCAGAGGTGTTGATTTGCAAAGGTGATAATTAAAGGATTTGGTATGATTGGAAGGGGTGAGGCACCCTGTGATCTAATTAAATTAATATGGTTTACGAAGGTAATATGTGATCTAATTAAAGAATTTGATATGATTATAAGGGATGAGGTAACATCTGATCTGAATAAAGGTAATAAAGGTATTAAAAGGTATTGATTTGAAATGACTAGGTGAGAATTAGCGGTCACCTGTGAAATGATTAGCGGTTACATGATTAAAGGTGATAATTAGCAAAGGTGATGATTAAAGGATTTGAAATAATTAGAAGGGATGAGGTAATTTGTGATCTAATTAAATTGATGTGGTTCACTGGTGATAGGATTAAAGGGTATGATTAAAATGGTGAGAATTAGAGAGGTGAGAACTGGTTAGAGGTAGCTCGTGATATGATTGAAGGTGATGATTAGAAAGGTGTGAAGTGAGAATTGGTTAGAGGGAGCATGTGATAGCATTTTAAACGAATTGAGTATTATTTATATAGTTTACGTAGAAAAGAACGAATTTAATATATGTACCTGAGCAATTATAATTAGAAAATATTATATATGTAGTATCATTATGCCTAAAATTAAATTAAATGTACCCACGATTTCTATTAAATACAATAAGATTGTATTGCTGTAGAAATAAATAATTTGATTGCATTATTAGCTAATATTTAAACACGTCGAATTATTATCGATATCAATTTCCTATTAATTAATATAATCAGTAATTTGTTTACAACAAGCGTGAGAATATTTAACACATTCTAATCATTTGTGTACAGTTTTTTTTTTGTTTTGGTGAGAACCAGAAGTAGCTCAACTATAGTTTGATTAAAATGGACAAAATTAGATTAGATTTGATTAGGTGATCTAATTACGTAAATTATTTAACTTATTATAATTAGAAAATATTAAATGAAAGTGATCTATTACGTAAATTATTTAACTTATTAATTATACAAGTAAAGATAGATTATTCTATTATATTGAATTTAGATAAAATTGAAATACATTGCTATTTACATTATTAGCGATATGAAAACTTGTGTGTGTGTGTTTAATAATTGATAAAGAACATTTTCTAAATTAATAATTTCCCATTAGTCACTGTTTCAGTGAACGGGTTATATTCTACCAAGGAGTCGTGTAAGATCAGACAATACGCCTTAGTTGTATTAGTAAATGCAGTGGAAGATTCAAGTTCTAATCTAATGTCGACAGTGGAATCTTTAAAACTCTCTACCTGTCTTGAACAATCAATTACAAAAACAGAGTATGTTTCAAATGATGAATAATTGATTAAACAGTCAAGTATAGTTTGATAAAAAGGGGAAAAGATTAGGTGATCTAATTACGCGAATTATTTAACTTATTAATTATTATACAACAAGTAAAGACAGATTATTCTGTTATATTGAATTAGACAAAATTTCTCTTTCCGCCATCAAATCCTTTAATCAGTTCACTAGATAGTGGTAGACAGGTAATCAGTAGTTTGGTCACAGGTAACTGCTAATCAATTCTTATTTTTTTAATCATACCATTAACCAGGTCATAGGTTACCTCACCCCGATAAAGACTCTGCTATACAAGTTCAGCCGATCACTATTCCTGTTTGTGATTTCGCTAAGCAAGGCATTCAGTCAAAATGTATCGTTGAACTATTATAATCGGATGTAATGAGAAACAAACTAACTATCGAAGTATAATTTCTCTTCCATTGCATACAAGGCAATAAATTGTGTATATCTTCGTCTGTAAAGATATAAAATCAATACAATTTGCAATAATTCTATTGACTGTTTTTCATAAAATATTATAATATTTCTAATTATAAACTTATATTTTTAATAGGTTTTATAACACGTCTTAAGAATTCATATTTAGGTTGAAATAAAGACTTGGCGTATAGGTAGATATTTTCAAATTTTAATCCGTTTTCATTAATTAGTAGACCTAAAAAGGCATTAGTTTTACCACAAGAAGAAGGTCCACTCAAAATTGCTCTACAGGAAACAGGTAAAAGCTCACAATGCTTCTTATCACCATCGGAATATTATCGAGAAACATCATCGTCTAAGTTAAATATATTTAGCGACTTCTTTTGCTTAATAATTTTCATTATAGTATGTGTATATGTCTAGTCACAGTTTCAGCAAACGCATTGTATTCTATCAACGAATCATGTAAAATTAAGCAGTATGCTTTAGTTGTATCAGAAAGTAGGTTGACCGATTCAAGCTCTAATCTAAGATCTATATATAACTATCTATATATTAACTATATATATAACTTTCATTATATAAAACAGGTAATCTTTTAGAATGTTTTATAGCCTGTAAATATTTTTGCATTATATTTTTGTATTTTATTTTAATATAGATAAACGAGGTAGTTTTTAATATTATAAGCAAATGGAAAATAAAAAAGGACGAGAATGCTGTAGATGTTATCGTCAGGGTAGTCACTGACATCGAAATATGCATGAGCGTCACGACTAATGTCATACAGATTAGACGCTTCGACAATATATACAAGGTAATGAATGTGGCTGATAGCATAATGAATGTGGCTGATAGCATGATGAATGTGGCTGATATTTATTACACAATAAAGTAAAGACAAATTAGTTAGTTAAAAGAGTTATCGTTTTTTATCTTATACGTTTTATTATTTATAATTTCGATATTACAAAATCAAAAATCTAAGTTTACGAATATTAATACCAATTATACATGAATAAACTTTATGAAGGTAACACACTCACAATTTAATCCTAAACGAATGTTCGTCTTTTCTATTTCATGGTAAAGTTCAGCAAACGCTCTTTCCACTTGTTCCTCATTGATACCTTTATGGATGTGAACTAGTACCGTTGTATATCGTCGAGGATCTAGTAAGATTTCACCTCCGGCTAATATTTATTTTTATTTTATATATTTTGGGAACCCAACAGTTTTACCCAATTATAGGGTTCCACTAAATTACAAAAAAAGTAAATAAATTGAAGATAGCGGTCTAATATAATTATTAACACACATAACTTAAATAAGTGTTATAAATGAAATTATTAATAGCATACAATATTTTACATTTTGACAAGAAGAATCAGAATAGTATATTAGTATATTAGATACTTTTGTAATTTGTAAATTAGTTAATGTATATGCAGATAAGAATTAGTAATGATACGATCTAGCTTTGGTAAATATATAAATGTCACCCTGATTTCTTTAAGATGTTTTTAAACTGATTAAGAGATATAGTGAAGATGTCCAGCTCTATCTTTCCCAACAGATCATTGAGTTCTACCGAGAAACGTGTAATTGGTGAGTTAGAAGCAGAATTTTTTCGATTAAAACATATAGAGAATAGTTGAGTATTTCTGGTTTGTATTGGTGGAATGTGAAAGTAAAACAAAGAAAGTAGTGTAGGGCAATCGATTAAGTTATTAATTATTTTAAAAGCCATAATTCTGTCAAGATATATTCGTCTGGTTGATAAAAAAGTGAAGTTAAAGGTTTGATTCGGAAATTTGTATTGTAAGCGATTATAGAATTTGTTTTGAATAGCTTCTAGTCTATTGTTGTAAGTGTTGTAGTAAGGGAACCATATAACGGAGGCATATTCGAGGTGGCTTCTAACCAACGAATTAAATAGTGCGATGTATGTTTGAGGTTGTCTGAAGTCATTGGAGTTTCGTAGTATAAAACCGAGGGTTTTATTAGTCTTTTGGGTGATAAAGTCTATGTGATGGTCAAAAACTAATTTGTTATCGAATATCACTCCGAGGTCCTTAATACAATCCTTTTTTGTGGGTTGAATGTTATTGATTTTGTATGGAAGGTCATGTATATAGTGATTTCTGGAGAAAGTTACTGAGTGACATTTGTCGGCATTAAGAGTCAGTTTGTTATTTTTACAGTAATTTTCAAAAGAAGTTATATCCAGTTGAAAATTAATGCAGTCCTGCATGTTATTGATTTTCATGAAAAGTTTGCAGTCGTCAGCATATAAGAGAAACTGTACGTGTTTTAAGCAATTGACTATGTCATTAATAAATAAGTTAAAAAGCAAAGGACCCAGATGCGAGCCCTGCGGAACTCCTGAGGGAGCACTGTAAGGCTCGGACCGATACCCCTTAATAACCACTAGCTGCGATCTATTCGAGAGGTATGATATCAGCCACCGCAGTAGGTTTCCACACGCTCCGATTTTTTGTAAGTTTTTGAAAAGAATAAAATGGTCAATTTTATCGAATGCTTTGCTGAAATCAGTGTACACTGCATCTACCTGTAATCGCCCAGCCATTGCTCCTAGCACATATTCGCTATAAATGATCAAGTTTGTGTTTATAGAACGTTGTTTATAAAAACCATGTTGTTGGGGGATTATATGACTTTTTATTGAGTTAAATATGTATTCATGTACTATGAGCTCAAGGATTTTACTTATGACCGGAAGTTTAGATATAGGTCGGTAATTTTCAATATTGGACTTGTCACCAGACTTATGGATAGGACTGACATGAGCTAATTTCCAAACCTGAGGAAATGTGCCTTCAGCAATTGATTTATTGAATAGAATTGAAAGTGGTAAACTAAGAGATACAGCAGTATTTTTTAAAAAGATAGCAGGTAAATTATCAGAGCCAGCTCCCTTGTTAGGATCAAGCGCCAGAGCTATTTTTTGTACTTGTTCTGGGTTAGTTGTGATACTGTTTATATTTAAATTGGTTTCAGAGATTTCGTTTAAGTCTAATAAGAGATCGGATGGGTCACTATAAGCATTTTGAAAGAATCTAGCGAACAGATCACAAACTTCCCTTCCAGCAGAGGCGGTCTCATTTCCTAGTCGGACTAAGTTTGGTACATTATTATTTAATTTTTTGGAGGCAAACCTCCAAAACTGTCTAGGATTATCGTTGATCCGTCGCTCAGTACTCTCCACATGCCTAATATAGGCTTCTTTTATTAGATTCTTTACTCTTGATCTTAACAAGGAAAACTCTCTGTAATGAGAGCCATGGATTTTGTTCTTTTATATTTTTTATGAACAGAGTGTTTTTTACAAAGCATTCTAATAATGTTTTCATTATACCACAGAGGATAATGTCTTTTACGAGTTTTTCTTACAGGGACATATTCTTCTATTATTTTGAAAACTAAGCCATAAAACATGTTAACGGCATTAACTCATATTCAATATTAACTCATATTCATTTCATATTCAATATTAACTCATATTCATAGCATACAAGTGCTGATATCGAAAATAGATCGGTTGTATCATTATCTAAGATACAGCACCGGAATTGTCGTTGCAATTCTTGTTTATTCATGCATAATCCTGTATCTTCGAATGTGTAATCATCACTGTCTAGCGAGGACACTGAAGTGGTACGGAATAACGGCATACTTTCGTCTTAAACACGACAAACAAGTTACAATTTTAACGGGCCGGTTGTTATTCAGAGGCTGAAACAATCGAAATAGTTATATATAACAACATTCACTTAATCAGTTAGAAAAAGGTTAACCTTTCAAGTTTCAATTTAGTATAACGGTTGTGCCAAATTTGAAATAAATCAAAAAGGGTGAGTTACAACTCATTGGAACACTTGACATGGAATTACCCTATAATGAAAGTTATATATAGTTAATATATCACGCATTTCTTAATAGTACTGCATACATATATAAGACCCCGTTTTTAAAGAGTTTCATTAAATCTGTGCTATCAGCCACATTCATCATGCTATCAGCCACATTCATTATGCTATCAGCCACATTAATTACCTTGTATATATCGTCAAAACGTCTAATCTGTATGAGGACATTAGTCGTGATGCTCATGCATATTTCGATGTCAGTGACTACCCTGACGATAACATCTACGGCATTCTCGTCCTTTTTTATTTTCCATTTGCTTATATATTAAAAACTACTTCGTTTATCTATATTAAAATAAAATACAAAAATATTTACAGGCTATAAAACATTCTAAAAGATTACCTGTTTTATATAATGAAAGTTATATATAGTTAATATATAGATAGTTCTATATATACATAGATATATATAGATCTTAGATTAGAGCTTGAATCGGTCAACCCACTTTCTGATACAACTAAAGCATACTGCTTAATTTTACATGATTCGTTGATAGAATACAATGCGTTTGCTGAAACTGTGACTAGACATATACACATACTATAATGAAAATTATTAAGCAAAAGAAGTCGCTAAATATATTTAACTTAGACGATGATGTCGTTCGAAAATATTCCGATGGTGATAAGAAGCATGGTGAGATTTTACCTGTTTCCTGTAGAGCAATTTTGAGTTAACCTTCTTCTTGTGGTAAAACTAATGCCTTGTTAGGTCTAATTAATGAAAACGGATTAAAATTTGGAAATATCTACCTATACACCAAGTCTTTATTTCAACCTAAATATGAATTCTTAAGACGTGTTATAAAACCTATTAAAAATATAAGTTTATAATTAGAAATATTATAATATTTTATGAAAAACAGTCAATAGAATTATTGCAAATTGTATTGATTTTATATCTTTACAGACGAAGATGTACACAATTTATTGCCTTGTATGCAATGGAAGAGAAATTATACTTCGATAGTTAGTTTGTTTCTCATTACATCCGATTATAATAGTTCAACAATACATTTTGATTGAATGCCTTGCTTAACGAAATCATAAACAGGAATAGCAATCGGCTGAACTCGTATAGCAGAGTCTTTATCGGGGTGAGGTAACCTATGACCTGGTTAACGGTATGATTAAAAAAATAAGAATTGATTAGCAGTTACCTGTGACCAAACTACTGATTACCTGTCTACCACTATCTAGTGAACTGATTAAAGGATTTGATGGCGGAATGAGAAATTTTGTCTAATTCAATATAACAGAATAATCTGTCTTTACTTGTTGTATAATAATTAATAAGTTAAATAATTCACGTAATTAGATCACCTAATCTTTTCCCCTTTTTATCAAACTATACTTGACTGTTTAATCAATTATTCATCATTTGAAACATACTCTGTTTTTGTAATTGATTGTTCAAGACAGGTAGAGAGTTTTAAGGATTCCACTGTCGACATTAGATTAGAACTTGAATCTTCCACTGCATTTACTAATACAACTAAGGAGTATTGTCTATCTTACACGACTCCTTGGTAGAATATAACCCGTTCACTGAAACAGTGACTAATGGGAAATTATTAATTTAGAAAACGTTTTTTATCAATTATTAAACACACACACACAAGTTTTCATATCGCTAATAATGTAAATAGCAATGTATTTCAATTTTATCTAAATTCAGTATAATAGAATAATCTATCTTTACTTGTTGTATAATTAATAAGTTAAATAATTTACGTAATTAGATCACTTAATCACATTATTCTGGTCGTAGGTAAACTTTTCTAATTTTTCCCCTTTTAATTAAACTATAATTGAGCTACTTCTGGTTCTCACCAAAACGAAATCAAAAGAACTGTACACAAATGATTAGAATGTGTTAAATATTCTCACGCTTGTTGTAAACAAATTACTGATTATAATAATTAATAGGAAATTGATATCGATAATAATTCGACGTGTTTAAATATTAGCGAATAATGCTATCAAATTATTTATTTCTACAGCAATATAAATCTTATTGTATTTAATAGAAATTGTGGGTACATTTAATTTAATTTTAGGCATAATGATACTATATAATATTTTCTAATTATAATAAGTTAAATAATTTACGTAATTAGATCACCTAATCAAATCTAATCTAATTTTGTCCCTTTTAATCAAACTATAGTTGAGCTACTTCTGGTTCTCACCAAAACAAAATAAAAAAAAACTGTACACAAATGATTAGAATGTGTTAAATATTCTCACGCTTGTTGTAATCAAATTACTGATTATATTAATTAATAGGAAATTGATATTAATTAATATAATCAGTAATTTGTTTACAACAAGCGTGAGAATATTTAACACATTCTAATCATTTGTGTACAGTTTTTTTTTATTTTGTTTTGGTGAGAACCAGAAGTAGCTCAACTATAGTTTGATTAAAAGGGACAAAATTAGATTAGATTTGATTAGGTGATCTAATTCCGCCATCAAATCCTTTAATCAGTTCACTAGATAGTGGTAGACAGGTAATCAGTAATTTGGTCACAGGTAACCGCTAATCAATTCTTATTTTTTTAATCATACCGTTAACCAGGTCATAGGTTACCTCACCCCGATAAAGACTCTGCTATACGAGTTCAGCCGATTGCTATTCCTGTGTATGATTTCGTTAAGCAAGGCATTCAATCAAAATGTATCGTTGAACTATTATAATCGGATGTAATGAGAAACAAACTAACTATCGAAGTATAATTTCTCTTCCATTGCATACAAGGCAATAAATTGTGTACATCTTCGTCTGTAAAGATATAAAATCAATACAATTTGCAATAATTCTATTGACTGTTTTTCATAAAATATTATAATATTTCTAATTATAAACTTATATTTTTAATAGGTTTTATAACACGTCTTAAGAATTCATATTTAGGTTGAAATAAAGACTTGGTGTATAGGTAGATATTTCCAAATTTTAATCCGTTTTCATTAATTAGACCTAACAAGGCATTAGTTTTACCACAAGAAGAAGGTTAACTCAAAATTGCTCTACAGGAAACAGGTAAAATCTCACCATGCTTCTTATCACCATCGGAATATTTTCGAACGACATCATCGTCTAAGTTAAATATATTTAGCGACTTCTTTTGCTTAATAATTTTCATTATAGTATGTGTATATGTCTAGTCACAGTTTCAGCAAACGCATTGTATTCTATCAACGAATCATGTAAAATTAAGCAGTATGCTTTAGTTGTATCAGAAAGTGGGTTGACCGATTCAAGCTCTAATCTAAGATCTATATATATCTATGTATATATAGAACTATCTATATATTAACTATATATAACTTTCATTATATAAAACAGGTAATCTTTTAGAATGTTTTATAGCCTGTAAATATTTTTGTATTTTATTTTAATATAGATAAACGAAGTAGTTTTTAATATATAAGCAAATGGAAAATAAAAAAGGACGAGAATGCCGTAGATGTTATCGTCAATATAAATCTTATTGTATTTAATAGAAATTGTGGGTACATTTAATTTAATTTTAGGCATAATGATACTATATAATATTTTCTAATTATAATAAGTTAAATAATTTACGTAATTAGATCACCTAATCAAATCTAATCTAATTTTGTCCCTTTTAATCAAACTATAGTTGAGCTACTTCTGGTTCTCACCAAAACAAAATAAAAAAAAACTGTACACAAATGATTAGAATGTGTTAAATATTCTCACGCTTGTTGTAAACAAATTACTGATTATATTAATTAATAGGAAATTGATATCGATAATAATTCGACGTGTTTAAATATTAGCTAATAATGCAATCAAATTATTTATTTCTACAGCAATACAATCTTATTGTATTTAATAGAAATCGTGGGTACATTTAATTTAATTTTAGGCATAAGGATACTACATATATAATATTTTCTAATTATAATTGCTCAGGTACATTTATTAAATTTGTTCTTTTCTACGTAAACTATATAAATAATACTCAATTCGTTTAAAATGCTATCACATGCTCCCTCTAACCAATTCTCACTTCACACCTTTCTAATCATCACCTTCAATCATATCACGAGCTACCTCTAACCAGTTCTCACCTCTCTAATTCTCACCATTCTAATCATAACCTTTAATCCTATCACCAGCAAACCATAGCAATTTAATTAGATCCCAAATTACCTCATCCCTACTAATTATTTCAAATCCTTTAATCATCACCTTTAATCATGTAACCTCTAATCATTTCACAGGTGACCGCTAATTCTCACCTAGTCATTTCAAATCAATACCTTTTAAGCAGATCACCCTATCAAATCCTCACCTTTAAGCAGACAACCCTATCAAAGCCTTACCTTTATTCAGATCACATGTTACCTCACCCCTTATAATCATATCAAATTCTTTAATTAGATCACATATTACCTTCGTAAACCATATTAATTTAATTAGATCACAGGATACCTGAACCCTTCCAATCATATCAAATCCTTTAATCGCTAATCAGGTTGCAGGTATCCGCGGATCATATCAATTTCATCATGTCATAGGTAGCCGTAAACCATATTAATTTAATTAGATCACAGGGTACCTCACCCCTTCCAATCATATCATATCCTTTAATTATCACCTTTGCAAATCAACACCTCTGCTAATCATCACCTTTGCTAATCTACACCTCTGCTAATCATCACCTTTAATCATGTAACCGCTAATCATTTCACAGGTAACCGCTAATAATTCTCACCTCACACCTTTCTAATCATCACCTGTCAGTCAGGTGTCATGACGTCATCACAGGTAGAAAAGTAGAGGGATGGACTCAAGTATCCCTATACCTACTGAGACTCATCAGCTAGATGCAGTCGCTTGTGAACTACACACACATCTCATACGAGCTTTTATATTAGCCCGCAATTAATATAAATATCAAATTTAAATGTCACACCACCTATAGAGAACTAAAAATCATGAAGAAGCTTTTAACTTTGTGCACATTAACTTAACTGCAAGTTTGTCAAAATGTTATTTTTAAGATGTTTTTAATAAACATTATCTGTTTTTATGTTCAAGCAATACTTATGTTGGTCAGAGAATGGGTGTAGTTTTAATTTACTATTCACGGTGATTCACTACCTAATGATTGGACTTTGTGGGTAAGCTTCTTTGGTCATTAGAAACATAAAACCTTAGTAAGATTTTTTGATTAAATAAACTTGAGAATTTTACTCGACGTTGTCAGAAAAGTAATTGATGCAAGTCGGTGTTAAGTCAAATGAGATTAAATGCAAGCTCTTTAGTAACTGACACCATCAGTAAAAATGTCACATCTGTTGAATGAGTACAACAAGGATGCAAACGGCGCACATTCCATTTTGGATGTTGTTGAAACAACTAAAACATTCTATTAATCTGGGGGATTCGCCTGTATTGTAATAGAAAACACAGACAGAACTGCATCATTTTAATACTGACCCATTTAATGATATCATTAAATTTGATTTGTTATTCGTTAATAAACAGAGTTTAGTTAATTAAATAAAGACATGTTTAGATAATTTTTATTGAAATTCTAGAAAGTTCCCTTATAGTAAAACCTTATTATTCTTTTTTATGTTTTGATAGAACGAATTAATATATTTGTTTACATAGTCTACATAGTATAAAAATAATACATAAAAAAATAAGTACTGTTTCTATTACTGCAGTGTAAGGGGTTTATTATTTGAGAAACCAAATAGAATTGTTTATCTCTTAAACTTCAAAATATGTGCCACTATTACATGTACTATAACTTTTTATTCACAAACCTGCAGATTTGTATTACACTTGGGAGTTAATGTGCCTATTAAAAGAATTTGAAATTGTCTTATAAATCAGAAATCGCAAAACAAAAATACCATTTTTGAAACATAATATCAAACGAAAGGTCCTTTTCAAACATGTTTTGTTTATTTAATTTTGTTTATCTGTTTTTATTCTACGGAACACTTGGCCAAAATAAAAACAGGTTTGTTACGCTACCCTTGCACATTCTAGAAAACAAGCAGTATTATTGTTTATCTGCTCGGACTTCAAAATATGTGTCAGGTGCATTCTTACTATTCAATTTGAATTGGAGTAAACTTCGAAGCTGTTTTTCTCTAAAAGTATAGAAGTACGACAAAAAAGGTATATAGAATTTTTCTTTCTTTAATAGTTATCTAACCACTGGCAAAGTCTGACTATTCGGTAATGGGACACCGTGTATTATACCAGATAGCAAACCCTCAAACTTTAAAGGCGAAAACATTTAAACACAATTTGCTAGAAATGCTTTTAAAATGTCATTAAACCATTAAATATAATTACCAATATGTACTCAGTGGCAGTAAAAGTGTTGAAATAATAACCAATTGGAAATTCTTGGCAAACATATTTGCAGCTGGGTGATGAAATAATAATTTGAAACAGTTTCCCATGCTATGTCCTATCCGTACAAATGCAATCATGAACGTTTTTATTCTGTAGTGGATTAATTCCATAACTGTAAATAATATAATTATTTACAGTAAATAATATAATTATTTACAGTAAATAATACTTGGAATATTACAAGAAACTTACAGAGTGTTGTACCTACACATGAGGCACCATGAATTCCTGCCTGAGCTATGATTGTAAACGCATACATGAACCAGTAATTTGGAGCTGCAAGTATTAAAGTGCTACCAACAACAGATAATGGCAATGTTGTTAATAATGCTGCTTTCCTTCCATAACTGAAAATAATTCACTTTTAAAACATATTCATATAAATTAAACGTGCATAATTTGAGAATTACATATCTGCGAGAATTCCATGAACAGTATTACCAATTATATGACCGAAATCCACAAAATAGAATAAATCAAGGTTATTACTACACAGCAAGTCGAACTAAAAGAGTAACGTAAATATTAAGACAATACAAAAACAAAATATACCAACTTTCTATAACCTGATCTAGATAACCATATCTAGTAAGATCTTCTAATCGTAACACATAATTTTTACATTTTAAAACCTCTGGTTTATTAAAGCTCTGAGTTACGTTATAAGCATCTGCATATGACAATTGAGAGAGGTGTTTATAGTCATGGTTATAGTAATAACAATTGCTGGTCTTATTTCTAAAAATATTCAAGCAACACTGTTAAAATTTACAAGTAATACAATTGCCAGGTCCTTCTTTAGCATGTAGGGAGTCCCTGAGCCAAAGATCATATTGGGACCCTTCAGAGGAGTGCTAATCTCCCTCATCTGCCTCCCTCCATGATTTGGAAATAATAAAATAAATGAGATAATTTATTATTATTTATTACTAATTTTAAACAAAATAATTTCCAATGCATTTTTATTATTACCAAATAAATTCTTTCAAAGCTAGGGGATCCATATAAGATGGGGGACCTGGGCCATGGTTAAAGATGGCACCGACATTTACACATTACTAAAAATTGTTCTCTTTCAAGTTGTTGTAGTTTGTAAACAATTGTGGTTTGTATAGAACTGCATGTATTACAAATACAAAGTGTCTGCTTTCTCCTATCTCTTTGCATTTACAACTTTACAACATTGAAAGCATAAGTCTTTGAAACTTTGAAATTGTATATTTTTGAAACTGAAAGCAAAAAGCTTAAAAACTTAACACCATGTAAAGCCTATTTTAAGCCCTTGACATTTTAAATCTGAATTTTAATACTTAAATGTTTAAATTTTTTTTAATCTTTCCAATTCTTAATATATCTAAAGCTTTCAATATCAAAATTTTCTAATTCTAGAAAGTCTAGAACAAGCTAGTTAAATATTAAATAATTTTAAAACAAACTTTGTAATTTAAAACCCTCTGATCCAAATAAAAAGGGTAAAATCCCAAATCTCAAATACAGTATAACTCGTTAATTCGAAGTTAAAAAAACTTATTAAATTATTAATTAACGAATATTCGAATTAAGGAATTTTGTAAAAATGAATAACGTATAAGTTAAAAATGCAATTATATATCTATCTCGTAGATGTATTAACTTATATTAAAAAAATTAGTAATTTTAGTTTGTTCTGGTTTTTTTTTATTAAGACTAATTATGACTTTTAATTTATTTTGTGTACTGTAAAATGAGGCGAATCACAACACGAGTGTGAATTGCAACAATTTTCAGGAAGAAGTTGTGTTTGTGTGTAGTGCTGGCAACATTATATTAACTAATTCGTGCCAGCGTAGATGTACTGGTACTTGCCTAATCTTACTAAAGGATGTTGGGTTCAGCCGTTAATACCTGCTGTGGTTAATGTGCACGTTTTATAAATACTTATTGTGTGCCAATTTCATCATGCTGCCAAACTTCTATTGAGAACCGCTAAATACGTGCTAGGACTAAACATGCTGTTAGCCATAGTTTCGTCTTACATTCAGGTACAAGGAAAGCACCATAAATTTCGGCCTGATATAGAAAAAATAAACTCGGTAAAATACAATAATTTTATTTTTCAATATAATCTCCCCTAATGTCAATACACTTATTACAACGTGCAATTAATAATTCAATGCCCTTGTAAAAATAATCTGAAGTTTTTCCTTCAAAATGTTCAATTACAGCTGCTTGCAACTCTTTCTCGTCCTTAAAACGACGTCCCCTAAGGTCTTTCTTTAAATTGGAAAATAAATAATAGTCAGTAGGAGCCATATCCAGACTGTACGGTGACTGATCCAATGCTTCAAAGCCGCATTCGCGAATGGCAGTTTATAAAATTGCGGCAGTATGAACTGGTGCATTCTTGTGTAATAATCGAACATCTCTTGTCAATTTTTCTCGACGTTTTTCACGAATATTGTTTCTCAATTTATCCAGTAAAGACGCATAATATGTACTGTTAACAGTTGTATTGCGTTCACAATGCCGTCACAATCCCAGAATATTGTTGCCGTAACTTTCTTTGTCGATTGAACGACTTTCGCCTTTTTGGGACGAGGTTCATCGGGTCGCCGCCATTCCATCGATTCCCTTTTGGATAGAGGATCATGATACAGAACCACTGTTTTATCTCCAGTGACCATGGACTCCAAAATCGGCTTTGGGTCGTCTCTCGGGGCGATCTTCTAATGCCATTTCTTCGATGATTGCAACTTTTTGAGGCATTACCGCTTCAATTGGCCGACCGGTGCGCTCATCATCTTCAAGAGATTCTTGCTTCAAACGGAAACATTTTGACCACTTTTTTACAGTAGAACATGAAAGAGATAAATCACCATAAACGAGTATTGCGATTTACTATCAATTCAAATATGTGATATAAATATGTAGTTTTCCTTTGTACTTGCATTGACTTATTTAGTTTATATTAAATAATTTCTTTTTTATATTGTTATTTCGTTTGTTTGTACTAAATTAAAACATAATTGATATTTTTGGAGAATTTTTACTTGTATTTTGAAGTCCATCTGCCATTTACATTTTTTTTTGTTAAGAATTGTTGTCATCTGCCCTCCGTGTTGGAAAATAGTAACTTACATGAGTTTTAAGTGAGTGTTGTGATTTACCTCGACTGTAGGGCAAATCACAACTATGAACAAAAAAATTTTAAAAAATGTAATATAGTTGAAAATCTGAAATTACTACTTGTAGGAGGTAAAGTGGAATAGTAGATATAGAATATTTGCGCTATTTACCAATTATTAGAAAAATTCTAAATATGAGATATTTAAATCGAAAGGTCAAAAGATGTTGTGATTCTTACGTTTCTTATGGAAAATGCCTTTCGCTCAAAGTGACTGAAAATATTATCACTTTGTAGGTCTTTTAGCACAGAACAAAAGGCTCCATGGCCGCTACTCATGAAATGCGATATTATTTTAGAAAAATCCAAAAAACGTTTTGCAAATCGAAAAATTGTAGCTTGCTGTATGAACGTATTTTGTGTGTATATTTATGTCAATTCATGTAAAACTGTAGTTTTTATAAACTATGTTACACGTTTCTTCATGATTTATAAGTAAGAAGGCGTTAAAAAGTAACTAATTATATTTGATTCAAACATAAACTCTATTGACGTATTTCAAAGATACTACTTTGACATATGTTTTTTGTATGATATAATAATTAAAGATACATATTAAATCATGTTTAATTTTCATTTTTTTATTATAAACGTAAATAACATAAAAAGTTTCTAAGACTTAATATTTTAGGAAGGAGTTGTTGTTATTTTGTTATTGTTTGTTGTTTTTTGCTTCTGCAAATAATCTTTTGGAATGTAAATAAACGTTCATTTGAATAACGTTAACAAAACCATTGCAATAGGCTTCATCTTTTTTCACAACAGGTGAATATTTATTCAATCAGTTAAGGGTTCTTTATTTTACAAAATATTTAGTTTTTTAGTGATTAGTTGTACGTCTTAAAAAATCATGGCCCAAAGAAATTGCCGGATACCATGCTTCATTTGTGATAACGCATTGATACCTCGTACCATGGTCCGACTATCAGGAGAAGAAAACGCCGCCAAACAAGAAATAGCACTAGCTAGACGTGCTGCAAACGGCCGACCTAAGGAAAATATAACTCCCGAAACTCGCGTGTGCAATAGTTGCAACATTTTAATAACGCGCGAAATAGACATAATGCAAAACGATCCTGATTGTCTGAGATTAAATGTACTATCGCAAACTAACAAACACAGTTGCTTGGTGTGCAATGCAGAAGGTGATATCCACGACCTTACGCTTGCATGTCGGATCGATATTTTTGTAAAGCGCAACATATACGTCCCTAGGAGAACTGTATCTTGCAATGAGCATTTGAGTGATTCGGGCTTGATTTTACCAAACCTGGTGGATGGCCTAAGGTATGTCAACAGACCAGTTGTGTTGCCAGGCAAAGAGATCGCAAGATTTTTCAAGGACTTCGAGAAAAATTAAATGACACTGGTAACATGTTTGACACTGAAGAGAACTTCACGGACACTCAATTCGCAATTGTTTCTCTCATTACTAAGGAGCAGTTCAACGACCTTTAAGGATATTGCGATCCAGTTCCAGTTGGAGATTGTTTGCGTTATGTGTCAAAGAAGGATTTATTATGTCTACTGTACAAACTGAGGCATGGACTTGGTGACGAATTCTTAAGTATCGTGTTCAAATACTCTTCAAGACAAGCTACAAGCCTCGCAGTTTCTTTGGCGAAACGATCACTTGCTGTGCGATTCGTTAACGAAAATATAGGATTCCAATCGATCACACGGGAAGTCTATATACAACAACACGTGAATGATTTTTCAAATCATTTATACAATAATGAACCAAGAATTCCAAAGGCTATTGTTTACAATGATTGCACTTATCTTAATATTCTTGCTTCAAAGTATTGCGTCAGTCATACAGCGTCCATAAAGGAAGACATTTGCTGAAGCCATCAGTTTATGCAGCTCCAGACGGTTACATATTAGATATACAGGGACCTTCTTTCTCAAATGCAGCTAATAACGACGCCAACATTTTAATGAGCGAGTTCAACCGTGCATGTTCGCACACTATAGCAGTGATTTGGTATTTAGGTTACGCTAGACACCAAAAAAACTGTTAACTATCCATCACTCACCGTTTTGCATAGTCCCTAGTAGCACACATATATTATATAAATATTCATTTTCAAATATTTAAAATATATCTTTTTCAACATCCGCCTAAATATTTAGCTAATATATTATTTAAAATATTTCTTCAATATTATTTTGATAATATTTATTTAACATTCTAGTTAGGATATCTTATGAATGTTATATCCCCAATAGCACAGATATATTATATAAATATTCATTGTCAAATATTTAAAACATATCTTTTTCAACATCCACCTAAATATTTAGCTAATATCTTATTTAAAATATTTCGTCAATATTATTTTAATAATATTTATTTAACATTCTATAGTATGAGTAAAAAGTAACTCCATCAAAGGTGCCTTTAGGATTTTGAAGCCATGTTTATTATAACACTAGAAAATTATACAAAATAATCAGAGTCCTTTGACAGTGACGGTTGTTATTAATTTGATATAATTTTCTGGTGTTATTAATACACATACGAGTTCATAATACCAAAGGCACCTTTGATGGAGTTATTTTTTGTTCATACTATAGTTAGGATATCTTATGAATGTTATATTGCTGATTCATATAATATTCCTAGAATATTATTAGAATGTTTTTAAGAATATTTTTGTACAGCAAATTATGCTCTATAGCAACATGAATTTCAATTTTCTTTTCACCACTCATTTCTTGTTCAGGTCATTTAAACTTTTCAAATAAAACCCTATACATGTTGTTCTACTAAAAAGAGAATTTTGCTCTCTTTATGAAACCATATTCTCTAACAAGTGTAACATACGAAAATTTTTGACAAGAATTGCATTTGAAGTTTATTTAGCATAAGAGTTACACTTAGTAATAAAAAACTTGGGTTTGAATTAAATACGTATATTCTTTTGAAATGGTAAAATGACCGTCAACAAGAAAATGTTTTTTTTTCTCTAATTGTAATTGCAGGTAGTATCACAAAAAGGATTATACGCCTGAGAAAAATATTCACTGCTCATTTTAATTCACGACAATCCAATAAAAAAATAACTTCTCATCCATCCTGAAGACTTCAATAATTATATTATAACGGAAATATTAAATTAAATAGCAGTTTATTCGTTGGTATATTAAGGATATAATTCTTATCTCATGGAATAGGACTAGAATAAAAGATATATTGTAGCAAAAAGAATTTATTCACTCAGTAAAAATATATAAATACTCGATAATTATTCAATAGGAAGCTTGTCTTGGGATTCATAATTCTTCTTTCTGTAAGAATAAAAAAAAAAGATTTAGGGTTATATATAGTCAAAGACGTTATGGTTATAGTCGATCTCTCGCAGCAACATATTTTAAGGAAATTTATATAATGAACATGGACTTTTTGAAACATCTGTACTTCTAGTCACCATATTAGTGTAGTCAAATTTTGCAACAAATTGAAGTGTTTTATTATTTTAAGAAAAAATAATGCTTGTTAAGAAAATCTTAATTTGATGTAGTCAAGCCCAATACCATTATGTGGGGCGACCAATAATAGAAAATGTGATTAGGCAATATTAAGCATTTTTTAAAATTAATCGAATATTTTCGAAACAGTATACAAGTATAAAACTCAGCAGACTTTTTATGAGTTACTTCAACCAAAAGAATTAAAATTAAAAATCAAAAGTTAAGTAAGTAACTCGAGATGTTGAAATTTTATCAGCCACGCATTGCATATACTATTTCTTCACCGAATTTTTAGTAAATTAATGCACTTTAGAAAAGATTATGACATTTAAGTGACAAAACATGACATTTCCCTTGTCAGCAATTGAATGTCGAACAGTTTGAAATTCAAAATCCCAGTAGTCCGAAAATTCCAACCTCTAGTGGTTGAAATGCGATTTCAATCATCGTTATCAATTGCAAAATGAGTGATTTCAATGTCATGAGTAAAAAAAAGCACTTACTAGCTGTTGTTTAATCTTCTCGAAGTATGTCTTAACCAATTCTTAATAGCTGCTATGATGACGTGCTCAGTTGTTTAGTATTTGGGCTTAGGGTTGCTGCTTCTGTAATATTTAATAACATAATAATAATCGTATCGGTAAAAACAATGAAGGTTTAACACACTTTTTTAGTTTTGATAGGTTTTTCTTTTGAACTCTAGAAAATAAATTGACATCTCAGTTACTGTGAAATTTAAAACCTATGTGTTTTATTACTGTTTTAGACATATAATAAATTAATGTAATTTATTTGATGTTCAAAAAATTATTGTTTTTGAGTAATACGACACATACGTTTTAAATTTCACAACTGAGATGTTGAGGGTTTATAATCACCCGTTAGAAAAAGTATAAATTTATTATAATCATCATACCTTTTTTGTCAAAGTTGCAGCAATCTGTAGCTGGTTGAATAACCATGTTATTTGTAATATGTATTATTACCATTTGATGATGAGCAGCTTTTCAGTGGATATGCAGGCTCTCTTTTATTCGTAGGAGTAGAATAGTCACTTCTTAGGTAAATACTTTATGGTTTAATATCAATACATAACTACATAAAACAGTTAATCCGAAAAAAAAAACACAAAACTGATGAAAAACCATACAAATTCACAATGGCGTCGTTGCATCTTCCTTCTGCCTGCCTTCTACGAACATACGCGACGACACACGATCGCGCACGATCATAAGCAAGATTTACAATTCATCAATGTTTCCAATAAATATGTATTGTAGTATATAATAAAAAGATTTGCTTAATATACGTTTCAAAATATTAAAAATTACACACAAATAACATATTTATTTAATATGTATATCAATATATTTCAAAATATTTCATTTTCAATATTTTGTAAATACTTTCCTAATCTTTTAAATATTTAAAACATATAATATTACCTTTATATTTTTTAAATATTAAAGAAATATGGTGTGCTACTGGGGGTATTATTAGTGCACAGAATAATCTGGGTGATCCCTAGTAAAAGTAGGAATATATTGGTCATATTGGAAACATATATTCCTAATATTTCCAATATATTCCCAATTTTTGCAATATATTGGGAATTTTAAATATGATAATGTCAATGTTGCAAACACAGTTGTGGTGCTTTCACTCCAGCTGCGAGATCAATTATTGTCACTACTATTTGAAAATATAGCAGCCACAACCTTTCATTACAATATTGAAATACTTTACTCTTGAAACAATCGGATTAATATATCAAACCAAAAAAGAGATGTTATTTGCAATCGAAAATGGTTTGATTGCTTTTTAACGCCTTCTTAATAATAAATCATGAAGAAACATGTAACATAGTTTATAGAAACTACAGTTTTACATGAATTGACATAAATATACACACAAAATACGTTCATACAGCAAGCTACAATTTTTTGATTTGCAAAACGTTTTTTGGATTTTTCTAAAAAAATATCGCATGGACACTTTTGTTCTATGCTAAAATACCTACAAAGTGATAGTATTTTCAGTCACTTTGAGCGAAAGGCATTTTCCATAAGAAACTTGCGGGGTCCTTTTCAGAATATTTGCGCTATTTACCAATTATTAGAAAATTTCTAAACGTTAGATATTTAAATCGAAAGGTCAATAAATGTTGTGATTCACCCCATTTTACTGTATGTAAATTGTGTATACCTAGCCAAGATAAAAAAGAAACAGACCAAATTTTTATAATCCTATCCAACAGCAAATCAATTAAGCATTTTAAATAAATGAGAAATTTACCCATCATAAATTTCCAGAATATTTGCGCTATTTACCAATTATCAGAAAATTTCTAAACGTTAAATATTTAAATCGAAAGGTCAATAAATGTTGTGATTCACCCCATTTTACTGTATGTAAATTGTGTATACCTAGCCAAGATAAAAAAAAAACAAAACAAATTTTTATAATCCTATCCAACAACAAATCAATTAAGCATTTTAAATAAATGAGAAATTTACCCATCATAAATTTTCTAAAAATTTACTCTAACATTTGGTTTTAAACCAGGGACTGGAAATATATTTACAAATATAGGTTTTGGTTCCAGTTCCGGTTCTTGGAAATTCAGAATTTTCTAAACATTAAGGCTCCGGTTCGGGTTCCAGAATTTTTTAGGTTCCATAAGGGTTCCAGAAGCAAAAGTAATGACGTCACATTTTATGTTGGTATATAGCTCCAAATACTTCCAAACAAATATGACCTTGATAACAGGCAGTCGATGCATGTTAGGTTAAAATATTGTTTATAACATGGGTGATAAATATATTTACTGGGTTTGGTACTCTCAACTCTTTTTACTCTGAAAGCTCTATTGCTATAGATTATTGCTCTCTATTGCTATATATACAATTATTTACAATGATGATTGATGATTATCAAGATGAAATTTTGTTTGGAAATATTCAGGGCTACTAATATAAAATGTGACGGTAACGCTTTTTTAGTGAATTCCTGGACAATTCACAGACTACTAGTATCAACATCAACTCAATAAGTAATGGTTATGGTAGCGCTGTTGGAAGAATGTCTGGAGACTGTTGAACTATTTTATTTTTTTACCAGTAGAACCGAGATGTAAAACCGAAAAATATCGGTTTTTTCAAAAATTTATAACGGTTCGGGTTCTCATTTTAACATTAACACGAATTTTAGTAAGGGTTCCGATTCCGGGTTCAAAAAAGTAATCGGTTCCGGTTCTTTTGGGTTCCTGTTTTAAACCCATCCCTTAATTCTCTTTTTAAACCCGTTTACTCTAGTCCGCTACTTATAACAAGAAAACCTACCTAGAATTTTCGTGTTTTCTAAGAATTTACTTAAAGTTTTGGTTTGAGGTGTAATAAAAAGAAACAGCAAGTTTGAAAAGATATGTAGTAAAAGTATAATAATAGTATATAAAAGTATTAGTTTCATAAGACACGCTTTTAGAGCACGCGTCCGAGTTTAGAAAACGACCCGCGTAGCGGAGAGTTTTCTAAAGAGGACAAGTGCGCTAAAACGTCTTATGAAACGGATACTTTATACTATTTTTTCTATTTGCGTTAGTTTGTTATTAAATAATTAAAAAAATTACTTAGTTTTAAATAAAATTTGTTAGGAATATTTTGGTAAGTAGCATAACAGTTGGCAACGCTAGAAATTAGGCAATTGTTTTTTACATAACCTCGCTTAATCCGCGCGACGTAGAAATTCTCATTCTTATCTCACATACGTAAAGCTCGCTAGTAGCGGGCCGCTACTAACCAGCAGGACCTCGTTCAAATTTGCCAGGTGTATTATAAGTACTGTCGAAAATTATTATACATTCAAAGCAGAATGTATGCCAATATATTTGTGGCATAAATAATTGCTAATTAATGAATTAAAAACTGGGATGAAATAAGAATAATAGGGTCGCATGGAATTTAAATTTTGATATAATTTGTATATTTTATTAGTATAATTGTTATCTAATGTATAGGTCCACATAAAATCGATAAATGCATTACGATAACGTAATAAAACGAATTTAAAGTTTAAATATTTTCCGTCCTTTTCTACACCGCTGACGTCATAATACTTTCGTCTTACATATTTGTTGCAATACAGCGTATACGAGGACTATGACGCTGTTGTACTAGAAAAGGACAGAAAAATTTAAAATTGTAAATTGCATATCTCGCTATCGGCTGCGTTAAAAATTTTGAAAAAAATACGTCGAGTTATTACTAATTCTATAGAATATAAAAACGTTCAGTTTCAAAATTGTGAAACGACCCTATTATATTTCATTTCATAGAATAAATACCTTATTTGTCAAAGAAATTAATGAAGTATAAATTCACTAGTATTTTCAGCAAAGAATGATTTTTGTTAACAAAAATGATTATTCATTGGATCTTTTGGATATTATAACTTATAAGGTAAAGATATATAATTTTATAAAACTGAATTTTATTACGTTAAGTTTATCGTGAGCTATTGCACAAATACAACACAATGCATTCCATATGATGACAGTATCACAATTTACAATTTCGTTAATAATAAAGTAAAAACCGTTACGCCCTTAACATGGCTATTTATTATTCGGCGCATTTATGTGGCCTGCAAGACTAGTTTTGCAAGCGTTACATTCCAGTTATAAGAGTTCACTACGTAAATAAGATAATCTTGTTTATTGTTTCCAGCCTTATTTTGTGGAACTCCATAATCATGAAATAAATAAAGATTATTAAAAGTTTCACAGTTTTATTAAAATATATCTGACAATATTGTTTCGACAGCTATGCTGTCATTATCAAAGGTAATATAATTATAAACAAACACGTCGCTAAGGTAGATACAAAATAGGTAACTAGATAAAATAATAATAATAATAAAAATTAATAATAAAAATCATAATTAAACATCTAATACTTCCAGTAACGGAGAATTACTGAGCTCAAGTTGTTCATTCATTAAAGGTACCCTGAGTTTGTGTTTGTATATCTCAAAGGCTTCTAAAATGTCTAATTTGCGTTTGTTATTACAAAAATGTAGGAATTTAATATTATTTTGAGGAGTCATTGTGTGATTTTGTTCTAAAAGGTGTTTGGCGTAATTCGATTTTTCAGGATGTTTATTTTTGTAATGACGTACGTGTTCTTTATATCTTATGTCAAAATTTCGAAGTGTTTGTCCAATATATACCGAACTACAAAAAGAACAATTTAAACGGTAAATGCCCGATTTCATTTTGACATAATTTTGACATAAGATATAAAGAACACGTACGTCATTACAAAAATAAACATCCTGAAAAATCGAATTACGCCAAACACCTTTTAGAACAAAATCACACAATGACTCCTCAAAATAATATTAAATTCCTACATTTTTGTAATAACAAACGCAAATTAGACATTTTAGAAGCCTTTGAGATATACAAACACAAACTCAGGGTACCTTTAATGAATGAACAACTTGAGCTCAGTAATTCTCCGTTACTGGAAGTATTAGATGTTTAATTATGATTTTTATTATTAATTTTTATTATTATTATTATTTTATCTAGTTACCTATTTTGTATCTACCTTAGCGACGTGTTTGTTTATAATTATATTACCTTTGATAATGACAGCATAGCTGTCGAAACAATATTGTCAGGTATATTTTAATAAAACTGTGAAACTTTTAATAATCTTTATTTATTTCATAAATAAGATAAGTTTGACATTCTAAGAACAGCTGTCTAACAGTGATATCAACTTTAAAAAATAAAATGTTACTGTTTACAGTATTCTAAAAAATTTCATTAGGACACGCAAATATAAAAAATATATTAAAATTTTCAATTCGAATTATAAGAACATTTTACTTTGTAATACAATGATAATTTGAGAGGAACAACTAGAAACTTCGAGTTAATGAAAACTTAGAATTATGAGATTTCGAATTATTGATATTCTACTGTAGTTCCTTTGAAATATTGAACATATAAATAAGATTTTTAGAATTTGGTGTTTTTTGAGTCCTTTAATCCTTCCACTTATCAATCTGAACAGATCTACTTGTACTTGCACTATTATATCACCGTATAATAAATAATCAATTAGAAGTTCATTCAAGCTACAGTGCACATTAATATGCAAAATGGAATGTTTCTGTTAATTGAATAATTTATTCTTGAGAACAATTCTTATTATTAGATATGTTATATGTAGGCATACTTAAAATGAGATATTGATTTAATTTGATCAAATGTCCAATTAGTTCCCTCTACATAAGGTACTTTACATCGTATTGTGTTATGTAAGTGATATTCTACTAAGGGGTCCATCTACAATTACCAAAAAGAAATTATCCACTATACTAAATTTTCTAGACAAATATCTAAGGCTTGTTTGTAACAATACAAAAAATTCTACATTTAACCCATAATTTTTAAGTAAGCATTACCATTAAAAATGCACAAAATTTTACATTGCTACAAAAAAACTAGTAGCATAGCTAGCGCTGAGTTGGCTCTGTATCATATATTACCCAGTAGGCCCTACTAAAAAAACAGATGAATGGGAGCACAAGGGATAACTTAATGAATTGGCGAATAAGTTAAAAGAACATTTCCAGGTAACATGAAGGACCCTGCATGTTTTTTATGGAAATTGGATTCCGGTCAAATTATGATATGTTGTAGTTTATATTTTCCTGATCAAAAGTCTTCCTGGCCACGAAGCTCTAGAACTAACGCTTTTGGAGTTATAAAGCAGGAAAGGTAAGAAAAATTCATACTTCAGTTTATGAATTTTTAATACATACAGCCTCGGTAACGCCATTTTTAAGTTTTGTTTTGAATAACACAGGAAATTATGTTGTTTTTGCATTCATGTGAAATTATACCAGGTGTCCCATTATATTTTGACTTTTTATAAACCTATATTGACTTACTTATTTGTGTACTAATTGAGATAATGAAATGCGGTTTTCACCAGTCTTCATCTTATATTTTCAAGTTTTTTTTTCTGAGTATGCGTCTTTTTTTGCTCACTTCCTGTTTAATCCTATATATTTAATCCTGTATATCATTTCACAGCTGGAAACCCCATTGTTCCCCCTTTCCAAAAGTACAGTACTTGTTATAGTTATTATACAGAGTGATGGTTTTATAAGCTCTTAAAGAGAATGCTGAATGTTGTTGAAATGCTACGAAAAACGATAATCATACACAAATCAGACTATAGGAATTAAAGAAAACATCACCGTAAACATCAAATTAGTTTATTGACAATTACATGTTACTTCAATTGCTAATATTCAAAATGCACATATGTAACCCGATCTAACAAACAGTAACAGGATACTTATTAAACAATTATTAAGAAATAAAAAAAATCACTAAACAATAGTTAGTTATAGAAGATGTTCAAAATGTCGTCCATCAACTCGGATACATTTATTTATTCGCTTTACAAAGTTGCCATAGTTTCTACTTAACTCCTCGAAGGTAATACTGTTAAAGACATATCTTTTTCCGTAGCATTTCAATAACATGCACTATTCATTTTAAGAGCTTAGAAAACCATCACCCTGTATAATAACCATGACAAGTATAAGGCACTTTCGAAAAGAGGAAACAATAGGCTTTCCTACTATGAAAAATATACAGGCTGTTCCATTTGAAATCACAAAGTTGCCTATCCCCCAAAATATGCTATGTCATTTCCGGTTAAGTCAGAAGTGGGCAAAGAAACACGGATACTCAGGAAAAAAAACTTTAAAAAGTAAAAAGAAAAGACTGGTGTACACAGCAATCTATTATCCCAATTAGTGTTATAAAGGGTCAAAATATAATGGGACACCTGGTGTAGTTTCACATGAATATAAAACAATATAATTACCTGTTTTAATTACAACAAAAACAAAAATATACACAAAAAATACCATTATCGAAGCTGTACATGTAAAAATCTCATATACCAAAGTATGAACTTTTCCTATTTTTCGCGATCTGTAACTCCAAACCTGTTAATTTTAGAGCTTTGTGGCCATGGAGACTTTCGATCAGGATAATATAAACTACAACAAATCATAATTTCACCCATTTTGACCGGAATCCAAATCCGTAAGAAACGTGCCGAGTCCTGTAAAATGGAACAAAGTTTACTTTCTATCATGCCACACTTTTAAGATATTGTTCCTAGAAAATCCAAAAGATGCAGTTTTTGAGGGTTTTCAATTCAGTATATCTTTGTAACACGACTTTTATTAGTTCAAAATGAAGCTTCTTCCTTCTAAATAGAATAGTAATCATGTACTTGTAAATAATGCCAACACTAAGTCGAACAAATAAAAAGATCATAAATAAGTTCTCAGACAGAACTGCAAAGCAATAAGAGATACTAACAACAAAATAAAGTACTAATGGCAGATGAATGAAAATAGTTACATATATGTTGGTAGATTGTACATTAATGTTACCAATAATATTGCGAGTATCTTACGAGTCACTCAATCAACATTTTATTAATGTTAAGGAGGATACAGCGAAATGTAAAAATGTAGAGAATGACGTGAAATTTAAACCTCGAGTTCTTTGACACTTATTCTATTCGGTAACTTTTTTTTATAATTTTCTTGTGTACCATTACCGAGAAAAATGGAAAATAAAATCCAGAATTTAACATGGGCTCTTATGGAGACCTTCTAACCTTTAGCAGTTTTAACGAAAAATTATGATGAAGAAATGTAGGGAATCTGATAAAAAACTAAAATGACATACTCTCATATTCGAAGAACAATGCTGCTCAATATTTTTGAAATCTTGTGTCTAGTTAATGCACAATAATAATTTAAAGTAAACAAAACAAGAATTTTTCACGACATATGTGGAAAGACAGCAGAAATGTGACAACACCTCATAGCGCGCGAATTCAAATAACAGAACAGAAAGATGACATATAATGACTGCTATAATAATCTATATTTTATTGTATTAACTAATAATCATATATTTTATTAATCAAATTATGTTGAACAATTCAGTCTTCTGCGAAATATTGCAAAATGTAAAATTACCTTTTGCAAATGTGATGAATACAATTTATCATCACAATCAGAATCTTCACGAAATCAGTAATACAAACACACTAATTTTAAAAATATATGTATTAAACCTCAACAACTTTTTACATATTTCTTGTATCTGCTTAGCAGATTGTAATCTTTAGACTATACAAAAGCTAAAAAATAGAATATTCCCATCTGTAATTGCATACAAAATTACAAAACATTCAACATGTTTCCACTTATATTTTGGGATTGACATTTGGAGGTTAGGATGTCAACTCAATCGAAAGCTAAAATCTAACACTGCTACCAACAAAATCGATTGATTTCTTTGAGGTGTTGCCACGATTCTTAACCTATTTACATTTATATTTACACTTTCAACAATTAAAAAAATGCACTCCAATCGACTTAAATTATTTTAATATATACAAATAATTAATAAATGCATTATAGGCATTCATAATAAAATGATTTTGTTCAGTTTTAAGAATGTTAATTTATTTTTTTATCGATTGGTATTTCTTGTTAGAGCCTATGTAAAAGCATAGGAGATATCCCCTTGCCCTTCACCCCGCAAAGATCCGCTGTAACCTCCTTAATTACAATGTGATTAAATGGAATCCAAATATAGCATGCCACAGTCTTCTGGATTTGAGAGACAAACGTGAAAGTCTCTATACGGCCATCCATGTTTGTAGTTCCAGGTATTATCTCTTTTTTTAAAATAAGGAGCCACAATACAAAACATACAAGTTGCATATTATCGATCTCTCTTTAGAAACATTACATTGCTGCCCAGTTGCAAAATTTTCAATATTACTAAGAAATCATAAGCTCTCATAAAATACATGTGTTTTTAGACCCATCATAGTACTATTTCTCTCCATATCTTTAGATTTTTCGCCTTTACCTTCCAGTTCTGTATCTTTTGTTCTAAATCTTTTAATACTTGTTGACACCATCTTAAACGAAATCTTTCTCTTCTTTTCATTTCCCATGCTGCAATTTTTGGAAAATGGAAAAACTCCTTTGTTGTTCTCCCGTCTGGTGGCCGTTCTATATGCCCCAGCCATCTTAATCTTTGAGCTTGTGTATAATTGCTGATCAATGATTCTCCATATAGGTCTACTACTTTTTTGTTTCCTCTGTGTTCCCAACCTACCTGTTCCGTCTTCCTTCCTCCATAAATTTTCCTCAGGGCTTTCTGCTCCCATAGCTCCAGTCTGGTTTGGTTTATAACCGTTTGTGACTATTGGCCTTAGCACTGTCTTATACACATGAATGCTTGCACTATACAACACTTGTTTGGACTTCAAATATACTGAGTTCTCCCATTGCTCCGTCTCCTTTCACCAACCTAGCCTTTTATTTCCTTAGCTTCATTGCCATCAGCTGTTATTTGGGCCCCCAGATATATGAAATGCTGAACTTCTTCTATTTCCAATACTCTTCCGTTTTCTAGCTTGAATTTTACTTGCTCCTGAAACCTCTGCTTACTGCAAACTCCGATGACAGAATTCCATTTACTCTTACTTTGCAGGCTGAATTAGTTATCGTTATTTTTGCTAGTCTTATTAATTTATCTGGGATATGTATTTCTCTCATAATATCATACAGCTGCTTCCTCTTTATTGCATCATATGCTTGTCTAACATCTGTGTGTCTAACACATGGATGTCAATTTTATGCTCATAGCAAATAGTCTGTATTTCCTTCAGAGTGAGAAGTTCATCTGTTACAGACCGATTTCTCCGAAAACGTCCTTTTGATACTCTGTTTATCCTCTGTTGATACTCTGTATCTCCCTATTTACATACGCCTGCAGTTTATCTCTTATACAGGTTGCCGCACTTTGTAGGTTGTGTTCAGCAGGGCTATGCCTCTGTAATTTCTACACTCCGTTGTATCTCCTTTTTTTATGTACAGATATGATAATTCCTTTCCTCCAGGCTTCGGGTATCCTTTCTTCTCGCATATGCTCTGTATTATTTGGGTCACTATGTCGGTCAGACTTTTTCCTCCATATTTCAGTAACTCAGAGTTAATTCCATTTTCTCTAGCACTCTTCTTGTTCTTCAACTTCTCTGGAATATTCTTAATCTCTTAGTAGGTACCTCGACAACTAACTTATTTAATTCTCTGTTTTCGTCTACACTGTCCACAATTCCATTTTCTTCCTTATCTAGGACTTCCTGAAAATATTCCTTCCATCTCTCCACTATTCTTAGTTCATCTCCTATCAATTTCCTCCCCTTATCTTTACAAAACAAGAAAGATGGTACCTGCCCTTCTCCGCGTGCCTTTTTTATCCCTTGATAAAAATTGCATATTTCTTTCCTCTCATATTTTTCTTCTATGTTTCGTAACTCTGCCTCTTTATATTTCCGTTAGGTTTCTAGAAAATCATACGTGTTGTTTTATTTAGCTCTTGGCACTTTAATTCATCTTCTTTTAGACCTGTCTGTAACATTCCCTCCCCTGTTTTCTTAGTAAATCCTGCTTACATTATTCACTGAACCAATTATTCTGCTTGATTATAGTTTTCCTTTTTAGTGTGGCCTCAGCCAATTTTCTTCTTGTTTCCTCCATATGTTCTCCATCTCCAAGGTTGCTCCACTGTTCTATTTTCTGTTCTGTTGTTGTACCTCTTCTATTCTTTGCTGATATTTCCTTCTCTTTTCTATTTCTTGTAATTCCTCTACATTTCATGCTGGCTTTCTCATATCTCTTGCCCGTTTTGCCCTCTTTATATTTTTATTAACTCGTATTCGTACTAGATAATGGACTGATCCCATGTCTGCTCTTCTATCTCTTTGTATCCATAATATACTTTGTGAAATGTTCCTGTACTAATACATGGTCTATCTGGTTTGTCTTATTCTTTCCTGGTGTAATCCAAGATCCTTTATGAATCTCCTTATTTTTAAAATGAGTACTTGTGCTACAATTACTTTCAGCTTCAACCACGATTTGATCTGTCTAAAGAGTGCTAATGAGTATGTGAGGTTTTAAAATTTGATATTGTAATGAAGTTACTTTATTTTTTTTAATTATTTT
Source organism: Agrypnus murinus (assembly GCA_929113105.1). Lineage (NCBI taxonomy): Eukaryota > Metazoa > Arthropoda > Insecta > Coleoptera > Elateridae > Agrypnus > Agrypnus murinus. Next base: position 103,923,177 of record OV816025.1, read on the forward strand.
GAGTGTACGAGTGAATAAGCTTATCATTCGTGTGATCTATAGCCACTTGGATAAGACGCCGACTCAAGCCAAGAGCACGTGTTTCTTTTCTAAGCATTCATTTGATGTGCGCCGCTCCATTTCACTCCTATCATTTCTCCCATGCTCCCCGAGCACCCACATAAGGCTACGTGCAAGTCATTTTATTCAGTTCCTTCCAGGAACTTGAAACCTACTGGACCAACCAGCCAGCCGACCCAGAAGGACTAGCCCAGCAGCCAACCGCCCGACCCACAGGGAATACAAGAGTAAGTCCTTTTACCATAGCTCCGAGTTTCCTTTCAGCCCAGATCTCATCCTTTCATCCCTTACCCTTATCAAGGCCTCGCTGGGCATAGTCTGGTGGTCCCATCCCTTATCCTTTCCAAGATCTCGCTGTGAGTAGCCTGGCAGTCTCATCTTTCATCCCTTAACCTTTCCGAGACCTCACTGTGCGTAGCCGGGTGGTCTCATCCGTTACTCTTTCTGAGACCTCATTGTGCGTAGCCTGGGGATCTCATCCTATCTCCACCTCCTTTGTCCTGTCCGTCTGCTGATAATCTTCAAGTATTTCCCGGCCCCATATTCCAATACCCCATACACGCTTACTTGTTACCGCATGCTATATATATTGCACCCCACTTGCTGTGACTACCGTAGTTAATCGCTTTTGGCGCTAGAGCCATCGCTTGTTGGAGCTTTGGTGATAATAAATACTATTAGGTTCACCGATTGTGTGTTTTATTTGTTAGAATTAACACCCTTTTATTTTGTGAAAGCTTTAGCGAAACAAGTAAAAGTGACCCGAGGGCATGAACACCTACAATTTGGCACCCAAGCAGGGATGCCTACTGAGTTCAGCGTTTGGGCCAAGCAAACCTGCCAATATTTTTTGTGTGGGTGGTTGTGGACCCTGTATTATTGATACAGCTGATGCAGCGGTAGCTAAGCCCCTAAAACATGCCTAACTAATACAGGAAGATTCGGAGCACTAAGAACAAGTTTCACAGGCTTATAGAGGGACTTTATTTTAAATAGAAACTGTTGTATGATCATGTGGCTAATTCACAATATTTAAGAAATTATATGCATTTAAAGTTCAACAGTGCGGCCAAGGTTTACTACTCGCTCAGTAACCCATTCCTAAGGAAAAAGGAAATATCGAAGATCACAGTCTTTAAGTCAATTATCAGACCAATACTCATATACGGAAGCGAAAGCTGGGTATTAACAAAACAAATGGAGGGTAAAATACAGGCAATGGAAATGAGGTTCCTGCGAGCTATAAAAGGAATTACGAGAAGGGACCGAATTAAGAATAAAACAGTAAGAGAAGAACTAGAAGTAGAGTCGATCCTGAAGAACATTATAAGACAACAACTAAGATGGTTTGGGCACATAGTCCGAATGGGAGAGGATAGAACAACTAAAAGAATATGGGAGGCAAGACCACATCAGAAGAGAGAAAGAGGCAGACCGAGAAAAACATGGGACAAAGTAGTAGAAGAAAATTTAAGACAGAAAGGATTATCATGGAGAGAAGGAAAAAGAGTAGCAAAGAATAAAAAAGAATGGGCAAAAAGAATTTACAGTTAAGCTTAAGATAGAAGTAATGTATTAACATTAGGATTGAATTGTAATATAAAGAAATTTGTATTTGTATTACCTTAACACCTAACGGTAAAATAAGGTTTTTGATTATATATAATAAAGTTCAACATGTGACCAAAATTAAATACCCTTATTGTTGTAAGTTGGTGATGTCATTTAACATACCTTTATTCAAAAAACTAACTTTAAATTTGCCATTTTCCACAGTTAAACTTGTATGTACAACAAAAGTAACCTATTCAAAAACAGAAATCAATATTAATAACTACATACATCATAACACCATTTTACCAAATCGAGGGAAAAAAGTTTTATAACTTTAAGCTTACATCTATGCATTGAGTAGTGTTGACTGTTAAAAAAGGCAAACTTTTTATACAGCTGATTAATTCTTGACATTAGAATTGTGTTTAATAACAGTTTTTACTCAAAATTACATTGTTTATAAGCCCTTGAAGTTTGAACCTATTGCTCTGAATCGGCCATATCTATTTTAGATTTGTTTTAAATAGTAAATAATTCTAGGAATGAAATAAAAAGCACTTTTGACAAGCCCTTTTGACAACAATCTTATTTATAGGATGCTCTTGTAATTAGACCTCAATACCAATGATGAACCCATTCCATGTTATTATTACAAACATTAATGTCAACAACAATGACCATTTTCTGCCCATACTTAATTTATCCGAAAAGTATAGTTGAGCTAGAATGAGAGTATTTTCAATTATATTCAATTTCAGTTTGAATAATAAAACATCGTACTGACAATCAGATTTATAGTCAGCATACTTATCTTCAACAGGTGGAGAATCATGTCGTATCCGCTATAAATTGCAGTTACATTTCTTTATTTGTATTTGTATCAATTTAAATTAACCTTTACGTACAAAGTTAAATCCTTGTGATAAACTTAGGGCCTGAAATGAAGAAAGTAAGTAATTTGAGCTTTAGATTAATATATAAATGTGTAGTTATACCGTTGGCCTGGAGAATAAGCTGGATGCTACACTAGGAGTATTCTATAAAATAAAATAATATTAAAAGAAATTTGGAAGTTACACACATAACTAAATACATATACCAATAATCTTTCCATCTTCTCATAAACTTGTATTTTTTACTGTGTCAATAGAAAAATAAGAAATATGCTAAAAAAATGTCATTAAAGTACATTCAAAAATTGTCAAAACCTACTTCATTTAAAAATTATCATTTTTCAAAGCTATAATTAACTGCAACATGTAGGGAGGATGTTGCAAGACAGGATGGTTAAGAACATATTGGACTGCAGTATAGGTAGAAGGCATATAAGATCAAAAACAGGATGGAAAACAGAAGTTGAAGAGGATACAAGTGTCTAGTAGGGTTTCTGAGTCTCAGAGATTTTTCTATTTCCAGGTCTCGAGATTGTTTTTAAAAATGCCAGAAATTCCTGGAAACCCCGGGTAGTAATTTTACATAATATTAAAGTGTGTCTTGAGAAGTACTGAAACGATTTTGAGAAAACCTACACAAATAAAAAATCAAGATTCCTGAAAAACTTTCACTGTTAATGCCTCCCATCAGATTTCGAACAATTTCAGGATCAACTTTTTTTTGATAAGCAAAGAATTTCTTGAAGTCATGGATGGTTTTTGCTCATCAATTATCATTGTCTGCCATGAGTTTCAAAATGTCTCGTGTATAATGAACTGTAGTTAAGTCCGAGCAAAACAGTGTAGGTATGGTGTGCTTGCAAACAAGGAGCAGGTCCCGTTTTCTTAAAATCCCTTTGTACATATATCTTTTAATTGTTCCCTAACCGAGAAATAGAGCACTTTAGAGCAAATTTATCTTGCAATTAAATTCTCAAATGAATTATGCAGAATGCTATGATGGTATGCTTTATGAAGAAAAGACTTAAGTCATAAAATCAGAATTTGAGAAAACCGATTACACCGTTGTAATCAGCAACAATAACAGTAAATGGCACAAAAAACAAAATATATATTGTTTTGTTTCTAGAGTACACTTGATAAAAATTGTTTCTGTACTTTTCAAGACACTCCTTACAGAGCAATCTACAAAAATTTCAAAATTTTGTTTTTTAAATTCACTTTCATTAATCATCCAATCACTTTCCCAAAAGTTCCAACTGAAAAATAGCTGTAGTTAATGAATAGCAGAGCAGGTATTTAAATAAATTCTTCGATCAAGAAATTCTTTCTTTTTGTTTCTCTTTTATCGCAAAACCTTTCCTTGTGTTGTGATGTTTGTTGGAAAGCTTTAAGTCATTCATAGCTTTGGCAAAGATATTTTTCCTAAATATGAAACTTCACCTGACCAAAGACAATTTTCAATTAATAATAATATAATTAATAGTTTTAAATACATTCATCCCTGTAAACCACTTTGCAACTTACTAGAAAAACCCACCTTACACTGCACCTGTACCTGACATTACACCCACATCTTTTGTTATTTCTTTTGTTGTAACTTACGTATGTAAAGTTATAGCCGCCAGTAATATACGGTATTCATACAGCAGGGTTGCAAACATAAATGTTAAATTTACGCTTACAAGGTTAAAAAAACAATTCATAATTTTAGTTCTAATCATAGTAGAACTTGGATCTTAGGCTTGTTTTAAAGCTAAAAAAGCATAGTTTTTGTAAAATATTTCTTTATAATAAAATATTGAACTTTTCATTCCAAGGTCACATGATGTGACCTTAGACCTTGAATATCTAAGAACGTGTACCTTCAATTTTTTTAGGAATACGTTATACAGCTAGAAGCAGTCTCTTTTGATGAAAGTTTTATTTTGGGAAGCCTTTGGGAACAGCATTAAAAAAATTATTAAATATGGTAGTTACCAACCAAATATTGCAATATACAGTGAAGTCTCGCTAATTCGGACTTTAATTAGTCAGGAGCAATCCGAATCATCGCAGTTTCCGGATTACCGCGTCTGTAGAGTTACTATGTTTTATTTGTAAATAAATGCAATTAAAACATTCTGCAAAAACATTTATTTAAAAATAAATAAAACTACAAAAATATTCACAGAAAAACTGTTTTAACAACACAAAAATAATATTCCGTATTAATATGTCATTAAAAAAAGGCGGCGATTTTTGCTTGTTTCGTGTTTTTTGAACTTAATACGCTAGATATGATTTGTTTTAAATCTTCCGGCATCACAATTGTTTCAAATTTTTTACCGCCCAGTGCAAAGCAATAGTTTTCGTCTTTTTTAAAATTAAGTATCCAATCTTTACTTGTCCTGACGTCATCGTTCTGAAAACATCTTTTTTCTACTCCTGTACTCTAATTCAATTATTATATATGCAATAGCCGTTTCATAATGAGGTTCATTATGCAACGAGTTTCCATTATGCAATGAGTTGTTGACCAATGAGAGTCAAGAATATCAAATAGTTGCGTAGAAACGAGCCAAAGTTAGTAAATTACTAAACTTGGAAACGTACCTCATCCTCCATCGTCACGCAGTGAATAATAAATATTACTGATAATTATTATTGTTTTAAATCTGTTCTAACAAATTATTCTTATTGTTAGTTTTATTAAATATTAATTTAAAGAAATTCTGAATGTATTTTTTGGTACTTTTGTTTATCAATTTCATAAGTATGTCTTAAAAAGTAATAATTAAATTCGTCGTGAATTTTTATAACACAATAAGAGTTTAAAAAATTATAAGTAGTATAGAAAAGTCCTCATCTGATCGTCACCCAGTTTGCAATTTGAGGTTACACCTTATAACAGTTTTAGAAGTCCACTTAGTAGTAACAAATCAGTTACGGTCCAAGAAAAAATAGTGTATGCAACTCGCACTTAATGGCTATTAATACACTCGTATGAATTACAACACTCGCTGCGCTCATGTTGTAAACACATACTCGTGTATTAATAACCATCATTATGTGCTCATTGCATAATATACTATTATAATTTCACAGCAGCGTGCAGAGTATACGAAACAGTGATAGCGCATACGTCGTATTGTGACTGCTTTCACTTTTTCATATGCACCGCAAGGTGCTGGATAAAGATGCTTTGCCTTTTCAGTCAAAATTCAGGAGGATATCAGTGACATCTAAAACCATGCAAACAACTTTTCTTTCATCTCTGGATATTCCGCAGGTTTTAACGTTTTTTTTTTTAACTTTGTTATATGATCCTTCAGATTTTGTAACAACTCTGAAAATGTATAATACTTATTAAAGTTACAATGCGGTCTTTTTACATTTAACAATTTTTAAATTTAGCACAAAATCTTTTTATGTATGCCGGAGATACATAAAATCATAATTCGTAAAAGAAGTATCAATTCTTTTTTAACTTAAACCTTTGTAAATATGAATTGTGAAGTTGCAATGTAACCACTTTTAAAAAATACGTGCCTTTTTATAATAAGAATTTATCATAAATATAACGTAAACATAAATAAAATAAAATCTTATTTATTTTATCTACGACAGTAGTTTTGTATCAAATTACACATCTGAATACCCATTGCATTCGTTAATATAAACAAAACTTGATGAATAAAAACAATTAATTCTAAAGTTCGGATTATTAAAACCTTAAATCCGGATTACAATGAAACCAATGTAAATAAATTGCTGGTCCGGATTGTCGTAATATTCAGATTAACGTAGATTCAGATCAACGAGACTTCACTGTAAGTTACTTTTTTTTTAGGTTAAGCTAGGTGAAGGTTAGGAAGAAGGTTAAGTAAGAAGTTAGTTTAGAAGTCATATTGAAGGTTAGATTAGATGTAAGGTACGTCATACTATTAATTTCATAATTATTTAGGACAGCAAGACTATTATGATGCTACTTTATTCTTTTTGTGTCAGTATAGTAAATGCATAGAATAAAATAATAAAAAATAATATCATATTATCCATGGTTGTCCTAGATCATTATGAAACCAATAGTACATACATAAGTACGTATGTATATAAGCACATACATTTTAGATGAAGGTTAATTTTGATTATGTTTAATTATGTTGTTATGTTATGTTGTTTAATGTTGGTTTTTCTTCCCTTTATGATCCTGCAAAAAAATCATAAGGTTGCATAACAAAAATTCTGAGAAAAATCGATCTGAACTTTGTAAAAGTTTGTTAGTTATGACCTCATCATAAAAAATTTAAATGACAATATAGATTTTTTAGAGTGGTTTTTCAGTTTTTCTCAGAATTTTTGTTATGCAACCTTATGATTTTTTTGCAAGATCATAAAGGGAAGACAAATCACTATCGGATTCCACTATAAAAAATCTATATTGTCATTTAAATTTTTTTGTGATGACGTCATAACTTAGAAACAAATGAAAGTGAATGGCTGTTATTTTGCAAAAGTTAAAATCTTTTAGGTCCCCCCCCCTCTAGATTTGTTTAAAATGCCAAAAAATGAGCTGTTAAAAATTTCAGCCGATATGGTTAACATTAACCCGTGCCACCGAGAGGTTAAACTTTAAATAGGATTTAACATGCGTTTGGTACATTTCTAGAGACTTTGCGGCGTAACTTTTTATCTTTCTATGTTTTAACTTGAAAATTGATATACTTATGTAGTTGAAGCTGCTGAACATGAATATGATAAACTTCAAACTATCACAAAAGCTTTTGACAGTTTACAGCTGTCAAAAAAGTGGTCAACTTCACTAAAATTAGCATTTTTGCAGAACTGCCAAAGTTTCTTTGGCTTCAGATTCGTGTTAAGCAACTTCAACAACATAAGTATACAATATTTCACGTTAAAACATAGAAGGATAAAAAAGTTATGCTACAAAGTTTCTAGCAGTGCACCAAACCCATGTTAAATCCCATTTAAAACTTTAACCTCTCGGTGGCACAGGTTAATATTGACCAAATGGGCTGAAATTTTGCACAGCTGATTTTTTTGACATATTCAAAAGATCTAGGGGGGACCCAAAAAATTCTAACTTTTGCAAAATAACGGCCACCCTAATGGGTAGCACAACAAAGATAGAATGCAATCATGGCTAGGTAAATTTTTAAATTAAAGCTCTCTCCAATAGACAAGCAAGATGTCATTAAAATCATAAAGGGAGGTTAAATTGCTGATTGTTTTAATTCGTGTATTCAAAGCAGTTTAAAACCACGATATGCTATTCAATTTTAAATTTCCACCATAAATCCATTTAATAATTTGAATTTTCTTCTTGCTGCATATGAGGCATTCTTCTACAAATCGAACACGTAATATGGGGTCACATCTTTTATTTGCTTCAAAAAATGTTAAGCATTTCCTATACAAAATAAGGCGACACGTATTTCGGTATTTTTTTCCTGCGGATATTTTCGAAAATAGAGAGGGGGGAATTTTACACAACTCGTCGATTATGCCCTTTTTCAAATCGCGATAACTCCACTTCTGTTCATCGTATCGAGTAAAGTATGTAGGTTATTTTCAAGGCAATGGAAAAATATTTATTTTAATATGTTATTTTAACCTGTGATTGTTATAAACAATTTAAATATTGTTTTTCATATTTAGAGTCAAATTCTTGAGTTTAAAAATTTGAAAAAAATACCATCGTATTCCTTTTTTTGGAATGGTCAACCAATTTCATCTATATGGAAATAATTACTTTGTACGTAGTAAGCGCTTTGCGGCGCGAGGTCACTTGGATCGCTCGCTCGTACTGTATCTGTCAGTGATTATCATAAGTAAATGATGTTTGGATAATAAAAATATTAGCATTATTAATTTATTCTCAATTTATTTATTTACTTATTGACAGCTTCAGTTAATCTACATTTATTTCTTTACTGGAAGAACCAGCCTTCAAAAGACTCAATAATAAATGGCCTTGTGACCTGCTCAACCAATAACGTCTCCAGGGTAATACCAACAGATTAAATCCCTCAAGCCTGTTACCAGCAAATCAGCTCATAGAACTAATATGTTTTATATTTTAAGTATAAATATGTACATAGTTCTGATCGTTGATGTACCTTTACCAATAAAAAAAAAAATTTATTTCCGTACTTTCAGTTTCATTAACACGTAATCGTGTTATTTTCGCAATAATTCCTGTTCTTTATTGTATAATATTTGATTATTATTATTAATTTCATTATTTGCAGAACATATAATATACACTTGAGGAAAAAAAACGCACCACTTGAAAATGCACCAAAAATACCAAAATTTCAAACCATCATAACTCGGCGGATTTTGGACAAAAATGGATGAACCTTTGAGTGCTAAAAAGTTTAAAGTGTCTAGTTTAAGGGCGTGCAAGCGAATGTTACGTAAAGGCCTTTCCGCCCCCCGCGACCGCCCGCAGAAAAAAAGTTTTTGATTAAAGAAATGTCAAACTTTAACAGCTTATACGGCGTACCAAAAAAATCGTGGACCCTATCGACCACCAAGGCAATAAAGTTCAGTCCTTTTTCTGTCAAGTTTTCAAAACTTCGAGTGCCTACGATTTTTTGGCGGGATTGTTATGAATTTTTGAAATTTACCCTGCATTTTGTCGAGTGTTTTTCCTCTTCTGCCAGCGACATTATTATCGGTTGAGTTTGAATCTTTTCTTTTCCAAATTCAAAAATTTTGAAAAATGTTTAATTAATAAAAACATTTTTTTATTAACGTGTAACCGCCGACAACGTTACCCGATGTGCAAGTGCCTAAATTAATGTTTTGATTTTTATTTTACTAATGTTTTGAAATTAATCAGTATCAGAAAGTTATTTGAAGCGTTACAATGCCGCAATTAACGGACATTCAACGTGCACGCATTGTTGCTCTTTTGGAGGTAGGAGTTAGTATGCGACACACACATAATGTGCAAAATCCGACTGACAACCTGCTCATGGTGCACATCGGGTAATGCTGATGTCGGCGGTTACACGTTAAAAAATTAAAGTCAATAAAAAAATGTTTTTATTAAGAACATTTGGGAAAAAATGTTCAAACTTAACTGGTAATAATGTCGCTGGCAGAAGACGAAAGACTCCCGACAAAATGCAGGGTAAATTTCAAAAATCCATAACTTCGCGCCGTCGTCGTAGGCACTCGAAATTTTGAGAACTTTACAGAAAAAGGGCTGAACTTTATTGCCCTGATGGTCGATTGGGTTCTCGGTTTTTTGGTACACCATACAAGCTGTTAAAGTTTGACATTTTTTGAATCAAAAACATTTTTTATTCTTCGGTGGATGGCGGGGAGCGGAAAGGCTTAAACAAAACATTCGCTCACACGCCCTTAAACTAGACACTTTAAACTTTTTAGCACTCAAACGTTCATCCATTTTCGTCCAAAACCCGCCAAGTTATGACAGTTTGAAATTTTGGTATTAATTTTTGGTGCGTATTTTTTCCTCGAGTGTACAATACCAAAATTTACTGTTTGGGCACTCTAAACAAATAAAATATCATTGACGGACTGTAACGAAACTATAATGTTTTACTAAAGTTTCATTATTAATTTAATTACAAATACGGTAAATTCCATTTCATTACTTCTAAACCAAGAAAAATATTAGCACAAATAATTCGTTGTCTTCATTTCGTAATATTATCAATCTCACTACTAATGCTACAACTACTAAAATTATTATTGTTATTATTATTACGATATTTTAACAAATTATAATAAATAATAGTCGATTATTATATTTTTAGTTTTCTTTTCATTTCTCTCATACTGACTGACAGATACAGTATGAGCGAGCGGCCCAAATGGTCGCCGCACCGCGCGCCGCAAAGCACTTACTGCGTACGAAGTAATTATTTCCATAGATGAAATCGGTTGACCATTCCAAAATAATATGATTTTTATATAAAATGAGACGAGGAATACGATGGTATTTTTTTCAAATTTTTAAACTCAAGAATTTGACTCTAAATATGGAAAACAATATTTAAATTGTTTATAACAATCACAGGTTAACAATAAATATAATATTAATTAATATTAAAATAAATATCTATCCATTGCCTTGAAAATGACCTACATATTTTACTCGATATAATGAACAGAAGTGGAGTTATCGCGATTTGAAAAAGGGCATAATCGACGAGTTGTGTAAAATTCCCCCCTCTGTATTTTCGAAAATATTCACTCTTTTAGCTTTAAAACACGCCTGGATAAAATCTACTATGATCAGAAGCTTTTGTTCACCTTGTAAGCGTAAATCTTTTACGATGTTTGCAACCCTGCTGCATGAATATCCGGTATCTCTGATGACTATAACTTTATATACATAAGTTACTTTATGTCCCCAACCTACCAATTTTCAATAAAAACTGACATGGTCGGGTTGAAAAGTTGATTTTTTTGTGATGATTTATCAAGGAATAACCTATTACCACATAAATCACAATATTATAAACTTTTAGGTATGTTATCCTGTGACCTTATTTCAAAGAGAACGCATCTTTTCACCGAACGCAACTTTTGATCGTTTTTGTTCATCTCTATTTGCTATTTTATTAAAAATGAGGTTTGTTATGAGAGTGGTTTGATAAGTCAGTGACTTTTTGAATAAAAGATATTTATTTTGGCAAATAAGCGTTTTATTTCTCAACATAGTCTCCTTTTAGCTTGATACATTTAGTCCAGTGTTTTTTCAATTTTTTTATTCCTTCCAAATAATAGGTTTTGTCAAGGCCCTCAAAATAGGCGTTGGTTTCAGTGATGACCTCTTCATTCGACCCAAATCTCTTACCGCCCAGCTATTTCTTCAGGTTTGGAAACAGCAAATAGCCACAGGGGGCTAAATCTGGAGAATATGCTGGATCGGGTAGCAGTTCGTATTCTAATTTATGGATTCTTGCCATGGTGACTACACACGTGTGCACCCGTGCGTTGTCTTAATGGAACAGCACTTTTTCTTCGCCAAATGCGGTCGTTTCTGCTTCAAATCAATATCGAATCTGTATAAAAGCTCTGAATAATATTCGCCGGTAATCGTTTTAGCCTTTTGAAGGTAATCGATGTGAATGACACCACGTGCATCCCAAAAAACTGTGGCCATGACCTTGTTGGCCGACAGACCCACCTTGGCCTTCTTTGGTGCACGTTCACCCAGAGAAACCCACTGTCTTGATTGTTGCTTGGTCTCTGGTGTAGTGTGATGGATCCATGTTTCGTCTACGGTAACGAAACGCTGCAAAAACTCGTTCGGATTGCGGCTGAACATCGCCAAACACTCCTTTGAAGTGGTCAAACGGTTGCGCTTATGGTCGAGTGTGAACAATCGCGGCACCCATCGCGCGGATAGCTTTTTCATGTCCAAATATTAGCCATCTCACGCACTTTCATTCTCCGATCGTCCAATATCATTCCATGGATTTTATCGACGATTTCTAGCGTAACGACCTCTTTCGGGCAACCTGAAAGTTCGGCGTCACTTGTGCTGGTATGACAACAACGGAACTCAGTAAACCACTTCTTAACCATTGAAAATTGAAAATTGAAATTGATGAGTCCCATTAGTATTTATCAAGCCTTTCCTTGGTTTCGGTGATGGTTTTTTTATGCAAAAAATAAGCTTAATCAGCACACGAAATTCACTTTTTTCCATTTTTGTTAAAATTCACGAAGTTGTTTGCTTTCAATGGCTGTCAAACACAAACTAAATGGCGCAGTCTTCTCAAAATCTTACAGTAGTCTATTCATAGATGGCAGTTGACGGGAGCAGTGCTGCAATTAAAATTACTGAGCGGGAAATTCAAAAAGTCACTAACTTATCAAACCACCCTCATATTAATAAAAATCATCTATTTAAAAAAGTGGAGTTCTCCTGGCATACTCTGATGAAATTTCTTGTTGAATCATCTACTATTATTACAATACATCAGTTCTTTACAGATTAAGAAATACATTTTTTTAATTAGGTTGATTTGGTTAACACACCGTATAGCACCGCCTGAGCAGAAACGGATACTGTAAATAGTTTTGGCATACAAGAAAAAATCCATTTAGATTACATTATTGTAAATGCAGATTCATGAGCAAATGCATCAAAAATAATTAACGAAGTTAAATATGTTTGGCATACGTTGTGGCATACGGCATACTGTCCAATCGTAAGGAGTTCCTTTTGCAGATTTAATTTTATTTTTTTGTGCCCTTATCTCTCATCTTATTTTTTTTGTACATATATTATTAACAATAAAATTATAACTCTTTTCATTAATATTTTTTGCCCATCTAATAATATATCTTTTTTTAAATATATATAGGTTGGCATATTTTCTCGATTTGTTTGATCTTTGTTTTTTCTTTTTTGGGCACACATTTTCAGTTTTTACTGCTAAATATACACGCAATTATAACAGTTAGGTACATTAAATTTACAAAACATTACCAAACATTTGCCATTTATATTTTGCAAATGTTTGGTAGACAAAACTAATGCTTAAAAATCATTAACCTATGCATGTAAACATTAATTATACAATAAAGAGATAGTTATAATTAAGCTATGTAAACAATCATAGTAGCCAATAGAGGTGCAAATTGAAAAAAGTTGCAAATCTCTCCCAAACTTAAAGCATATTTTTTCCAAAAAAGTTCTAAAAGAAAAGAATATATAAACTGTAAATATATGCAATGTATAGATATATACATTCAATAATCAACAAAAAAAAATTTCCCGATGGATTTTAATTATTTTAATCTAAAATAAAAGCATTCCATCGTAAAAATTTCTTTTTAAAAAGTCACTATTACTATATTAATTCTTCTTTTTAAATCTGAAAATCTAATATACAAAAGTGTAAAATTGAGAATATCTGCTTCTTCATTATAACGCTATCAAACTCTACTATAAGCTATCGCCTCCACGACCTTCCTTCGTTGTCTTCATCATCTTCTTCATCATCATGCAGAAGGGTTTCCTCAGATAGCCCTGGTCCTAACTATTAATTAAAAAAAAATCATAATAATCTTGTTATCATCTTTAGTTTTATTAAAACTTACTTCTAAACTACCTTCTACATCTAACAATCCATGATCTAGTAAATGATCATCATCTGATTCGCTTACTAATACCGTCCTTGTTGACGTTCGTCCACTTAATTGATTATTCAGTTGGGCATTATTACACCAAGTTATTGACAATGTCCGGTCCTATAACAAATAAATAATATTATTAAAATACATTAACAAAACTTAATAATTCCGTTTTTTTACAGTCTTACACACAGAAATTATTTATCTACACTTTATATTAACCAACTTTTAAGGCCCATTCCATTTCAAAATAATGAAGGTCAAAGTCAACAATTTTGATAAGATTTTAGTATGTTAATCTTTTTCAAAAAATAATAGGACCACTATTTTTTTTTGTTTGTTAACACCTAAATTATATTTGTAGCATGTACCTGAAGTAAGGTAGTTTATTTTTGAAAAAGGTCTACTTTGAGCGCTTGTATCTCAAAAAAAGCCACCTTCAAAAAAATCTTACATTTTAATATTGTGTTCTGATACACTTGAACTATATTTTCCATAAATACCAGTTGCATCATCTTGCTAGTTAATTCAAAAACTTCAATTGCCTGTGAGTAGATTAACCGTGCCTACCCTTTTTTTTGGGTAACTTCACATGGTAATTTTTACTTTTCTCAATCAAGTAAAAAAAAAAATAAATCAAGCTGCAAAGCATTCATGCCATGTAACAGTAGTAATATTATATATATTTAACAGGGTTGGCAGGTTTAAACCACTTGGTTTTTAAGAAAAAAAAAAAAAACTAATGTGACTTTTACTAATTTTTTGGTACATACGAGGGCGACACTGAAAATTCTTAGAAAATCAAACAAGGATTAGTTTTAAAAAATTTAAATGATCTTATTGTTTTTCAAAATATTACCCTTTAACATCAATACATTTTTGCATTTGATGAAACGAGTCCTTAAAGCAATGATGAAACGAGTCCTTAAAGCAATGATGCCACTCTTCCTGAGACACTTCAGAAATCAGGTTTTTGTAATGTGCCACTGCTTCATCTTATGACGAAAAATTGATTTCACGCATTTTATCTTTAATTTTAGGAAACAAAAAGAAATCGCAAGGTGCTAGGTCAGGGCTGTACAGTGGAGGGTCAATGGTGCTGACTTTTAAGGCAGCCAAATACTCAGTTGTTACTTTTACTTTATGCGACGATGTGTTGTCATGATGTAAGATTATTTTTCCTTCAGACATTTGTGTACCAATCGGCAGTAACGGTACGTCTATCTTCTAATGCTATAGTAGCAATATGACCCATTTTAGAAAAAACTAACAATCATCTTCTTACTGGCTACTGCGAATTCTTCGAACTTTTGTAGGCTTAAGTTCGATTCGAAAGACCCATTGAGCCGATTGACTTTTCTTTTGAGGATCATAACAATAAATCCAAGATTCGTCACCAGTGACGATATTCCAAACCAAATTTGAAGTGCCGCCTTGGGATTTTTCCAGAGTTTCTCTGCACCATTCAATGCGTTGTTCTTTTTGATCGGGAGTCAGTTTATGTGGAATCCATCGACAACAAAGTTTTCTCACTTCTAACTGTTGATGTAAAATGTTTTGTATTTGACTCATACCAATGCCCAATGTCGCCCAAATAAATTCATAAGATGTCCGTCGATCTTCCTCAAGTATTGCTCGAACAGCGGCAATATTTTCATCAGTAACACTAGTTCTTGGGCGGTCTTCACGAAATTCATCACTAAGAAAAAACCGGTCTCTTTTGAATTCGCTGTACCATTTATAAATTATTGCCTTAGACGGGGCTTCTACGCCAAATGCACTTCTAAGCCGATCTTCACATTGTTTAGGCGATTTATTAAAAAATCATAGCCTGGAAATGTTCTCTAGTCAAATTCATTTTACGGTGAACCTTTAAATTATGATAATTAAAAAATTATTAGAGCAAATCAAACAAACTAAACGACAATCAACTCGCAAAACATTAAAAAGTAGCTGTCAACTAAAAACAAATTTCATTCGTTTTTAGAAACATGCCATTCTAGATATTATCAGTGTTCCCCTCGTACATATTTATAATCTTATTTTATTAAAATTTTTAATTTGGTGGCAACAGGTCAATAGTGTGGGAATTTTGTGTTACACATACACAATGCCTGTATTTAGAGACTAAGGGGATTCCCCTAATTTGCTATGATAGAGTGAAAGTTTAACATTCATCTACAATTAGGAAGTGAACTTGTGCATTACAATGAGTGGAAGAAAATTAAATCTAGTTTGGTTGTATTTTGACGAGCTCACAGTTGTGACTGACAGAAAAGGACATAGAACCAAGTGTAAGATATATCTATATAAATACAAAGATTAGTTAAAGTTTCACAAGTTTTATTAATATCTTAACCTGACAATATTGTTTCGACACTTTGTGTCATTATCAAAGGTAGATAAGATTTATAGTTTAGTTTTATGTTTTTATATTTATATTTTATGTTTTGTTCAATTTTATGCCAAATTATAATTTGTAAACCAACAAGTAATTGTTTTACTATTAATTTAGCTAAGTAGAAATTCTAAAAAAATAATTTAAATTTAATAAGTGGTTTAAACCAAAAAAATCGGGTTTTTTTGTTTTTTTTAAACTGGTTTTTTGCCAACCCTGGTATTTAATCAACTTTGACCGATGGTATCTCAAAAAAGCTATTCAAAAAAACTGAGATTTTAATATTATGTTCTGATACATATGAATTTAATATCAGTTGCATTCTTTTACTAATAGTAACTATAAAATAACATTGGGCATTAATCTGAAATACAAGAAATTCAGGTGTATTCTGTAAGCAAATTGTTGAGATTGTTACGCTTGTTATACTTGATATGCAACAAGCATAACAATTCATGTGTCAAAAACGGTATTCTGTAAGGATTTATTTTGTTCAAGTAATTGATATGGCCTAACAATTTATTGAAATCTATAGAAATTGTTGGATAACAATTGATATGGATAACAATTCACCACTTCGAGATTTTAATGTTAGTTTTTACTTTTAGAACGTATCGTATATGAACGAAAATACTTGGAAATTATTTAAAATATAAGTAATTTTAAAATAAAATCCCTAGCAATTGTTGTGGAAGAAATAATTTTCCTCTTCTAAAAACGTTCAGTGCATTTCGACTTCGTAGGTTGCGGTCAGCCGAACTGTTTGTTGTTAGTAGTATTGCTACTAAACGTAAGTAAATTTTTTAATGATTGCCGTTGATTCTTATTACAATAATAATGGATTTAGAAGGAAACGTGTTCCTGGGTAGAGTAGAAGAAGTGGAAGCAGCAAATGAACGGTAAAAATAAATAAATAGTATAGTATAAAAACTTAACCTAACATTATACACAGAAATCGTATTTGTATATCGCAAGGCAAGTATGGGATAGAAATGACCCTTTCTCTTTGCCTGAACTTTGTCAGATGTATCCGAGGTAGCAAGGAATGATTTATCAAGCGATGTTGATTGTAGAAGACAAATAAGAAACAACATATAAATCACTTCTTATAGAACGAGGTAATATTTATTTTATGTGATAAAGTATCGAAATTGTTACTACATTATTTCCTATTATTGTTCTTTAGAAATTGTAGCAAATTGGCTACATCAATAACAGTAGCCCTTTAACCTCTTTATGACAGTAGTATTCTTGCATATGCAGTTGTAGTCCTCTTTGCAGCAGAGAGTAGTGCATCAATACGAGGAACGATTCTTCGTCGCTTGGAAAGTGCTTCAGTGTCAGCGTTTGCACCCTTGGATATTTTGGCACCCTAGAAAGTCTAACTGGTTACTTGAATATCCTCTACTATGACTTTCATCGTGGGAGATTGTACAAGTATGATTTCATTACCTTCCAAAACATCTTATAAATTGTAACGTCTGTTGCAGTAATCACTTCTGCTGATATGTTGACGGAATTGATGGTCCTAAGAAAAATGGCAAGTTCCACCCTTAAAAGTTCGAGCTCTGTTTCTAGTGTTGCAATTATATACATTTTGTAAATTATTATAAATAAATGTAGTTTTTTTAAATGAAGTGTTGAAGTATTTTTTATCTTTAAGTTTAATTTTAATATCTTGGAAGTATAATTTGCTGTCGTCGCTTTATATGTGTATTTTTAAAAATTGGACAAAATAAGACAATATTTTCTCTAGATTATAAATTCGGTAAATGTAAGTTTTTACCCCCAATTTATTAATGCATAGTAATACTTAGGCATCTATATTTGAAAGTCAGTGTTTTAGATAAAAACAAATCATTTATGCAACTTACGACCTAAGGAATTGATTGTGACCTCAGATTCCCAAGAAATTGCATTATATTTTTATATTCATTGAGGTTCTTTCACACAATTTCTGTTATCAATAGATAATAAATTATTATTTTAATTGTCTATGCTTGAAACCTTTCAATGTTCCCTATAGTAAACCTTCTATTAAGATATTTTCGTTTATTGCAGGTGGTGGTATGTAATGATGTTTCTTTCTAATGAAGATTTTTCTCTGTTATAACACATGCAATTTGATGTTTTTGGATGGTCATTCGAATAATAACATCAAATTAATAAAAATCTCAACAAGTTAATAATACCCTTTTATACGAATATTATATGCATGGCAATATACCATAGCAATACATTAGGGCATCCAATCCCGGGATCCCAAAATCCCCAGATTATAAAAATTCAATTTAATTTCCGTTTAAACGTGGCAACTATGTGAACTCAGCGAAATAATTTATTATTATTAGGTGTTTAAAATGCGGCAGTTCTACCTAATTGTGCAATATTATTTTAGTCTCTAGAGAGGGTATAAAACACTGAAAATATTTCGGAAGATACCCACCAAAAAGACAGAGAAGTAGAAAATGATGAAGATGAGGATACAACAATATTTGAAAACGCCCGCAAAGAAAGTCTCAAAGAAAAGTTACATAAAACTCTAAATGAGAGTATGGTGCAAACTCCATAAACAAACAAAATTTAAATGAGACTCTTCCTCGGGAAATGGATTAATTCGAAAAGGGTTGATTTCGTGAATAAAACATTCAAACGGTATATGATTTTTTAATCGTCATACCACCTATCATTGCAGAACCCGAGAGGAGCTTGCCAACAGCTGGAAATGTTTCACGAAAATCCATTCTAGTTTAGTAGACATCTTAGACGAACTGGTGTTTTTTTTAAATAATTGTTTTTATATTTTTTGACTGATGATTTTTTCATATTTTCTTATAATTAATATGTAACATCTTAAATAATTTTTTTGTATTTCCATGTCCAAAAGAGATTTATTTGAATACTTTATTTGATATCAGTGTTGAACAGCTGTTCTTAAAATGTCACACTTATTTACGCTGCAAAAAACAAACGCAGAATTAGAATTTCCAATGTCGCCAACTGTCAAACTACTTAACAAAGTATCCCTAACAAACTTTATTTAAAACTAAGTTATTTTTTTTAAATGATTACAAATTACCGCAAATAGAACATAGTATATTAAAGTATTAGTTTCATCAAACACGTTTTAGCGCAAGCTCCAAGTTTTCTAAAGGACAATTGCGCTAAAATGTCTTATGAAATGAATACCTTATACTATTTTTTCTGTTTGCGTTATTTTGTAATTGTTTAAAAAATAATAACTTAGGTAGTTAAGTAGAAACATTGTTAAGGTTTTTGATAGTTGGCAACATTGAAAATTCTAATTCTGTTTTTTAAATTCACACAGTCAATAAGTTTGACGTTTTAAGAACAACTGTTCAACACTGATATCAACTTTAAAAAATAAAATGTTACTGTTTCCAGTATTCTTTTGGACATGCAAAATGCGTATCCAAATATCTTCATTTGGACACTCAAATAGAAAAAATAGTATAGTATAGTAGTAAAAATTTAATTATTTTTTATTTAATAAAATGTAGTAGCTATTCAATCTAAAACTGAAAGTTCGGTGTTGCGACAGTAGTTTATGTTAAGATACAAATAGAGGGTAAATTTATTTTACAAATTCTCACTTGCTAATTGAAGAATTTTTATTTTTAAGCGTATCGCTATTATATATTAAATAATTTGTCCTAGGGAAGGTTTTTCTATCCAAAGTATGGGCTTAAACCTAGTTACTGAGTAATACCAATATCGGATATTGTTTATGAATAATAAAGGGTGTGCACGAAAAAATCTGGCCACAGAAACATCAAAAAAGTAGGGTCGTCGGAAATTATTTATGACTTAAAACTATTATTAACTTTTAACATATATGTTCCTTCTGAAACGTATTTACATATATTGTACATTATTACTGTCTATAACTAAATTTTTTAACTTTTCGTTGCACATCAGACATCAAAGTTTGTACAGCCGTAGTAGTAATTTTTTTGTCGCGTTATTTCACTTTTTCTAAAAGTCAACAATATCTTTAGCAGTTTCTTTTGTTTTTCAGAGTGTTTGCTTTACAATAACCCAGTATTATTGATAGGCCGCAGTTTGGGGCCGTTCTGCGAATTGCTATCTTTAGGTACAAAAGTGATTCCATTCTTTGCATGCCAATCAGTGAATTGTTTGACATGGTGACATATGGCCAGATTTGGCCAAAATAGAATAGAAATATTATGACTTCTTATAAATGGTAGCAGGCACTTTTTTAAACCTTCTAAATAGATTTCAGTGTTGATGGTGCCTTTCGTAAGGTGCCCGTAAGTGCAAGAGTGCAAGTCGCTTGTCAGACCAAATATTTTCTAGAAGATTCCGAAATTTTCTTTTTGTTTCCTCCTTGGTATTGGTCTTCAACTCCACAAAGTTGTTTGCAAGTAAGAAATTATTGACCGGAAAGCTGTTAAATGTCACTTTTGATGTATGTCTCGTCGTCCATTGTTACACAATTTGTTTTCATTAAAAAATTAGTGTACAGTTTTTTTTTGCGAGGGCCTTCGCCTTGGAATTTTGTTTCGCATCCCGTTCCGGAGCGTTCTGCACCTTGAATATTTTCAGTCCACCCCTGTTTTTTAATTTTTGAACATGTAATGAAGATGTTTCAACCCTTTAGGCCACATCCCCCACTGACAAGTTCGTATTCTGCGTGAAAGCTTGTATCACCTTCCTTTCCGTTTTTTTTATATAATGCACCCGATTTGTTACTGGAACCTGGGTACATATCTATTGTTAATCGTTCAGAGAAATTGTTTAAAACATTTTCTACGGCCAGTTTTGATATTTTTTTACATTCTCCGATTGCGCAATATGGCATTGCAAGATTTACACAATGTTTGCACAATATTTTTTGATGACGTTCGTATTCTTTAGAATTTATTTAAAAACTACACAACGAAAACACTTTGAAATTGTCATTTACAGTAAGATATCAATTCAAAGAAGCTATTGCTGCAATTCCACTTTAGTACCTGCAGTGTAGGGAGGCCTGATGCCATATTTAAGTGGCCAGATTTTTTCATGCACACTCTTTAGTACATAATACTTTTTTAAGCAGTGCAGCAGACTTTTCTGCAGCCTAAAAAACCAAGTGAGCCTACAATTTTACATTTCTTGAAACTATTTAACTACTCATAACAGTAGGGTATCGGAAAGCAGTAGCTATATAACTGGAAGTATCCTGTTTATTTTGAAAGCTCAGTTATCTAAGCTGCAATATGATAGCGGCTACTTTTCAATAAATTATTCAAATTCATGGCCTTGGAAAGGAGTTACACCTGGCCTTTTTTTAATTTAAAAATTGTAGATATTTAATAAAAAATATTTAAAAAAAAAGCAAAATCCTAAGCTATAAATGGTTTTTTATATTTGCGTGTCTTAATGAAGCCATTAGGACAACTGGCAAATTTGAACGAGTGTTACCGCTTAACGGGCTTTGTGTCTGTCAGACAAGGACGTAAATTTCTACGTCGCGCGGATTGCCTAAAGTTAAAGCCTAAAAACAATTGAATAATTTCTATCTTGCCAACTGTCATGCTATTTATCAAAATATCCCTAACAAATTTTATTTAAAAATAAGTAATTTATTTATTTAATAATTAATGACATAACGCAAAAAATAGAAAATAGAACAAATAGTATAAAGTATTCGTTTCATAAGACATTTTAGCGGACTTGTCCTTTACTAAACTCGGACGTGTGCGTTAAAAACGTGTCTTATGAAACTAATACTTTCATATACTATTTCGTTATAAACACAATGTATGGTTTAATGAAATCGTGGACATTTAAGATAGCAATGAATAGAATGGCTCAAAAGATAAAACAATACTGAAATTACAAATAGGGACATAAATATCAAAGTGTATGAACTCTTCAATTATAACAATTAAATAAGTATTACTTACCTGGAAATTTTTTCCTTTAAGTAAAGCAACTTCCGCCTCTTTCCTTGTTTTATAATTAAAAACTATGCTAGGTGTAATTGGATCACTGACATAGTCGACAATTTCACCAAATTGCTAAGAAAAAACATACACAAAATTTAATATGCCCACAAGAAAACAAAACAATCTTTTAACTTACTGAGAAATGTGATAAAACACTTTCTTGTTCATCAGCTTCATATCCAGAAACAAGTATTCTTGTAGGTCGATGATCTACTGCGTGCTTCTGGAATGCTGCTTTACCACGAGCACCACTTATCGTTTTGACATTTCCTTTTACAGCTAAAATCATATAAAAATATAATTTATATTATTTTTTCAAAAAGGAAATTGTAAATTCCTACCTGAACTATCAACTAAATTATTTTTTGTAAGTAAATGCCTGTTGACTGGATTAAATCTGCGACCACGTGCAGTTCTACGTGTTCCTATATTAATTTTTGCTTTAAGTTCAAGAACTTTTTTCTGCAACTCTGATGTATCAACTCCTTCTTGCTGTTTTGTTATTAAATCCAATTCCGCATCAAGTACTTCTTTTTGTACTTCTTCCTTGCTTTTACGTGGCTGTACAACTTTGGCAGCTATTGGAGGTTGAGCTAACATATCTTTACGAATAGCTTCAGTTGCTTCTTGTGATTTTTTGATTGTTTGTAATAAAAGCTCTCTTTGCGGACCAGGAGGAGCTGCAACAAAAAAAATTACTTCAATGTAAGAAATAGATTGTTATTACTCCGAACTTACCCTTTTCCATTTTTTCAATTAAAAGTTTCTGTTGAGTCAATTGTTTTTCTAGTAATTCCTGTTTTCGTTTTCTTAAATCTTGTGTAAGTTTCAAAGCCTCTTTCCTTTTCTCTTCTTGATTCTTCTTAATCTTCTCTTTTGCAGCTAGCAATTCCTGGCCCTTTTTGATAGCTGCAGCAGCTTGAGCTTTAGAGTCTTCTTTGCTTACAGGTGTTGTGACATTATTTTTCGAGAAGTTATTTTGGTGTGGCTTCTCAGCAACTACACCATCTTCGGCACCATCTGCTTTTGGTTGGACTAAATTTAGGACTTTATTAGAATTTGGTGGTACTGTATTGGGTAGTCCCAAGCGATCTTTGACGGACCGCGGTGGTACATTTTCTTGTTTCCCTTTAATATTACATGTATCTTTAGGTACAAGAAAAAACAACACAGAATAATAGTATTTTTTGTGTAAGAAGTGTAAAAATATAA
Source organism: Agrypnus murinus (assembly GCA_929113105.1). Lineage (NCBI taxonomy): Eukaryota > Metazoa > Arthropoda > Insecta > Coleoptera > Elateridae > Agrypnus > Agrypnus murinus. The sequence goes on from OV816025.1 coordinate 103,946,402, forward strand.
TTATCAAAAGAGGCTTGAGAAATACCAAGATAAATCATCAAAAAAAATTTGATAGACAGAAATGATTTGAAGACTGCTGTAATCATGCAAAGATATAATTGATTAAATTAAACATTTAATACAGTGGTGGCCACCTAAGGAGCCCCTACGCATCCCACTCCCACTACAGCATCAGTTTGAATCATTTGACTTGTCCCTAACCTTCATTATTCCCTTCCTAAGCTTCCACTACTAGTTAGTTATATTCCTTGTAGTAGTATGCAACAGTGGTATAAATTAAACAGGAGTGAATCTAGTAGTTACAGACTAGCAGTCGGAGTTGATTGTGAAAGAGCATTGCTCACAAATTATCAAATTTGGGAAGTTGCAATTTTGAAATAAAGAAATAGCGATTGCAATCTGTCAAAGTGTTTTTGAAACTTTGGTCGAACATATACAGTGTGTTTCACTTCACAGCTTGTCACCCCTGTATTTTTGTTATTTATAATTGAATCAAGTTCAAATTTGTATCAGGTATAAAACCCTTTAAAATAAATTTATGGGTAATTAAAAACCCCATTTATTATAAACCATCACCCTACTACGATCGAAGATAAATGCAAAAAATTGAAAAAACATATTAGGTCTTATTTAATCGGAAAAGTTGTTACGGAAATTTGTTCTGACAGCTGTTTAGTACTAAGACCCTGTACACACGAAGCGATTAACGCAGCAAAAAATGCATGTTACCAAAAACACTCAACCATACACATGCAAATGCTTAAACATGGCATCACCAGTCATTAGTATGGTATCGTGCGATTGCATATGTATGCAACTTATGCAATGCTATGCAGTCACTAACGCATATTAGCTAACACTTCGTGTGTGTGGGGTATGACTGTTCTTAAACAATACTGTATTTTGTATGTGTGTATCATTTGTATACGAATACGAAATAGTTGCGGAACGAATCATCTAAGTTTCCATTATTTCTTATGGGGAAATTCGCTTTGATATACGAGTGCTTTAGATTACGAGCACATTTCCGGAAACAATTATGCTCGCAAACCAATGTACCACTGTAATACATAAAATGCTGTTAATTAATTCATTGTTTATTGTTTCCAGCCTTATTTTGTGGAACTCCATAATCATGAAATAAATAAAGATTATTAAAAGTTTCACAGTTTTATTAAAATACAACCTGACAATATTGTTTCGACAGCTATGCTGTCATTATCAAAGGTAATATAATTATAAACAAACACGTCGCTAAGGTAGATACAAAATAGGTAACTAGATAAAATAATAATAATAATCATAATTAAATATCTAATACTTCCAGTAACGGAGAATTACTGAGCTCAAGTTGTTCATTCATTAAAGGTACCCAGAGTTTGTGTTTGTATATCTCAAAGGCTTCTAAAATGTCTAATTTCCGTTTGTTATTACAAAAATGTAGGAATTTAATATTATTTTGAGGAGTCATTGTGTGATTTTGTTCTAAAAGGTGTTTGGCATCATTAGATTTTTCAGGATGTTTATTTTTGTAATGACGTACGTGTTCTTTATATCTTATGTCAAAATTTCAGTAATTCTCCGTTACTGGAAGTATTAGATATTTAATTATGATTATTATTATTATTTTATCTAGTTACCTATTTTGTATCTACCTTAGCGACGTGTTTGTTTATAATTATATTACCTTTGATAATGACAGCGTAGCTGTCGAAACAATATTGTCAGGTTGTATTTTAATAAAACTGTGAAACTTTTAATAATCTTTATTTATTTCATAATTAATTCATTAATTTAAAATGGTGGCAATGGCAAACAACAAAATAGTGGCAATGGCAAACAACAAAATAGTGGCATCATTTATTTGTGTGTTTTTAAAGTGTCTAGTTAAAAGTATATTAGTAAATAAATCAGGAAATAATACAATAGAGCTCTTTTATAAATTAAAGATTTATTAAAAAATTATTTTAAAATATTTTAATAAAAATTAATTCAACTTAACCTCAAATAATAATACAACAATTTTAATCATGAGTAAATATTGCAGTAAATGGAAAAAACAGGAAGAACAACTGTTCAGTTGTGATAGCTGTAAGAAGGAACTATGTAAAAAATGTGGAGATATATCAGAAACTGAAATAAGATGCCTAAAATTGAGTAAACGAAAACTTCTATTTTTTTGTGAAGTTTGCGAAAAAGGTGTGTTTCGCGTTCCAGAATTAATAAATAAGGTAATGCTATTAGAAGAAAAGATTGACCAAATTAGTACTGGAATCTCCAATGAAACAAGAGAAGATGCAAGTATTAAACACAACAAAGCCCCGAAGATGTTATTGCCGAGATAATAGATAGACAAAACCGTGCATCTAATATTATTATATTGGATGTAAAAGAATCACAATCTAAAATATATAGAGAAAGGAATGAACATGATAATGATGCAGTTAAACAGCTTTTGCAAAATTTTAACCTGAATTTAGATAACATAAAAACATTTAGGTTAGGGAAATTTTCTGAAGAAAGGAAACGGACCATTAAAAGTTATTTTAAACTCAAAAGAAGATGTTCTAAATGTACTGAAGAATAAAAAGAAGTTGGCAGCTCCTAATATTCGTGTGTTTGGTGATCAAACAAAGAAGCAACGCAAATATTATTTAAATATAAAAAACAAACTGCAGGAACTGGTGAATAAAGGTGACCAAACAAAAACAATTAAATATATTAATAACAAACCCACCATAGTTAATAAAAAAGAAGCTAACGGGTTAAAAAACTGATTAGTATTTCAAGTCATCCTACCAACTCCTATCCAGCATTTAACGAAGACCTTATCTATGTAAACATTGAAAGCTATCTTGCCCACAAAGAAGAGGTCTTAGTCAATATAGTAAGTTATAATCCCGCCGTAATTATCTTTAGCGAAGCAAGATTAACTAACGAAATTAGTAATGCTGAAATAATAATAAATAATTATAACATAATTAGATGTGATAGTAGTAGCAGGCATACTGGTGGAGTTTTAATTTACATTAGAGATAATATTGAATATAAGGTAAAACAATCTTTAGTTTTAGATCAAAATTATTGGATACAGTTTGTTGAGGTAAAAATTGTTAATAATAAATGGTTAATAGGTGGATTATATCATTCACCAAATGCAAGTCATGCCTTATTTGTAGATAGTCTAGAAAATGTTTGTGAAAGTTACTTTGGTAATAAAAAGTGTATTATTATCGGAGATTTTAATATTGATTATAAAAATTTAAATTGCTTTTACACTAAAAGAATAAAAACTTTGTTCAATGTGTTTGGCATAGACCAAGTTAAAGATTATACTAGAATTACTAATAATAGCAAAACATTGATAGATTATGTAATTTCCAACTATGAAAATGTTAGGGTTGCTGTTAACGATTTACCAAAAATATCCGACCATTCTATAATATCAGTAAATATTTTTAATTATAATAAACAAGTTACTACAAAATGTTAGAAAATTTAGTCAGGAGGCTTATAATGAAATAAATGTTCAACTCCTAGATACAAATTGGAATTTAAATACAATTAATATTAACGAAATATTAGATGAAATTTTGGAATAAAGTACGACAATAGTAAACAATGTTGCACCACAAAAAATGCTGAAGATTAAATCAAATCAGGTTCCATATTACGATGAACAATTACAAGATTTATTTAAAGAAAAAGACATAACTTATAAGAAATTTAAGAATAGTATGACATACGAAAGTGAACAAAATTGGATTAACTATAAAGCAGCTCGTAATCGCTATGTTAATATGTTAAAAGTAAAAGAAAAAACATATTATGAAAATAAGATTGATGAAAATCGCTATGATTAAAAAACTATGTGGAAATATTTGAAGCAACTAATAAAACCTACTGAAAATATAAATACGAGAAGAATCACATTTTGCATGCAAGATCAAGTAAGAGTTTATACTAAATATCCCGATATTGCAAATAATTCTAATCAGTATTTTGTTGATAGCATATGTGATATAGCAAATAGTATAGACGATGCACAACAATGGTCCTCTAATGCATATCCGTCAGTAAATTGCACGATACATGAATTTAAAGAAATAAGTATGATAAAATTACGTAAAGCAATTTTTTCTTTGAATAAAGTAAATAAGGTTGAAATCCTAAATAGTAATTTCCTAAAAGAAACCTTTGAGGTATTTGGATACGTAATATTAAACTTTGTCAACACTTCATTAACTACTGGTGTCTTTCCTGAACTATTTAAAGTCAGTACAATAACACCAATACCTAAAATAGCAAACACAAACGACGCAAGAAACTTTCGTCCAATAAATAGTCTTCCAACACTAGAAAAAGTATTGGAATTAGTTGTATACGAACAACTTGTTGATTATTTCAACAATAATGATTTGTTTGTAGGGTGTCAGTCAGGATTTAGAAAGAATCACTCCTGCGAAACAGCATTGCAATATTTGATTACTGAATGGAAAAAGGCAGTAGATGACAATAAATATATTGTGGCTGTTTTTCAGGACTTTCAACGTGCCTTTGAAACAATTAATAGAGAAACCTTAATACAAAGACTTAGATACTATGGTGTTTTAGGAAAAGCATTACAATGGCTAAGTAGTTATCTTACTAGGAGGCGCCAACGAACTAAGATATGCGATACACTATCAGACATGATTTTTAATAACACAGGTATTCCGCAAGGAAGTGTATTGGGGCCCTTACTATTCATTATTTATATAAATGATATTAATTATGTAATTGCAGAACACAGTAAACTTATTTGCTGATGATACCCTCATTTATGCTTCTGACTATGATCTAAATTTAGCTGTGCAAAAAATTAATCAATCACTAAAAAATATTGAATCCTATTTGGAAATAAATAAACTTAAACTAACTGTACTTAAAACAAAGGCACTGGTTGTAACATCCAATATGAAGCATAGACAGATGGATACGAATTCAATTAATATTAAAATTAACAATAGCAATATAGAAATTGTAAAGAGATTAAATACTTGGGATTTATAATAGACAATAAGCTCATGTTAGGTAAACATTTAGAGTATATGACACAAAGTGTCGAAACAATATTGTCAGGTTAAGATATTAATAAAACTTGTGAAACTTTAACTAATCTTTGTATTTATATTATATTTCATTTAGAGTATATGATTAGAAAGATATCAAAAAATTGTATTTTTTCCAGAATAGCAAATTCATTGTCAAAATATGCTAGAATTGTAACTTACAATAGTATTATTAAACCACACTTTGATTATTGTGCTACCCTCATTTTCCTTTTTAATCAAACGCAAATATCCCAACTGCAGAAGTTGCAAAACAGATCGATGAGAATTATCTTGAGATGTAACAAATAGCAGCAATTTGTCAACTCTTGCAGTTGCCACTGAGTGGACCCCCTTCTGTGCTAGCACAGACATCAAAGGAATACTAGTAAAGTAATTGTCATAGTAGACCTTGTAGTTTACATTTTCTGGTACAGTATTGGTCATCCTTAGTACTTAACCTATGTACTAGTCCTTAGTGTTAACCCATTTGTAACGGGTTAACACTTGGGCGGTGTTAATGTTACACTTATTATTAATTCTTTTAGACGGAATAAAACGCAGATTTACTTCTATGAATTATTTATTTGACTCTACTGTTTATTGATACGCGTTGCCTAGTACCATTTCGTATCTATGCAAAAATATATGAGTTGTGAGTCGTTCACAACAGTACTACATTACTCGATGCACCTATGTCTAATTCGTTCTTCTCAGGCTTTACTTTTCCAGTAAACAATTCAAAATTATATGAAAATCCACTTACTCCTGATAGCACCCATAATTTGTATCCTCATTTATGAGGTTTTTTGGGATTGTAAGTTTTAAATGAAATCCTTCGTTTAAATGGGACAATTTGTTCGTCGCAAGAAAGATTCCCCTCAATTGGAATGGTACTACATACATTTCTGATTTGTTGTATAATAGGCAATATTTTTTCTGTCTTGTCTTGCATCTCCAAATTATTATTGAAATGTAAAAATCTTTTTATTTCTTCAAAGCGGTTGACTGTCATTACGTCTGCTATTTGGGGATTTCTCGTATTAGGTGACCAATATCGTCGCGTACTTCTTTGCTTGATAAGTGACATCCATATAATGATTCCAAGCCAACGTTGAAGTTCATGAACTGTTGTTGAAAATGGTCTGTTTGGCCTAGTTTGTGTTGAATATAAAGAAGCCATATATGCAACTTGTGCTAAAAATTGGTCAGTAAAAAAGTGTTTGAAAATAGCATATGGCGTAGTTAGTTCGAGGATTTCGTCAGGCAACACATTATTTCCACGGAATTCTACTTTATCATATTAGGTAGCAGTTTCCCTTGCTTTCCAATTCAAAGTAATTCGTTTAGTTTTAGTTGATAATTTTTGGGGTGCATCTGTTACAGTATTCGAAGCTAATTCTGATAAAGGGATATCATCTTCATCACTAAACTCATCGGACTGACAAAGATCTGCGATATCTTTAGTGCTTGTTACAATTTCTTTTTCCTCATCATCGAGTAAGCAGGAATCCTCACTATCACTAGGAATATGCCTAATCAAAACATCATTGTTTCTGTTTCTACCATAAAATTTTACAGTACTAATAGAACTAAACTCCATTATTTACTTATTTCATACGAATACAACCCTAACCTATTCTGCATCGAGTTCCCAAACGGGTACGCGGATCTAAATCAAAATAATTTGGTACTCATCTAATATAATTTAAAATATATTTTGTTACTACTTACCCAATGTAATTATCTAGCCCTGGGATTTTTTCACTAGCAGAATTATCTATATTTACTCTACAAACCAAACTTGAAAAATACAACTTCTAGCACATGTTGCACTTGACCACCATTCTGCATAAACAACACTTTATTTGCAAATTCGAAAAGTATTTCTGTAAGATGTCACCACTCTACCGAAAACTGGGCGTTGTATGCTTTCAAAGAATTCAAAATGAATAAAACTTAAACACACATACATAAAGTATTTGTTCCCAAATGGTAACGACATGCGTTAAAGGGTTAATATCGACGCTACGAGTAGCATCCTTTAATGCACTTACTCTTATACATTAGAAAATTGATGCGTTCTCATATGTGAACGGTTATAAAGTCTGTAGTCGCCTTCTTCTTTATTATATCAAAGTCACTTTTATCGTCGTTACTTTTATAGGACCGAAGTGGATTTTGTACGACATGTATTAACAAGAAATCATAACAATGAATTGGAAGCTGCAAAATTATTGCACAATCCAAATCAAATAAAGAAGACGCCATTTATTGAGCACGTTAAACAGACAACAAATTGTCGTTTCCATTTGGGAACAAATACTTTATGTATGTGTGTTTAAGTTCTATTCATTTTGAATTCTTTGAAAGCATACAACACCCAGTTTTCGGTAGAGTGGTGACATCTTACAGAAATACTTTTCGAATTTGCAAATAAAGTGTTGTTTATGCAGAATGGTGGTCAAGTGCAACATGTGCTAGAAGTTGTATTTTTCAAGTTTGGTTTGTAGAGTAAATATAGATAATTCTGTTAGTGAAAAAATCCCAGGGCTAGATAATTACATTAGGTAAGTAGTAATAAAATATATTTTAAATTATATTAGATGAGTACCAAATTATTTTGATTTAGATCCGTGTACCCGTTTGGGAACTCGATGCCGAATAGGTTTTAGGGTTGTATTCGTATGAAATAAGTAAATAATGGAGTTTAGTTCTATTAGTACTGTAAAATTTTATGGTAGAAACAGAAACAATGATGTTTTGATTAGGCATATTCCTAGTGATAGTGAGGATTCCTGCTTACTCGATGATGAGGAAAAAGAAATTGTAACAAGCACTAAAGATATCGCAGATCTTTGTCAGTCCGATGAGTTTAGTGATGAAGATGATATCCCTTTATCAGAATTAGCTTCGAATACTGTAACAGATGCACCCCAAAAATGATCAACTAAAACTAAACGAATTACTTTGAATTGGAAAGCAAGGGAAACTGCTACCGAATATGATAAAGTAGAATTCCGTGGAAATAATATGTTGCCTGACGAAATCCTCGAACTAACTACACCATATGCTATTTTCAAACACTTTTTTACTGACCAATTTTTAGCACAAGTTGCATATATGGCTTCTTTATATTCAACACAAACTAGGCCAAACAGACCATTTTCAACAACAGTTCATGAACTTCAACGTTGGCTTGGAATCATTATATGGATGTCACTTATCAAGCAAAGAAGTACGCGACGATATTGGTCACCTAATACGAGAAATCCCCAAATAGCAGACGTAATGACGGTCAACCGCTTTGAAGAAATAAAAAGATTTTTACATTTCAATAATAATTTGGAGATGCAAGACAAGACAGAAAAAATATTGCCTATTATACAAAAAATCAGAAATGTATGTAGTACCATTCCAATTAAGGAGAATCTTTCTTGCGACGAACAAATTGTCCCATTTAAAGGAAGGATTTGATTTAAAACTTACAATCCCAAAAAACCTCATAAATGAGGATACAAATTATGGGTGCTATCAGGGTAAGTGGATTTTCATATAATTTTGAATTGTTTACTGGAAAAGTAACGCCTGAGAAGAACGAATTAGACATAGGTGCATCGAGTAATGTAGTACTAAGGATGACCAATACTGTAGGTACCAGAAAATGTAAACTACAAGGTCTACTATGACAATTACTTTACTAGTATTCCTTTGATGTCTGTGCTAGCACAGAAGGGGGTCCACTCAGTGGCAACTGCAAGAGTTGACAAATTGCTGCTATTTGTTACATCTCAAGATAATTCTCATCGATCTGTTTTGCAACTTCTGCAGTTGGGATATTTGCGTTTGATTAAAAAGGAAAATGAGGGTAGCACAATAATCAAAGTGTGGTTTAATAATACTATTGTAAGTTACAATTCTAGCATATTTTGACAATGAATTTGCTATTCTGGAAAAAATACAATTTTTTTGATATCTTTCTAATCATATACTCTAAATGTTTACCTAACATGAGCTTATTGTCTATTATAAATCCCAAGTATTTAATCTCATTTACAATTTCTATATTGCTATTGTTAATTTTAATATTAATTGAATTCGTATCCATCTGTCTATGCTTCATATTGGATGTTACAACCAGTGCCTTTGTTTTAAGTAGTTAAGCTTGGACTAGACAGTCAAAAGTTAATATCTGAGTTTAGAAAGACTAATAATTAATTAAAACCATATATAAATAATAACTAAACTGCTTTCAGATGCATTCTAATAAAACTAGTATCGTTTGATCCATTATTTGAAGCAAATCTATGTAATTATTTCCATTTGTCAAAATAGCAAAGCTCCATAACTTTTGGCTCAGACTATCCCACCACAATTCCCTTAAATATCTATTTTCTTGCATCATTGTACGAGTTTGCTTAACAAAAACTCCGATATCACCGTATATTCTGAAGATTTAAGAAATTTCGAAAAACCTATTACGGAAACTAATCATGGTAAGAAGTTCATAAAAAAATAATTTTTATAAGCTTTCAAATGCATATGGGTTTTTTGCCCCAGGTTAACCCGAAGTCAGCCATTGTAAAAACTATGCTTCATAACTCGTATATTTATGGTTTTTTGATGTAACTATTAGCCTATTAATTATTAGTTTCAAGATCACACCAAAACCAACAGAATGGAAATCTCATAAACTCTTATAATATAAAACTGTAGGAAGGAGCGTAACTACACGGCGCAATGAGCTTTAAAAGCGACGGATATGACGTCACACTGTCCGCCATTAGACACCACCTAAAACTGCTTTTCTCTCAAACTCCGACAAATAAGAAGAAGGGAATTACATTTCATAATTAAGTATTCGTTTGTTTAGAATATTAAACATAATATTTATATTCTAAGATTAATTTCAAATCTCTCTCTGTCTCCATGGGTCAGTAGGTAGAAATGACCTGTAGAGGCCGAAGTGCGTGTGGTTGACCCAACCGAAAAAAGGTGGGTCAACCGAAGCTAGAGACGGTGGCGCTTTCTTATGTTGTAGCTCTCCGTCTTATTTTCCTGCGCCACCGTCTCTAGCTTCGGTCGACCCACCTTTTTTCGGTTGGGTTAAGCACACTCACTTCGGTCTCTACAGGTGGACTTAAACTACGGTGGAAATCGCCGCCGATAAGGTCAGAATGATGACTAACCCGCAGCACCAAACTGTCCCTGAAAGAGCAAAACTTTTAATGTCCCCTTCCGTCTCCTCCTCCCACTCATGAATTAAAAAAAAACGACAAAAATCCCGATCCGTGACGCTAGGCGGTTCTTAGCTTCAAAATAAGACCATCCACAGCTTTCAAAGTGGTCTGGGGGCCGAGAAAAAGGGACCGGTAGCTTTGTCTTCATGAATTAGTATATAAGATATTAGGTTTTAAAATTGAGGTTATGTAGTTTATGAGCACATTTCGAAACAGTGAGAACCGCCAATGGAAATATCTCATTACAAAACCGGAAACACCTACTTCGCCATATTGAGACCCCATCTTGGTCGTATGTGATAGATGATTATGTTCCTTCCTATAGTTTTATATTCTAAGCATAAACTACTTTCTCAATCTATATGTTTTTTCATTCAGCTAATTTCATGCCAATTCAAGTAGAGCCATGTGCTTCAATGTCTCAAAATTTTTTTGAAAATTCTGCTATCCGACATTCTACATCATCTAATTAAATTTGTTATATCCTTGTCATATCTCTTATTTTTTGTGTTATCTGGCTCATTCGGGTGTCAGTCTAAAGCTAGTTCTTGGATCTTTCAGATTATATCAAGAAACATGCAACGACTTTGCAGAGTAAAAAAGTATCAGCCTCTCTGAAAGATCCAGAAACTAGCTTGAATCTGACACCTGGATGAGCCAGATAACAAGAGAAATAAAACAAGAGTTATGACAATTTTGGTAAGATGATGTTCTGGTAGCAGAATTTGCATCAAAATCAAAATTTTTCAAAAAATTTCTACTTCGGCCATTTCCATCCAAAAAATCTGAAAAAATTAATTTAATATAATTTCGTATGTATCAATGCAAGGAAAAAAATTGAACAAAATCTGAGATATGTTTTTAAATTATGTGATTTGGCATGGAATTAGCCATGTCGGACTAACCGTTTTTTATTTACTAGTGGTCAAAATATGTAATTCTCATAACATTCGTGATAACAATTTTCTTTTTGTACGACCATGCTATTTTGGATTGTTTACCATACTTGGTTTTAGAACAGTAGGTTATATTTACTGGTTGCTAAGCAAAAATGCGTGTAAGTAAGTAATTACTTACCGTTCAGTTCTGTCAAAAACAGAACGGTAAGTAAATTATATGTAATTTATAAAATAAATGCGATCTTTAGATGTCTCATTCGCGAGAAATCATTTATTTTCTAAATAATTGGACTATTTAAAAAAATGTATGTTGTTTATTTAAATTTGCTCAGGCCTCTTCAATATCCCAATTATATTCGTTTTCAGATTCACTCATTCTCATGAGTTTGACAAATATCGTGACATTCTAAATCTACTTAATGTTTGGTGGATATACAGGGCAAAAATAAATTATCTTAAATTTATTTTTTTACCATCTTCGGGATATTTCCTTAGTTAATACCTTTGTATTCATAGTGATCGTACAAAAAATAGTATAAGCATCTCAAACAGTAAGGAGTTTACCGATCTCCTCCAATATTGGCGACTTCGCTTCGCTCAGTCGCCAAACATTGTCGTCGATCGGTAAACTGTCCTTACTGTTCTTGATACTTAATATACTATTACAAAATCATATATCCGAAAATAGCTGCGCGATATTCAATAACCAACTTTTTTGTAGAAAATTTAATTCTCGTTAACGTTTATAAAATCCATTTTGTACGTAGGAGTAGCCAAATTTGAAATATTTACGAAAAACGCGGAAAAAAACGGCACTTTTCGGAATGTCAAAAAATGACAGTTGCTGAAAAAAATTCTATCTCAGAAACTATTGAAGGTACGAGGTGCGATAAAAAATTAAATTGTGGGGAATCTTGTCAGCTACATTTTCATTCGGATCATTGATGCCCATAAAATTAATACTTTCTGAAATATTAGCGTAAAAGCAATTTTGTCCGCCATTTTTCCAAGATGGCGCAGCCGGCTCATCACCCACCAAGGTCCATTCATGTGTATGTATACCTAGTGCTTTAGATAGAATTATGCATGCATCAAAGGACCTTGATCACCCACGCATGAGGAGTTCTGATACGTTTCTCAGCACCACATTTTAAGCGTATACAGCATGTCTCAAAAATAACGGACAATACGTGAATACGAGATAGTTGATGATGTGTAGAGAAAATTTTTCCTACAACTTCTTTTTCTAAAGTATTTACTTTCCGAGTTATTTAAGGTTCAAGTTTTGAGTCCGGTCCTGCATGTTCTGCTCCATAATCTCCTGATGTCGCTTAATGCTGAGGACTGTAGTTTGTTGAACTTTACAGCATTTGTCAATACAGCACAATTTTGTCAATGCCGCAAAATACCCGAATGAGTTGATCTTGAAAAAACTCGTAAATAAGACACGTTCCGTTTTGCTCATGTTGCAGTTTGTTTATTTTAAAATAAATTCAAGGTCTAATAACAGCTTAAAACATCTTACTTTAAAGAGAGCATCTGATATCATATTTCAATAAGTTGAACGGAATTCTTTATGTGTGGCGGCGTTGAACGTAATTTAAAAAACATAAAAAGTGTTGGGCTTTAATAAGAAAATTACGTTACTAGTTCTTCTAATCTGCGATGCTAATACATTTTACTAGAATCTGAAGCATTAATATTTAAAACTAATAGTTTACTACTATTCCAAAGTTTTATTTACAAGCACAGATGCTTGTAAATAAAATTTTGGACTAAACATTCCGCATAAATACACATAGTGAAATTTGATCTATGTAAAATAAGCAACGCAATTTAAAAAAGGGATACACAACTATTAGGGTAATGAGGAAATTAAGTCTTTAAATAACAGTAAGAAATAACCACCACAAACGTATGAACAACTTTATTAATTCTTCGCAGCAATATTACAAACAGCATCTGCTATTATCAACGCACTCTTCGAACACCCAAAAGCATATCCCCTTTTTCCTGGTCCTGCTTAGCGGTCTCGCATTTTGATTCCCCGTTCTTCGCCTTACGATGACGAGGCCTGATACTGTCACGTTTTTGTTTCGCTACATTTGGTGTCCATCGAGACGCCAACACAACATAAATATATTTTTACGTTCTGTAATAACATTCGAAAATAAACAGAAGGTAAAATAAACTTTTAAAAAGAACATTTTCATAATTAGAGCGCCGCCAGGTTGAATTTGCGGCCCGATTGTGGTTTACTCAAAAAATTACAAGGGTCGCTTCTTTTGAAATCTTGGACAGGTAGATTTTTACATAAATTAAAATAGATAAATTCATATTAAATACAATGACGATTTATTAAATAAGCAATTTTTACCATTAATCTATTTTATTTAAAACGGAAAACACCTTCAAATAAACTCTTGATAATAAAAATTATTAGTTCAATGAACTATCATCAAACGTTTGGGACTTTTTTGCAACTATGTCGTTTATAACAAAAACGCTTATTACGGTGATATGTCATGGTGTTTATAAAGACGCGACCTTGACCAATATATGTGTTTTTAAATCGACTTCTCCGAATTTTTGCTAACTCTACACATATCGCTTTACAATGTTTTGACTATCCCAATGCTGGATGACTTATTATTTATTATCAAATTGATGCAAAATATAACAGGACCGTATTAGCAAAAAGTATTGCAAACAATTTTTAACAAATTTACAAAAAAATTTTTTTGGAGGTAGAGTTTTTTTTTCTTCAGTTTTAGATTCTACCTCGGACGCTCTTTAACCCTCTGCGTTATTGTTCGTTATTTTTGAGACACCCTGTATATCAATTGTCAGCTTTTCCCAAATTTTTTTCTTTTCAAAACGTTATTTACCTGAACTATGGTACTAATTGTAAGTTACTTGGAAATTGGATTTCGCGGCCTGTATTGTGTTTACTTCGCGTACGGTTTCACAAACATTATATATTTTTAATAAAACACAACTCAAACATATCTTATTGGTTTTATTTTTTTGTATCAAGAATTATGAGCATAACTTTATAGTTTTATTCAGTTTTAAAATCACCTCCACACTGAAAAATATCATCACAATATGACAATGGTAAATTTGAATAATTTTATGTTTTATATTAATTGCAACAATATTTTTGCATTTATTAACCATAATAAATACTTTGTAGTTAACTTGATGAAAACAACTTATATATACTTAAAATCATCTTAATTAAGTTTGGAGTTAAGTGGTAATAAGAAATCAATCTTTGTCATCAACTGTAATAACTACGTATATAAAATTATAATAATTTAATTTTGGTGTTAATTAATATCAATTTTTCAAAATATTTAACAAAAAAATTAATTAGAAAGGTTATAATGAATTTATTTATTACATAGGTTTCACTTTATTCCATATTGCATATTTAAAGAAATTGTCTCAAACTTTTTTCTTCTCTTACGTCACCGCGGTTAATACTATTTCTTTCTTTAAATTTCATTAGAATTCTATATGTAGCGCACTCTGTCGAAAAATACTGCAACTAAAAAGCAAGCGCATTTTACCCCATTTGGCTGTGCATCTGTTAGGTTTATCTGTGCATTTACTCTATCAATCCCAATTGCTAATGTCGCAGCTAAGTGTGTTTTTAGCATAGTAAGTGAACTTTGGTCAAAAAGTCGTAATTGGCTCAATAAAATGCACGTATTGTTTTTGTTTTTAATCAAACAAATTTTATTTAAATAGTCCATTAAGTGAACACTTTACAGGCTATTTAAATCCCTAAAGTAGCATTTCTTCAGACTATTTCATTTGCATGTGTTTGGAATAAGTTGCACACAGCCATGTTGACCTGGCGAACGCCTCACAGAATAATATCCATATTTGTGATAAAAAAGTTTCACTTTAGTGCTTTGGCAAACTAATAACTATTGCTGTGTCTTTTTACTGATTTTTTTTTAATTTTATAGAATGTTAATTGCCATGCTTTTTAAGATAAATATTTACTTTTCATTTATCGTTTTTTTTACCTCCCGCATTTCCAACCGACTGAGTTGGTAAGCCTACGTGGAGATCAATTTGAACATTTATTATCATTTCAATTAAACAACTCGGTTTTCTGTTATCTTTTTGAATAAAAAAAACTGAAAAATCTCAAGTAGCTGTAACTCAGTAACGAACCATTTTAGGCCATATGTTTATGTAAACGTTTTTCTTTATTTTTAGTCATAGAAGTCACCTGTTATTTTTAAAATTTTTTTTCAGCATGCAGTATTCATTTTAAGAGCTTATAAAACCATTACCCTGTATAATAACCATGACAAGTAGACACTTTTGGAAAGGGAAAACAATGGGCGTTTCAACTGTAACAAATATATACAGGGGGTTCCATTTAAAATCACAAAAGTTACCCTATCCCCGAAAATACATTATGTCATTTCTGCTTAAATCGGAAGAAGGCAAAAAAAAGGAATACACAAAAAAAAACTTTAAAAATAAAACAAGACTGGTGAACACTGCATTTCATTATCTCAATTAACACATCATTCAATAAGTCCCGGGACTAACCCACAGATGGCGTTAGTAATATCAACTCAACTTCGTTTTCCGAAAGATCTAACCTTCAAATGACACGTGTCTGATTTTCACGTCAATCGGATCATAAACAGCAAAGTTACCGTGGTGAAACTGACACTACTTTTGCATTTGTAGAAAAAATGGACAAAAACGAATTTCGTGTATTGATAAAACATCGCTTTTTAATGGGAAAGAATACCGTGCAAGCTCAGCAATGGATTGAAAAACGTTATCCGCACTCTGCCCCGTCGAAAACAACCATTTGCCGGTGGTATGCTGATTTTAAGCGCGGTTGCACGCATACAAATGATGCGGAACGCTCGGGTAGGCCAAATGAAGCAGTTACCCCAGAAAATGTGAAACAAGTTTTAAAAATCGTGATGGATAACCGCAAAGTGAAAGTTCGTGAGATTGCTGAGATGGTGAACATATCAACTGGAAGTGCATGGACGATTTTACAAGAAAAGTTGGGCATGAAAAAAGTCTGTTCCAAATGGGTGCCGCGTTTCCTCACAATGGAACAAAAGCAACAACGAATCGACGATTCAACGAGCTGTTTGTCACTGCTTACTCGCAATAAAAAGGAATTCTTGCGTAGGTATGTGACAATGGACGAAACATGGATCCACCATTTCACTCCAGAGTCGAAGCGGCAGTCATCTGAGTGGCGTGCAACCGGTGAAAGCCGTCCGAAGCGTCCAAAAACGCAACAGTCAGCTGGCAAAGTCATGGCGTCAGTTTTTTGGGATGCGCAAGGTGTAATTTACATTGACTACCTTCAACAGGGAAAATCCATCAATAGCGACTACTACATTGAGTTACTGGTGCGTTTGAAGGACGAAATCGCAAAAAAACGACCGCACATGAAGAAGAAAAAAATCATTTTTCATCAAGACAATGCACCGTGCCACAAGTCAGTCAAAACAATGTCCAAATTGAACCAGTTGGGCTTCGATCGGCTTCCCCACCCACCATACGCTCCAGATCTGTCTCCGAGCGACTACTGGCTGTTTGCTGATCTAAAAAAAATGCTGCAAGGAAAAAGATTTGGCTCGAATGAGGAAGTCATCTCTGCAACGACAAGGACAAATCGTTTTACAAGCACGGTATTGAAAAGTTAGAAAAGCGGTGGAATGACTGTATAGCCCTTGAAGGAAATTATGTTGATGAATTAAAGTAAATTTTTCGAAAAAAATGTTTTTTTCTTAGTTAGTCCCGGGACTTATTGAACGATGTGTTAGTTTAAGAGTTAAATAGGTTTATAAAGGGTCAAAATATAATGGGGCACTCGTTATAACAACTGTATATTACATCTTATTTGCAATAAGACAGTATGTTTTTGCTTTCTTTTTTGTTACAGATATTTGTTTTTTGTGGGATTAAAGTATGGAATATTAAGAAAAAAGTAAACTCAACCGGTTTTTAAAAAAATGCTGAAACATCAATTTTTTTTTTAAATACACATTAATATGTGCAATTCACCTTCCGACTTTCATTTGTTTGTTAGTTATGAATTCTAAGAAAAATCGAGCTGAACATTTAATGTTGATACAGTTATGTATGAACAATCCAAACACATCTAATAATCCGAACAGTTCTAGTTGTGTAAATTGATCTCCGTAATCCGAAATTTGATATTTGTAATTCGAACTTTACATAGGTACTGTACAGAGTGGCCCACGCAAGATGATCCTGTACCTTATCTTGGAAACTGTAAGAGTTACGAAAAAAAGTGAAATATCAATATGTTGGTTGGTGTAAAACAAATTTTAATTTTATAATAGTTTTGTATATACAGGGTGAGTCATATTACTGTGGCTACCATTAATTTCTTTATTTTCAATGGAACACCCTGTATATTTTTACTGTTTTCGATTCTACACTTTATTCTAAGTATGTTTGCCTAATGGATATATCGAAATTCCGTAGTTTCTGAGAAAATCTAGTTTTTCTGTTATCTTAGAATCATTTCCTATTAAATACTATAATATAAACATTAAATGTTCAGCTAGCCAGCCTCGGTGGATTAGTGGTTTGCATGTTTACTTCATAATCCAAGGGTCGCAGGTTCGATCCCCAGCCAAACTGGTAATTTTTCAAAGCGGAGAAAAATTAAAAACATGCCTTCTTCTCGGATAAGAAGTAAAACTATAGGTCCCGTGTCAATGCGATGTTTGGCACGTTAAAAATCCCTACTGGGGGTGGAATTCCCCCAGATTTGGCTAAATTCTAGTAGGGTCGGCCAAATGATCATAGCAATCGGTGCCATGAGGTACGAAGGATGCTCCACCATCCTGATTGCCCAAAAATAAATAAATACATCAAAATGTTCATATAATTACAGCCTTGGTAGTGTAATGTCTAGAGTGCTGGATTTTCACCCAAGCGCCCCAAGGTCGATTCCCCGTGCCGGCAGATCTGGTAAAGGTTTTCTGCAGTTTTCCTTAGCTGTGACACAAATGTGGGATTTGCGCTGTTCCATCTGTAAGTAGGCTGCAGCCGCACTTAGGGCCTTCATAATAATAATTGCCCTCTCCCTCCCGCACAAGCTTGTAGCTTCTGAGGACTGGTTTCCAGGCTATGGGTTGTAGCAATTATTATTATTATTTGCATGATCATAAAGGGAAGACAAATCACTATGGAATTCCACTATTAATAATCTACATTGTCATTTAAATTTTTTTGTGATGACGTCATAACTCACAAACAAATGAAAGTCAAAAGGTCAATCCCACACTGTATATACTTTCATACTCATTCATACTTTTAATTTAATTTGGAGGATTCTCTGGCACTGTAGTTAGGCAAATACTGTTCTGTTTGCATAATAATAAACAGCCCTGTCGTTTGGGTTTTGAGTCCCCAGGCACAAATATGGAATGGGGCCCTCAGTAAATAAGAAAGTGAATAAATAAACATACAGGGTGTAGCTAATATAATTAGAAACCTTGTAATGGGGGGTAGCAGTAATTTAGAACATATATTCCTCAATGTCACTTCCTGCTAGTTTTCGAAAACATCGCATTTTAAATTTTAAGTATCATGTATCATTAAATTTTTTGTATCATGTGTTGCTTTTCTATTGGGTATTATGAGGGAACAGATAAAATGGATACCCTATATATAATGGAATTAATTATGTGTATTAATTTTAGTCTTTATACATAATTTAGCAGTCTTAGACTTATCATCATATCTGTATTCATTAGCATAGAGTGTTTTTTGTGATGTACCCAAAAGGTAAATTATATTTTTGTAAGAATTCTTAAAAGTACCAAATAAATAAAACTTACCATCAGCACCCGCAGAATGCCAAAACACTTTGATAAATCTGTTGTTGAGTACTGCTTCTGTACTCCTATATGCAGCATTAGCTTCAGCATGACTAGAAAATGTAACAATGGCAGCTTCTGGATCACCTTCATAAAACACTTGTATATTAACAATTTTTCCAAACTTTGCAAAATGATTATTTAAATGCGTTATATTGTTAAGGCCCGGTGGTACTTTTTTAAGTTCTAATGAACAATTTGATGGATTTTTAGTACGAGGTCCTAAACGATTATAATCAAAAGTCTTCTTTTTAAATATGCTCTCTTGCTGTTCAGCTTCAGGTGGGGCGTATCGTTGACGCACCAAGTTATTGGCAAATTGCTCTGGTTGTTGGTTATCTAAAACTGGCACCGAGATCAGTTCTCGCTGTAAGCCTGATTGTGGTAAGAATGATCCCATTTGAGGTATTCTCGGTCCTAACATTGCACCTCTGGGCCCTCCTCTAAATCCTGGCCTACTATGCCACATCTGTGGAGCCTGCAAGTAGTAAATGTATAAATAAATTACTGGTTGGGAGGTCTATAAGAGATTTATGAGATGCAGTTGGTCACGAAACAATTTTCAAATCTGCTACTTTAATCATCACACTACTTCCTACCTATTAGATTTTACTTGTCACTTGAACTACAGTGTTAGGTACTTGCATCTTATCAATCATTTATAAACATCCAGTATTATAAAGCAAACAAACTTAACACTTACTTGAGGGTTATATTCAGGCATTAACGGTCTAGGTTGAATGTGATGCATAACAGGATGTCCTGGTGCAGCAATAATAGGTGGAGGTATGATAGGAGCAGGTGTATCATTTATTGGTGCCCCATTTGGTCCAAACGTTAAAACTCTCGTCAATGCAGAATCCTCCAAAACAACAGGATCTACACCATGATCATATGGACACATCTCACCCCTCATACAGAAACCTTTTTCATCATAATCCCTACAACGTTTCTTTGGTGAACGGTTACCACCACCTCCAGCACCAGAATTATGATGCACTACAACCGACTGAATACTTTGTGTGGTATTTGTAAGTCTTAAATCCATATCACCATGGTTTGAATCTTGTGTAGGAGTAGCAGCACCAGATCTATTATCTTTAAGCTCCTTATCGTTTCTTGTTACATCTTTTCGGTCTTTTCTATCAACTGAACGAGATCTGCTACGACTAGCTGATCTAGGTGGCGACCTATTACGATAACGTCCTCTATAAGTATGTCTAGGACTTCGTGATCGTGACCTAATTCTTCCTGCTGAGATTGAACGAGACCTTCGTCTGTCATATCTATTACGCACAGGTGATTTATTTCTATAAGGCCTAGGTCTTTCACGTTTTTCTCTATATGGTTCTCTATCTCTATCTCGAGACTTCTCTCTTGAACGTGATCTTCTGTTTCTATCCCATGAACGGGAACGTGAACGATTTCTAGATAATGAACGATGTCTAGATCGCTTTCTGGGTTGTTTTTCTTCTTTTTCCTATTATTAAAAACATGTGTTAAATCATTAAATAACGTCATTAATAAAATAAATACTTACTGATTCACTCTTTCTAACATCACGATCTCTTTTAACTTCAGGTAGTTCTTTTTCTTTTTTTGAAGCTACTGTTCCATTAACAGCTTCATTAAAGTTAGGTAATTCACTAAGTGGAATAATTTCTTTTTTTATTTCTTTCGGTTTTGGCGGTGAAGCATCAGTTTTTACAATATTTGGATTTGGAGGATTTGTACTGGGAATCACTGGCGTTAAATAATCTCTAGTCTCCAATGTTTTAAATAACAAATTTACAAACGTTTCAGTTTCTAAAATTGTCAATTGTTATAAAAAATGTAATCAATAATAGGTAATTTACAGCTTTCACTTACCATGTTGTAAAAATACTTCTAATTGGCTTATCATACTTTGCCGTAATGCTTCTGGGCTTTTATCTTTTTTAACCAGAGCAAACACATATTTAGCTAATGCTCCAGGATCTGCCTCACAGCTGAAAAAGAAATTCTAGAATGTAGATATTTGTAAATGTTAAGTGTACAGATTTTGAGGTTATGTTGACTATAACTTTCCACTAAATAATTTGATTATTAAATATGTAACTTTATTGCAAGAATCAAACAAGTATATTTATAAGTAAATTTGAATGAGCACTTTTAAAATGGTGTATCGAATAATTATATTAAAATAATAATGATTTAGCGTAAAATATGCAACTATAACTTACATAGGTTTTAGTACGACCGTAAGCCAAGTTTTAAAAGCATCTGCATCTTCAATGATCATTTTTAAATTATGACTAAATAGAGTTCCACTACAATAATTTATTAACAATTCGCAAATTGCAAAAATATCTTAATTTATACTATTTTTAAGAACAATTATGTACACGCTATAATAAGAGATCCACTTGCAAAATCAACTGTTAGTGGAGATACCAACATAAGGTTACTACCTAGGAGGTAAACATTCTAAAAATAAATATTACTAAAATAGAAATTTCTCCTAGTTTTTTATATTGCTTGGAATGGGTCTTCCCGTCTTTTCACTGTTTTTACTTTCATTTATAACACTATTATATGGATATGAAAATCTTAAAGATTATTGATTGTTTTCTTTAACGCCCTTTATTCCTACACAAAGTATAGTATAGTAATAAATTAATGTCTTTATTTACATTTAATTAGTGGCGATTCGTACGTACCCTTCAGGAGATTCTGTTAGCGAGCAGCAAACGCTGCATCCTGCTTCTGCATTCCTGTTAAGTGGCCGCGAAGCAACCGGTTAATTCTTTTACCAATCGATGATAGAACCTTCTAAAAGGTACATACGAACCTCCGTTCCTTTTTAATAAAAGTGTGTTGTTTTAGCAATACTAATACCAATTATACAGGATGTTAGGAACATAACTAACTCCCTTTTAACAAAATATTTGACACAAACCAAAGGAACCCGATTCTAGTAAAATAATTTATTTATGTTATAATTAAAGATCTTGATGCAAAAACCGGCCAAGTCCTAAATCAACATTTGCGGAAAAACGAAAAAAACTTTCCGGATAATGCAATATAATGTTATAGTTTTGGTCAACCCCAGGCCCGTAGCCAGAATTTTCTTTCAGGGTGAGGGGCTAACATTAAATCAAGTATAATTGTTACAAAGAAATTCTTTTATACAATAAAATAAACTTTAACGTAAGAAAATTCGCAGTCGCATATATGCTTCAGCCCCACGAGCCCCCATGGCTACGTGCCTGGTCAAACCTATAGAGCTTGTTACTTGTTAGTACACCGCTGTATACTAATCAATATACAGTGTGTAAATAAAGTAAGGAATAAAATTCATATTTTTTGTATTATCATTGTTTGGAAGAAAAGCACGGACACGTCGATTTTATTGTTTTCCTGCGGATTTTATGGACGTCAATTTTAATTTTTAGTTTGCTACTGTGGTGCCTATGACGTCATCGACTTTTTTTTAATGGAACCCCCTTAATTTCTTGCTAGAAATGAAAAGTATATTTTTTTCTGAGTTCAGCAATTTTTCTGAGGTATTTAAAATTAGTATTTTTTGAAATATGGAGGACCGAATGTGATAACTTTAACGAAAATAATAATAAGACTTGAAAGATTAATTATTTTCGTGAGTCCTAAAATTTTTCGAATTTTTTTGTTGCTAAAAATGTTTATTTTTTCGTAAATTTTTAAAAAATACAAAATTTTTCATTTTTCAAAAATTTACCGAAATTTTCGGTGGTCATTTTGGCCACTTTACCAAAGAGATACAAAAAAATGTTTCAACCAAAACTTTCTTTGAATATGATGTACTATAAGATTCCAAAAAGAAGAATTCAAAAAAGTCGACAGGGAAAAAGGCGACAGACCGACAGACAGACTTCACGAATTCAGAGACGAACTTTTTGTTCGTCCAAAAATTAAAATTGACGTCCATAAAATCCGCAGGAAAACAATAAAATTGACGTGTCTGAGATTTTTTTTCCAAACAGTAATAATACAAAAAATATGAATTTTATTCCTTACTTTATTTAC
This sequence comes from Agrypnus murinus, assembly GCA_929113105.1. NCBI lineage: Eukaryota > Metazoa > Arthropoda > Insecta > Coleoptera > Elateridae > Agrypnus > Agrypnus murinus. Next base: position 103,969,594 of record OV816025.1, read on the forward strand.
ACACTGTATAGAGATAGTACACTAGAGCTTGTCGAACTGTTATGCTACAGACTTGTCAGATTTTGGTACTAAAATCAATCGGCGATCTTTTAAAATATATACCCAGTGAGAAAACTAAGTTTTATCCAAGAGTGAACTTGGTTGGTTTTTGCGTCAAGGTCTACATCAATTATGACGCTTTCCACTTCGATACAGTCCCAGTCCAGCCTCGCTCTCACTACGATACTCTCAAAGCAATTTTTACCGTACACTGAAAAAAAAATCTGTAACATTACTATGAATAACATTGGTTATTTCCGACCATAGTTGTTCATAGCGAATTTATGGGACAACTGTATTAGTACAAACAAACAGTAAAAGTACTGTAAAGTTGGTAAACGTTCTTTAAAGTGATCTTGTAAATATAATTGATCACTGTAAAGCTACCGCCAATCTGTAAAATCATTTTCTGTAATATTACAGGCATCTTGTAATTTCATGTGCCACATATCTGGTATTATTAGTTATCTTGTAATATTACAATTAGGTCTGTAAAATTACTAAATTCATGTAGTGTTTCAGGGGCGTAATAATAAAGAAATATAATTTTTTAATTTTTTTTATTGAATGAAAAATAAAAAAACCAAGCCAAAATAAACATTTTTTATACTTAAATAATATCAAATTTATTTATGTAGGTACATATTGCCAAAAATTTGCAATACACGGTGCATCAAAAGTTTGAGATTCTTTTGCTAGTACAGAGGTCTTATAGACAAACTTACTTTTACTTTTTATTATTTACATTTTTTTCTAACAATTTTTATGTTAAATAACTTTCAAGATCTTGCTAATTTCTTAATTTGTGTAACTACTAGACAGAGACTAGTGATTTTCATGCACCTTGTATACTCTATCACTCATAGGCTAACTTCTAGTTTTTAGCTAATCAAGTTATAAACTTAATAATATTTTTTATAGTGGTCAACTTCTTCCGAGATTTTGAGATTCGAACGTGCATCGAAGTATTTTTTGGGTACTGCAGGTAAAAAATAAAATACATTGTAAACGTTGTTGAAAATGCTTCCTCGAACATGTCTTCTTCTAAAACTATTTTTCTCAAAAAAAGTAGTATAGTTGCCACCTGCAATAAAGCAGACATAATTATATAAAACACATAAAATATACAAACCGCTAAGAACTTCAGTAAATAAATTGGAAAGAGTTTTTTATTGTATTTAGGTTCTTTAAAAATCGTTTTCTTTGCATTTACTTTTATTTGTGAACAGGATTAATAACTGTTAATCTAGAGTTCTTTGTTATTTTACCTTGTCAAAAGCTAATTTAAAACATGAAAAACACTTTTCTGTACAGGAAAGATATTTTGTATCCATTTCGTTAATTTTCTAAACAAGTTACTAGAAAAAAGATCATATATTATACTGCTCAGAAGGAAAGTCTTCCTCCATCATGTATTTATGACAGTCCAACTTTCCTCCCTTGTTGCACAAATAACCTAATCTTCGGAAAATAAAAGAAAATGGTTTCTAACAGGCAAAATCAAAGAAGTTAAAGTTGGTTCAGAGTGGTTATCATGTAACAAATACTCTTGCAATATGAGTTTATTTACAAAATTCTTCAGGCTCCTAAAAAACATTTAAATACTTAATAATGGGCACGTTACATGCCTCCAAGAAATCTCCAAATAAAATAATTCTAATGTTATTTTTATCTCTTTCAAAGAAACTACCTTTTAAAGAAGAACTATCACTGATATCCTGAATTAGGTATGCACAAAACAAAAAAAAAACTTACCAAATTATAAAAACACCTTGAGTATATAGACACGCTACACGTATGTGACAATCCAGTAACCCTTATACTAGAAATGGCTATTAAAATCAAAATGCAAACACGATTTAACCTCACAACCTTCAAATCATAAACATTGAAGTTGCCCAACACAATTATTAGGAGAAATAATTACGGTTCATAATAGTAATACCTACCTGGCTTGCCCTAATGTTCCACTAGATGATGTCAGTACGAACGTAGCAATATAAGTCACGTGTACACAAAATCTTCCGCTTGTTTTATCGTTTAACTTTTACAGGATTCATGTAGATTTACAGAACAGCAGTAATAATACATGCCCAGGTGTAATATTGCAATACGTGTTTGAAAAATACAATGCTTTTAAACTAGTTGTTACTTATCAACGGATAATTTACTCGACGTCTGAAAATTTTAAATTCGTCTAGGAAAACTGAATGCTAAGTAAATAAAAAATCAAAGATAGCTTGTAACTTAGATAGTATTTCTTTGGTAATTTTACGACTACTATGTTTTGCAACGTAATTTTAGTCTATAAATCTTTGTAAATATCTACTGGAAGCACACTAAAATCACTACGATTTTTTTCAGTGTAGCGTCATCGTATCGTACTATCAGTGGAGAGCTATAGAGTGTGCTTTAGAAAATGTTCTACTCATAGTCTACTGCCATACCAGAAGAGGTGCAAACGCTATATTAAAGTATTAGTTTCATAAGACGCGTTTTTAGCGCACGCGTCCGAGTAACGGACAAGTGCGCTAAAACGCCTTATGAAACGAATACTTTATACTATGTTTTATACTTGCGTCGTTATTTCGTTAATTATTAAAAAATAAATTAGTTTTAAATAAGATTTGTTAGTGAAATTTTGTTAAGCACTTTTGACAGTTGGCTACACTGAAAATTCAACTTCAGCATTTGTTATTTAAATTGTTTTGTTTTTATAAAATTAATTTAGTTTCTGTGACAAGAAGGTAAAATGGTCAGATATTCTCTCCCTCCATCTTATTAAAAAGAATTTAAAAATCCCACTACTGAAAATAAACTTGGTAATACATATGTAAGTGCAAATATATCTTTACTAAATTAAAAGATTAGAATCACTAATTTTCACGTAAATACAACCAACTTTTTTACTAACTGTAACCTAACATCATCACATTCTAACCTCAAAATAGCGATTTTAGCATTGTTTTTCTTATTAATTACCGGCGACCAGCGCGATTTTTTTTTCGGATTATTGTTCTCTAAGTTATCCACTACAACTCAGTATAATTGGTTTAAAACTGGGACGATTTTCCAGCTGCATACGATTGGTCAATGGAGGAGTATAAGGGAAGCTTAGCAGATGCAAAAGTCTTCACGCCAAGTGTGTCAATGACGTCTCAACTTGAGGGTAATGTGGAGCTTAAGCCTGTTGTCACGACAGTGGTGTCATTAGAAAATGTAAGTCTGACTTGTAGCGACAAGTTATTTATTACATAATTTGAATTTATATGAATCTTTAGATACAACCGATGGTTGGTACTTTGAACGCTGCGCAGACTCAGTATTTAAATCAACTGACGCAACAGTCTAATATGACGGACAATATGAAAGTGGCACAGGAGTATGGAAGTGGTCATCCGTCCCAACCGTATGGCAACACGACACCGCAGCCGTACAATGCTGGACAAGCTTATGTTAACACTAGCACAGCGGGATCACAACAATACAACAGTGCTCTTCAGCAGTATGGTTCTTCTCCAGCAACAAATACGTATAATAATCCTAATTATACTGCCGTGAATAGTAATTATGGGAATACGACTGATGCACCAGCTGTTACGCAGCAACAACAGCATGTTAGAACAAACACACAAAGAGCTAGGGTACCATCACCATGAAAAGTAAAATTCTGATTTTCTTACGTTTACGAAGATTCTAAAATACATTTTTGTACGACCATGCTATTTCAGATTGTTTACCATACTTGGTTTTAGAACAGTAGGTTATATTTACTGGTTGCTAAGCAAAAACGCGTCGGTAAGTAATTACTTACCGTTCTGTTTTTGACAGAACTGAACGGTAAGTAAATTATATGTAATTTATAAAACAAATGCATGATCTTTAGATGTCTCTTTCGCGATCGCGAAAAAATCATTATTTTCTAAATAATTGGACTATTAGAAAAAATGTATGTTTTTTATTTAAATTTGCTCAGACCTCTTCAATATCCGAATTATATTCGTTTTTGTACGACCATGCTATTTCGGATTGTTTACCATACTTGGTTTTAGAACAGTAGGTTATATTTACTGGTTGCTAAGCAAAAACGCGTCGGTAAGTAATTACTTACCGTTCAGTTCTGTCAAAAACAGAACGGTAAGTAAATTATATGTAATTTATAAAATAAATGCATGATCTTTAGATGTCTCTTTCGCGAGAAATCATTTATTTTCTAAATAATTGACTATTTCAAAAAATGTATGTTGTTTATTTAAATTTGCTCAGGCCTCTTCAATATCCCAATTATATTCGTTTTCAGATTCACTCATTCTCACGAGTTTGACAAATATCGTGACATTCAAAAATAATAGTAATTACAAACGTATCCATGGTAACGACAAAACCTACTTAATGTTTGGTGGATATACAGGGCAAAAATAAATTATCTTAAATCTTGAAATAAATAAAGATTATTAAAAGTTTCACAGTTTTATTAAAATATAACCTGACAATATTGTTTCAACAGCTATGCTGTCATTATCAAAGGTAATATAATTATAAACAAACACGTCGCTAAGGTAGATACAAAATAGGTAACTAGATAAAATAATAATAATAACCTGACGTTTCAGACATTCTTGGTTAAACCAAACATTCTGACTTGCGATTCCGTGTTTGATCATAAGTTTCTTGTATAACTTGGCTTGTTCTTCTAACGAAGACGAAATAATCTTGTTTATTGTTTCCAGCCTTATTTTGTGGAACTCCATAATCATGAAATAAATAAAGATTATTAAAAGTTTCACAGTTTTATTAAAATATAACCTGACAATATTGTTTCAACAGCTATGCTGTCATTATCTTTGATCGTTCGTTAGAAGAACAAGCCAAGTTATACAAGAAACTTATGATCAAACACGGAATCGCAAGTCAGAATGTTTGGTTTAACCAAGAATGTCTGAAACGTCAGGTTATTATTATTATTTTATCTAGTTACCTATTTTGTATCTACCTTAGCGACGTGTTTGTTTATAATTATATTACCTTTGATAATGACAGCATAGCTGTTGAAACAATATTGTCAGGTTATATTTTAATAAAACTGTGAAACTTTTAATAATCTTTATTTATTTCATGATTATGGAGTTCCACAAAATAAGGCTGGAAACAATAAACAAGAATATCTTAAATCTATTTTTTTCGGTGATATTTCCTTAGTTAATACCTTTGTATTCATAATGGTCGTACAAAAAATAGTATAAGCATCTCAAACAGTAAGGAGTTTACCGATCTCCTCCAATATTGGCGACTTCGCTTCGCTCAGTCGCCAAACATTGTCGTCGATCGGTAAACTGTCCTTACTGTTCTTGATACTTAATATACTATTTCAGATTCACTCCTTCTCACAAATTTGACAAATATCGTAACATTCAAAAATAATAGTAATTACAAACGTATCCATGGTAACGACAAAAATATTGTGACATTCAAAAATAAAATTACAAACGTATCCATGGTAACGACAAAACCTACTTAATGTTTGGTGGATATACAGGGCAAAAATAAATTATCTTAAATCTATTTTTTTACCATCTTCGGGATATTTCCTTAGTTAATACCTTTGTATTCATAGTGATCGTACAAAAAATAGTATAAGCATCTCAAACAGTAAGGAGTTTACCGATCTCCTCCAATATTGGCGACTGAGCGAAGCGAAGTTGTCGTCGATTGGTAAACTGTCCTTACTGTTCTTAATACTTAATATACTATTTTACAGATTCCTGCAAGTGCTGTGGAAATGCTAGGTGATTTGAATAGCAGCATAACTTATAACTTAAATGAAATAAGTTGCACCCCACCTTAATTAAGAGAAGTAGCCCATGGGGCTATCAACAAATTGCTTCCAAAAAGTCAGAGGATGCATACAAAAAAGAGTACACCAAATTTGAAAATTGGTGTCAAGAAAAAAATGTAAAATTAATTTCTGAAAATATACTAATAGCTTATTTTGAAAAGCTAAGCAAAACATTAAAATCTTCTAGTTTATGGTCGATTTACTCCATGCTTAGATCGTGCATAAATGTTTATAAAAACGTAGATATAAAAAAATATGCAAAACTACAGGCATTTTTAAAAAGGTGCTCTGATGGTTATGAGCCCAAAAAATCTAAAATATTGGAATTTAACCATATTGATAAATTTATAACAACTGCAGAAAATAACCAACATTTAGCTATGAAAGTAAGTAAAATTTTGTGCTAAATACTTTCAATTTTTAATATATTTCAATTATTTAAGGTTGCGTTAATAATGGGATTCTGTGGTGCCTGCCGAAGAGATGAATTGACCAACATGTTAGTAGACGATATTGTGGTCAAAGATGATGTGGTCACTGTGACTGTAACAAAAACAAAAAATAAAGTTCGAAGAGAATTCTTAATTACAGAGAAACTGTGGATTGATTTAATTAAGCAATGTTTTAGCCTAAGACCTAAGAAAATAAACCACAGGCGGTTTATTATAACCTACCGCAATGGAAAATGTATTTATACTCCTATCGGTATAAACACCATGGGAAAAGTTCCTTTTATTATTGCCACTTATTTGCATTTAGCCAACCCGAAGCTTTTTACAGGTCATTGCTTTCGACGTTCAAGTGCTTCCCAATTGGCAAACAAAGGTGGCGATTTAATAACTATAAATCGGCATGGAGGTTGGAAGTCTTCAGCTGTGGCTGAGGGCTATATTGATGCTTCAGTTAAAAAAAAATGGAGGTAGCTGAATTGCTATCTAATAAGCCATGTACTTCCACTTCATCGGCTTAAGTGGTAATTGACCAGTCTTCCACAAGAATCACACAGTTTTATCAGCAACCCAGTGAGTCAACAAAACATTGTTGAGGGGCAAAATCTACCGTCGTTTAAAATTAATGCTCAGGACACTTCCACTGTTACAATCAAAGTTTATAATAACTGTACTTTTAATGCCAAAGATGTATAAAGAATAATTTGTGAATTTATTAAATAATTAAATAATTGTTAATTTAATTAATTATTTTGCTTATAATGAAATAAAAATAAGTTATATTTTGTGTATGATTATTTTATATTTTAAAAGTTCGACATTTTATTACATAACAACATAACCGCACTTTCAGTTTGGCCAACATGTTAATAGACGATATTGTGATCAAAGATGATGTGGTCACTGTGACTGTAACAAAAACAAAAAATAAAGTTTGAAGAGAATTCTTAATTACAGAGAAACTGTGGATTGATTTAATTAAGCAATATTTGAGTCTAAAGTCCACCATTCACGATCCAACGCCGCAGTACGATTGGGTTGAATACAACTGCTGTACAATTCTGTTGAAAATTGAATGTGTACACTCACGTTACAACCTTGCAGTTAGAATTTGTAACTTGTTGCCATGATTTTGTAAATACAAGTAAAATTCTGACATAAATAAAACAGTTAGGTTATATTCTTACCAAAACAACAATCTATTAATTGTACAACCTAATAAGCCATGTACTTCCATTTCAACGGCTCAAGTGGTAATTGACCAGTCTTCCACTGCTTCATTTTTACATGAAGAATCACACACTTTTAGCAGCAACCCAACAACGAGTCAATAAAACATTGTTGAGGGGCAAAATCTACCTTCATTTAAGATTAATGCCCAGGACACTTCTGCTGTTACAATCAAAGTGTATAATAACTGTACTTTTAATACAAAAGATGTATAAAGAATAATTTGTGAATTTATTAAATAATTTTTAATTTAATTAATTTATTTTGTGTATGTTTATTTTATATTTTAAAAGTTTGGCATTATATCACTTAACAACATAACCGCACTTTTAAATATAATAAGTTTGACATTTAAGAACAACTGTTAGGTGCTACCAACTTTAAAAAACAAAATTTTACTGTTTCCAGTACTCTAATAAATCTCATTAGGGCACGCAAATGCGTGTCCTAATGGAGTTCATTAGGACACGCAAGTATAAAAAATGTTATTAAAATAGAAACCAATAATATCTTTACTGGTAAATAGATTAATTTTATTACAAAAGTAAATGTGATATATTACTATATAAAACATTAAAATATCAATAATAAAATAAATGGAATGTCAATATGTTGGATATACCTAATTGATAAATAAAAATTGGTATGAAAAATGATAATTATAATTATTTCATCTTAATAAAAAAAAGGAGTTTAATGGTTGATGGTCTAATAAAGGAGAAAAAAGAAAAATAGATAAAGCAGAAAAGAAGACACTTGGAGAAGAAAGTGAGTTTTGGTATAATGACAGTCACCAATACAGTTCAAGGAACATTAAGGTAAAGTGACAAAAATAATCAGAAGTTGTTAAAAATTTGATAAACTAAATGGACTATATAGAGATAGGATAGTGATTTTAGCTCATATTAAACAAACTTTTCTAACAAATTATTAATTATTCTAATATATTTAAAGGTTAGACTTTTCATGTTAATCAAGAATAAGAAAGGTGTCCTAGAATTAATAAACCCCAAAATAATCCGAGAAAATTAAAGTCTTATGTTTTGAGCTGGCCATTTTAAATTCAGATTTAATAATTTTAATTAAAAAAAATTAAATTAGAAAGGGAAATATACCACAACAACTTAATTGTCGCTGGTCAACGTGGGGTGAATTGAATTGCAGTACCATACGTAATTTTAATGGCATTGTGGGGTGAATGTGCTAGTAATACCCATTATTGCAATAACATTTAAAAAATGCAACTTTGAAAGAACAAGGTTATAAGCAGTCATCACAAGTCATTTGCCTATGAATAGAGGTAACTTTTATTAATTTAAAATGTCTACTAGAAGTAAGTCTGTAGATAGAATTACAAGAACAGGTAAGAAAAAAGGGTATAAAGATATTTCAGAAAGAACACAGACAAAAGAAGATACAATGGAAGAGGAACGCATAAGTCAAGAGGAGACAACTTCAGAATATCAAACAGAACAAGAACAGAATGTAACGCAGAGTACCAATTTAGAAGAAATCTTTAAAAAAATCCAAGAAGAATTCAAGAGGGCTAAAGAAGAGAACCAAGAGCAATTCAAGAAGTTTCAAGAAGATAACCAAGAACAATTCAAGAGGGCTAAAGAAGAAAACCAACAGCAATTCAAAAAGTTGGAAGAACAGTTTATCAGTGCAGGACAGGAAATAAAAGAACAAATAGACCAAACAAAGGATCAATTAAGTAAGAGGATAGATGAGAAGATTGGAAATTTAAAAATTGAATTTCAAGGCGATTTGAAAATTGTGCAAGATAAGCTGAATGAACAAAAGATAGATTTTGAACAGAAAAATCAGTGCTTAGAGAATAGAATAGCTAATACTAACACGAAAGTTGAAGATAATATTAAAAATTTAAGACAAGAAATAAACAAAGATATTAAAGAAGTAAAGAACGATGTAAGTCAACAGTTAGACAGGTTAAAAAATCAAGAGATTACTCATGGGACAGGCATGGCAATAATAACACCAATGAATGATCAACATATACCAAAATATTATGCAGATAGAAGAATACATCCGAAGATGTTTATTAAGAATTTGAAATCATATTTGGAAAACATGAAGCAATTCCTGAAAGATAATTACAATCAAAGAATCGAGATAAATTTTATTAAATCGTCTTTAAAAAATGAAGCAGAAAACTGGTTTGCAGTTATGGAAGATAGGATTACTAGTTTTGAAGTTTTTGAAAATTATGGTTTAACTCGAGAAAAGTATGCTACGATTAAGTTTAGTCAATTTAAATATTTTGAGGATGTGACGAATGAGCAAACGTTGACAATAGCCTTGTCAGAACATCTCGGTGAAAAAATAAGAGGACATGTAGTAAAAAATGGTGTTCAAACATTTCAAGAATTATTAAGAGTTTTGAAACGATAATATCTGAATGATGAATTACAACAGAATAGTTGGAAAATGAACAGAAGCATAAATCAGAATTATAGAGATTATAGATATCAAAGAGATAGGCAAGACGATAAAAAAAAGGAGTTTAAGAACATGCAAAATAAAGGTTTTGATAAAGAACCTTAAAGAAAGAGAATTAAAGAAGAAGAAGATGGTAATAGAAATATCAATGATACACAACGTTATCGTAATCATAACTACTCAACTAATTATTTTTATAGGCAGCATGGACATAAAATGCCAGAACACTTATACGATGAGAATTATACACAAGAAGACAATAAAGAACAGAAGGAGGGGGAAGTTGAGGTAAAAAACAAGAAAATCAGAATTTTTGTTAACTTGTACTACTGTGTATCAACATTATACTCGCCCAAGGGAATTGATTAGTTCTCCTGACAGTAGTACAGAAATTGTTTTTAATAAATCTTCAGGTTTTGTTCAATATTTACCTTTTATCAAAATTAAGATTAGTGATATATGGGCTGTGGCACTTATCGATACAGGGGCTGAAATGTCTCTCATTGCAGAACAATTTCTAAATGATAAGCTAATAATAAATAAAGATTGTATTATTCCTATAAAGAAAATCAATCTTATTGCAGCTAATAAAAAAAAATTAGTACTCTAAATAAAAAAATTGTATATGATATTGAATTTAATAATTTTAAGTAGTGGCGGAATTATTAATTGTACCAGGAATGACTATAGATTTAATTATTGGAATGAATATAATGAATTTATATAATATTAAAATTGATACTAACAATAAAACTTTTCAAATAGAAAATGAAATTATAAAATGGGTACAAATGGTACAAGGTTCAAGTGTGAGTAATATCATAGAGTAATTAATATGGAAGTAAAGTCAAATTATCTTCAGTCTCAAAATATGCAAAATATTTAAAAATTAAATGCTATTGAGAAAGAATTTAATTTGGCAAATGTAAAAATAAACTGGCCCGATTCAGAACAAAATAAAATTTTGATCTTATTAAATAAAAATATAGATCTGATTAATGAAAAAACACAAATTGCTAAAGGATATGAGCATAAATTGCAAGTTATTGATGAAAATGCTTTTAATTGTAAAACATATCCTGTACCTCATGCGCCTAGACCAAAGGTTCGGGAAGCCATTGAAGTAGTGTTGCAACAGGGTATAATTGAAAAAGCTTTCACTAGTTTTATTAATCCAATAGTAATTGTTAAGAAAAAAGATGAAAGTATAAGACTCTGTCTTGATGCCCGAAAGATTAACGAACGTACAGTTCCTTAGTTTGAATCACCTCAGAATATAGAGAGTATCATCGGAAAACTTGGTAAAAAACGTATTTTTTCAAAATTGGATCTAAAAAACTCGTTCTGGCTTATTCCGTTAGAGAAGAATTCTCGTAAATATACTGGATTTTGTATCGATGGAAACATTTATGTTTTTTGTGTAGTACCTTTTGGTTTGTCAACCAGCTGTGCAGCCTTAGTTCGAGCTCTCCAAAACATATTAAATAAATATGAAGATTTCTGCATCCATTATGTTGACGACATTCTTATATTGAGCGAGAACTTAGAAAAACATTATCAACATTTGGACATAATTTTAAAAGCTTTGAATGACAATGGTTTAAAGTTAAATATTGAAAAATGTGAATTTATAAAAACAGAAATTAAATATTTAGGATATAAAATTAACACAAAAGGTATAACAATCGATAATGATAGATTATTCAAAATAAACAATTATCCTAGACCGAAGAATTTAAAAACTTTAAGGGGATTTCTCGGTATGTTAAACTATTATCGGAAATTTATACATAAACTAGCAGAAAAGTCGTTGCCCTTATTGGAACTTTTTAAAAAACATGTTCGATGGAAATGGAGCGAAAAACAAGAAAAGGCATTCCAGGATTTAAAAAATAGTTTCTTCAACAAGTTAATTTTATATCACCCTGATTATAAAGAAATGTTTATTTTAAGAACCGATGCATCCAATTCGGCCATCGCTGCAGAATTAGTACAGATACAAAATGGATTGGAAGTTCCAATTTCTTTTATTTCCAGAGCATTAAGGACGTATGAGGTTAGTTATTCTATCACAGAAAAGGAAATGGCCACAATTGTGTATGCAGTAAACAAATTAAAAAATTATTTAATAGGGAATCAGTTTGTTATTGAAACAGACTATTCAGCATTGCTTCATATTATGAAGACCAGGTTTGCGAACAGCCGAGTATATCAATGGAGTTTATTGTTACAGGAATTTAGTTTTTTAATAATATTTAGATCTGGTAAGACAAATATAACTGCAGATTATTTAAGTAGGCAAAATTCAACTCAAAATACTGATGATAATGAGGTCTTAATTGCTTTAACAACGTTAAATACAGAAGAAGGTATATTTTCTCGGAGATATTTATTAGAACAAGAAGAGTCTACAGAACTTATTAATGTTAAGGTTAAATTAGAAAATACAGAAACATATAAGGGATATAAATATAAAGAGAATTTTATAGTTAAGTTAATTTGTGATAAAGAACTGTATGCGACCAGCAACAAACATATTCAAGAAATGTCAAAGTATTTTCATATGAAGTATTGTCACATAGGTTGTAGGAAAATATGGTTAATTATTCGAGAATCATACTATAATTCTAAAGATTATAGAATAATAAAAAAAATTATTAGTCAATGTAAACTGTGTAAATTAGCTAAAAATAAAAATTATAAAAATTCTTATTATGTAAAAAGTATTAATGTGGATCATCCATTACAGTTAGTGGCAATTGATTACATTAGTAATTTGATAAAGAGCAAAGGTTATCAACATATTTTTGTAGTTGTTGATATATTTTCGAAATATGTAAAACTGTATCCTGCAAAAAACTGCAATACCGAAAATAGTATTAACTTTCTGAAACATTTCATCAAGACAGTGGGCAAACCGAAGCGGTTCTTAGCCGACAATGCTTCTTATTTTAATAACGCTAGTTTTAAACAATATTAGGAAATTCAAGAAATATGTGTTAGTTATTGTTCTATAAGACATCCACAAGGTAACCCTTGTGAACGGTACATACAAGAAATTATAAAATATTTAAGAATTTTAGTGAATCAAGATAGACATACTAATTGGATTTATTATTTGCAACAAGTTGAAGGATATTTAAATGAAGTACCTTCAACTAATACAGAAGTAGCACCTATTTATTTAATGAAACAAATACATCCAGATCGGCCAGTCTCGGTGGATTAGTGGTTTGCATGTTTGCTTCATAATCCAAAGATCGCAGGTTCGATCCCCAGCCGAACTGGTAATTTTTCATAGCGGAGAAAAATTTAAAACATGCCTTCTTTTCGGATAGGAAGTAAAACTGTAGGTCCCGTGTCAATGGGATGTTTGGCACGATAAAAATCCCTACTGGGGGTGGAATTCCCCCAGATTCGGCTAAATTCTAGTAGGGTCGGCCAAATGATCATAGCAATCGGTGCCATGAGGTACGACGGATGCTCCGCCATCCTGATTCCTCACCCAAACACAAACAAACAAACAAACATCCAGATCGGCCCTGGATTATCAATCATGAATATGAAATGGATTTTGAAGAAGAATTGAATATGATCAGAGAGAAAATTAGATTAATTTCACAGAAATATAAAGATAAAGAAAATAGGAAATTGAGAAGGTATACTACATATGAAGTTGGAGAAGAAGTAGTAGTAAGAAGCTTGCGAACATCAGATGCATCTAAAGATATTTGTGCAAAACTGTTGTTTCCATATTCAGGACCGTATATTATTAATCGTAAATTTGGGGATATAGTTATGAATTACGGTATCCAAATACTAATAAGATTCGGGGACGATTTCACGTAGAAATGTTGTAACCGTATTTTAGCATCAATAATAATAATTTTTCAGGTATAACATAACCTAATTTAATTTTGACATTTTAATAATTTATTAATATTACCAACTTGATGTTCAATAAAAATAAATAACTATAATTTTTCAGGTATAACATAACCTAATTTAATTTTGACATTAATTTGACATTTTATTAATTTATCAATATTACCAACTTGATGTTTTGATAAAAACAAATAACTATATTTTTTCAGGTATAACATAACCTAATTTCAATTTTGACAGTAGTTTATTTGACATTTTGATAATTTATCAATATGACCAACTTGCTATTTTGATCAAAATAAATAACCATTGATTTACAAGTACAACATAACCTTATTTAATTTTGACGTTATGCTATTTACAAATGACAGAACATTTAACCCTATAACATAATCAAATACGATCTTGCAAAACAATTTAAATGATTAATAAGCTTTGAATTTGTTTAAATGGGTAAAACCATTTTTTCTCCAAACGTCATACAAGTGACATTTTAATGACAGAATTCTGCTAGTAGAAGTTTCATTTATATGCTTAAGCACATAAAGTACTTTATGTGCCTAAGCATATAAAGTCTAAGCTACTTGATTTAGTAAAAAAGGTAAGTATGTAACTACCAATAATTATCATTTTATTGTTAATTTTTATTACAATTAATATTAATATTAAATGTACATGAAATAAATAAATATTATTAAAAGTTTCACAGTTTTATTAAAATATACCTGACAATATTGTTTCGACAGCTATGCTGTCATTATCAAAGGTAATATAATTATAAACAAACACGTCGCTAAGGTAGATACAAAATAGGTAACTAGATAAAATAATAATAATAATCATAATTAAATATCTAATATTTCCAGTAACGGAGAATTACTGAGCTCAAGTTGTTCATTCATTAAAGGTACCCTGAGTTTGTGTTTGTATATCTCAAAGGCTTCTAAAATGTCTAATTTCTGTTGTTATTACAAAAATGTAGGAATTTAATATTATTTTGAAGAGTCATTGTGTGATTTTGTTCTAAAAGGTGTTTGGCGTAATTCGATTTTTCAGAATGTTTATTTTTGTAATGACGTACGTGTTCTTTATATCTTATGTCAAAATTTCGAAGTATTTGTCTAATATATACCGAACTACAAAAAGAACAATAACGTCATAATAAAGTCAGTCACATTAAATTAAAAAAATACACCACACAGAAAAATAAGCTTCATCGACTTGTACAACAAAAACGTACACTACAAAATAACCTTAATTGTCAGAACACTACAAACTTTTATCCTCGTTTCATAAACTTGTCGAATATAACATTCAATGACAGAGAAACACAATTTCTTAACAAAGGTTTCAGATTTTGTCCTTTTCCAAAATTTACCAACAAAATTAAAGAAATTTTAGCCGTTGAATGCGAAACTATACTTAAGAAAGATCATAATAACTATGCAAAATTCCAAATTTCGAATTTGTTAAAAGAAATGTCTTTGAAACAGGACAAAATGTACAACACATCTAACATATCACTTCTTCAATCTATACAACAGAAAACCACAGAGAACAATCTAATTTCTGTTAAAGCAGATAAGGGTAACACTTTGGTAATTCTTTCAAAAGATATTTACATACAAAAAGTTAATGAATTTATTAATAAAGAAAATTTAGAAACTTTAAACAAAAAACCAAACCACAAAATTCCAAAAAGAAATAAAACAAGGTTTAGAAAACTGCAATATCTGCTTTTCAGAATTAGAAAAGCAACAAATCATTAATAAAAACCCACAAATACCTAAACTATATGGATTAGTAAAAACGCACAAACAGAATATGCCAATAAGACCAGTTGTATCATACATCAATGCACCTAATCACATTTTATCCAAAAAACTGAACCAGATTATTAACACGATAGGTTACAAATCGAAATACTCTGTTAGAAATTCATTAGAATTAGTAGATAAGCTGCAAAACATACATCTTCCACCACATTCAAAACTTGTTAGTTTTGATATTTGCAACATGTTCTCCAGAATACCACCACAAGAATGTATTCCTTTATTAGATAGTTTCATGATCAATAGTAATGTAACGGGAGAGAAAAAGAAAGAACCTCTTCTCGAACAACAAATGGAATATTCTACGGCATTCGAGAGAATGACGCATCGCACCAAGAATGTAAACGAGACGCTGTTTATCTAGCGCCTTCTAGAAATACATAGTAGGTTCCAGCGGCTTCTGGTACGATTATATGAGGGAATAAAATCGACTTCGCTGATAAAAGAGGAGCAGTCAACAGCGAGTCATTAACTGTATATCACGAAATAAATAGTAAATGTGAAAATAAATGTTGTATTAGAAATTCATAGTCTGTAAATAATAGTTTTAATGGTTTATAATCATAGCGTTAATTTATAGTGTATTCACTAGTGTTTGTAAATAAATATTTCTTATTAATAGACGATTTAAACAGCACTTTTGTTATTATTTTAAAAAGAACGTTACAGTGTTGTCAGGTGTGGAGTTTTAAAATAAATAAAATCGCGTAATAATTAAATAAAGTGCTGTGAGAATAAATTTTTAGTGTTAATAATTTCAACAAACAATTAAAATGGTGATGAAACTATTAAAAGATCTCCTAGTGATATATTTAAAACGGGAATTGGACGAGAGGGACTTGGATAGTAATGGAAAGAAAGAAGTTTTAATAAAACGGCTAAGAGAATGGCTTTTAGAACAGAAGGAAGATCCTGAAAATTATCGCTTCGAAATACCTGGACTCGCAATTGATACTAATTTGTTGTTAAGTAAAATGGAAGAAAGTTCTAGAAAAGCCGAAGAAAATTCTAGAAAGTCTGAAGAAAACGTTAGAATGCTAAAAGAAGAACTACTGGAAAAGTCCGAAGAGAATGCTAGAAAGCTAATGGAAAATACTAAAGTGCTGGAACAAAAAGTTTTTGAAAATTCTAAAATGCTTAAAGAAGAATTACTTGAAAATACTAAAGCACTGGAAGAAAAAGTTTTTGAAAATACTAGAATGCTTAAAGAAGAATTACTTGAAAATACTAAAGCACTGGAAGAAAAAGTACTGGAAAAACACGAAGAGAATTCTAGAAGGTTTGCAGAATTACTAGAAAAGGCAGAAGAAAATGTTAGAATACTAAAGGAAGAAATACTGGAGAATTCCAGGAAATCCGAAGACAGTTCTAGAAGGCTTAAAGAAGAATTGCAGGACAATGTTAAATCGTTGGAAGAAAAAGTTTTCGAAGAATTTTTGGAGAATGCCAGCGCGCTAGGACTATTGGAAGGCAGATTGGCGGAACAAGATAGGGTAATAAAAATGGTAGAAGAGAAAATAGCCCAAATGCAATTACCACCAACAACTAAGAAAGACGACATAACCGAAATGCTAGAAGAGAGAATGAGTCAACTACGGTTTTCATCAACTTCTGAGTGGCCGTTTAATGAAGAAAAGAAACAATTTAAAGAAGAAAAGGGTCCTGCCGTAGGGATAAAAGTAAAACCACCCACGTTCGATGGAAAGATACCTTGGTCCACCTACTACAAACAATTTGAGGCGGCCGCTGGGGCGAACGGATGGACAGGCAAGGAAAAGGCCGTTTCTTTAACTGTGGCTTTGCGTGGAGACGCGTTGAACGTCCTGCAAACAATCCCAGCAGGACAGGAAAATGATTACCAATTGTTAGTGTCTAGATTGGAGATGAGATATGGAGACGCGCATCTTCAACAAGTGTATCACGCGCAAGTGAAGAATCGTATCCAGAAGAATGGAGAAAGCCTGCAGGAGTTTGAAGCCGATGTTGCGCGGCTTGTCCGATTGGCGTACCCTACGGCACCCGATTCGTTTCTGGGACAACTGGCTGTGCAGACCTTCATTGATGGGTTAAGAGACGGGGAAACACAACAATAATTGAGGCTGGCACGACCAAGAACAACTGATGATGCGCTTGCTCACGCCTTAGAATTTGAAGCTGCAAAACAAGCGTCCCGAGGTCACGGGCGTGTTCGGACCGTGGTGGAAGAAGATGAAGGTTCTAAAGATCGTCTAGAAGAATTATTAATGAGAGTTCTTCAGAAGGAAGAGAACCGTAAAAAGAATCCTCAAGAAGTTCGAGGACCCCGTTGCTGGAACTGCGGCGAACAAGGACATGTAGAACGCCGTTGTCCCAAAATAAGAAAAGTACAACCGTCGGAAAAGTTAAAAGGGGTTGGCAAGAGGGGGCGAACGTTGACTGCGAGTGAAGATGCCCCGGAGATCACGATCCATGCCGTAACATCAAAGAATAGTAACGGCAGTTTGTTTGTAGATGGAAAGATTGCTAACCGAACTGTTCCACTACTTATTGACACGGGGGCGACAAAATCCATCGTACGCCCTGATGTTCTACAATCAAGTATTAAATTGTTACCGACAACTACTCAACTCCGTACAGCAACAGGTGAAGTGATACCAACACGCGGAGTGGTGAAGATGAAGATTGGCATTAGAAGTGAAGAACGTGAACATGAGGTGCTGGTAGCCGATATCACTGATGACTTCATCTTGGGAATGGACCTCCTGAGAAAATTTGGTTTTACATTGGACTTGAAGGAGGGTGTTTTGAAGGTTGGTAACGAAGAACATCCGTTGCACCCACGAGAAGATCCGGTTGTAAGGGTTTTGCTGACTGAAGATGTGATATTGCCGGGTCAAAGCGAGATGGTTGTCGAGGCAGGTTTGGATGGAGATCTTCGGGTAGGATGTGTGCGAATGATGGAGCCTGTCTGTGATAAGAAGATCCATAGTGGTATACTGGTGGGAAAAGCGCTGATCAAGGTTGGAAATATAGTACCGGTGAGAATTATGAACGTTAATGTGGATCCGGTGACATTAAAGAAGAGTACCCTTGTGGGACAGTGTGTGCCAGTATTCCGAGTAGCCAGGTGTATGGCTGATATTCCAAAACCAGCGCCCAAAGACCATGGTGGTAAATTAGTGGGTATGGTTACTAGTTCGTGCGAAGACCTTAACAGAACGGAAGTAAAAGAGGTACAGGGTTTGGTTCACCGATACCAAGATATCTTCGCTCTTGACGATAGCCAGAAGGGACGAACAGATATAGTAAAACATAAAATCAATACAGGTAACTCTATGCCTGTCCGTCAGCAGCCGAGGCGTCTACCTCTAGCAAGGCGAGCAGAAGCCGAGAAGATTATTACCGATATGGAAGAACAAGGGGTCATCGAGCCATCCAGCAGTCCATGGGCATCACCGGTGGTCCTGGTCAGTAAGAAGGACGGGTCAACGAGATTTTGTGTGGACTATCGGCAGCTCAATAACGTGACCAAGAAAGACAGCTATCCCTTACCACGCATCGACGACACGTTAGATACCCTGTCTGGTTCGCGATGGTTTTCGACTTTGGACTTGAAGAGTGGTTATTGGCAAGTTGAAATGGAACCTGAAGACCGGGAGAAGACCGCGTTCACTATTGGTTCCGGACTATGGCAGTTTACAGTTATGCCTTTCGGTCTATGTAACGCTCCGGCTACCTTTGAGCGTCTAATGGAGACCATCCTGAGAGGGCTGTCGTGGAAGACCTGCCTGGTATACCTAGATGATGTGATTGTAGTCGGAAAATCATTCAACGAACATTTGAAAAATCTAGAGGAAGTGTTCCGAAGACTACGTGGAGCCAATCTGAGACTGAGTCCGAAAAAGTGCCACATATTTAGAAAGGAAGTGAAATATCTCGGGCACGTCGTATCACAAAATGGAGTGGCAGCCGACCCCGATAAGATTCGTGCAGTTCAAGAGTGGCCAACACCGAAAGATAAACCCCAAGTTCGTAGTTTTCTTGGATTATGTACCTACTACAGGCGTTTCGTTCCTGTGTTTGCCAATATAGCGAAACCTCTGACAAGGTTAACTGAAGATGGGCGCGAGTATGTTTGGAGCGGAGAGTGTGAAACAGCTTTCCAACAGCTGAAGCGTGCCCTGACAACAGCACCAATATTGAGCTATCCACGGACAGAAGGGAAATTCATACTTGACACAGATGCAAGTAATCTGGCCATTGGGGGTGTACTTTCTCAGATACAGGATGTGCAAGAAAAGGTCATCGGCTATTTTAGTAAGGTTTTGTCGAACGCCGAAAGGAATTATTGTGTGACCAGAAAAGAACTATTGGCCGTCGTGAAGTCCGTTGAGCACTTCTACAAATACTTGTACAGACGGAAGTTTTTATTGAGGACGGACCATGCAGCGTTGAAATGGCTTCTACAATTCCGTAATCCTGAAGGCCAGGTCGCAAGGTGGATCGAACGATTACAAGGATACGACTTTGACACGGAACATCGAGCGGGCACTAGTCATCGAAATGCCGATGCTCTTTCAAGAAGACCCTGCCCAACGGATTGCCGTCATTGCTCTCGTTTGGAAGAGAGGGTTTGCCAAGTATTAAGGACTATCATCGTCAACGATAATTGGTTGCCGGAAGAATTGCAACGACAGCAGGAGGCTGATCCCGAACTAAAAATGGTACTGGAATGGAAGCGCATGGGACAAAGGCCTGCCTGGGAGGCCATCAGCCCTTTCAACAGAACACTCAAAGCATATTGGGGCCAATGGGAGTCCTTGAGGGTGGAAGACGATCTCCTGAAGCGAGTACTGTAGTACTTTAACACTTGGTTGAGGTGTTAGGACTACTTATTATTAATTCTTGTAGAAGGATAATAAAACACAAGTTTACTTCTATGAATTATTTATTTGACTCTACTAGTTTATTGATACGCGTTGCCTAGTACCATTTCGTATCTATGCAAAAATATATGAGTTGTGAGTCGTTCACAACATTACCTCGCCCGATCTGAAACGTGGGTATTACACACATGAAAAAGAAAAAATACGGAATGGCATTTTAGAGAAAAAATGGAGTATTTTAAGGAACTTGAACAAAGTTGTAAAATTCTCCAGCTACAAAAACTCTACTAGGCAGTATAGGTAGTTACAATAAAAAACTTAAGCTAAATAACACTACGGAACTTGCGACGGCAACTCTTGGAACCTGTAAACAGAAAGAAAAAAACAGAAAAGTGTTCAAATTTTTAAAGTCAACAGGTAAAAGGTTTTCAAAAGATGCCTTCGCGTAGCATTTGAAATCAGTTTATTGTTGGCTTAACATTAAATGGTAACTAATCTAAAAAATATGCAGGCTTTAGCCTATCTAAAGAGATAGGGCCAGTGTGATTTTCTAAAGTGGCGTATTTAACTGTCCGTTCTAACACTTTATAGGGACCTAAATACGCCACTTAGTCTTAACTGGGGGGGTTGTGGAACCTCGACTGCGAGTTCGGGCGAGCTGGACATCTGCTGTGCTACGGGGGACTCAACTGAGGAGACGAATCGGCAATGGGCGTTCCAAACATTTGCGTACCCAATGGCCTGTATTTTAAAAAATTTTCGTTAGAGGGCGCTTCGGTCCTTGACAACGCTCAGACCACGCTGGCCATTGTTGACAGTTCGCTGGAGTGCCATATGGGTCGCAATGTTTCATAAAAATTAGCCAGATTTGCGATAAATCGCATAATCTGTCAACACTGTCAGCGTTGTCCAGAATCGTAGCGCCATCTAGAAGTAACGTTCAAACTTGAATTAACGTTCAAGGTCGGGGACGCTTTATTTGACTCGTTTCGTCTCCTCAGTTGAGTCCCCCGTATGCTGTGCAAATGACCCACTGAGAAGAGCAGTCAGTGAGAGGATTCACTGTTGTAGATGGAAATTGACAACCTTGGCTGCAGTTTCGGGCGAGCTTGACATCTGCCGTGCAAATGACTCGTCGAGAAAAGCAGTCAATAGTTAGGTTGTGCTGCTGCAATAAATCCAGGCCTAGAATGGCTGTAGATATGTCAGCGACATAAAATTTCCAGTGGCATGGCGGTAGGCCAGGAATTGGGAAATGTAACCTTAAAGTTACAATACCTGTCACAGGAATTGACGTGTCGTTCACGGCCAAAAATGAAATGTTGGCAGGCGTGATTTTTTTGTTACAGGAAACTGCAATGTGGGTTGGTAAAATGGAAAAACCTGCACCACTGTCAACCATAAAATTAATTTTGTAGGTTAGGACTTGTAAAAATATTAAATTAGAAGTTGGAGGGATTGAAACGACCCTACTTGGCCCTCCCTTGAGGCCAGGAGAGTGTAAAGTTAGTTTTTTGTTTGGAATGAACAATTTCCTGTACAATTACGTGCATTATTATGAAATCGTTTATGATAATAACACGGTTGTAATTGGGAATTAGTAGTGCCCGAAGGCATGGTAGGTCGTTGTTTGAAATGTTGAGGATTTCGAAGGTTCGGAGAGATGCTGGAAGTCATAGTGGATTGTTGTTTGTGCATGGTAGAAAATTTATTGGAAATGTTTGTAAGATTGGTCGTTAAATTGTCTAGATTAGCCTCTAATGTAGAAGTAGTTGAAGGTCGCGGTGTTTTCTGCATAGAATAAATCAAATCTAATCTCTCTACAAAAGATATTAATGGTAAGTCATTGAAATTTAAGGATTGAATTTTGAGTTCTGATGGTAGTTTAGCTATTAAAAAATCCTTGGTTAATTCCTCAGTCAGATCAAGGTCGATAGATAACTTTTGAATGTTAAAAAGCAATTCCTTAACACTACCAGAAAATTGAAGAGTCTCCAAAAGATTATTAATGCGAGATTCTCTTGGGCCCAGAATCGATTTTATTACTGCCCGTTTCAATGTAGTATATGGTCTTTGTCTCGGCGGATTTATAGTTAGGTCTCGATGAGCTCCTAAAACGTCAAAAGGTAAGTTTAGAGTTAATAAGTTATATTCAGCTAGTTCATCGTTGATCAGCATACGAGCAAAGTATCGTTCTACCAAAATAAAATATAGGTCGACATCGTTACTCGTAAAAACTGGAAATGGAACTTTGACAGTCGCCATTTGAAATATTAATTAGGTAAATAAATGATTTGAACTTATCGGATTAGAAAGAGCACTAGTTCCGGTCACCTTCAGCTAGCCACGACAAGTCACTTGAGCGATGCAGTAGCAGGATCTCCCGACGACAGAAGTAGCAGCTGATGACAGATGACACGGAGATAACTAGATGTGGTTCACCTGGAGAATTCAATGCAGCAGGTAAAGACCAATACTGCCAAATTCTTCTTCAGGAACGTGGGGTCACCATTTGTAGTACTTTAACACTTGGTTGAGGTGTTAGGACTACTTATTATTAATTCTTGTAGAAGGATAATAAAACACAAGTTTACTTCTATGAATTATTTATTTGACTCTACTAGTTTATTGATACGCGTTGCCTAGTACCATTTCGTATCTATGCAAAAATATATGAGTTGTGAGTCGTTCACAACAGTACTGGAGAGTGAAGATGGCACCACCATTAGGTCTCAGTTCGTGGTTCCAAGAAGCCCAGTGGCTACAGTATTGCGACATCTCCATGACGGTGCCTCAGGAGGACACTTCGGTGTGAAAAAGACTTTGGAGAAAGTTAGGGAGCGTTTTTATTGGGTTAACTGTAAAGAAGACGTGAAGGAGTGGTGCCGGAAATGTGAACTATGTGCCACTGGTAACGGACCCTTGGGGAAACGAAGAGCACCTATGAGGCAGTACAATGTGGGTAGTCCTCTGGAAAGAATAGCTATAGATATTGCCGGACCATTTCCCGAAACCGACGATGGGAATAAATACATATTAGTGGCAATGGACTATTTTACCAAATGGCCAGAAGCATATGCCCTACCAAACCAGGAAGCTGCGACTGTTGCTGACGTACTAGTCAAAGAGTTTTTCAGTCGCTTCGGAGTGCCCAAGGAGCTGCATTCGGATCAAGGCCGCAACTTTGAGTCTGTACTGTTTGGAGAAGTCTGTCGATTGTTGGGCATTCGCAAGACTCGGACCACACCGTTACATCCGCAGTCCGATGGAATGGTAGAACGCATGAATCGTACAATGGGCAAATATTTGGCCAAGGTCGTCTCCGATCATCAACGAGATTGGGACCAATACCTGCATCTGTTCCTGATGGCTTATCGTGCATCGGTCCACGAAACAACCGGCCAGTCACCAGCGTCTGTGATGTTTGGACGCGAGTTACGGTTACCGTGTGATCTGGAATTTGGGTCTCCACCTATAGAGCAGGAGGTAGCCGGGAATGATTATGTCATCAACTTAAAGAAGAAGTTGGAGGATATTCACGACCGAACCCGAAACAATAGTCGAATCGCGAGTGACCGGATGAAGGCTACGTACGATGTGAGAGCCCAAGAAGGAGGGTTTCAACCTGGGGAGCTTGTCTGGTTATACAACCCGCAAAGACGTCGTGGCTATTCTCCAAAGTTACAGCGGAATTGGGAGGGCCCATACCAGGTGAAGAAACGAATAAATGACTTGATTTATCGCATCCAGAAATTGCCAAGAGGGAAACCAAAGGTGGTACACTCCAATCGTCTGGCGCACTATGAGGGAAATAATGACGAAGTCCCGGATCGGGAAGATGAGGCTGAAGTGGCTATCAATACCGTAAGGCCTGGAGATAATCAGCCAACCTTCAGAGAATTTATGGCTGCGTTTTCTGGAACTAGAAAAGCGCGATTCGGAGTCACGACTGAGATGCAACAAGGTCTCTTCCGGGTCCCTGGTGATTATTCCATTGCCCACTGTGTCTCTGAGGATCTCCGTATGTCCAGGGGGATCGCAGTAGTGTTTAGAAATAAATTTGGACGGCTGAATGAACTTCGAGAACAAAATCCCTCTGTTGGTAAATCCTTACGCTTGCCTGATCATGACCGATCCATTTACTACTTGGTAACCAAGCAGTTTTACTACCAGAAACCGAGTTACGCCGACTTGTGGAGGGCATTATGGAATTTGAGGATCGAGTTGCTTACCAGGGGAATTAACAAATTGGCAGTTCCCAAACTCGGCTGTGGGCGGGACCAGCTGGATTGGAGAATCGTTAGAAACATGCTGGAAGTTGTCTTTAGAGGTACGGACGTCAAGATCTTCGTCTGCAGTTTTGACCCACAGCCCGCATTAAGGCCAACGAAGAGTGTAGACTGTTATTTCTACCGTAATGGAATGTGTAGTCGAGGTGAAGACTGTCGATATCGTCATGACCCGTTCTACAGGAACCAGAGCATAAAACCTGTTCTGGGACAGAACAGACTTGAAGAGGGGGCAGTGTAACGGGAGAGAAAAAGAAAGAACCTCTTCTCGAACAACAAATGGAATATTCTACGGCATTCGAGAGAATGACGCATCGCACCAAGAATGTAAACGAGACGCTGTTTATCTAGCGCCTTCTAGAAATACATAGTAGGTTCCAGCGGCTTCTGGTACGATTATATGAGGGTATAAAATCGACTTCGCGGATAAAAGAGGAGCAGTCAACAGCGAGTCATTAACTGTATATCACGAAATAAATAGTAAATGTGAAGATAAATGTTGTATTAGAAATTCATAGTCTGTAAATAATAGTTTTAATGGTTTATAATCATAGCGTTAATTTATAGTGTATTCATTAGTGTTTGTAAATAAATATTTCTTATTAATAGACGATTTAAACAGCACTTTTGTTATTATTTTAAAAAGAACGTTACAGTAATATAGAATTAGTTAAAAGGTTAGAGTTAATTCAATTATTTGACCTTTGTATAAGTCAAAATTATTTCACTTTTAATAACATAATTTATTTACAAAAGGATGGTTTACCTATGGGTAATTCTCTAAGTCCTCTAGTAGCTAACATATTTATGGACAAGTTTGAAGATCGAATATTTGAATTAAACCTCTCTAAACACATTATCTTCTGGTTTCGTTATGTTGATGACATTTTAGCTTGTTTTGACCAGAGATATAGAGGTAGGGAGAACGCCCTTCGACGAGTGCGCATGCAATTTTTTTACGAGGACGGAAAGGGCAGCGCCATTTTGAACCCGGTTGTCACTTTTGTTGTCACCTCAGGATTTGTTGTTATTAGTAATTTGTGAGGTTATTATAATCGATTTGTTATTATCAAGTGTTTTTGTGCTGGTGCTTTTGTGATATTTATGAACTTTGAGTAATAAGAACAATTTTATTGTACTACAATGTCGTGTGCTGCGAAAAGCTGTACGAATTGTAAAAGATTTCGACCCGAAGGAATTTCCTTTCATCGGTAATATTATTTATTACATATTTCGCCTTGATTATGTTGTGGGAAATTTTTAAAATTTAAAAATATATTGCATAATTTCAGGTTTCCAAGTGGTCTTCTTTTTAAACACTGGATAACAACTTTAGGTTTAAGTGAGGACTTTAAACGGTCTGAAAATAAGTACGTTTGCTCCAAACATTTTAAAGACGGCGATTTTATAAAAGCAGGGAACCAAATAAGGTTAAGTACCTCAGCTGTGCCAAGTTTATTCTTAAATACAGAAGAAAAACAAGACGATGCAGTCAACCTAGAACCAAACGTTGTTATAGTATATCAGTAGTAGAACTGCAAATACTTCTACTTCAAGTAGTTCCTTAAAATCATCAGATGATGTTTGTAAGCAAGCAACTAAGAAACCAACTGGTTCTAGCAAAAGGTAATTTTGTATTAATCGTCAATATTTAGTAATTGTTTTGCATTTCGTTTATTATGTATTTATGTAATTTCTAAGATATAATAGTTATTTGCAATCACAATGTTTTAATCTTTGTTTAGGGGTGAAGCATCTGGAACTGCTAGTGACAGTAGCCGAACTAAACGCAGAAAGATTGAATTTGTCAGAAAGATGCACAATTACAGGTATAAGAAGTAACTACCTACAACTATTTTTATTCTAATAGAATTTTATTGCAGCGTTTCACCCAGAAAACTGAAGGCTCGCACTATTCAAATAAAAAAACATCAAGAGGGTTACTGAAAGAAATTGTATACTGCAAAACAAAAAATAACAAAATTAAAAAAAGAAGTTAATAATTTAAAATCTGTAGTGGATTATTTGAAAAATGGGAATTATCTCTCTGAAAATGCAACCGACCATTTAGAAAAAAGTTTCCAAGATGTACCAAATCTGTTAATGAGTAGGCATTTAAAAAATGTCCGAAATAAAACTGTTACACATGAAACGTATCCTAAACCTTTAAGAGAATTTGCAGCTACATTACATTTTTATTCAAGTAAAGCATATGAGTTGGTAAGAAAAGAATTCATGTTGGCACTTCCCCACCAAGCAACAATACGGAAATGGTATAGTAACATCGACTGTAGTCCTGGATATATAGATGTGGCTTTTAATGCATTAAAAATAAAATATGTAGAGTCTCACAAGAAGAATCGAGAGCTCGTATGTTCTTTAATGCTAGATGAGATGGCAATTAAAAAGGGCATCGAATTTGATGGCAAAAGAATGTGGGGTTACGTTGATGTTGGTGTACCACTGGAAAATGATGAGCTTCAACCTACAGACACTCAGTTCTTTACTCAGTTTGTGCTTGTAGCAAGTCAACAATTCTTACCAATTAGTGAACGATTATTTCCTGATTTAAAAAGTCATATATTGGATACAGCACCAAACGAGGAAAACCATTATGTTATCCTTATAAAAGCAATTGTTAATGCATATGCTAGAATTCGAATATATAGTTTAGCCAAAAAACACACAGCTACAATACAAGCACCAATAGTTCGCAGGCAACTAACCAAACTAATTTTATTTCACAATCAATAAATTGTTGAATGTTGATTATTTAAAACCTTATTAGTAAAATTCACTCTGGTGTTTTGATGCAGAAGTTTGAAAATGTACTTTTAAAATTACCTGTTAATGTAATGTTTAAGTCATTTAACAAATTCGCTCATCAATGTGATTTATTTCATAACAGTAAGAAAGAAATCATTAACGTGGTTATTGAGTCTTTGTAATACATTTTTTTTCTCGTAGTTATTTAAATTATAGTTTTAGTTAAAGCCACAAATGTAGTAGCATACTCAGAACTGTTTTTATTATATAGGCATCTGTAATAAAATTTACTGTAAAGACTTGATATTAACTATTGAAATTGTATATTTATTATTTGATTAATGTTAAATACTTTATTAGGTTTATCTCAGTTTATTTAGTAGTTATTTAGTTTTTATTTAGTTATGTGCGTGAATACATGCACTTGTATTTGTTTTTGAATTTGTAGTTTCGTATGATTTTGTCCTGTAAATGGGTGTTCCTGTTGGGCAATAAAGCATTATTATTATTTATTTAAATAATCACTCACGAAAATCCGAAGGATCGTAATCACACATCGAATGTTGTAGATAGGGAAATCCTTCAATGCTTTTGACCATGTCTTGACGAGGTTTCCCTAGTATGTATTTAAATTTTAAAGTGAAAATGTAGAATTGTATTTTTACCTTCATTATATTATTATTATTATTATTGCCACTGGTTATTTAATTATGTTTTATTTAGTTATAATGATTCTTGTAATTACTTGATTTCAATTTATTTTTATTTTCGGTTAAATGTCGTTTGTTCACTTTAGTTTTTAGATTACTTCAAAACTTGTTCATTTTTTGTATGCTCTTTTCATTATTGTTGTATAACAGTATGGATGATGCTGTTTTGGGTTTTTCCTGTCTGCACCCCTACTTTAATTAAATATTAGCTACAACAAATTTTTCCGTTTTATTTAGTCATAAAATATGTAAATACAATATGTGTTTTATTTATGTGTACCTATTTCCGAAAAAAAAATAGCTACTGAGACTGCCCCTGAAAATTAAGAATAAATTGCGAGACATTTTAGCAGTAGCAATAATTTTCAACAGTAATTCTTCCAAAATTTCTTTATTATATATTTTTAGGGGTATCTAATCACTTCTTTTTTAAATTAATTATAGGTTCCAGAATAGAAATTTATTTTCTCCACAGAAATTGGGAATAATTCTTTGGCTGTAG
This sequence comes from Agrypnus murinus, assembly GCA_929113105.1. Taxonomy (NCBI): domain Eukaryota; kingdom Metazoa; phylum Arthropoda; class Insecta; order Coleoptera; family Elateridae; genus Agrypnus; species Agrypnus murinus. The sequence goes on from OV816025.1 coordinate 103,998,457, forward strand.
TATGTAAATATGCTGAATATTTTATTAAGAACATATATACCTGTGGGATATTTGTACTTGAAAACTCTTCTAGTGTAGATAAAATCATATTCAAATTATCAGGAATGGTGAATGACAAACTAAAAAATTTCAATTTAATGCTTTAGACTGCCTTGATTGATCGCGATATTTAATTCGAATTTACCGCTCACTTCCTGGGTCAAAATGGTGGACTTCAATTTTAGTCGGTACGCGCATATTTACACTTATTCTCCCTACTCTATATCTCTGGTTTTGACAGTTCTTTTGAGGTTATCAATGAATTTTTAATTCTTATAAACAGTATCCACCCTAATATAAAATTTACACTAGAAACAGAACAAAACAGGGCTATAAACTTTCTAGACTTAAATATCAAGATTAACGCAGACAATCTATTTGAATTTTCCATATACAGAAAACCAACACAAACAGACATAACAATACCAAATGAATCTTGTCACCATAATACACATAAAATAGCAGCCTACAGATCATTAGTACACAGCTTTAACTATTCCACTAACAAAATCAGATTTTAGCAAAGAGATATCAACCATTAAACAACTAGCACATGCAAATCATTATAATCCGAACATGATTGACACTTTAATGAAACAAAAAGATTATAGGTTAGCTATCAAAAGAATATATCCCATTGACAATCAAACAGAAGATACAAATTACATATCTATACCATATTTTGGCAAAATATCAGAAAAAATTGCACATATACTAAGAAAAACCAACAATTATAAAATAACATTTAAAACCAACACTAACACTTTTTCATTTTTATTTAATGCTAAAGACAGAACACATGATATCATGAAATCGGGCATTTACCGTTTAAATTGTTCTTTTTGTAGTTCGGTATATATTGGACAAACACTTCGAAATTTTGATATGATATAAAGAACACGTACGTCACTACAAAAATAAACATCCTGAAAAATCAAATTACGCCAAACACCTTTTAGAACAAAATCACACAATGACTCCTCAAAATAATATTTAATTCCTACATTTTTGTAATAACAAACGCAAATTAGACATTTTAGAAGCCTTTGAGATATACAAACACAAACTCAGGGTACCTTTAATGAATGAACAACTTGAGCTCAGTAATTCTCCGTTACTGGAAATATTAGATATTTAATTATGATTATTATTATTATTTTATCTAGTTACCTATTTTGTATCTACCTTAGCGACGTGTTTGTTTATAATTATATTACCTTTGATAATGACAGCATAGCTGTCGAAACAATATTATCAGGTTGTATTTTAATAAAACTGTGAAACTTTTAATAATCTTTATTTATTTCATGATTATGGAGTTCCACAAAATAAGGCTAGAAACAATAAACAAAAAAAAAAAATTTAAATTGTGTTTGGTGTTAAATTTTATTCTTTTACGGAATTATAGCAATCACTAAAAATATAAAAGTGACACCGTTAGAAGCGAATGATGGCAGTCTACAATTTTATAAGAACGACTTTTTTCGATTAAAAGCTTCGTTTCTGAAATGAGTTCATAAACGCGAAAGTTCCCTAAAATTAATTAATTTTTAAATCTCACAAACGAAGTTACAAGCATTTAAAGTTTATAGTTCCCGTAAGACTCAATGCTTTGCAAAGATTTGTTTATTTTTTTTTAGAAAAACGGCTACAAACTTTACATGGAAACCTACATGAAAAAACTGATGTAATAACGGTGCATCACGTACGATAGATAACTCCAAAATTATGAATTGTGCCCTTTTGCACAGGCCAATTTTCGGCCAACTTTTTTTGGTATAACAATTAATTATAAGCTATCGAATACAACTAGTCCCAGCTTTTACTCTCAAAACCCCCACAAACATCAAAACTAAGTGATTTATTGGCCAGCGGGCACTCTACTATTATCAGTTCGTGTTGCTGTTCAATCATTTTTTTACATACAACATTGTTATGGCCGACCCTTCAATTAATAAACACATTACATACAATTAATATGCATAACAATAAAATAAATTATTAAATTAATTTTATTTTTAAAATTTTATTTAAAATTAAATAAATTGCGTGTTTTGAAATCGTTCAAACTTTTGAAACTAATTTTATGGAAGTGGCCCCTGATTAAATTGGCTGAATTTTTGATATGTTATAGTTATCGACTCTCGGATCAAAAGTTCTCCTAGACACAAAGTCCAAAGACTCATGGTTTGCCCACCACAGGTGCTTAAAGTTGCGTGTTTTGAAATCGTTCAAACTTTTGAAACTAATCTTATGGAAGTGGCCCCTGATTAAATTGGTTGAATTTTTGATATGTTATAGTTATTGATTCTCGAATTAAAAGTTCTCCTAGACACAAAGTCCAAAAACCCATGGTTTGCTCACCACAGGTGCTTAAAGTTGCGTGTTTTAAAATCGCTCAAGCTTTTGAAACTAATCTTATGGAAACTGGCCCCCAGTTAAATTGGCTGAAATTTTGATATCTATAGTTATCGACTCCTGGATCAATAGTTCTCCTGCCCACCACAGATGCTTAAAGTTGCATGTTTTGAAATCGTTCAAACTTTTGAAACTAACCTGTTTATTAAAATTAGATTTTATTGTGACTGTTTTTCATATTTCACAATATTCACATACACTTACTTGAGTGGGCATATGTATCAAGCAGAAATAAATTCGTTTCTGCAGGTGGTGCTGTTTAGTTTTTGTTATATTCTCTCGCACATGTTGTGGTTATATGCAAGTCGATACACTTAATCATCCGAAGAAGCAAATTATATCTCAAAGTTACCAAAAATAGGTAATTGATTGAGGCAAGAAACGGGCACTTGGACAATATTTTTAAATTTCTGGTACACGTATTTAACATTTAAAATGCATAGTACATTGGTGATTACTATAGAATTGGTGGTGCATGCATTAATAGATATCATCCCCTTATTCACATGCAAGATGCAACTGTTGAACTGGCTAGAGAGATGCTGCAACAGGCACAAGTTGCAAATGTAGTTCAAACACGGTTAGAGGTTGATAATCTGCAAACTAGTTAGATCAGCTCAGTGGCACATACTAAATAATCAGGTGCCTGATTTTCCACGGTTCAACGAAGACTACCTACGAGGCTTAACATTTGGCATTTACCAGGTAAATCTTGCTCCATTCTACATCCAAGATACACTTCGGAGAGAAGGAGAAAAAGAACTTCAGATTGACACGTTATTGAATGAAAATGGTCTCATTCAAATCAGAGTTTACTCAAGATTTCGTAGCATAGTCTTTATAGCATATGTTGATGAAGGGAATCATGAAGAAGATTCTATTAGTGGTTATTACTGTATTTGTCACTTACAACAAAGACACACTTTAGGAACAAGAATTTTAGGTACATGTGCACATATTGCAAGCATTTTGTAGTATCTTCGATATGTGCACCACCATCAACCTAATGCGATATATCTTGATGCATCATTGTTGCGAACGACAGTAGATGCAGCAATCACGAGGATTTGAATATAGAAATAGTGGACTAAAATAGGCTAATGGCACATCATTTTATTGAGAGTCGAAGGGACTCACGTGAATCCAATACTCAGAATGGCCGAATGCCAGAGGCGATGGAACTCACTATAATCAAGCACCCGAATGTGAGAAAAGAGATGACTCATTATACATAGTATAATCAAAAATTTTGTCAGTAGCACACTATGATGAGGCCATGACATAACCTCGCTGTCTCTCCCTCTTGTCTTTTTTCCCATCTTCTTATGTTTTTTATTATATCTTATTCAAGTTATCATAAATTATACAAAGTTTACTAAAATTACAAATTGGTAATAGATATCTGATTCTCTCACTCTACGTTTTGTCATAATGAAATAAAAAGTAGTAAAAATTGAATAAATATTTTGCCAAGGAATGGATTTATTTACATTTTTAACAAATGAACTACACATCCCATAAATGCACATGTAGGTACATATGTACAAAATTTATGGTGTCAAAATGACATAACAAATGGGAACAGTTCCAAAAATATAATACTATGTATATAAATAGATAAAACAATTTAAAATTCTTAAATGTTTTTACTACTACAGGAACTGTACACCAATTCCAAATTGTACTCCTGATTGTGGTGAATCTGTTTGTTGATCATAAGTATGTGGGAAACAATAATTAACTTCAACTCGAGCCATTTGTCCCAATCTTATTGCAATTCCTACACCATAGGCCATTCTGATGTTCTCTGATATTCGTTCCAAAGCTGTGCGTTCATCATCTGAAACAATTTTTGTTATTAGAATAACATTAATATTAGTAACGGAATAACAATACCAACTTACCGCCATTTTTAAAAGTGCCTATGTTTCCTACATTAACAAATAAGTGTGTACGAAATAGTTCCCCAAAACCTCCTTTTCCTGGTCTAAATGGTAATGGAGTATATAAATGCAAACCAGAAGACCAAAACCACTGTAATTTTTATACCATCATTACTATAATCTTAACAAAAAATCTTTATTTACATTTGAACCAAGAGCATCTCCTTCAGAGCGAGGCCCAACACCACGCATTTGAAATCCACGTAAAGATAATGGACCTCCTAAGTAATACATATCTGATAAACTGACTTTGTAATCATGACCCAAGGCATTTAAAATACCACCATGCGCAGAAGCTTGCAATACCTTCAAATTAAAAAAATTCAATTAAGAATAATACAACTGGAATTTTAAAATACTTGCAATATCTTCCATGACAGGAAAATTTGTTTGTATAAAGGCATCATTCTTCAAAAACCCAACATTACCTCCTGCACCTGCAAACTCACTGGTTACTTGTAAAAGTGATCCACATGAAGGGAAAATGATATCGTCTCGTAAGTCAATTGACAGTATGTGTCTTATTGCTGACTTCAAGCTCAGCCCAGATTCTTCTCGAACGTCAAATGATGAACTTCTACTTATAACGCCTAATTCTCTAATTGCTGCATCCCATTGGAAATTGTGCTTTACCTATAAAATGTATCAAGATATGTAAAAATAAGATTTTATGTTCTATTGAAACAAATGCAAATAAAAAATGCAAAAAAGTGATGCTAGAATTAATGCTTTAGCTGTTCGCTGTTTACGAATTGTGTAAGATCAATGATTATAGTATGATACGCTTAGATAGCATAACTTTATAAATTTCACAAACATTTTTATTTTAGAAAATGTTCAATCAGATTCAAGCTTTTCCAACCAATTGAAACAAGCCTAATGGCTGATTTATGAAATACATTGTTTCTGTACATTAGTGTCCATCATTATCAACCAATGATAACGAATCATATTAGAATTTACAGATTATGTAATAAAATCAGAGCCTTTTTGCCCTATGTGTTAATTGTGCTGCAGCACAGGGGGCCCAGCTTAGATGGGGTGGCCCCGGTAAAATTTGGCAAGTTTTTTTTTAACAAATTTAAAATATGAAAAAAATATCTTTTTGGCAAACAAATGTGCATCTTAATTCTTTTTGCATGCCACAATTAATATTCCAAAGTGATGCTTAATAATGTAATAATTACGAGGTAAGCGCCATAAACACTCTCGGCCTGATATAGAAAATATAAACTTGGTAAAATATAATAATTTTTATTTTTCAATATAATCTCTCCTAATGTCGATACACTTATTACAACGTGGAATTAATAATTCAATGCCCCTGTAATAATAATCTGAAGCTTTTCATTCAAATGTTCAATTACAGCTGCTTGCAACTCGTTCTTGTCCTTAAAACGCCGTCTCCTAAGATCTTTCTTTAAATTGGAAAATAAATAATAGTCACTAGGAGCCATATCTAGACTGTACGGTGGATGATCCAATGCTTCAAAGCCGTATTTGCGAATGGCATCTTGTGAAATTGTGGCAGTATGAACAGGTGCATTGTCGTGTAATAATCAAACACCTCTTGTCAATTTTCCTCGACGTTTTTCACGAATATTGTTTCTCAATTTATGCAATACTCATAATATGTACTGTTAACAGTTGTTTTGAGTTCTTTAAAATCAATCAGTAAAATGCCTTCACAATCCCAGAAGATTGTTGCCATAACTTTCTTTGTTGATTGAACGACTTTCGCCTTTTTGGGACGAGGTTCATCGGGTCGCCGCCATTCCATCGATTCCCTTTTGGATAGAGGATCATAATACAGAACCATTGTTTGGACTCCAAAATCGGCTTTGGGTCGTCTCCACACAAGTTTAAAAACAAGCGTGCACATTCGACGTGACGTTGATGTTGAACAGCAGAAAGAAGACGCGGTACCCATCTTCCACTAATTTTATTCATACCCAAATGGTCGTCAAGAATTCGGCGAACACTTGTTTTTGAAATGTCAGACATGACTGCTAACCCCTTAACTTTCAAACGGCGATCTTCTAATACCATTTCTTCAATGATTGCAACTCTTTGAGGCATTACCGCTTGAATTGGCCGACCTGTGCGCTCATCATCTTCAAGAGATACTTGCCCCAAACGGAAACATTTTGACCATTTTTTTACAGTGGAATATGAAGGGGATAAATCACCATAAACACCGTCTAAATGTTGTTTGAATTGATTGGGCGTGTGCCTTTCTTTTGTTAAAAATTTAATAAGCACACGGTACTCAATTTTCGTTAGCTGCGACATTTTCATACACTTGTCACGATGCTTGAGTGGCTACTAAAATCTACTACGCTTCTAGCCGTAATATATACAGGGTGTCTCAAAATTGCAGGGACAACACGTAACCCATGAAAGTAGATGTAAAGATACATGGAACGTTGCAATCAAATTTAATTTAACTGCTTTTATTCTCAAAATATTCTATTATTATGATATTGTTAAGTATTGCACAAGCTGACAACACTGTGGATTGCAAATACTCGAAAGAAATGGTAAGGTTGCTGTGCAAAGCACACCTTAATTATTACTATGGTGACTTAATTATTACTGTGGTTTTTGTCGTTATTTATTTATATTAAAAGTCTAGTCACGGTTTAATTGTTTATTGCTTTTAAAATAATAAAAGGGAACTTATTACAATATTTATTAAAAGAACTTATTCTCTGCAACACTTAATGAAGGAATTACTTAATTACTGGTTAAAGTCTATTACACCATATATGCTATACACACAAAAGTCTTCTATTTATTTAAACATTTATTTTAAACAGCATTTTCTGCTATAGTGTTTATTTTCAATGGTTCGCGGTCGTTTTAACGCAAGATTCTGCAATCGACTGACTCCGTTGCGCCTATGAAGTGTTTATTATAATGCAACACAAGAAGCTTCTAGACTACTCAGGTACCTTCTCGCATATTCTCGGTGTCTGTAGGAGATTATGGTACTTTAACGCTCGCCGATGGCTGTTGGAACATTCCCACATGGTCTGGAGTCTCGTTTGCAGTCGTATCAAACGGTTATCTTAGTGTAATGTTTTATTTTTATTTAAATTCAACGTTTAATGGGAACAGAACTGACAAGAAAAACAGTTAAATTTTTCCAAAAGTCCAAGAAAATGTTCTGCTAAGAAGTTAAGAAAATCTTCTTCTCTCACTCTATTTGGAAGCATGACTGGCCCCAATATGTGGTTGTTTACAATACCCATTCACACATTTAATGAAAATCTGTCTTGATGGCCCCTGGCATAAGTCTATGCCATAAGACAATCCACGGGTAGTCCCGTGGATTGTCAATGCTCCAATGATGTAAATTTACAACGTTATTCCGTGTAAAACAGCATTCATCAGTCCATATGATATTTCTAAGAAAATGTGGATTTCGTACATTGAGTTGGTTCAGCAGCCACTGACAAAATTCTATTCTTCAAGGGAAATCACCAGGTTGTAGTGCCAACACCTTAGTATAATGAAAAGGATGCATCCCCTCATCTAAAAGCACTTTATCCACTAAACTATGATGGGTGTCAAGCATGTTTCCAACGGTTTTTGTGCTAATTTGAGGATTTTCATGAACTAATTCTATCACTTCAGCTTCGAATTCTGCTGTTCTCCTGGTCTGTGGACAACCAGCATCAATTCTGACTGGAATGAAGCTACCAGTTATGCTAACACAGTTTTCTAAGTTAAGGATTAGTTTATGATCAGGATGCCTTGTATTTGGGAACTGCATAAGTTCTTGCAGCAGCATGAGCGTTCATGTTTTGCGGACCATAAATCAGATGCATGTCAGCATATTCTTGCAAAGTATGCTCCATACTACCAAGTTTTATTTTGAAACACAAAATTAAATTCAAAATGTCAGGTCTGACACTTACTTAGTCGTATTGATTTTAGTGACATTCACAGGCTTCTTGATTTTTAAGCTATTATACTTAAATTGCTGTGGTGTCAACTTTACTTTAAGAAATTCCTTAAAAAATATAGGCAGAAGGTTTGCCCATTTTTTACGTTAAATCGAAGGTAAAGGTTGATGGATTGTATCGATTCTTACCTTTTGAATTAAAGTGATCATGTTTAACATAAGTTTGCTAGTTTTTACTTAATAATAAAATAGTAACTGCTTCAACTTTAACTGTTAATATTTATGTTGCTATTAAGGATAGGTAAGTTTTGACGACGATTTACCAGTCACACCGACGTCCTCTCTTACTGGTTCTCTGTTGTCCCTGCAATTTTGAGACACCCTGTATAGTGTAGGCCTCTTACATGTTCAACTATGATGCAACCGAGTTTGAACATGTTGGCACCTGTAGAAGCCTGCAGGGACGAGAACTTATGGCGCTTACCTCGTACTACTTCATTTTAAAATGAAATTTTTTTGGAGCAAACTAACATGAGCATCTTTCCCCATGATTTATTGCACAATGCAAATAAATAATTTTTATTTTGACAAAAGTCAACTATATTAAGTAACAAAATAAAGAAAGTCTTTTTATGACGAGGCTGCTCGTTTTCCAGATATAGAATTAAAATAAAAGTGACGTAAAATTATACAACATTCTTCAAGTGTTGATTCTTATAGTTTTTTTTAAGCTCTCCGAATTTGTTTATCAAAATGTACAATCTCATCGAGATTTTAGATATGTAATATGAGTGAACAGTATAATTTATTCCTTATAAAAAACACACAAATCATTAATTTTGAAGGACATCTTAATATGAAATATCAGAAACTGTTTAGTTACCGAACAAATATTTCCAAATCTAGTAAAATTATAAAAGATTTGTAACAAATATGCAATTTCTAAAGTACTTGAGAGCCTGGTTTGCGACTTTATCTCCCTGAAACTGGATCCAATTTTAATTGATCAACTATTTGCATTTCTGGCACAAAGGTCCATTGAATTAAACCATCTTACTCATGTAGACATCTTGGATGACTTGGAGAGAAGAATTCAAGTAGACACTATCTACACTGACTTCTCTAAGGCATTTGACAGGGTGCCTCATGATATATTACTACATAAACTGAAATTGATTGGGCTGATAACCCAGAAGTGGCAACTTCTACTCACATGAAATACTAAATCCTTCCGGAATGCCACAAGGTTCTCATTTAGGCCCCATTCTATTCAATGTATTTATAAATAATATTCATGAATGTTTTGCTCATTGTCATTTTCAATTATTTGCAGTGAAGTTGTTTTGTTAGATAAAGCATATTGATGATTGTGACAAACTTCAGTATGACTTAAACAACTTAGTGAACTGATGTCTAAGAAACGGCATGACATTAAATCTAGCCAAATGTAAAACCATGTCTTTTTATCGTATCAAACCAATATAAATTTTAATTATCAAATTGGTAATGCCACACTTGAAAATTTATCCATGACAAAAGACTTGGGAATAATTCTTGACTGATCATTAAGTTTTACATCCCATTTGTCTATTGTTGTGAGCAAAAGTTTTTTCAAATACTCGGATTTATTAAAAGGACTTCATTGATACAACAGCTTTAAAAAGGCAATTATTGTGCTCTTGCCTGGCCAAATTTAGAATATGCATCTTGTGTTTGGTTTACTTATTACAACATTCATATTCAAAATCTTGAGTGTGTCCAACATAAACTTTTGAAGCAAATTGCATATAAAACGAATCATTTACACAATTCCACTGATGAAGAACTACTTTTCTTACTTAATTTATAATAAAATGTCTGCTCCCGCACTATTAAGTAAAATTGATCTTTATGTCCCAACCAGGTTGACTCGATCTACCAATAGTTTTTATGTTGCTACACATAGAACAAACTATGGGTGTAATACTTTTACTTCTAGTCTGGCTAATGTTCACATTGAATTAGATTTCTTCTCCTTGCCCAAAAAAAAACTTCCTTAAGCAACTTAATCATAATTATTTTTATGTGAATTTATCTAAATCTGTTGTAGGGAGCTTTCATTTCTGCCCTTAAGTATTCTGACAAAATTTAATAAAATTTAGATTTACAACCTTTACAGCACAGGGGCCCATAATTTCTTAAAAAGGACCTGAATAAAATTAAATATAATTGATTATATCCTACATTCTTCCTTGATGACATCATTTTCAAATATGGTTTAAAACTGTCCATCTAAATTAAAAAATGAGTAAGGTGTGTTGCCAGAAAACAGTTTCAGGGTTATAAATTTAAATTCTTGACATGAAGTTTTAAAGCTTATAAATAACTATTTCTGGCTTACATTTTTAAAGAAAACTGCCAAACCTAATTTTTATAAAGGAAGCATAAAAGTTTATTATGATTATTATCATCAAATTAAATTCTACTTACTAATGGAAACGAATTAAATCCAAAATCCAGAAGTAACCCCTTACTTAATTCTTTATACCCAGAAACTGGCCACTCAGATGTTGCTTGGTAAACAGATGTGGTGAAACTACAATAAAGTAAAATTAAAAATCGAGTTGTTACAATTTATATAAAACATACACTGGGTTATGTTTACCCCTAAATGGTTTGATGAATGATACATTGAAATTATTTGATCTTTTTGAACCATAACTATATTCAGTTTGTAATCTTTCTCCACGTCCTAATAAATTAGGTGCACGTAGTCCTATAACCAAAGAGCCTTCATTTTCTCCAACCTGAGTATTTACACCACCAACAATTCGTCTGAATTCTTTAACATGAAATGTTACCTAAAACATAATGAGTTAATACGAAGTTGGGTAATCTTGTAGTTTTGGGCTCCTCCATACGCTTTCTACTGCACTTAACTATGCGTATGTTTGCGAATTACTCTGTTGCTGTAATATTCAGATGACAATAATCAATTTTATTAGTTCTAAAATTTAAATTTTAATAATGCTATAATAACTATAATGTTAAATATATGTAAATTAATATTTTATTTATGATAAAGAAAGTAAAACTGACAACAGTGTAAGTAATTTGCACAACTTTATTAGATATAGTTGCCAAGTGCAGTAGAAAGCGAATGGGGGAACCCAAAACTACAAAATTATCCAAAGTTGTAATAATTAATATAATTTTGTTTACTTCTAACCCATTTGGAGTGGCATATGGACCTTTACTGGTATCGATATAGACTGCAATATTGCGAAAACAACCAAGAGAATCTAATTTAGTTTTGACCTACAAAATGTAATATAGATAAGAGAATTTTATTAAATTGTGCTGCAGAAACCAACCTTGTGTGCTTTGATGAGAACATCCTGGAAATCACCGGCAGTGAAGAGATCTTTTACAGCGTCTTCAACTATGTCATCCTTGGTACGACCTAGACCACTGACATGTATGCGATCTACTCTAGCCTAAAAAAAAATTTAAAGTTGAGTGATTACTGCAATTATATGCTTGGTGCTTTAATGATGAACATGTAAATACCAAACATTTATGTTAAGAATATCTACTTTGCTACGTGATAATACTTCTAATGTAAAAGGTATGCTATACTTGGTTTGCTATTTACAATATATCTATAAATATTTACGTACTTCTACACCTTCTAATTGTATTTCTTTCGTTACACCACTAGCACATTCATTATAATTAATTTCTTGCTTGGGAATTCCAAATCTCTCCCTATCCTAAAATGTATGTAAGGTTATGTCACAAAAAGACAACTATTACAGTTTAATAAATTAAAGTTCCTGCAAGAACTAACCTTTGCATAAACAATTCCCATGCTTAGTATTCTAAATATCGTGCAAACTACTTTATTAGAACCATAAATTTCGTGTTAGCTTCTCATAACTACAAATGATTTTTTTGTGACAATCCACTCGAAACAGTTGAACTGTTAAACTGCAGCAGCGTTGTCAACCTTGCGACATAAAAACTCCAATCCAATACTCAGTGGCTGATCAAAGTTTTGCTCGCGGCCTCCTCGATTCTCGCCTGGACGAAGCCGGCACCACACATGCGCTATTTGCCGAAGGTACATACTGTAGTGATCAGACCTATAGTCAACCAGAATTATCAAAGTAGCTGTAGCAAGTCATTTTGTCACAAAACAATTTTCATAATAATCAATTTACCTAGTTCTGTTATTACATACAGGTTCAGGCAAAATATGTAATTTATTTTTAAAAATAACAACTATTTGATTAAATATAAAATGTTGGGGATGTTTATTACAGTTTCTTTGGGGTTGATAACTTGATTTTATGTTTAGGGATATTTATTACAGATTCTATAATGTTGGTAGTTTTGATTTTTTTGTAGTTAGGCGACGATTGGTTTTTGTTTTTGTTTTGAAAGAGGGATGAGGGGATTTAAAACGGGTAGTATGTAGCCACATTGGCTTGGTTTTAAAACTTAATATAAATTCATGTAAGTTTATTTCTTTTTATTTAATGTATGTTGATTCTAGTTGTGTGATGTAATTTTTGTATTGTTTAATTAATCTGAAACCCAAATCTCTCGTTTGAATCTATATATAAATCAAAATCTATACAGTAACTAGATTCGTTTGATACTTTTTAATATTTGATAAATTTGTCCCTTTTATGGTAAAATATGATTAGAAAATAATGTTTTATAACGTTTGTCTTAGCATTACAGCTAATTATTGCCAATTTGATATTTTATTAGTGTTTAAATATGACTACGGCTGTTATGTATTTACTGTCAGTTGTTATTGAGTTTTTAGGTTAATATTTATAACCTAACAAAACATTTTACTTTGTGACTAAAAAAATGAATGGATAATCTTTTGGTCCGGAACAAGAGATTATGTTACCCTAAGGTTAGAATTATTATTATTTAAAAGTGTATTAATCTGCACGGTGGTAATAAAACCCATGATAGGCCGTGTAAGAGAAAATCTGATTTAGTATTTAAGAGAGGAAGGCTCCACGGTGGCTTAAGTCCATTTGATAGGCCGTGTTGTAGAACCGTCAAAAGATTGCATGCGACGAAGGCTCCACGGTGGCTTAAGTCCATTTGATAGGCCGTGTAGTAGAACCCTCAAACTGTTTTGTTTTGCATATTTATATTATTTATATGTGCTATGTTATTCTTTTCAGTGCTTATAACACACTCTCGCTTGTCTAGGTATCTAGATACGAGCTTTCGCTGTTGTTGACAGTAAAACTATGTCTTGCAAAAGACGTGTTCTGATATAACCATATATGGTTTGGTCACAACGTATATGTTGCTATGTCAAATATGATATAATTTTTGTTCAGCAGTCCTTGTGTATTCATTTTAATTTGGCACATTTACCTTTGCTGGTTTATCCGTAAATCTTTGTGATTGACTATTTCACTCAATTTTGATGTTTTTATGTCATTGAGAGATTTGCGTTTGTCTATTTATAAATGCCTAGTATTATCACACAACTGTATCAACTTGATAAATTGATTTATTGATCTGTATTGTTTATTGTAACCAAACTAAATAATCATTTGATCACATATAAAACTTGCAGCGTGTACGTATTTAAGCTGGGCTAGCATATAATTTCAAGGAGGTTTTTAGAGAACTAGCCATTATTTGTATCAGTTTAATACGTCCCTCCTCGCTCAAGATTAAGAATAAATTAATAAAATAATACAATCATATTTAATTGTTCTTTTATTTGTGTTCTTTTACTCGTGATTTCTCTTTCTCCGTCCGTATGAAGTAGATCAATCGTTATCAACCTTGGTCACATGGTATAAAAAATAATCACAACGTAGGATCCAGTTTGTTAAATATCAAGTTTGTTCTTTTTGTTATATTTATCTTTATAAAGTTTGTCATTTGTAAGGTTGGTAATACTGTGTCAATTTCCGGTTTGTTAAATATTTGAATTTTACGCGGGTAGAGTAAGATGGGCCGTGATCGTCTAGTGGGTAGGGACCTCGGCTCACTACAATACATGCCTTTGGAATTTTGATCTCATGTGTATTATAAGACTAGAAAAAGATATCAAATTAGTAACAACTGCCACTTTCAAAAGACTCATAATTTTGTATAATATTCTGGTGTTATAATAAACATGAATTCAAAATTCCAAAGGCACTTTTGATGGAGTTACTTTTTGCTCATACTATATTTGCCAAATTATTTGATAAAGGCGCAACTGGGACACGCTAAATAGAGTTCCTTTATAATAATTATAGGTTATATAAGATAAGAGTTAGGACATGTGAATCCAATATCAAGAACAACTTGATTTCTCATCAAAGTTTTTTTAACTTTCTGCTTTGTTTATATGTCAATAAATTCTCCAATTTCACACTTTCATAGTTTCTAACACGTAGGAATTAGAAAATTAGGAACACAATTAGGAAATTATTTAAATGTAACATTTATTATTCATTACGACAATAACATCTTTCTCTAACAGAATATTACACTCTGTACTGTACACAGAATATTACGCAACAATTTCTAACGGCTACTATTAATTCCAGCTATCATAACTACCAAAGTACAACTAGCAATCCCAGTATGATTTGAGAGGGTAATATGTTCAACATTTCTCAGAAGATACACAGCATCTCGGCAATCTTTCAGATACATTTCTTCCTGGGTAATTGCATACTTTTTCCGAAAATCATCCCATCATACATATACTTAATTCACTTTCATTTTCACAAATGTAAACTATGTAAAGACATTCTGTAAAATTCCACTTTCGAATTTTAAACATTCCACTTTTCTACTTAATGTTCGCATTGAAGGATAATAGTATATGCAGCTTTAATAAGTTATTGTAACCACTTGTTTCATAAGTAAATTTAAGTCCGAAACCATTCATGGCAGTTTTATTGTACCATGGGATTGAATCAGTTAATTTGGCTGAATAACTTTAATCTGATCAGGATTAGAAGCATTTTCAAAATTTCTATTTTTGCTCTTTCTTTGCTTTGCCAATTTCTTATTAAAAATCTTTTATTATGTTATAGAATACCGTGAGATCATTTAAATTTAAAATTAAAGTAGGCGGGAATTTTTTTATACGTTTGGGGATCCTGCCAATTGACTCGCTGTGTAAATTAGAGGTTATGCAATTTTATGTTCTAGATTAAACATTTTGGAGTGTCACTTTGACAATTCAAATCAAACTGTGAAGTGAACAGTTAGTGTTGCCAATCTAATTTAAAAATCACAGCCAACTTTAATTATAAATTCAAATGATCTCGTGGTACTAATTATACTATACTTTTAAAATTGATTGCTGAACAGCATGTTACAATGACAGAAAATAAAGTCAGAAATTTTGTTATTCAATTTAAAAAACTAATTGTCCGATTATTTAGATCATGTACTCCGTGACATTGGATCCAGCCAATTAATAACGGGCATCGCACATGTCCCAACTCTTTGTATTATTTTTTATTATTGTTATACAGTAACTCTAACGACAAAGATCGATCTACACTCTTGCGGTATTTTATTAAAAGCAATAGGGAAGACGCATATGTCGTCAACTGAGGAAACTCTTGCATTCTCATAAACGTCATTACTAAATTAGTTGGAATATTAATTATAAATGCATTAAACAATTACCAATTTTAAGTAATTAATTTTTGAAGACCTTGAAAATTTAAATAAATTTAAAATGCAATACTGATGTCCTCTAATGGATGAAACTTCGTTACATTACACAGTTTCAAAGACGATCCACTGTTGGTGCTAATGTAACAGTTAAGAGTCCTGTATTAGCCGACAGTTTGAAAAAATGCTTTATTATCAAATTCAAATATCGTCTACTTATTAACGAGTAATTAATATAATAATGTACTTTATGCTGTTGCGTAATTAACTGCTATAATAAAAATGGGGTAAAATATTTCTATTAATATAAATTCAAAATTCAATTTATTGGTTTTCATCAGTGCCATCTAACGGTGAGTAGATCATCAATGTTGCCTTTTCTCATTCATAGCGGTACCTACTTTTTATATGAAACAGCTTTGAAGGAAGTAACTCAAGGCCAAATTCGGTTTAAAATGAGGAGGATTTTTAAATTTAATTTTTTCAAGTAAATTAAGCCCTTTTACAAATTTCGCTTATCTGGAAATATTTTTCTAACCAATAGGAATGAATACAAAAGTTAAATAAAATACGTGCGTCTTCCCCATTATGCGGTAGACTGTGGGGGCTATGTTGCAATATGTACAATAATCAGTACAGTAGACATATTATAATTAGACAAATCCTTATAATATAAAACTGTAGGAAACTGCATAATCATCTACCACATACGACCGGAATGGGGTCTCAATATGGCGGAATAGGCGTTTCCGGTTTTGCGCACATAAATTACATAACCTCAATTTTAAAACATAGTATTTTGAGATTAATCTTAGAATATAAATTTTATATTTGATATTTTAAACAAACCAATACTTACTAATGAAATGTAATTCCCTTTTTCGTATTTGTCGGAGTTTGATAAAAAACAGATTTAGGTGGTGTCTAATGGCGGCCAGTGTGACGTCATCTCCGTCGCTTTTAAAGCTCATTGCGCCGGGTAGTTACGCTCCTTTTTACAGTTTTATATTCTAATGACGAATCTGTGAATAACAATTCCATTTTTCTGGCATTTAAAAAATTACAAAAATTTAAATATTTTACTTTTAAAATTATAAATATTAACACGATTATTAAATTTATATCAGTTAAAGATTACAATCATCAGCAAAATACAACACAGCAAAAACAATTGCTAATGGCATACCACATATTGAAGAATTGAAGACATTTCGATGTTGTACGCCACCTATATTGATTGGCGCGTCTCAATTCCACTGGTGCAACATTAGGCGACATGTACTATGCCACATGTAATTGAGTGTTGCCTGTTCTAGATGTGCGATCAGGGCCGAATTTCAGTTATTGGAGACCCCAGGGCTGAAGTTTGGAGGGGGCCCTTTATTCTTTATCACTATATAAAAATTAATACAGCAAACATATACAAACATTAAATGTTTTAATTATATTATATCGCTACCTCATGTGTAGAAAGTGCCGATTCAGATTTGCAGTAAAAAGACGAAATTCTGAATCAGCACCGTTTTCACTACAAATCTGAATCGCCACCTTTTGCGAACGAAGTATTGATATATTAATTAATTTCAAAATTGTGTTGCGAAAAACTATACATATATACAGGGTGTCTCAAAATAAACTAAAACTGAAGAAAAAATACTCTAGCTTGAAATCTTTTTTAATTTGTAAGAAATTGCTTGCAATACTTGTTGTTAATTCGGTTCTGTTATATCTTACTTTAATTTAATTAGTAAATAAAAATGGTCGAGCATTACGATAAGCAAAACAATGTAAAGTGATACCTATGCGGTATGTATTTTAGCTCGCAGAGTTCCGAGGAAATTTCGATGAAGAATATTGGCCAAGGACAAGTCTTTGTAAACGATGACATCAACGTAAGCGTTCTTGCTATCATAAACTGATTATGTTTAATCATCAAGTTTATTCAATGATGTTTTCTGTTTTAAATAAAATTGATAAACAGTAAGAATCGCCCGTACTTCATTTAGCACCTTATTTAAACACGTACCTTAATCGCCCTTTAATTTAAAATTAAAAGTAGCATTTGTTTTTTAGTATGCTTCTATTTATTTTCGAATGCCATTAAAGAACGTAAAAATGTTGTGTATACACAACTGTCTGGTGCAGTCTGATTTTATTGTAATATGTAATCTAATAACCGCAATAAACTATTTACACTAATAAGAATTGGATATTCTTCATAACAATCATAACTGACAAGCCAGAACGAAATATTTTATTTACACGCCTAGAGTACGAAAGAATGATAGTTTAACACAAATTACCGTTACCAGGTCATGAACAGTACCTCGTGTTTAATGTTTTATTTATTCCATGATGGTTTCCGTTTTACTGAAAATGATTACATGAATCAAGTAATTATTCAGGTTGGAAACAATTTATTAACATCGCAGATTATAATTCGTAATGTAATTTGCTTATATAGTCAAATGGTTTATGTTATGTTATGTTTCTTAAATTAAACTTAAAACCTCCCACACTAATAAAAATTTAATAAATAAAGATTAATAAAAAGTTTCAGAAGATTTTATTAAATTATAACCTGACAATTGTTTCGACAGCTAAGCCGTAAAATCAAAGGTAATATCAATATAAACAAATATGTCGCTAAGGTAAATACGAACAATAGATAACTAGATAAAAATAGAAATAATGGGTAAGAATTAAATATGAAATGAATCAAGATTAATATAAAGTTTCACAGTATTTATTTAATTATAATCTGACAATATTGTTTCGACAGCTAAGCTGTCATTATCAAATGTAATATAAATATAAACATACATGTCGTTAAGGTTATTAAATAAATAGGTAACTAGATAAAAAGATAAACATAATCAGAATTAAATATCTAACACTTCCAGTAACGGAGAATTACTGAGCTTAATGTGTTCGTTCATGAAAGGTATCCTGAGTTTGTGTTTGTATTATCAAAAGCTTCTAAAATGTCTAATTTGCGTTTGTTATTACAAAAATGTAGGAATTTAATATCATTTTGAGGAGTCATTGTGTGATTTTGTTCTAAAAAGTGTAAGGAATAATTAAATTTTTCAGATTATTAGATTATAATTAGATTTCATAATTATGGTAATTATCTTCATATTTGCGATAAAAAAGTACAACTTTAGTGCCTTGATATACAAATAATTATTTTATACACGCTGAAGCCTGTCGAAAAACGAAGCATGTGACGTGCAACAACAATCATCCTATGGCATGTGATTGACGTATGCGGCCGCCACATATTGACTGTATCCTCTGACATACGTCGGTTGCATACTATAAGAGACAGATTGTGGATACTTTTGTGTTGTGAGTGAAAACGACGCGTTGTTTTACCTATTGTTAGAGAAAAGTAAAGAAGAAATTTTATTGCAGCAAATTATGCATGCGCCGGATGCAGAAAGAGTATATCCCTTCTTTACAACAAGACTTGATGAGGGAAAATATGCAGCTATTAAAGAAATGCTATTTGGGTTGCATAACTTATAGGAGAAAAATTCTTTTTAATGAAACCAAAGAAAAATGTTTCAACTTGATAAAGAAACACTCTAGAACACACTAGGTTGAAAAATGACAAACTTTAAAGTTGATTTGTCTTTCTATCTTAATAAAATTTCATTGTTTAGCTACCGATGTGCTATTGTTACTTAATTTTGTACACAAATATGAATTTAAAGCCATCGCAAGGGTTATTTTGACCTAAAACAAACAAAGTGCATGGTTGTGATGATATATGCATAATGAATATTTATTACCTTACCTGCAGGTTTAATTTATAGAATATTTTTTACAAGTAAACGATTTGGTGGTTTCATTATAATTTTGTTGTTTATAAAGAGTAAAAAACTTGTGGGCTGAAATATTTCATTAAGTTGTTGTCAAGGAGTTCCTTGGGATAACTGAGAAATAAATATAAATGTTGGGATTGTGTTTTTTTATAAAAGATGTATTGGTTTGAAAATACAAATTTCTGCGTTTTCCATTGGAATCTAACATTATGTAATTTAGTTGTTATTTTATACTTTGGATATCTAAAATCATGTGAATAATGTTCAATAGGATGTAAGGATGGGTTTTGTAGGAATAGAAGAATGTAACTAGGTGGTTTTAATTAATTAATGTAAATTTTAATTTATAATTGAATGCATTTGAAAAATAATTTAGTTGATAAGCTCTAGCCATCTTATTATTGTGTTTTAGTACAAGTATCTGATATCATTAAAAAAAATTTTTTTTGTTATCTAACTATAGAATTTATTTAAAAAATTATTAATAATTATAAACAATTATGTGGTTATGTAGAAGTAGTTCCAAATTGGCATTTGTTTCTAACTAGAAAAATTACCATACCAGCAAGCGTTTTGGTGACAAACTCTCTGTAAATTTAGATCTTTTAAGCAGTGCATATGCGCTCAGAGCAAAATTTTAAAATTTCAAAGTTATGTTGTGAGTTCAAAATTTATTGAAGTTCTTTGAATTTAACTAGTTTGTTTAGTTTTTTTATTTTCAATTGAAATAATATTTAGTGTTGTGAATTTTATAAGTGGATAAATTTTAATATAATCTAATTAATTTTTAATATAAAAACAATTGATAACAGAACCAACACGGGTTATTGATAACAGCTCGACATTAATAGATTTAGTAATAACCAATGATTACTTTATTTTAGCCTCCGTATTACGAACACCTAAGATCACAGATCATGATGCTAATATTGTTTATTTCCCTAACATAAAAGTTAATACTTGTAAATCAGAAATAGTTAAAACACGGTATATTAAGAAATCGCATTATAATCAGATTTGTGATAAACTAATTGAATGCAACTGGTCTTATGATAACAGTCATGTAAATACAATTTATAATAACTTCTACAAAAATATTCTTAAAACAATCGACTCTATAGTACCGGAAAAGTCTATTAAAAGAGCTGGTAGAAGTAATCCTTGGTACAATTCCTCAATTTTATCATTACAGAAAAAACGCGATTTGGAATATAAACGTTTTAAAGAAACCAAGTCAATAGATAGATGGAATAATTATAAGAAGTAACGCAACGACGTTGTTAAGTCAATTAAAATAGCGAAAGTTAAATATTTTGAAAATAAAATTGATAAAAATAGAAATAATTCTTAGAAATGTGAAAAACAATTAAGAGTCTTTTAGGTAAGAAGATGGAAAGTTTGCCGGTAACTATTGATTTTGAGAATTTGCATAATGTAACACAAAATACTGCCGATAATTTTAATAATTATTTTATAAACAGCTTAAATGAAATAGTTGAAAACATTCCTAAGACTACGAATATTTGGTCACAGTGTGATATTTCCGTGCATAGCACCATAGAGGCATTTGAAATGGTAACTATAAAGGTAAGTACTCACAGCAGCGGATCCGCAGGCGGATGTCATACGATTGGTCGGTTTGAGTCGATTTGACTCCAACCGACAATCGTATGACATCCGCCTGCGGATCCGCTGCTGTGAGTACTTAACTTTAGCGACTTAAAAAATATTGTTCATGAACTAAAGCTAAGTACTCACAGCAGCGGATCCGCAGGCGGATGTCATACGATTGGTCGGTTTGAGTCGATTTGACTCAAACCGACCAATCGTATGACATCCGCCTGCGGATCCGCTGGTGTGAGTACTTAGCTTTAGTTCATGAACAATATTTTTAAGTACTCACACCAGCGGATCCGCAGGCGGATGTCATACGATTGGTCGGTTTGAGTCGATTTGACTCAAACCGACCAATCGTATGACATCCGCCTGCGGATCCGCTGCTGTGAGTACTTACCTTAAAAGTTAAATCCAGTACGTGCTGCATAGATGTCAATTTTTTAAAAACACCTTTGATGTAATAGGTTATCCATTACTACACCTTATTAATACTTCACTAAATACGGGCAAACTTCCCGATGCATTAAAGATAAATACAGTTATACCTATACCAAAACTAAGAAACATCACTAAAGCAAAATAATTTAGGCCAATTAATCTACTGCCTACAGTGGAAAAGATTTTAGAAATCGTAGTACATCGGCAAGTTGTTAAGTATTTTGAAAATTATGAATTCTTGTGAGACAGCCTTACAGCTAGTAATAACCGAATGGAAAGAGCAATTGGACGTAAATAATGTGACCATTGCAGTCTTTGTTGATTTGCGTCGAGCCTTTGAAACAATTGATAGAGAGATCTTATTAAAAACAGTGTTCCGCAAGGAACAGTTTTAGGACCTTTACTATTTATTATTTATATTAATGATATTAGTAGTTTCATAAAAACGTCAAATATTACCTTATTTGCAGATGATACTTTAATTTCAACATCTGGCAGTAACATTGAGCAAGTTAACAAAATTATTAATAAAGATCTTGAAGTTCTATCTAAATGGCTTGTAATTAATAAACTAAAACTAAATAGTGACAAAACGAAATGTATGATTATTGCACCAAAAAAAGTTTTTCAAAACATTAAAGATGTAAAAATTGAAATTAAAATTGAAAACGGAACGGTTGAAGTAGTAAATGAGATTAAATACTTAGGTGTCTTCATTGATAAGCATTTAAAATTTAATAAACATGTTGATTATGTTATAAAGAAAATTGCAAAGAAAATTGCGTTTTTGGCCAGACTACGTAAAAATTTATCTTTTTGGAGTACAATAGTTATTTATAAATCAATTATACAACCACATTTCGACTACTGCAGTTCTATCTTGTTTATGACCGGCGAAACGCAAATGCAAAGACTGCAGAGGTTACGGAATCGCGGAATGCGCGTCATTTTAAGATGTGATAAATATACTACAATAGCACATCTACATGATACGTTAAAATTTATACCTGTTCGGCAACGTATTATTATTTTAATAATATTTTAATATTTATCTATAAATTAATACATAATGCTATGCCATCCTATTTCAATACATTTTTTATTCGCACTGATGCCATACACAATTACGGTACACGTACTGCAGAATCATATCGAGTAACATATGTTAGTAAAAAAGTAACATGCAAATCAATATTTGAAGAGGGAATTAGATTATTTAATAACTTGCCAAATGAGACTCGTAATGCAATCAATCTAAAACAATTTAAGGCCTTATTAACACCTAGAGATTCTTAGTTGAGCAAATCACAATTAAAGGTACAAATGTTTTAATCGATATATTTATTTAAAACATAGATTTACAATTGATTTTAGTATTTAATGTAGTTATGAACTATTTTAACAAACGACATTAATTACTATTACTATCTTTAACACTTATCTAGTCTATTTTATATTTTTATTTTATACACTTATTTTATACACTTATTTATATTTTATTCTATACAGTAGCTATTAGTAATCTATTCTAGAACTTTTACTAGTCAGGATTGTCATTATGCCATTATAATAAGTATACCAAATATTGTAATAATGTTAAGTCTTATTTGTTAATTATAATAATTTTGTCTGTTTTTTTTAGTTAATATTGTTGTTGCACTGAATTATAATTGTTGTTATTATTTAAATAGCTAATTGAGCTAAATAAAGGATTTATTATTTATCTAAAAAATAAAATTTTTTAATATGGATAAATAATTTTGATTATTACCATTTAATTTCTACATTTATATGAAGAGAGTTGAATTATTGTATTTCAACCATCTTAGTTACGAACCACATGGAAGAAAGAGGATTTCTGTTTTGTTACTATATCAATTGGCAATTGAAAAGACGCCAATACGTTGATATTTTTTTAATATTCTAAAGTATTGAAATTAGTTTAATTTAAATGTTTCAGATAATTAGAATGACAGAGATTTTACTCCTGAAGATAAAAAGAATTAAATTATCTTAGAATTGATCTTTCTTTGATTCCGGGTATCCAAATTTCAATTTTTTTATTTATTTCAATTTTCTTAGTTTGTTCATTAGTTGTGTTAAATAAATTTTGTCATTTCAATTCTAAAGAAACTTATGGTTTATTTTTTTTGTTTTGTGTGTAGTTTAATTATGATTCATTGATTCATATTTAGTTATTGCCCTATAAAGCGACCCGCCTGTTGAGTCTCAGTTGTGGTAAGATTCAAGCTTTACAACAATGATTTTAGCCGGAGCATTTTCTTTTATGGTAAAGGTAGGTGATTTATATTTTGTAGATATTTTCACGGTGCTATTACTGTAGTCTGTTTTATGTGTTGTTTATACTAATAAATAAATCGCTACATACATAATAATTAATAAAGATATATATGTATTCTGTACTACTATACATTTTATATTACCTATAATCATTATATTAGTAGGTAAACGTTATTGCAAATTATTTTTAAACATTTGCTTAAATATGAAACTTCAAGGGCAAGGTGCTATAAATGAGGTTTGTCTGTCATAAACATAGCAGTAAAAGTAGAAAAATCAATTTTTGCGTTTTTCAATAATACTTAAAGCATTTAGAAATAACGTAATTTCTGAAATTAGCTTTAACAATTGTACTTTTATAATTAAAAATACATAAATATTAAATCATTTAAATAAATACATACAACCTAAGTTTAAGGTTTAACCTAAGCTCTGTAACGTGGTTTCGTAGCTAGGTCGGTAGAAGCGAGGTGTTAGTAAGCTGAAACTGTTGCCGTCGCAGGTTCTATACCAGCTGGGAGATAGCTATTTTTAAATTTTCTGCAAGTTCTGCAAAGTTTTAATAATTCTCTTAAAAACTGTATAATTACGGATTTTAACAATCATATTTTAAAAGCACAGAATAATCCCTTTATTTGATTTCTAAAGGAGACATAAATATATCTTTTTAATTGCGTTGCTTAGTCAAAGAAAAAACATACCTACTGTGCAACTTGAGTAGAATGCGTATATCGCCCTCAAACTATTGAGGCACTCCGCCTTCGGCGTCTTGCTTCAAACTTCGTTCTCGTGCGATATGGGCATCATTTTCATATACTTACGTTGTACAAATTACTATTCTTGATTTTGCTTTTATTAATTCAAGATTTTGACAAAACACTTTTTCTGTCCGCGAAACGTTAATTTGAATTACGAACAGTTTCACGACAGTGCATAAAAAGATGTATCGCTAATGATAGAATATTTTGTAATACGATTGTATAGCAACAAATTTCTTTTAATTATGTTATTATACAGTTCTGCAGTACATCCAGTTATAAACGTCAAACTTGAAAAATTTTTGTGAATAAATCTACTAAAGAAAAAGGGCATTCTGGAAATATGTCATAACATTTCCCGTTCTTTTGTCCATACATTTCTGCGTCCAAATATGGATTGCTGAGTGATGAATTATCTATTAAATTGGACGCAACAAAATCTTCAGAAGGCCTGAAAAAGGTTTTTTAAGTAAACTAGAAAAAATTAATAACAATAGGTAAAACATATAATACATACGTAAATAAGTAATGTACAGCATTTTCTAAAAGACTATTCGATTCTTCTATATGCATAGGAATTTCAGCAATTTCACATATGGATCTTTGTAGACATTTTTCTCCATTTAAACCGAACCTATTCTTAAAAATATGAAAAAGTTAAAATGAGTTTATAAGATTATTTCTTAAAATAAATCGTTACCCTTCGAGAAGTCCAATAATATATTTATAAAACATATATCTATCTAAATCGTAATCATTTTCATAATCTAATTCATTTGCAGCTCTTGCAGATACTACAGTTGGATACCATTGTGTTGTATTAAATGGTAATTCGAAATTGCATTGAACGCATAAACTTAAATTAATTGAGCGTTTTGGAAGAATTAGTGGCGCAGACACTCCATAAGTAAACTAAAAAATAAAATAAACAAAAATTAAATTGAAAAATAATACTTTTCAATTTCATTTTTAATTTGTATTAACAGACTTGCCTGTAGTATCGTATATTGGGGGAAAAGTAGGCTTCGTTTCGAAATTTTATGTTTTTCACAAAATATTGCAGGAAATAGTAAAAATATCTGAAGAGAATATTGTTGTCGTATAAAACGCATTATGAAGCACGAATGTGAAATGTACTACATACCTTTAACTGTAATGTGAATAAGGTGTCATAAAAAACTGTTAATTGAACAAATATGTTTTAGCCGTCAAACTAATAACGGTACCTTTCATGTTTATTTCCATTACACATAAGGCCTATTAGAGAATCTATTCTTACTGACACCTTTTTAAATTGTTAACTATATTGATGAAGTTTAAAGTGCGAATTTAGTTAAATATTTAGAAAATCTGAACTTAACAGATTAATAAAAAAAAGATATTCATCTCAAACGATTAAAATTTAGTATTTTTTCCCTAAGAAAAGTGTTAAATTTGACAAACATTAAAATAATTTTTTCCGCCCCATGCCTAGAAACTTAGATTTTCCTCTTGCAAAATAAAAAATTTTCTCCATCTAGAGAGGAAAAGATTGCAGTTGAGCAAGTTCTCGGCAGTAAATTTCCGTATTGCAATTCATTTTATATTTGAAGGGTACAGGGAAAAAACAGGAAATGTCACATTTTGTTAAAAATAGGTCTCTATTAAAAATTAGAGACCTGTCAATTAGAGTCTGGCCAATGCGTTGCCACAGTGCCCGCCATTTTATATCACAATATTTTTGATATAATGTTTTGATTTTAACGTTCTAATCTTAATGCTAAGTAATGTTTTATATACATAACCCACTATTTCATTTTTTTTAATTGAGTCAAATACCGTTCACATGCGTGCAATATTTGACCGTGTAACCATTTCTGTACTTTTCAAATTTGGCGCCACGTGTTGTGACATAAAATGGCTGCCTTGGCCAGACTCTAATTGAAGGGTCTCTATTAAAAATCTGGTTGTTGGGCCATCTGGCGGTTAAAGTAGGGACCTATTTAATGGCAATGAATGGTGGTTGATAACAAGAATAGTCGCAACAGAAATTACATTTGAAATATGGCCATGTTGGTTAAAAACAAGAACTGTCCATGCGCCAAATGGAAAGAACCGGAATAGTCCATCCCATCGATTCTACAGCGTTCTGTTACAATAGTCGTTCAATGTTGTTTATGATTAATGACAGTAAATTTACCTTATAGTTTGTTGCACTGTGGGTTAACTAAACAATGTCTGATACAATAATTAATGCAGTTGTGACTAGTGATGATAATTGTACTGACATTAACCAAACTTGTAGCAAGAAAAGGAAGAAAATAGTAAGAATTACAGAAGTTACGAAAAAACTTAGGTTACAATCACACGAGGCGGGAAATTCTTGCAATTGCGCTAGATTACGGTGTTTTGAAATAATAAATAACGAAGAAAGGAGTACATTGTTGAAGGAATTTAATGCGCTAACTACAAACAACGAGCAAAACGCATATTTATGTGGATTAATAAATTTGGTAACGGTTCAACGGCGCAGAGCCAGGCAAAATGCTGACAATGCACAATATCATCAAGCTGCCTTTTCCTACAAAGTAAGAGTTAAACGTGATGACACTGTGCAAGAAGTTAAGGTCTGTAGCAAGGCTTTTAAATCGATACACGGCATTTCACAAGGTAAACTTGAACATTTGCAAATTGTTTCGCACCAAAAGATAAATGCGGCCAGCATAGTTCCAAACATAGAAAACTACCACAAGAAAAAATTAATGCGGTTTATAACCACATCAAATCTTTCAAAGCAACACTACAGCCCTCACAACTCAAAAAGAAAGGTATCTACCAGAAGAATTGAATATAAAAAAATGTACATGTTCAAAAAAAATACCCGACTATTCAAGTATCTTACGAGACACACAAAACAATCTTTAATACGAAATTTAATCTATCTTTTGGTTACCCAAGAACAGACACGTGTTGCGCGTGTGACGAATTTGCAGCAAAACTGAAAGAACTAGATTCCGAACAAGACAAAAAAGAAATAAAGAGGTTTACGATTGTAAAAAACTTACACAAACATAAGGCCCAAACATGCTATGATCGAAAAAAAGCTGCAAAACTTAATGCTCGACGTTATCCTGAAAAAATGGCCATCGCAATGGATTTCCAAAAAAATATTTCGTTGCCTAATGTGTCTACGAACGACGTATATTATCCAAGACAGTTTTCAATGTATTC
The DNA here is from genome assembly GCA_929113105.1 of Agrypnus murinus. Classification (NCBI taxonomy): domain Eukaryota; kingdom Metazoa; phylum Arthropoda; class Insecta; order Coleoptera; family Elateridae; genus Agrypnus; species Agrypnus murinus. The sequence continues at coordinate 104,026,574 of OV816025.1, forward strand.
TTTTAATATTCATGTTCTTCCAACAGCCTAATCTATATTTTACACTTTTCCTGAAACAATAGCGAAAAAGGGCCCAAACGAGGTGATAGCCTTTCTATGCCATTTTATTTTCAACTACCTAAATTATGACGTGAAACATCTCGAAATTCTTTGTGACTCTGCTGGAGTTCAAAACAAGAACTTTTCAATGTTTTGTTTTATACACTATGTTGTACATATAATAAGAAAAATTCACTCCATCAAAATCACATTTCTGGAACGAGGCCATTCGTACTTAGAATGCGACAAAAATATGGGGGTAGTTAATTTGAAAAGCAAGATAGAGATTCCAGAAGACTGGGTCGAAGTCCTACAACTAGCTAGAAAAAAACCAGAGCCTTTTCAAGTTGTTGATGTTCAATAAAACGATGTAAAGCAGTGGGATATATTCTTGAAACAATACCATGTTAAGGAACATCCATTCCCTATACAGAAAATGAAAGAGATACAATGTACCAAGGACGATCCTAGATTGTTACAGAATAACTTACAGTGGACCATGGGAAAAAAGTTGTATTACACTTCCAGTTAAAAAAAGAAACAAAAAGGAGACACTAGGAAATGGAGAATTTAAACTCCCAGTACCAGCATATAATGGTAACGATTATTAGTTAAAATACGACATGTTTTCTAATTTCACTTTTTTTAGATTTAATACCCATTAAAACAGCAAAATTTAATAATTTAATGGTTTTAAAGAGATTCTGCGGTCCTGCCGCCCAAAAGTTCTATTCAGAACTACCACATCAATGAGAGTTGGACATACCATGTTTTTTAACTTTCTCAATGTGTTTTTAGAAAAATCTTATAATTCTTTACTAAGTTGGATTGAAATATTTTAGTTTTGACCATTTGTTAATAATAAATACGCCTTAACCTAATTTTTGATTATTTTTCATAACTTTTTAAAACTATTTTAATCATAGTTACTTTGTTTCTAAAATTAAAACACGATTATCTCAAAACTATGAAAATGTGACATTATCTGTTTTTTCCTGTACCCTTCATTTGTAAAATGAAGTTTGTTTTTAAAGTTGACAATCCAACTCGAAAATTTTTAACCAATCAAATTACAGAATTTTTCAAATTGGGACCAATGAAATTAGTTTTGTAGTAAAAAAACCACTAGTGGTTTTTTCTTAGTGAAAGAATTTATGTCAAAATGAAATATCAAATTTAATTAAATTAATAGTAACTACACACGCTAAATAAAAATTTGCTCGATGAATTGTCAAGCCGAATTCAACTCGTGGTCTAATTTTTTCTTGCAAAATTTATCATTTAAGACATTCGTAGCTTTTGCTTTTGGAAAATTACACTCGTCTCCTGCGTCGACTCGTGTAGTTTTCGTTGCGAAAGCTACTCATATCTGAAATGACAAATTTTGACGGAAAACATTAGACCACTTGTTATATTATATATGAAAATTTTATAGTTTGGAGACTACCTTTTGGGACATCGTGGAAGAAATGTTGTGTCTAACACGAAAGGAAAGCGCTTTTCACTCTCGCTCAAATGCCGCACTCATCATCGTATTATCATTTGTAAAACCATGGTAGGTCAATGTCGCATACTGATTGGCTGTAGTAGGTACAAATAAAATTATTTATTTATTTCACTATATAGTGCGCCCTTTCGTGCTACCAGTCACAAGAATTTAAAGTCGAAATCAATCCCCACCTCACCGGCCTCGCATGCACTAGGCAAGTCTCGTCCCTACCGCGCGCCATCATTGGGTTTAAATATTATGTGAAAAACTACATTTCAGAACCGAGGGGGGTCTGGGTTAGGAGATAACATCTTTGGACTGGATGCCTCATATAATTCCGATTAAACTTCAGGTAAGTTCATTTGATCGGTAAGTTATATTTTGGCATCCAGTCCAAAGATGTTGATTATTTCACTATGTATGATGTTTAAGACTGGCGTCTGCCTAGCTAGTACATGTAAACTTTGGGATCCAATTTATAGAAACTGGTATAACCTAGAATGCTGTATTTTTTTATAGCAATATATGACAACATTTTCTCGGGCATGAAGTATTTTCAAGCCGTTAGTTTCTTTAGTTTTCAAGAAAAAAAATAAAAAAGAAATTGTTTTCGAAAAGATGTCAGGTGATGTCTATTACAATAGTGATCCTAAAATTGCAAGTAAAATTTTTTTATGAGTTATATATCTTTCGAAATTTAGTTTTATCCGCATTTCAAGAGTCCAAAATTGAAAGGCGTGGTTTGTTTGTTCGGCAAAAAGCTATTAACTGTTAATCACCTGACGTCATCCAATAATTCATCTTTCTTAGCACCTCCTACCGCGGTGGTGTACGGATAATAAAATTATTATTTGTTGAATGCAAGGTTGAATGATAAGAAACGGTGAAAACCATAGGCGTGCGTATAATATGTTTTAAGTAAATTAATAACAGAATTTGAAATATAATTTTGAAATAATAATTCATTATTTTTTTTTATCAGTTGATTTAGTCGTGATTAAAGAACATAACTTAATACTTTCCAACATTATTTGTATTCTTTAATAATGAAATATTTGTGAAGAGGGCGGATAATCAGACTTCAAATTAACAAATTTTCTGTAATATGCAAATGTACAAATGTAGTATGCCAATCTGCGGGTTCGGTATCCCGTACAGAAACCAAATATTTTTTCCAAACCATACGTTATCTTGTGTACAGATAATTTTATACACTATTATTTGATTATTATTAATACAGATCAAAGATGATTGATCTATGAAGACATTCCCACAACGAACCTGAAAGTTTATAAAAGCGTATGTTCAAATGTTTTTTCTTCTAACGGTTTCTAAGAAAAAAGCTTTGGGAACTTTCCAATGACAGGTTTTTTTTATAGAGTTATTACTCTATAGTCTATACTATATGTATGAATACATAATACCGTTATAATACCATGACACTAGGTTGCAGATACAACAGTTATTTATGTATTAAGGGCGTAAAGAGTTTTTTATGGCCGGAAGCGGAAAATGCGTAGGGCCATAAAAGCAAGTTACGCCAGCTATACGTACACTATTTGATGCACAGATTAAGTTTTTATCTCAAATCTCAAATTGTGTAAAAATAATATATTATAATACAAGTGTATAATAAGCAAGCCTTTAAAGCAAGCACGACGGGCTTAAAAGCACGAGGCGAAGCCGAGTGCCTTTTAACGGAGCAGTGCTTTAAAGGCTCTTATACACGTGTATTATACGCTATTTTTTATTATACCTACACTACAATCTGAAAATTGTAACAAAAAAAGTAATTTGAAATACCTTTTCTAAATAATCTGCATCATTAATCGTTGATATAGAAATGGTTAAAAAGAATTGTTCTTTGGTTGCTATGTATAAATTTGCTGTATTGTTCAAAATTTGTAGAGTGTATTATTTTAACATTGTTGTTAATTTCTTGTTACCTAGGCAGCTTTAAAGGCCTTATTTCGCACGCTTAAGAGTACGATATAACAAGATCATGAGTCAGGTATAATAAAATAATATATTATATACCCAGGGACTAAAGTGCATCTTTTAATCCCGAATGTGAGTTTATTTTCCGAGCGTTAGCGAGGAAAATGAACACATGAGTGATTAAAAGGCACTTTAGTCCAGTGGTATATACGCTATTTTTTGCACGTCCTAAAGGACTTAATCTCAAAAATTCAAAATTTCGAAAAATTTTTCGGAAAATTTCGTTACATGTCATTCTGACAATTGAACTCTGCAAACGCCAAAATAACATAGTTTCAGGATAATAAATCCTAACATGTACCGCGATTACTTTTTTTTGTTGTTTACTTGTTGTTGTTGTTGTCATGGAAACACTTTACTCACTCAGGGAGTAAAAGTGTTACTTTACTCCCTCTTTTGGGGGACTAAAGTAGAGCCTTATATATATAGGACGTGCAAAAACATAATTAAATGACTACGTAGTTACTCGAAGTTACGTTACTATAGTAAATATTCCAAAATAATTAGTTTCAGCTTATTTTCATTGTTGGTAAGTTGACAAATTATATTATGAACAAATCAAGTTTTACTGGAAGTAGCTCTGATATTTAAGTGACATTTTTTTATTGCCCGTCGGACCATAAAGAGACTCGTGGGCCATAAAGAGTCGTTTGTGTTTAGATGAGTATAGCAATAACCCAAGCAGCATTTAAGTAGCAGTAACTGAGATCGGAACTTTGATTGAGTAGTTGTTACGTAACTGCAACTAAATTTATGACTTTATAGGTTTAATTTCTTCAATTCGGAATATTTTAGTAATTGTGTAGTTGTTTCTACTATTTATTGGAACTATGTAGTTTCATTACTTCTGAGTAACTATTAAAGTATTTGGAACCGTATTGCCACTTAGTATACTTACTTTAAAGTCGTTGCAACTTCAAAGTGGTATTATGATTGTAGCAGTAACTTGCCCGAAGCTACTTTAAAGTTTTTAAAACCTTACAGTAGTATTGAATGTAACACTTACGTTTTTGCTACCCAGAAAAATCACATTAAAGTAATTTTTCGTAAACTACTCCATCTCCATATTTACTTGTAAAATGTTGGATTAATCAATAATCATTAATCAATTTGCAATTTGTTATGATTGTTAATAGATGTTTTACTATATAACCTTCAATAAAAATAACAAATTAGTGCCAAATTGTGCCTTAGGGATTGTTATGTATGTAGGTTGAAGTTGGCAACATTTATTTATAGTGATCTAACTAACCAATCCTGGCATGCTCGCATGCTCTGGGCGTGCGTCAGTAACACTCGAGCCGCCTTGGAGGATATACGTCTTCTACAGTCTATGCATTGTGTATTTAATTCGTCCAGCTCACTCAATATTAATAAAGTTAATTAATGACAATAATTGAGTATCTTTTATTTAAACACATTCAAGAACATAACAGGAATAATATAAAAATGGTTTCTATCATGTGTATCAAACGTATAAGTATTTCGTGTATATTTATCATGTTTTATTTTTTGACATTTGTGACATTTTTTTACTAAAAAATATAATTAAAGAAGGCGCGTTGTTATTTTTCGATCTATCATCATCATATTTAACAGAAAAGTTGCAATGGTTTATAATTTTGGTGTACTGGAATGACAAAATAATCAAACATTTCATCGCTTTTTGTATTAAGTACGTATTACAAATAAACTGGTAGTTCATTTTGTGACACGATCCAGCATTATATAGTATAGAAAATGATAGAATATTTGTTAAGTTGCAAGAGCAAGAGAGAACAAACACGCGACATGATGTGTCAAAGAGAAAAGAAGTTCCACGAAAGTAGCAATTACTACGCCGCCACGTACCTGCTACCCAAAAATTGTTCCCCATTTTGGTTCCAGACACGTAACAATACCGTAGCAATTACGTTCTTGTGACTAACGGCAAAAACTTTATAGTTCCACCGGTGGTTTCTGGTACGTAGCGGTGACTAAAAATGCTGCTTGGGAATAGTCTAATTATTATGTATTTTACGCATAAACTTCAAAATATAAAAACAAACCGAAAACACTTTCATACAAAAACGGTCAACACAAAATAAATTTCCACGTTTTCATATACCTTTATGGTATGAAAATCACGAATCTGCTATTGGTTTTTTTGGGTCAGGTCAAATACTGTTGTTTCGATGTCATTCACGTATCATGCAGCCAACACATACATGCCTCATGAGTCGTAACCCAAAATGGTTTGTTCACGAAGTGATTTCTAATGCAAACACCAATAGAAGAATAGTATACATACAACACATGAACAGGATTGATAGTTTTGATCTTTTGATGCTTCTCGGTTCTACAGTTTGTTTTCTTTAGTGCTTGGTACTGTAGTGGTTTAGCATGCCTTGATTTAATATCCAAAGTAACAGATGTAAACCGAGTCAGATATGAATTCATAAATAAGCCAGTCAAAAATTAATTCATTCTCTCCTCTCCAATATTTCTCTAAATTTGGCTATTATTTGTATAGTGTTTGACTAGGCTATTGTAATTATAATAAGTAGGGTACCCCGACTCGACCTAACGATAGAAATGACGGGCGTGGTAACTATAACTTTTGTTCATCTGGACTGGTCTAGTGTCCTCAGCTCTTTGTGATGGGTGGTTGCGGATGAAGTCTGAATTCATTACGGAGCGATTAGCCATGCCTATCTACCTGGTAAACGCTAGAACTCGCATATTCCTAACTACTGGGTAATGATCTCTGTAACCAGGTAATAAGCTGCGGCGTTGCCGGTTCTCATTACCGAAGAATAAAAATTGCACCAAAACGTATTTTATAACCACCAGGTAATAATTATGTTACTTGGTAAACGCTAAATCTCGCCGATTCTTAACAACCGGTAACGAGTTAACTGTAACCAGGTAATAAGCTGCGGCAATGGCAGTTCTTGTACCGAAGAACAAAAATTGCACCAAAACGTGTTTAATCACTACCAGGTAACAAATCTTGTTACCTGGTAAACGTAAAAGTTTGCCTATTGTTCTCGTGCATTTAAGAACGGGTTTTATTTGAAAACAAATTGGAATATAACTAAAATTTGACCAGACCTGAAAAAACCAATAGCAGATTCATAATCTGCATCTTAAAAACCTCTAGAAGCAGTGTATTAGAACCTGGAAATTCTTTTCAAGTTCAATTTTGTTGTACAGCGTAGTAAACGCTGTCTATAGCTGCAGTTTAATTATAGTACATTATATCGATATATTCATCGTATTTTTAGTATAATGATAGTTTTAATTATTATTAATAATTTTGTGACACATTAGTTTTTAGTGATTACCTTGATTATAGTGATAGTTAAGTTTAAAATAAACTAAGTTTGGTGTAAAAACTTATGAAATGGCTATACTAGATTAGTCCCTTCGAAAAAATATACACCTCAATTGCTACTCTTGAATAGTTCTGCAACCAGTTAAGCAGCTTTCGATAATATCTTCTTAGACCATCAACCAAAGACAGAACGCGTTCTTCTGTTTGTGACTGATGACGTACCCTACAAGACCAAGACGGTTTTCCAATTTTTCGATTCCTTCGGAATAATACGTATTTTTTCAACTTTAAAATAGGGTTGCATAGATGATCTCCGCATTAGAGCCGAATCTCTTTCCTCCGAGTTATTTTTTCAAGTTCGGAAACAAGAAATAGTCGCTGGGGGCTAAGTTTGGAGAATATTCTGGATGTGGAAGCAATTCGAAGCCTAATTCAGGGATTTCGGGCATGGCATGTGCATTGTCTTCATGGAAGAGTACGTTTTTTTCAAAACGTTGCTGAAACGATCCAATAAATTTGCAATCATATTCGCCGTTTGAGTAATATATTTCGTACACGTTCATCTGACATGCGTACTATCTCAACTATCTCGCGCAATTTTGCTCTGCGGTCATGCAATACCATATAATAAATTTTGTCAAACATTTCTGGTGTGGTGGCCTCATTTGGCCGTCCAGAGAAGTCGTTTGTGTTTGTACGACCACAACAATAATAAGTAGGTCACCACTTGTGAATCGTTTTAATCGATGGTGAAGAACCTAATAATATTTATCAACCTTTTTTTCGGTTTGCATAATGGTCTATCCACGCAAAACTAATGTTAATTAACACACGAAATTAACTTTTTTTCCAAATTTGCAAAAATACGAGAGGTTGTCTGCTTTCAATGGCTGTTAAAACTGAAGTAAATAGCATAGGTATCTGTTTGCAAATATTAATATTGCCTACTGACAGATGGTATTGACAAATGTCATCTGGGATTTGCGATTGTGACGACCTATGATGCATTTTTGCCAGACTTCCCATCCGGCCTCGTAAATGTGAATAATCAGTTTTCTATTGGGACGCGCCAATAAATATAAATGGCGTTAACAACACCAAAATGTCGTCGATATGCGGTAGTTGATGACGTAGTTTTTAGGGGTTTGTTTTTCTTGTATCGTATTTTAATGGTGATTGTAATTTTGACAGATTAAATTTAATAATCGTGTTAATATTTATGATAATTTAAAATAGAATATCTAGATTTTATAATTTTTGAAATGTCAGTAAAATGGAATTGTCATTAATAAATTCCTTTTAATAATGTTTATTCACAATCGATACATAATGTGTTTATTACTGATGTTTAAAAAGTTAGAAAGTAATTTATTATACACCATATAAGTTCTCTTGGTTAGTAATGAGTTCTCTTGGTTAGTAATATCCATTACTTACCTTTTGCTCGTTCTAAATATTCTCAACATATGGCAGAAGTTTTCGTATCTATCTTTACTTTTAGCAGGTAACAAACAGTCAATCACTGTTAGTAGCAACTTCTCGCAATTCCGGTGGTGTGCAACTTACATCAGTTTCACTATCAGACATTTTAAATCGTGTAAATTGCAATTAGGAGCAATGTAATTAAATATGGTTTAGTAGTGACACGAATTTACTTTGACAATTGTTGCAGCAATTGTCATTTTATCGCCACCTGAATAAAAACGCTGGTGTTATGTTTTACATATATCAAGTATAAGGTATCAATGTAAGAACATAATTATGTACGATTGTGAATAAAATAGTATACATACCTCGGCGGGAAGACATTACGCGTCGAGCAATTGCTGCCCTTGGCGCTTTGCGCCTCGGGCAGCAACATTGCTCTCCGCGTAATGTTCTACTTCCCGCCTCGGTAAGTAATCTACTATTACTGTACTGTCTTGACGTTCTGGGTTTTGTACTTTGGCGCGTCCCAGTTGATTAGAGGTTCCTTGGTCCTTGGTGACAATTTTGAAAGTATTAGACTCTGTTACCTAACGAACGAAATACTCGGTGGAGAAGACTTAACTAAATCTAAACAAATTAACGTATGTAAATACAAAGAAAATTTGAATTTTCTTCCGTTATCATTTACTTTTCGTGACTTTGTAAATTTAAGATAGTTAGGTCTATGGTTGTTACTATACTTATAGGTTTGCAAGGAAGCCTTTTAGCAGTTTTAGCCTAAGTAAAGGTATATTTAGACATGGACACGGGACGCGCTGACAGTTAAGCATATGAGAATTTATACCTGACGGAGCGTGTTCAATACGAACTTCGGCCTACGGGCAATAAAGTTTGACGTCGATAGTAGTTGTACTGTTCCCGTGAAAATAGCAGGGTATTTGTTTACTAATACTGATGAATTAGCAATGGTTGTGCTTCTTGATGAAGGGGAAATTAATGATAATAATCATAATAAGAAAAGGCGTATCTGGATTCACAAAGCTGTTTCACTGTTTTACTAACAATTGCCCAATTTTTATCTTTGTGACTGTTGTCATTGTAACGCTGATGTATAGATTACACAATTTTAATTCGGGTGGATTTCGACCACACTCAATAAATTGACTATATACTAATATACTCGTCGTTATATACGCGTGATTGCAATTCACATATATCGTGACGGAGTAGAAACGCGCCGAGAAATTCAAAAAATTCTGATTAAATGTAATATTGTTGTATTTTTATGCGTTCTTGAATTGGGCGAATAAACTTTATTGAGGGTATTAGTTTTACTAATTATTATTTACAAGAGATGCGTTTAGTAAAATCCCTTAGAAAACCATAAACCACCGAATGATGTTTATAACATTACATTTGATTCGAAATAAAATAGAAATGATAAGGTACTCCTTATGTTTAAGGCCTATTAGCAGCAGAAGTTGAAGCATGTCGACTTGAGTGAGATTTAAAAATATTAGTGTCGATCCCATCCAATTGCAAGGAGCATTTTACCCACCGGCTTAGCGTTTGTTTAGAAGCAACTTTGTATGGCTTTTCAAAGCTTAGGAAAAGGTAATTGCAGTTTGCGTCTCAGCTTTTCGGTTTATTGAATATACTTCTGTAAACAAGAGACTACAGATAAATTGGCCATTTTATCAAATCTAGATTAACCTAGGCTGTTTGCTTTTTATACCAGATGATTTAATATTATCTTCAATGAAAATTTGTATACATCCATCGTATGGTTTTATATTTAATAGATTTATAAATAAAAGATATGGTTTGCAACCTTTGGTCAGTGGCTAAAGATGAAAGTTTTTTTGTCTTTATAAACACGTAAGTTGCACATACAGTTAAAATAGTGACTAATCTTGCTCGACAAAGTAATCCAGTTAATCAAAGTAATTCCAGTTGTAACGGGGTTTCTTCGGTCTTAACCTAGAAACACCGTTCATGAATCTTTTTATTAGTGGATCCTTCCCGAGGTTGAAAGAAAGAATGAAGGATAAGGCAGCCCTGTGTGAATTGAAAGTACCATGTATAACATTTGATACCATGAAGGTATAAACATTTAGATTTGTTTAATGTTAGCTGTAAAAAAATTAACACGTGTTGTATACTAGCTTTGTATGGGCCAATGCTTGATGGCTTACAAAATGTCCGCTACAATTTATAAGTAACTCCATACTGCTTGATGGTAGTGTCGGATATTGAATGTATTGTTCTTTCAATAGCACAGTCATGAATATTCTGTAACCTTAAAGATTTCCGGATAGTCTCGAGGCTACCAGCGTAAGATTTGCTGCTAATGGATGAGATTCCTGACTGAAAAGAGAAATTAAAAATTTAGGATTTGGACTAAAAATGATTTGCTGTTTCATACCAAGCTTTATAAAAAGTGGATACCAAGGTTGTGATGGCCAAAAGGGCAATAATAGGATACCTTCTGCTCTGTCTTGAATTATTTTTTGTAAGACTCTTAAGATAATGACAAAAAGAGAGAAAACATAAAGACTTATGTTTTGCCATAAGAGGGTAAAGGCATCACAAGTAAAAGTTTTTGGATCCTAAAATCACGAAACGTATTTCGTACATTTGTGATTATTTTTAGAAGTAAATATGTCTACCTCGGGGTCCCTAGGATATTTCTGATCTGAGTAAAGGCATAGTCCGCCAAGACCATTCTGTCTCTGGCTGCAGCGCCCGTGACTCCAAATCAGCCATCCAGTTATCTTTTGAACTAATATAAGACACGGAAATCCTCGGGTCACGTTGCACATTGCCATATGGTATTTGCCAAATTATTCAATTGAGTGTACTTAACACTACCCATACGATTAATACAGGCGACTGCAGTGATGTTATCGCACCTTATAACGATATTACAGGTTCTTAAGTTTTTAGCGAAACATTTTAAATCCAGAAAAAATGCTTGCAATTTTAAAAAATTAATGTGGTTTTGTTTATCTGCAACAGTTCACCATCCGTGTGTTTTATCACCGTCACAACAAGCTCCCCAACACGAAAGAAAAGAATTTGTAAAGATTTCTAGTTGAAAAGAGTCTTGCTTTATCTCGTTGCAGGCCAAATAAATATTATCCAACCACCAGAAAAAATCTGTAAGAGGTTGAAGTGACATCTTGGCATTCTAAGTAATTCATATGATTTTTTTAAAGATCAAGCAGTTTTTCCCTCTCAAGAGATTTCGTATCAGCCACCCGTATTTTACGGCTGGGCAATAGTATAGGCTTTTCATAGTATCAGTGTGAAAAATAAAGTCTAAGAATTTGTAAGTTCTTGACGGTAAGTTTGTTGTAAGTTTTACCAAGAATAAAAAAATCGTCCAAATAATTAACGTACATGATTCCTTTCTGTTTAAATTTCTGAACGAAGAGCTTAAGAATTTTAGTAAAAGCATGAGGTGCAGAAGACAGTGCAGTTGATTATTATAGGAAAACCGTAAATATTTCCGCTGTTCGGTTGCAATTGCTACTAGAAAACATGCATATTTTAAATCTATAAAAGTCAGATAACAGTTTTTTAAGTAGTTTTAATACAGTTCGTCTATCTTCCAACTTAAAGTGTGGAGCATCCATACCAAGAAAAAGCTAGATAAGAAATGATCAGGTAGTGGTTTGCACAATGCCACCCCCTGTGTCCGCAATTTTGGAATTTTAGCAGATACAAGATTTGACTCTTCTAAAGAGAAGGAGGGGGAACTTCAAGGAGTGTTCTATTTAAGGGTATCCATTAACCCTTCACCCATTTAAGTATTACACTACTTGAAGTTATGGTTATCCACTTCCATCCCTTAAAACCTTGAAAGTCTAAATAACTGATAAGCTTACCTGACTTACTACTTCTTTGTGCATTTCTCTTTGGGGTTGGTCTCCTTCGAGGTTTGCCTTGTACGACCCTGTCTCTCTCGATTGACGCCGAGCGATACCTGTTTACATCGTTAAAGGGCTGTCCTTTTGCTTGTCCCCTCCCTTTTTTTCGTCTTAAAAATGCGGGGGTGGAAGATTTAAAAGCTGAAGTAGAGGGTACAGGTTTCATATCCTTACTCGCAGCCTATAAGGTTTTTACTACCTTTACCTTTTCACTAAGATTAGGCCCAAAGAGAAGATTCGACGGTGGACATTTATCTAATAATTCTTTAGAATCTTTATTCATATAAGAGTAAATTTAACTACGACGTGCCATTGAGAAGTTGTAGAATAAGTCTGTTAGGAGGCGACCAGCATCTGACAAATTTGGAAGCAACACATTTCTATACATCGGTTCTCCGTTTCCTTTAAAAAATAATCAATGCCTTTACCCAAAGCAGCTAGACCAGTACCCAGCTTGGACTGAAAATCCACATACGCAAAATTCATTTTTCTGGATATAAACCGGAATAATAGATTTAGTTTCCGGGTTGATTGCCGGAGGAGCCAGCAAGGAACAGTTTGCCGGAATTTTATATTTTTGTAAAATATTCTTACATTCACTTTCTGGAATACCATGATAAGAGAATGTATTCAGCGAGCCAACAAAGCTGGGTATAGATTAACCGAGTCGTTATCATTAGGAGAAGGGTCTACCCCTAAAATGTTTAACACGTTGTCTGACAGTTGGACGTCGTTGTGAATTATTAGTACGTCTGTAGCAGGCGAATTAGACGAAACGGGGGGAACCATGCCACGTGGGCTATGGATGACAATGTCTGCAGTGTCCGCCGAGTCGCACGGAGCTCGGGCTACATTAACGTTATTGGGGTTAACAGAGGCCAAACTAACGGAAAGATAACAGTGGCGGATTAATTGGCTGGCGGACCTGGCGGTAGCCAGTGGCCCCAAATATCTAAGGGGCGGCGATCTCGATAGATACTAGACAAAAACTGCCACAACAGAAAAAGTGAAAGATGTAATATTTAATATACTGATCAAAAAAGTCTAAGGAACAAATGAACAAAAGTAATTCTTTTCATTTAAACTCCGAAAAATGTTGTAATTTAGTTTTTGACGAAATGAGTCTGCACAAATACGTTCAGTACTGTCCAAGTCTAGATATTATTGAAGGATATGAAGATATGGGACATTTGTGCAGAAACCCGAATTATGCCACGGAAGCATTGGTTTTTATGATGCGAGGCATAGGTAAAGATTTTAAATTACCTGTTTTATTTTCTATCTAATAATTCTGTTAAAGCTGATAGTTTAGTCAACCTTGTTCCAAAATGTATTGAAATTGTAAATAATTCCGGTTTCGATGTTAAGTCTATTGTATGCGACCAAGGAAGTACAAACCAAAGCCTCATGAGAATGTTAGGCGCTTCTCGGGAAAAACCGTATTTCGCTATCTCAGATAAAAAAATATATGCCCTCTTTGACGTCGTACATCTTGTTAAAAGCATAAGAAATCGTTTACTTAAAGCCGACTTACTTGTCGAAAATAACAAAGTATCTTTTAAGCACATAGCCGATACATTTGCTATTGATATCAAATTAAAACGTGCAAAGTTCTTAGGCCATTTGACGGATGCACATGTTAGACCTAACAATTTTCAAAAAATGTCCGCTCACTTAGCAATGCAAATATTTAGCCATAGAACAGCATCCGGTATTAAAACAGCCATAGATTGCAAATTGATTGATCCAGGTGCTTCGCATACTGTTGATTTTATTGAAAAAGTGAATCGATTAATAGACATTCTAAATAGTAGATTCCAATCAACGTCAAATCCTTAAAATGGTGCAATTAGCGAAAATAGTACATTAATAGAGGATCTATAATATTTCGTTAAATGGATTGAGACTTGTGAGGTTATAACACTAGACAATAGAAAACACAAAGTACCACCATGTTTTACCGGACTTCAGCAAACCATTAACGCTATTATTATGATGTGGCAAGAGTTAAAAAATATAGATGTTCTTTTTTTACAAACAAATAAGTTAACGCAAGATTGTTTGGAAAACTTATTTAGTACAATTCGTGGTGCTGGCGGTTTCAATATGTACCCTACTGGGTACATATTGACTGAAAAGGGACTGAAAGCGATCTATTTTTAAGTAAGTTATTTCTAAGAAAGCAATTCGTTTATCCAAATCACACTTTAAGGGTCGTTAATACTCTCGTCTCTATAATGCTAGATCTTAAAAATGTAATTTATGCCGGTATTGGTTATTTACATCTTCCTATTATTACAGAGCTTGAAAATAGCTTCTTCTTCTTAAAAAATGGATTACTAATTAATATCCCATTTATATTTACGTAGAAACCGCACGTAATATCCATTAAATTTTAACAATACATAGTCGCAGTTTTAATAAAACAAAAAAGAATTATATATAATTTTATCAGCTTTATTAAATCGAGGCGTTGAAAGGTTCAAAAATTTCTATTTACGTAGCATTAGATTGATATGAACATTTGAAGGTATATACGTGTATTTTGAAATATACTAATAACAGATTCTAAACTATTAATATTTACAACAGTAAAATCTCAAATGCAGGAATTTCTCCAAGAAAAGCAAGTAGAGATCTTAATATTTGCAACAGTAAAACTCAGATGCTGGAAATGTCCACAAGAAAAGCAAAAAATAGAAGATATTTTACACTTTTCAGACAAGTTAACGTATTTTTTTTTATTCTAATAATAATATACATCCCCTGCGATCTAAAATGATATTACCTATATTGTAATCAACAATAATTGGAGATAGAGCGAGATAATTGAACATTTCTTGACATTAAGGAGCAATTTATTCATATCAAGCCTTGATACGGCGTTCTGCAAACAGCTTAACCGCTGAGTTTATAAAAGCGCATCCCAGAATTCCTTGTAAACGACCCAAATTTAAGATCAATTAGTTCAATAATTCCTGCCCTACCTGTGTGTTTTAAATGTCTACGTTCTAGATAATTATCATTTGTATAACAATTAAATTTATCAAGTGTTCATATAAAAAAGAAGGTCAGGCAGGCAGGTAGGTAATAATTACTGGCTTAGAGGGCTTATATTTTAGAGATCGGATACAGTCACATATATGCTTGTATATTACCTCTAAATTCTACTTAATCTACATACTTTAACAATACATGCAGTCAGGTTTAGCGTAAATAACAATTAGGGATATCAAGGCCATACTAACTGAACGTTAACATATGTTCTAAAGGTCAATCTTAATTAATTAACCCTCGGGACTACACATCGTTAGGTTAAAAACAGTCTTGAAGCAAAAAAGGCAGAATCCGCCCTGTTAGATGGTCAGACAAGAAAGCAGAGTTATGTTATTAGCTGACAAACATCTTTGAAGAACGCTCTGATTCCACCATCTGTTATCCCGATGACGTTATAGGATGACATTATGAAGTACTCTATACAAAATTAGAGATGCAAAATTAATCCTATATGGTGAAAGCGCAAATATTCATGGAAATATGGGGTACATGATCCTAATCAGCATGGATTATAATTTATATTATACAAACGGAGAGACAGGATTAGGTATAATCGGTTTATGTTATGCTCCCTCGTCGTCTCAACAGAGTAACTATACTATGCAGGGGTAAGCACTATCTTTTTCCTTGAGGTTATGTTTTAGTTCGAGTTTAAGCTTAAATAACTTTACTATTGATGGCATAGACCCTTTATTTTCATATAGTAGCGACAACCATTGATCTCGCCGCTAACTCAAAAGCACCAGAAAGATGTTGGCAACATTGACGATGACTATCTCTGTAGCCGGCATAGAAGCTTCTGCAGGTCTCGGGAAATTCCTGCTGCTGCTGCCTCTGGTAATGCTATAAAATAAAAACGTATCAAGATGATGCAGGAACTCAAAAGGATCATCTACCAGAACGTTTACTGTGATAGGTAAAGAAATAAGAAACGTATATAGAATGTATATCGTTTATTTTATCATCAGTGTTAAAATATCATATTACATATAATTAGCAGTACAACAAGATCATCTTACATAGTACAAACTGTATGGAACAGTTTAAGGGTGTCATAAGGCTGCGCTAGGATCGTCGTGTAGAGGCTCGTTGCGACGGGTGAATAACTAAATACGTAACAATTATTAGGGTTAAAAATAACAAAAATCTGTAAAATTATTTAGTTTAGGTGATTATTATAGGACTCCCTTTCTTTCCAGAAAATATTTAACTTTATTAGGTACGCAAGGCGTTCTTTCCGCAATTGTATATGCCACGACTTATTGCGTCTGTGCGTGTATATTACTTCAAATTGCGCGTGTATATGCTTTATTATGTACGTCTGTGCGTGTATATACTTCAAATTGCGCGTGTATATACTTATAATGTACGTCTGTGCGTGTATATACTTCAAATTGCGCGTGTATATACTTATAATGTACGTCTGTGCGTGTATCTGTTTGGAATTGCGCGTGTTTATGCTTTATTATGTAAGTCTGTGCGTGTATATACTTCAAATTGCGCGTGTATATACTTATAATGTACGTCTGTGCGTGTATCTGTTTGAAATTGCGCGTGTATATACATGTAACTGGACTATATAAACAGGAACTTTGTTCCTTATCATTCATTAGACGTTATGGAACGACGCTTGTGTGATGTATGCGGTCTGAACATTCGACGCTCCGGGTATGTAAGCCATATGAATATACATCGTGGACACAAAGTCCCATGTACTAAATGTTTCAAATCTTTTTCACGTAATAGTAGTTATAAAAGGCACTTGAAAACAATCCATTGTACCATAGGTGTGAATAATAATGATAATAAGACAAAGCCTAAAAATGATGTAATAATTAAAGACGCGGGTCTGAAACGTATGCATACTAATGAACCCCGTGACACAAATAAAGAAATAAGGCTCGATGATAATGATGATGAAATAATAAACGCTCGTAATGCTATACGTAATAAATTAGCCTACTTTCACAGTGATAAAACTGAACCTCGACCGGGGACCGTTTATCTCTCACCGAAACTTGAAGAAGCATCTTCAGTTACATCTGTTGAAGATGATGATGATGAAGAAGAAGAAGAAGAAGATTGCGATTCCGACTTAAAGATTTATCAGGAATTCTCTAACTATTATAGAGCATTATTAGCTAACGGAGAAAACAAAAACGTAGATAAAACTAGGTACAGCCTATATAATGACAGCTATGAGTGGCGATTTGCTTATTCACGAGTACAGTTTCAGAAAAAAGATATTTTAATTAAAAACAAACAAACGGAACACCCGCTTTGTTTACTTTACTAACGCTTAAACGATTAAGCTCTCCTAGTCCAACAGAGGAAGATATCGACAACTATATGAAAATAATCTCACTTACTAATGCTCATTAGAAAGACTATAGGCGCAACGGTCTACTAATAAGCGTTAAACATTGGAAATACAAAAATGTAATCCGGCCAAATCTATACAGAATAACAGACTTTGAGGTTAGTCTTCCGAAAAAGTTAAACAAGATGAAACCGGATTGGATACGTCGGAGTACGTCTGATCAACTAGTGGATCAACTCCAATTGTTGTATGCCGCAAAGAAAGCTCATAGCAGCAGTCCCGAAAACGAAAACGATATAATTTCAGTCAACACAGAGCTTAAAACGAGAAAAATCATAGAATAAGTAAATATTTAATTTGTACTATGTAAGATGATCTTGTTGTACTGCTAATTATATGTAATATGATATTTTAACACTGATGATAAAATAAACGATATACATTCTATATATGTTTCTTATTTCTTTACCTCTCACAGTAAACGTTCTGGTAGATGATCCTTTTGAGTTCCTGCATCATCTTGATACGTTTTTATTTCATAGCATTACCAGGGGCAGCAGCAGAAGGAGTTTTCCGAGACCTGCAGAAGCTTCTATGCCGGCTACAGAGATAGTCATCGTCAATGTTGCCAACATCGTTCTGGTGCTTTTGAGTTAGTGACGAGATCAATCGTTGTCGCTACTATATGAAAATAAAGCGTCTATGCCATCAATAGTAAAGTTATTTAAGCTTAAACTCGAACTAAAACATAACCTCAAGGAAAAAGATAGTGCTTACCCCTGCATAGTATAATTACTCTGTTAAGACAACGAGGGAGCATAACATAAACCGATTGTACCTGTCTCTCCGTTTGTATAATATAAATTATAATCCATGCTGATTAGGATCATGTACCCCATATTTCCATGAATATTTGCGCTTTCGCCATATAGGATTAATTTTGCATCTCTAATTTTGTATAGAGGCGTTTTGTATAGAGTACTTCATAATGTCATCCTATAACGTCATCGGGATAACAGATGGTGGAATCAGAGCGTTCTTCTAGTAATTATTACCTGCATGCCTGCCTGCCTGCCTGACCTTCTTTTTTATACGAACACTTGATAAATTTAATTGTTATACAAATGATAATTATCTAGAACGTAGACATTTAAAACACACAAGTAGGGCAGGAATTATTAAACGAATTGATCTTAAATTTGGGTCGTTTACAAGGAATTCTGTGATGCGCTTTTATAAACTCAGCGGTTAAGCTGTTTGCAGAACGCCGTATCAAGGCTTGATATGAATAAATTGCTCCTTAATGTTAAGAAATGTTCAATTATCTCGCTCTATAGAATTAAATCTCCAATTATTGTTGATTACAATATAGGTAATATCATTTTAGATCGCAGGGGATGTATATTATTATTAGAATAAAAAAATACGTTAACTTGTCTGAAAAGTGTAAAATATCTTCTATTTTTTGCTTTTCTTGTAGACATTTCCAGCATCTGAGTTTTACTGTTGCAAATATTAAGATCTTTCAAAGATTTAAGATCTTTGAACCTTTCAACGCCTCGATTTAATAAAGCTGATAAAATTATATATAATTCTTTTTTGTTTTATTAAAACTGCGACTATGTATTGTTAAAATTTAATGGATATTACGTGCGGTTTCTACGTAAATATAAATGGGATATTAATTAGTAATCCATTTTTTAAGAAGAAGAAGCTATTTTCAAGCTCTGTAATAATAGGAAGATGTAAATAACCAATACCGGCATAAATTACATTTTTAAGATCTAGTATTATAGAGACGAGAGTATTAACGACCCTTAAAGTGTGATTTGGATAAACGAATTGCTTTCTTAGAAATAACTTACTTAAAAATAGATCGCTTTCAGTCCCTTTTCCCCGCGACCGTGATGTCCAGAGGTTATCTGTATGCATCCCTTGTTGTGAGGTAAACATCTGCGTTAATGACCTATCTAATATCTTGTTCAGACAGACAAAAATGCTAATCTATCTGAGAATTGTTTCGATAATTTTTATCATTTATAGCTTTATTAAATAGTTTATCCTTTAAAAACGATCATATTTATTAGGCGTTACAAATTAATTATCATTATTATTTATCTCGTTAATAATATCTCGTTAATAGACCCGTTGTAGGTCCTCATATCACATACAATAATACGTGTTGTTTTCGTATTCGAACTAGAAATTAATCAATTTTTTTAAATCGTTGATACAAACTGATCACCTGGTGTTGAATGTATAATAGTATATAATAAATTATCCTTTATTAACGTGAAGAGTTGTCTAACTAATTAATTTTCTTTGTGGATAACCTGAATTTTACGAAAGATATGTGGAAATGATATATGTAATATTGCAATTATTTAATAGTATTTGATAGACTGGTGCGTTTTAAGAGTACCGTAGCTATTACCTGCCTACAAATGTGACCCTTTTTATTCTACCTGATACATATCGACTGAGAAACTTTAGTATATCTTGTTAGTTTTGATAAGATGCAAGATCGAATTTATGTACGATGTATATACCGATGAGGTGTTATGGTGAGAGATATCTGTTAATATTATTATTATTAAACTCCTGGGGATAGAAGAGGGTAGCTAACTATTCTGAAGTATTTTAATTAAATATCGTCTAGATTATTGTGTAGATAAAAAGTTTGAAGGTCGCCCTCCGATCGTGTCGGGTCCTTCTACGTGTTGACCGTTATAGGTATATAGATGTTGAATTATGTTCGAATGTATTCATGAATTTTTTAATTCGTTATTAATAAAAATTATATCAATTATCTTAAATTATTATTATTGGTAGAACATTAGGTAATTACTTTTATCAATAAAATCCCATAGTTAATAAGTCGGCTCATGTCATGTAACAGCGTGAAGTTAGCAACGTTGCCGCGCGCTTGGTTGGATTGCGGTTGATCTTGATCGCGAGCGCGAGTCTGGCCACGGATGACCTTGAAATTGACCAAAAATTCTACGTTGGACCTCCATAAGAAATAACATGGGATTTTGCCACAGAACTCTTGCTGCATATCTACTTATATGTTTTTTCATTCGGCTAATTTTATGCCAATTCAACTAGACCCATGTGCTTCAATGTCTCAGATTTTGTTCAAATTTTTTCCTCGCATAGATACATATGAAATAACATTTAATTATTTTTCCAGATTTTTTTTGTTTAAAAGTACCAAAGTAAAAGTGTTTGGAAATTTCGATTTTTTGCAAATTCTGGTATTCGATATCTGGTATCATCTAATTAAATTTGTTAGACATCATATCTCTCATTTTTTGTGTTAGCTGGCTCATCCAGGTGTCAGATTAAAGCTAGTTCTTGGATCTTTTAGACTATATCAAGAAACATGCAACGAAATTGCAGAGTAAAAAAGTAGCAGGCACTCTGAAAAATCCAGAAACTAGCTTGAATCTGACACCTGGATGAGGCAGATAACTCAAGAAATAAAACAAGAGTTATGACAATTTTGGTAAGATGATATTCGAGTAGCAGAATTTGCATCAAAATCGAAATTTTTTAAAATTTCTACTTCGGCCATGTTCATCCTAAAAATCTGAAAATATTAATTTAATGTTATTTCGTACGTATCTATGCAAGGAAAAAAAATTGAACAAAATCTGTGATATACAAGCACGATCATGTTTTTAAATTATGTGATTTGGCATGGAACTAGCCATGTCGGGCTAACCGTTTTTTATTTACTAATGGTCAAAATATGTAATTCTCATAACATTCTTGATAGCAATTTTCTTTACAAAATCATATATCCGAAAATAGTTGCGCGACATTCAATAACCAACTTTTTTTGCAGGAAATTTAATTCTCTTTAACGTTTATAAAATTCATTTTGTACGTAGAAGTAGCCAAATCTAAAATATTTACCAACAATGCGCAAAAAACGGCACTTTTTCGGAATATCAAAAAATGACAGTTGCTGAAGAAAATTCTATCTCAGAAAATATTGAACGAACGAGGTGCGATAAAAAATTAAATTGTGGGGAATTTTGTCAGCTACATTTTCATTTGGAACATTGATGCCCATAAAATTAATACTTTCTGAAATATTAGAGAAAAAGCAATTTTATCCGCCATTTTCCAAAATGGCTCAGCCGGCTTATTACCCACGCATGAGGAGTTGTGATATGTTTCTCAGTACCACATTTTAAGCGTATCTATCAATTTTCAGCTTTCCCCCAATTTATTTCTTTTCAAAACCTTATCATTTATTTACCTGAACTATGGCACTAATTGTTAGTTACTTGGAAATTGGATTTCGCGGCCTGTATTGTGTTTACTTCGTGTACGGTTTTACAAAAATTATATATTTTTAATAAAACACAACTCAAACGTATCTTATTTATTTTATTTTGTTGTATCAACAATTTTCGGGGGTAATACCATAAGAGCTCAGATTTAGCCGGATATCTTTTAATGGTTGTTTTCGAGTACTTACTTTCATTGGCAATTTAACGAGAGCTATTTTGAGAAAATCACGAGAGCGTAGCTCGAGTGATCTTGTCAAACAGATCGAGTTAAATTACCTATAAGAAAGTAAGTACGGGAAAACAAACGTAAAAAATATCAGGCTATAAATCTGAGCTCGAATGGTGTTTGGTAAGACAATTCCATGAATGAATAAAGTAATATTTGAATTTAATTCAATTAAAGTTTATTTAACACTGGAACAGAAGAACAGTAAATATTGAAAAATAGTTTTTAGAAAGAACAATTGTTAAAAACACAGTTATTGTAATTGTATATAATTTGTCCTGTAGACGTTGACTCCATTATTGATGTAGATTATGTAGTTGATGTTGGATTAAATTGGAATGGATGATTAATTTTTTGTATTTTCAAGATTAGAATTTTCAATCTCGCTTACTGCATATTTTTGTTTCGCAGATATTTCCTAACCTCAACATACTGTTTAAGAATCCGAATTTTTATTCGGTTTTAAAATCACCTACATACTGAAAAATATCATCACAATATGATAATGGTAAATTTGAATAATTTTATGTTTTATGTTAATTGCAACAATATTAATGCATTTATTAACCATAATAAATACTTTGCAGTTAACTTATAAATATGACAAGAATAACAATAATTAATGAAAACAACTTTAAAAACTATATATTTAAAATCATCTTAATTAAGCTTGGTGTTAACTGATAAGAAATCAATCTTTATCATCAACTTTAATAACTACGTATATAAAATCATAATAATTTAATTTTGGTGTTAATTGATATCAATTTTTCAAAATATTTAACAAAAAAATTAATCAGAAGGTTTATAATGAATTTATTTATTACCTAGGTTCCACGCTATTCCAAATTGCGTATTTAAAGAAATTGTCTCAAACTTTGTTCCTCCCTATACGTCACCGCGTGGTTATTACGATAGAATTAAAATATTCAATCGTGCAAAACTTATATTTCCTTTTTTAAATTTCGTTTGAATTCTATATGTAGCGCACTCTGTCGAGAAATACTGCAATTAAAAAAGCAAGCTTATTTAACTACATTTGGTTGCGCATCTGCTACGTTTATCTGTGTTATAACCTAACCTCCGCTGCATAGCGTTTCCTTTACGCCGTTGGTCTTTCTCTTTCTTTCCCTGCAATAGGTATTCTTCTCGGTCTCTGTTAGATCTATCAAACTTACTCACTTATAACCTAACCTCCGCTGCATAGTGTTCTCTGTGCACAGTTGGTCTTTCTCTGTCTTCCCCGCTCTATGTATTCTCTTCTGTTTCTTTTAGATCTATCAAAGTTACTAACTTTTAATTATTACTTACAATAATACGTTTCTTGTATAACACTTTCATATAACATTACATATTTGTATCTGCAATGACGGTAAGGTATTCGCTTCTAAATTCTTTAAAAGATACAACATGACTAGAGTCCAGTATAAATTACCAAATGCATTCCATTCAAAGCGAAGTTATGTAGCGATTGTCTAATAATAAATGATATATTTTGTACTTGTATGTATGAAGAATAACGATCACGGAACAAATCCAAAAGACTAGACAACGATTGCATAATACAACTTTTCTCACACCATATCCATATAATAAAACTACATCTCGAAAACACGTTGTTATGTCGAAGTACCACAATAATTATCGTTTACCCAATAATCGGAAGTGATAAACGCGCAAAACTTTCACCGCTTTATAAAAATATTTCTTAATTAAAACCCGAGAAATTACTTATTTCGTTTAATTATTAATCTTTCTTAATTATTATGAAGAATAATTATCCAATTGAAAACTCTTTGAAGCCAGTTAAAACACAATAAAGATAATTTACTGAAATTAACAAAGTATAATAAAACTACCATTGTTACGTGTACAAATGTTATTTATTATATATTTACAGTCGTAATAAGTATTACTTGTTAAAATAAAAGGTACAACAATACAGTTCAAATACAAAACTACAAATACTCACTATAATTTAATTTAAAAACTATTTATAAAAATATCGTACTTGTTTCCTTGTTTATAACAAAAACGATGAAAATATCGACCACATTGTCTTTATAATAACGAATAAGACTAGCACTTTGAACGCCTGGTGGAGCCAGTATAGCCTGAAAAAAAAAAATGTATACATTAAGTAGCACTCAGAAATGTTATTTTTAATAAGATAATAATTAACAATATAATGTAATGTAAGATTATCCGATATAGAAAAGTCTTTTTAATGAACAAAATCTTTCAAAAAATCGTATAACTATAAAAATAAATCTAAATAAGATTCGTTATTCTTATTACAATTTATTTAAAGATACCTTAATAAAGTAATATGTTAGATTCTAAGAAACGTTATTACATAATAGAAAGAGTTCTTTTGAAAATTTCAAAATAAGGTTATTGTTTGAAAGTATCCAAAAAGTTTTCCTATTAGTGATGACTAACTACATAGAAATGCTTTAAAGAGACACAGGTATGCTTTAAGAGACAATGTTTCGACAAACTTTCAATAATTTCAAATACAAAAATAACTACATTTATGTAAGTTAAGTAAATATATGAAAGTGAAAATACGTTCAACAGGGTTTCTAAAAGAAAAAGTAGCTATAAAATCTAATGATTTGAAAAGTTCAAAAATCATCATAAAAGGATCTTATTAATTATCATAAAATATACTTGAATTAGTAATAATAGCAAATCGAAGGATTTAATTTCTGATTGGGTAGTAAATTGGGTAAATTTGATGTAGTTATACGCATAGAATAACGAAGATCAGTTTATCACTTGTAATTTCATAACATGCAGATCGCACGGGAAAGTAGACGTAATTATGGTATTAGCAAGGTCATGCCTGCCTCTGGTACTTAGTAAATAAACTGTCGAGATCCTAGATGTCATAGACCCATTTTATACTGTTTTAATTGACCTTTTTCTCGCCAATGGTGAAATGCAGAATTAAAAACGGGTCTACCTTTTTTACTTGTGAATATTGGCTAACCTTACTAATCTAGTTACTTTAGCTTAGTAACTTATAATGGCAACAACCTCAATATGATTAAACGTCATACATAAACAAAAAGTACATAAACATAACCTCTGATTGATGGACGTTTTGTGAGCCCTAAAGTTACAAATAAAAAGTAAGTATAATATTAGGCTTTTAAAATTTTAAGGCTTTTAAAGTAACATTTAAACTTTTATCTGGTGACATTAATACCAATAGTATATTAGGCGCTAAGACGATAAAGGGCTCTAAAACACTAATTAAACCCGAAATGCATACGTTAGTTTATGTCCGGTCTAAGTTTAAATTTAATTTTAAAATAAAAATAATTTGAAAAGTCCAAAACTTCAAGTAGGTAGGTGCAGTAGTAAATCTTCAAGTAAATAGGTGCAGTGATATATAATTACTGTTATTACTATGGAGACGGCGTAAACAAGGGTAGCTATTTTTTTTTAGCGGGCTCTAATAGTATATTAAAGTATTAGTTTCATAAGACACGTTTTTAGCGCACGCGTCCGAGTTTAGAAAACGACCCGCGTAGCGGGGAGTTTTCTAAAGGACAAGTGCGCTAAAACGTCTTATGAAACGAATACTTTATACTATTTTTTCTATTTGCCTTATTTTTAATCATTTAAAAAAGAAATAATTTAATCTTAAATAAAATTTGTTAGGGGAACTTTGTTAACTTTCTAACAGTTGGCAACACTGAAAATTCAGATTCCACATTTGTTTTTCTTTATAGCATAAATAAGTTTGACATTTTATGAACAGCTGTTTAATACTAATATTAACTTTAAAAAATAAAAAGTTACTGTTTTCCGTATTCTAATAAATCTCTTTAGGACACGCAAAATGCGTCTCCTAATGGCTTCATTAGGACACGCAAATATAAAAAGATTTTTAAAGCCCTAAAGCTTTAATTTAGCAACTTACGCTCTAAAAACAGGTCCATGAACCATTCAAAATCGCCCGACCGGACATAAAGATAATTACGGTATTTACTTTTGACGTTATTAGAGCTGCGCATTACATTATCAACTACCTTCAGGATACTTGTTACAGTAAGACCAATAAAACTACAAGAAAGATTCCAGATTTACTACCAATATTACAAACAAAATAGTAGATCGGCGATGGTAGCGCTCATTTGATGAAAAAGATATTGCAATTAGGGATTAAGCTTTTCGGTATTCAGAACAAAATTAGTCGTATCTATGCATATGGACTGCAAGGTTACTTCTTAAAAGATCAGTTGGTAGACTGCCCATACTGATGATCCAATCCATCGCTGCTTCTCTAAATCTTATTAGCGCGTTGACATAACAACAAAGTAGAAAAGGAAATGGAGTAAGCAAAGTATCCAAGCTGCTTATAGTCATTGGTGCACGACCTACACGGAAAGTTAATTATTTCTCTATAGTGACAATACCGGAATAATTAACCCATTTACAGCCAATGTTGCGTTAACGCAACACTGCAGATGAAATTTTTTTAAAGTATGTTGGGTCTAATTTATATCTGCTTTTATAACTTCTGTGTGATATTATAATATGAAATTAAATGTAGCATATTTTTTTCTATTTAAATTTAGCTTTTATTTTATCAAAATTACAGTCTGAATTTATTGAATTTTGAATACTATTACATGGGTGACAATACTATTACAAATGGTGAAATGGGTTAAATCTGTTGTGGTTACAGTGTTGTTTCTTGTGCAAGTAAATACTTGCGCAAGAAGCAAATTTATATTCGAAAAAGGGAATAGGATACTACGCCGATCGGACACAACCCCGACCGCGGACACTTTTCCGACCGTGGACACTACGTTACCCGCAAGCGGTGGACACTTTGCCGACCGTGGGCACTATGCTGACCGCAAGCGGTGGACACTTTGCCAACCATGAACACTACGCCGGCCGCAAACGATGGACAATATGTCGACCGCAAGCGGTAGACACTTTACCAATCGTGGACAACCTACGGTCATATTGTAAAAACATCTCAGATTATATTTGTGAAAACCATATCAAATTTGACCAACAGGTTAATTAGTTTTAACTTTAGCTTTAGTGGAACTTTATGTTTGTATTCACATCAGAATTGTAACTATGGACGGCTCTTAAGGGTCTCCCGTTTGTGATCGGTGCTGTGTCGAGGATCGGCAAGGTGTACAGCGATATTTATTTAAGGGGTTGGCGTCGTCTCCAAGTTTGACAAAGTGTCCACCGCTTGCGGTCGGCATAGTGTCCACTGCTTGCGGTTGGCATAGTGTCTACGATTGGCAAAATATCCACAGGATGCGTTCAGCGTACTTTCCACGGTCAGCTAAGTGTCCACAGCTTTCGGTCAGCATAGTGCCTACGGTCGGGAAAGTGTCCAGTAACAAAATTTATTTGAAGAGGCGGATTAGTGTCGTCGGTTGTCAAAGTGTCAAAACCGCCAGTCAGCGTAGTATCCACGGTAGGCATTGTGTCCCCAGTCGGCGTCGTGCATTGGCGTAATTGGTATCCACCCAATGTTGCGTTTACGCAACGTAAAATTTTTTATGTTCTAATATATTATTTAATTTTTTTTGTATTAAACAGTTTCAGTTAATGTTAATAAAAATATCAAAACACAAAAAAATTAATTCGAAATTTTTTTAAATAAAATATTTAATACTTCATAAATAAACAATTTTTTTAAAATTATAATATTCATAAAAAGATATAACTTTACTAACAATTTTGCAATAGTGTTTACAGATAGCAGCTAAACGCACATTTGCTGCATCGGCTCGAAGATACTACTGTATTTTCAGTGAAACATCTAATGCCACTACAGAGGGCGACTATAGCCACTGCCGTTGGACAACCCTAATAAACAGCAAAGAAATCGATCATCATGGAATATCGCGCATCAGAATTCGAAAATATATATAAACTTATTGTTAATAATAATCACAACTGAGAAGGAAAAACTATACTGGTTTGCCACTTGTATATTATGAGCACCAGAGAGAAGCTTTTAAAAAGAATTCCAAAAGAGTAGGTAGTCGTTTCACCCCCCCCCCCCAAGCCAACTTAAATATATCTTGCAGCGGCTTTTTGGCATTTTTTCGTGAAATGGTTAGATCCGCTAATTTCATATTTAAAAATTGAAATTCTTTATAGAATCTACTACAAATAGAGACCTATGTTTATTGCCGATAGGTCCAATCGCGACAATTTGTTCGTTTTTCACGACCCTTTGACAGTACGAACAAAGTGGATATCAGTATCCTATTCTACAATAAATGTGCTTATACTTTAACCATTCAGGTGTCGAGCAAGCTGCGAAATAAGCCCTTTTGTTTTATTTTTAAAAATAAGCTGTTTTTTATTTTTCAGGTTAGTTATCGAGGAAATTATCTTGAAGTTCAACAAGTCATCAGGAACAGTTAAAAAGATGCGGGCTTAAGCAATCGTCTCATATATGTTCATTGCCTTTTGCGCTACCAGCATTTTCAAAATCACCATCAAATATACAGCAACTAACTATATCTTCATAATGCTAACAAATAAAGAAAGTATAGGCTGCATAAACATTTCTGAATGTATCTTCTGCTACTGGTCGCACCAGGCGATGGATAACGCAACACCGATTGGAACAATTCACGACATCATGAACTGATCATTCAGACGTCATCATAAACTGATTTCTTTGTCGTGTTTCTTATAAACGGTTGTTATCAAATAACGGGAGAGGTACAAAAGTACTTCTTGTAGCGAAAATCCTTTGAAGAGTATATGGTGTTAACAGTTAACACTTTTCAACTTTAGAGTTACGACGATACGTACTTCATTGACAAATCTGCGCAGTCGTGCGCAATGTTTGCCTTCGACAACATATTCTTCGAGGCAATTGAAGTGCTTATCGGCGACGAATCCGATGGACAGCACGGTTAGTGATTTTGCAGTTATTGTACAGATTTTTGGCAATTGTCTTCATCTCTCATTTCCATATATTGATCGGTGGTATTTGAAGTAATACTACAGTATTTTTCTATAGGCTTCCGTACATGGTGTGCAAATAGCAATCCGATAATCAATTTATTCAAAACATTTTGCAAGAAAGCTCGCGAATCGGAGCGAATGTGATCTCATCGGAGCGAGGAAGTGTAAAAAATGTGCGCGTTGCTAGTTGCCGAAGTTCCTCGTTGCTCATTAATCATCCATCTGATTGAGTTCATATGCTGAAGATACAGTGAGCATAACTTTGTGTAAGGAAAATGGCCAATTGTATGGTAAATTGGTAGCATTGTTCTAACAGAACGCAAATGGAGTTTCCAACCATGCGAAGGTAGAACATATGTCCTGCTGTTGGAGAACATTATCTCAAGATCGCGAAGCGTCCGTAGGTCTTCATTCAACTCCCTAGTTTGATTGCTTATTGCTCAAAAGCAACGGGCACATGTAGGATCTTAGTTATGGCAAATCTTATAATAGGCCAGTTAAAATAAGATTTTGCTTTGAAATAAATCGTACAAAGCCGGAAACTGTTATAATTTTTCTATTTATTTGTAAATAGACGAATTTGAAGTTTGCACCAATTTTCTACGTGAGCTTTAGCCTTGGTGTCCAAAAACCTTAACATCTTTGGACTTTTTTCTGTTTTTGCGAATAATTCAGAAACGACGCAATTCTTGGAAAATTTTGTTCTTTTATAAATTAAAGTACATTAAATTCTACATCGAACGAGCACATCAGATGTCGAATCAGGTGAAGTGGTGTAGAAGTTACTTGAGCTTACATAAATGATTTTTTTCTATATTTTTGCCAAAAGTCACAAATTTCTACATTTTCACCTCAATCTAGTAATCTAGGACGCGTCGTATGCAAAACAGAGCTATTGTAAAAGTGATAGAGAATCAAATTATTCAAGAACCGAATTTGGCAAAGCGTGTAAATTATAAGGTGAACTACAAGAATCAAAATACTCCGCTGAAAATTTCTGCAGACCATAGAAGCAACATTGATCTCGGCTTTGATAAACGTTCTTTGCTCCAACAGTGAGTATATCATCTAAAATACTGTGTATAGAAGGAGATTTAGTCCTTATTTCCATTTAGAACGTTTGGGTGGTGTGGTAAGCAGCTGTAACTCCTCCAGTTCAAGTTCGTCGTCATGATGATTATCAACGTTGTCTTCGTTAGTAGCAACATCCGCCTCGCCATCAAAGCATGACCCGTCATCTTCTTCTGGTATTCGAAGCAAATTGGCGAACACTTGATTTTTTGCTTTCTACAACTGTATACACCTTTACAATCTTTGTCACATTTGCAAGAGGTTGCGTTCGGAACTGTTGTCGTGAGAGGAAGTAATCCATGCTTCGACATCTTCCAACCCATTGAGTGGGGTCCAGTACTCGCCTATTCCACAACTGTATCTAAAGAAACGTCCTTAAGGAATACTGACGAACAGCTTCTTCAGTAGGAGGAATAGCAGCCACGTTGAAACGGTTCTGCACTAGAAATTTTGTGAACGTGATGCATCGCATTTCGTTCAGCGCTCCCTGTCGACGGGAGGAACCAGTATACAAAGCTGTAATGAATTTCTTGCCAGTAGAAACTACTTCATCTGCAGTAAGTAGCATGCTAGTTTTGAAGACCTGTACAGCGTATTGTATGTCACCATTTTTTCCAAGAAGCTTGATTAATTTTATTTTAAACTCTGCCTTAACCATGCCGGCGTAGAGTCGCATCCGCGCAACAATATACGAGCCCCGTCACGTAAGAGTTCGGATATTTCTATTTTTGTTGAAGGATACCCCAGAACCTTTATTTGCCACCTACTCCGTGCCAGTTTTCATGATAATTTATTAGGAGGTTCCCTCGCACCACTCCTTCAAGGTTTTTCCGTATTCTGCGAATACGAAACGAAGCGATGTGAGGAATTCACAAATAGAATTTAATAAAACTTGGCGTGGAGTAAGTGCAAGAGCAGTACTTCACTCTAGCAACAAGAAACAGCCTTATCGTGTACCAAGAAAAAAAATTCGAAGTAAAGGTTCCAGGGTATCCTTTAACAAAAATAAAAGTGTTCGAACTATTACGTGACTAGATTCATATTGTCTTTAACTTCCGTAGACATTTTAAAGTGTGTGAATAGAAGACGTTCTTTGACTTTCCTTTTTTTATTACTTGATAGATTTATTATTAGTACTAAAATGAGGTGAAGACGTAGAAATTGTGACTTTTAGCAAAAATATACAATAAATCATTTTTTTTAGCTCAAGTATCTTCTGCTACACTTAATTCGACGTTTGAGGTGCTCATTCGATGCAAAATTTAATGTACTTTAATTTATTAAACGAGCAGAATTTTCCAAGGAATGCGTCGTTTCTGAGTTATTTGCAAAAAAACGAAGAAAGTTTGAAAATTTCAAGGTTTTTGGTACATCCCGTCTAAAGCTCATGCAAGAAATTGATGCACACTTCAATATCTTCTAACAAGTAAATAGTAGTTATTTACAAGTAAATAGTAAGACATTATTACAAGTAGAGAGACTAAAAAACAGTCTCTGACTTTTCAAACATTATTTCAAAGCACAGCTAATTTTCGACCTATCTTTACTGGCCTCTAAGAAATATTTTCAATAGGTATGAGATTTCAGTGGGTCAGCAGTTTGAATCAGATATACTTGATTAGATATGTACATGTACAGCTAAAGAAACAAGAAATGCCCCTACTTTTATTCAATATGCAGCACAGTTCATACATCTATTATACTACATATGTACAATGTTTAAAAAATATATACATATATAAAACGAAAATTGTGCATATAAACAACAACAAACTAGTTGAGAATGTGCAAGCTGCATTGTCAGAACGAGCTTAAAAGCTGGACTATAAAATTAAATTTATGTAAAGTTGTCAATTTTTTACTTGGGTCGCCATTTTAAGGGTGTTTCTTAAGAGGTAAGAAGTTGGTGTCTACACATCTCGTTTTACATTTCTTGGGTGGACGGGCACATAAGAACGTATGAGTTTCAGAACTTTTAATATCGATGAAAACAAAAAGCAAATTAAACAATTATAAACGCAATTTTCATTTTATTTATACTGTATAGATATTATCAAGTTGTTTCTTTTCATTGAATGTATAAGATGTGTTGCAGTTTGAATCTACTAACTATAACTTAAATACAGAAAATTGCATTAGAATTAAATAAAATTGCAAATGATTCACTATTATGTTTGACTCAGGTTCCACTTTCACTACACCAGTTATGTTACTCTGTAACACTCGTATCTTAAAAATGGAAAACCTTGTTCCTAAGAAATCTGTCCTAAACTTTCTAAAAATAATTTTTAATTAAAGTAAGAACACCGCTAAAACTTTCAAAAAAGAACGAGGAATAATTATACAACTTCAGCAGGCCATTTAAGATTCGTAAATTATGTATAATTTATTTCTATCACTCTCTTAAAAGAGATATTATAACACATTCGTGGACATCCAACTAAAATTTGAGCATCTGGCTAATTTCTTGCCAAATCAACTAGAGCCACGTGTTTCAATGTCGTCTTAGATTTGGTTCAAATTTTTTCATTACATAGATACATATGAAATGACATTAAATTATTTTTTCCAGATTTTTTACATTAAAAATGGCCAAAGCAGAAGTTTTTGAAAATCTTGATTTTGTGCAAATCCTGCTACTCGACACTCTACATGATCTAACTAAGGTTGTCATAACTCCTTTATTTCTTGAGTTATCTTGCTCATCGAGGTGTCAGATTAAAGTTAGTTCCTGGATCTTTCAGAGTATATTAAGAAATATGCAAAGGCATTGCACAGTAGAAATGTAGCAGGCTCCAAAGGCAAGTTTTAGTGTTTTTACAAATTTCGACATGGCTCCTGTGTTACAACTATCACCCTTTTTAAACTTCTTTTATAGAATCGTCTTAGCCATATGCTTGGTAATAAAATAAAATAAGGGAGCTCTGACAATTTTAGTTAGATGAGGCATAGTGAGGATAGTAGTATTTGCATTTAAAATTCTGCTATGCAACACTCTGCATCTGACTAACTGAAATTGTCCTAACTCCTTTATTGTTTGAGTTATCTGACTCATTCAGGTGTCAGATTAAAGCTAGTTTTTGGATCTTACAGAGTATATCAAGAAACGTGCAAAGACATTGCACAGTAAAAGAGTACCAGGCTCTGAAGGCACATTTTTTCAGAAATAATTTTTCTTCAAATCTAGAAAAAACACCCTTTTTATCTTTTAAACATACCAAGTATATGCTAAAATGATTCTATAAAAAAAGTTTCAAAGGGGTGATAATTGTAGCACATAAACAAAGTCAGAATTTGTAAAAACAGTAAAATTTGTCTTCACAGCCTGTTGCTTTTCTACTGTCCAATATCTTTTGAACGTTTCTGGATATACCCAAGAAGATCCAAAAACTAGCTTTAATCTGACACCTGGATGAGCCAGATAACTCAAAACATAAAGGAGTTATAACAATTTTAGTTAGGTGATGTAGAGTTTCGGGTAGCAGAATTTCCATCAAAATCGAAATTTTTCAAAATTTCTACTTCAGTCATTTATCATCTAAAAAATTTGAAAAATAATTTAATGTTTTTTCATATGTACCTATGCAAGGAAAAAAACTGAACAAAATCTGAGATATCGAAGAACGGTCATGATTTTAAATTATGTGATTTGGCATGGAATTAGCCATCTTATAACGAGCATCTTTTTCATTCTTCCTCAGATAAAGGAATAAATTAAAGTAAAACGATGTAGTGGAAGTATTTTTTTATAGTTTTCGAAGATACAATACAACAGATACAAAATGTGTCTGATATTGCAGACATTCCACTTGTAATATACTATAAATAACAGTAATAATAATAATAATAATAATAATAATAATAATAACTACTACAACCCATAGCCTAAACCAAGGCCCCAGAAGCTATAAGCTTGTGCGGGAGGGAGGGGGCGATTATTATTATTATGTAGGCCCAATGTGCGGCTGCAGCCGACTTACAGATGGAACAGCGCAAATCCCGCATTTGTGTCACA
Organism: Agrypnus murinus; assembly: GCA_929113105.1. Taxonomy (NCBI): domain Eukaryota; kingdom Metazoa; phylum Arthropoda; class Insecta; order Coleoptera; family Elateridae; genus Agrypnus; species Agrypnus murinus. Next base: position 104,060,744 of record OV816025.1, read on the forward strand.
GCTAAGGAAAACTGCAGAAAATAAACTGGTAATAAACTATCTTACAACTTTGCAATTTGCAAAACCTGTATCTATACTGTCACATACAATTTCAGTTCTGTCTTCGAATTTGTTACAGTATTAATATTAATAATGAAAACTAAAGAGAATAATTATTATGGAAATTTTACCAACCTGGCCCATCTCGCTCTTGCATCATCCATTGTGGTTAAAGGATCTCCAATGAGATACACCCTTATACCCTTAATATATTCCTTAAAATATTCTTCCCAATCCAACTCTTTAATGTCGCAGAAGAAAATTTTACGATCTTCTTTCGACATTTTATGACATAATCTTCTCATCTTTTCCGATCTAAATGCCCAATTTCTTGTACAAAAATAAGCAATAACTGATGTGAAACGATGAATCTTCTTGTAGATCTTTAATAACCTAGAATATAATGAAATTAATGAAAAATCTAATTTTAACATTACAAGAAAAATCTTACTTTGGTGACTTTCCAACGCAGAATAAACTAATATCACAAAATGCAGCTGGTATGAAATGTAAGAAAAATAATGTTAAATTATAACCAATAATTGTAGGCTGAAGCGTAAGGCAATAATACCAAATTGCTTTAATTGTCGGCACGTTCATTCCATAAGAAGCTGATAATTCCATAAATCTACCCCAGGATATAGGACGGTCATTACTCGATTCATAATGATAAACGGGTATTTCGAAATTCTTTTGTTCTTTTTTACACGATTTATAGGTTTCTCCAACTTCCCAAGCTGTTGCAATTAACGAATTCACGCACATATCTACTGGAATTATATTGGCGTTAACTGTAGCGTTACAATGAAGTGTTCGTAAAACTCCTGTTCCTGCACCGGCACAAACTCCTGTTGGACCATACATGTTGTTTATCCAACCTTTTATTGGTTCTTTGTATGTAGATACAACTGAAATACAAAAAAAGAAAAACGATTGTTTATTAAGTACGATGATGATTAATTTTTCGCCTTACCAACTGATGGTCTGAATACTCCTACGGGTAATCCTTCACCTTCTAGACGGACTATATCTTCTGCTACTGCTTTTGTGTAGGTATATGTGTTTGGCCACTGGTCTAAAAGTCTAGAATGAAAAATATAAATAGAATAAACGGATTGAACACAGAATAGACAAATAGACTATTTTTGCTCAAAGATCAACATGTCTAGAAATTAGATCCATTGGTTGAATTTTGAATTTAGAACAATTTCTGTTTTGCAATAATACTCTTATTTGACAACTAAAAAGTAAGTATACACTCATAATCAAATAAAGTATTTAGTTAATTTTATAGATAAACCAAGCTACAAAGAGATGATGAGGGAGAGGGCTTTTGGTATAGGATGATATACCAAATACCGTATAGTTGTAAAACATAAATCTGGTTTTTAAAAACGTTCCTGAAATAAGTGCAGCTGTCGAGTGGTGCTTTATAGACCTCTCAATGAAGCATTTGAACTGAACAGGTCTACTCCGTATTATTAAAAATGATCCCTGAGTATAGTTGCATCTCAAGATTGTGCAACAAAGACGGAACATCATTACATCATTCTCTATTACACAGCTTTAAGTGCAGCTTAAGTCCAGTCCTCAAAAGAAAAAGAAGCAAGTAAACGATTGCCAACATTGAATACGATCTTAGCCCTTAATTTTACTACGCGGTACTGGTTATAATGAACGACAGCACTTCCAAGTAGGTAGATCAGGCGACTCAGTGGCCAGCGGCTTACAAACTTTATTTTTAAACCTGCCGAATTTATTAACAATAACCACATTGGGTTTTAACTTTTATTTCCAAAATGTATATAGGATCTTATTTATAAAAATCATTAACAAATCCTTGGACTATTGTGCAAACAAACATATTTAGTGCTATTTTCCAGTTTAAGGTAACATCTTTAAATAGACTGAAATAGATAATTTATAGATGCGTTAGACAGAGACGTTAAACAAAATAACCCCCGAATGACGATGACAGCGGAAGAGACAAAAAACTAAATGTTTAAAAAAGTTGTAAAAACTTACAAAATCAAAAAAAGAAACAACAAAAAACATTGAAAAGACTCTTAAATAATCTATCAACCTTACTGCCAGTCGTAAACCTGGAACAAGTGTGAAGGGATGTTGATAAACTTATATCTGTATTTAAATTATTTATATTAGGTGTATTTGGGTTGATTATTAATAAACTAAATAACACATTTGGATACTAAAAAAATAAGAATTTTATTTATATAGGTATGTATATAATAAATAAAAATCGCAGTTTATTTATAGTTATATATAATTATACTATTTTTAAGTAACGCCATTGTTTAGTAATTTACTTTAAAAATAAAAAATGAATAATTTATTTACTCATTAAGTAATTCTCGTTTTCATTGATGGATTTTCAATAGCTATTTAATGATAGATATGACGCTACATTAAGCTGGAAATTAGTATTTATGTTTAAAATAACCCACTGGATTTGTTAATAATATTTATGAATAAAATTCTATAAATATACATTTTGAAATTAAAATTCAAGTGGCTATTGTTAATAAAGGTGAGCGGATTAAAAATAAAATTTGTGAACCGCTGACCACTTGCTTTATCTGCTTGGAAGCGTTGTCGTCCATAGCAACCTTTACTACGTAGTAATAAGAGCTAAAATGGTATTCAATGTTGGTAGTCGTTTACTTGCTTCTTCAGTTTTGAAGGTTAGACTTAGGGTTAGGTTTGAAGGTTATTATTATACTCAGCTGCATTTAAAGTTGTGCAATAGAGAATGAGGCAATGGCGTTCCATCTTTGTTACACAATATTGAGATTCAACTACACTTAGGGGTCAGTTTCAATGTATGAATTCTAAAGAAGGGGAATTGATGATAAGTACATGTGCTTACAAATTGAGCCCTATATGTACATTCAGTTAAGTTGAATTTTAAAAATCTAAATCATAATAAAGAACAAGTTTAAGTTTCGTAGTTTTATGTTGATATAATTTAGTCAATACAAAAAGATTTCACATACAAGATGACTTCCCAGAAGGAGGAGCATCTCCTGAAGAAGTCCCCTGCAATTGTGGACGAAACGCTGAGTTCCTTTGTTGTATACAGTATGAAACGGTCCAAACTCGGAAGTCGAACCTTGTTATAAAAGTCAGGTTATAAAAGTCGTCGCGTTTATCTCATATTTCAGAACCTAATAAAGTTATTAGTTACTTGAATGATATAAGGTAGTAAATTGTATCTTAACCTGGTCTGAACTTATCGTTTGCAAAATAATTAAAAAGCTGCGATGACAATAAATTTAAATCAGCCTTAATACTTGTGCAAATTCCCAGAATATAATAGAAAGGCGCAAAAGGATGTGTAAGCCTAGAATCGGATTAATAAAAGAAATAATTGAAAAATATCTTATATAATAAATCTTATCTCTCCAGAAATTGTTTAAACGATATTACTTAAATTTACTGAAAACCTACACTGAAAGAAATTTTGTTAGTAGTGCTGACCAAATGCACTGCTTTTATTGAATTGTTAAATAGAATGAACTCTTTCCTATGTGATATACTATTAAATTTTGCTATATACGTAGATCAAAATCAGTCCAGACAATTGTACTGAACAGTACAACGCCGGTTTACTAACAGCGGTTTCGTAGTGTACAAATGTCGTAACGGTCACATCTTGTGATTGATGCTAATTCGATGCTTGTATGTGAGGTGTTTACAGACTGTTCTAATTTGTCTTACTGTCTTAGAGTGGGTCTGGCCGTTTTGGCTATGAATCTATAAATATAGACTGAAATAATATATTTATTATAACAATATTATAATCCAATGCTATTAAATGAAAATGTAATATACTCCATATTGCATAGAATTTATTAATAAAGAAAATTTAGAAACTTTAAACAAAAACCCAACCACAAAATTCCAAAAAGAAATAAAACAAGGTTTAGAAAACTGCAATATCTGCTTTTCAGAATTAGAAAAGCAACAAATCATTAATAAAAACCCACAAATACCTAAACTGTATGGATTAGTCAAGACGCACAAACAGAATATGCCAATAAGACCAGTTGTATCATACATCAATGCACCTAATCACATTTTATCCAAAAAACTGAACCAGATTATTAACACGATAGGTTACAAAACGAAATACTCTGTTAGAAATTCATTAGAATTAGTAGATAAGCTGCAAAACATACATCTTCCACCACATTCAAAACTTGTTAGTTTTGATATTTGCAACATGTTCTCCAGAATACCCTCACAAGAATGTATTCCTTTATTAGATAGTTTCTTCATCAATAGTAATATAGAATTAGTTAAAAGGTTAGAGTTAATTCAATTATTTGACCTTTGTATAAGTCAAAATTATTTCACTTTTAATAACATAGTTTATTTACAAAAGGATGGTTTACCTATGGGTAATTCTCTAAGTCCTCTATTAGCTAACATATTTATGGACAAGTTGGAAGATCGAATATTTGAATTAAACCTATCTAAACACATTATCTTCTGGTTTCGTTATGTTGATGACATTTTAGCTTGTTTTGACAGTTCTTTTGAGGTTATCAATGAATTTTTAATTCTTATAAACAGTATCCACCCTAATATAAAATTTACACTAGAAACAGAACAAAACAGGGCTATAAACTTTCTAGACTTAAATATCAAGATTAACGCAGACAATCTATTTGAATTTTCCATATACAGAAAACCAACATAAACAGACATAACAATACCAAATGAATCTTGTCACCATAATACACATAAAATAGCAGCCTACAGATCATTAGTACACAGAGCTTTAACTATTCCACTAACAAAATCAGATTTTAGCAAAAAGATATCAACCATTAAACAACTAGCACATGCAAATCATTATAATCCGAACATGATTGACACTTTAATTAAACAAAAAGATTATAGGTTAGCTATCAAAAGAATATATCCCATTGACAATCAAACAGAAGACACAAATTACATATCTATACCATATTTTGGCAAAATATCAGAAAAAATTGCACATATACTAAGAAAAACCAACAATTATAAAATAACATTTAAAACCAACACTAACACTTTTTCATTTTTATTTAATGCTAAAGACAGAACACATGATATCATGAAATCGGGCATTTACCGTTTAAATTGTTCTTTTTGTAGTTCGATATATATTGGGCAAACACTTCGAAATTTTGACATAAGATATAAAGAACACGTACGTCGTTACAAAAATAAACATCCTGAAAAATCGAATTACGCCAAACACCTTTTAGAACAAAATCACACAATGACTCCTCAAAATAATATTAAATTCCTACATTTTTGTAATAACAAACGCAAATTAGACATTTTAGAAGCCTTTGAGATATACAAACACAAACTCAGGGTACCTTTAATGAATGAACAACTTGAGCTCAGTAATTCTCCGTTACTGGAAGTATTAGATATTTAATTCTGATTATTATTATTATTTTATCTAGTTACTTATTTTGTATCTACCTTAGCCACGTGTTTGTTTATAATTATATTACCTTTGATAATGACAGCATAGCTGTCGAAACAATATTGTCAGGTTGTATTTTAATAAAACTGTGAAACTTTTAATAATCTTTATTTATTTCATGTCTCTGGGTTGATCATTAACTATATAATAATAAATAAAATAATAATAAAATAAATAACACAATTAGAAATTAGAGGCATAAGAATTTTATTTAGGTGTGTATACAACAAATGAAAACTGTAGTTTATTTATGATTGTAATTTACTATTCTTAAGTAACGTCATTGTGTAGTATTTTCATTTAAAAATAAAGAACTAATCATTGAATCATTAAGTCATTCGATAATATTCTAATATCTTCGTTTTCACTGATCGAATCTCAATAACTATTTAACGATCTTACTTTAAACTAGAGATTACCAGTAAGTATGTTTGTTTAAGCAATTCCCAAAAGGATTTGTTAATAATATTTATAAATAAAATCCTAAAAATATACATTTTGAAAATAAAAATTAAAATCCAATGTGGTTACTGTTAATAACTGCGATCGCCTTGAAAATATAGTTTTGAAAGTTGGAATTAGGCTGCATTTAAGGCTGTGCAATAGAGAATGATGTAATGACGTTCCGTCTTTGGTTTACAATGTTGAGATTGAACTACATTCAGGGGCCATTTTCAATAAGAAGTACTCTAAACTGTTCTCGTGTATTAAAATATAAAGGATGCAAATCTTAGGTTTGAATAACATTGAGATTTCCCAGAATTTTTTGCCGGGAAACTGATACCACTAAATAAGTGTAATTAAAAGCCAATACCAGTTCGATTATTTCCTTTATTATTTTTGAATAAAAGTAAGGCCTAGAAATAATTGAAATTATTTGTAAATGTGGTTATTAGAGTTCAAAACAATTGCTGTCATTAGTTTTTATTGACAAGTGTTTCATTAAGTTTTTGTACTTGTGTTACTAAATTCTTCTAAATTATTAATCTATAAAGGAAATGAAAGCGGATTACAAAAATGTCTATATGATATGTCCATGTAAGAATCATAAAGTATAGTTATTCAACATTTTAGAAGAAAAAAAGTACCATTATCAAGTATTTGCAATACTATTAGACGATATGAATATGGGACTGAACATGAATATTTTCTAAAATCGTACCGGTCACGACACTTCACTTTTGCAATGCAAAAATAAGGTCAAGTGTCACAAAGGAAGTTACTTATCCTACAAATTTGGTGTTTTTAAAGAATAAATCAGATTCAGAATGAAGAAATGTGGTGTAAAATACTTAATTAGAAAACAGGCTCCACGCTATATCATATAAAAATTGCAAACAATACCATTAATTTGCAACTTCCCACTCTTTTCAATCTAACCAGAATTGACGTGAAAGAAGGAAATTTTCAATACGTAGAAAAAACTGTTAATCCACTAAATTAATTATTCGACTGTAATTACACGAGAGGTCTTTTTTTGTCCGGATAAAATTGATTTTTTTAACGATAATTTGGTTGCTTGGTAAATTGACGATACAAACCACCTACGATAAAAAAACGAGTCCGAAGGACGAGTTTTTTTATCTGGTGGTTTGTAGAGTCAGTTTACCAAAAAGAAACCAAATTAGAGTTTAAAAAATCAATTTTATCCCGGAGAAAAAAACCTCGAGCGTAATTCGATGAGATAATTTAATGAATAATAAAAAGGAATAACTAGGTAATTATGAAGAAGTCAAGAACACATTTATTAACTTGAAAATGACAATTATTAAAAACAATAATCAGGTTCGAGAAAGTTAGCCATGGAAGTTTAAACACATTTTATCCAGATGCAAAGTTAGGGCTAACTTTATCCGATGTCAAAGTGACAAATGTATCGCGGCTTATGGGATTTTTTATACATGAATTAAATTATCGACTGTAATTACACGAGAGGTCTTTTTTTGTCCGGATAAAATTGATTTTTTTAACGATAATTTGGTTGCTTGGTAAATTGACGATACAAACCACCTACGATAAAAAAACGAGTCCGAAGGACGAGTTTTTTTATCTGGTGGTTTGTAGAGTCAGTTTACCAAAAAGAAACCAAATTAGAGTTTAAAAAATCAATTTTATCCCGGAGAAAAAAACCTCGAGCGTAATTCGATGAGATAATTTAATGAATAATAAAAAGGAATAACTAGGTAATTATGAAGAAGTCAAGAACACATTTATTAACTTGAAAATGACAATTATTAAAAACAATAATCAGGTTCGAGAAAGTGTGCCATGGAAGTTTAAACACATTTTATCCAGATGCAAAGTTAGGGCTAACTTTATCCGATGTCAAAGTGACAAATGTATCGCGGCTTATGGGATTTTTTATACATGAATTAAATTATCTATGATACAGTGTGGCAAAAAGTATAGACTATCCCTAATAAATTGGTTGTCTTCAGGTTTTAAGGAAAACGCTCGAACACGTCAAGTTTTCAGTTTCCTACATTCTGTTCATTCTGATAGAATTTATTTGTTTTTTTATTGACATCTGTCAAAAATATGACGTCATCGACATTTTTCTTAAATGACAATATATGGTATGTGATACATCATGCGACCGTTGAATTGTAAAAATTATCTTAAATTCATTCCCAGTAAAAGAACAACTCTTTCTTGTTTTATCAGAAAAAAGCAAACTATCAATCACTCTAAGACAGTCCTAATGCTTTATCATTCAACGCCTGCCCTTACATTAAATTTCTTTGCCTGAGCTTGTTTTTAAATCCATGGTGGAAAAAGAAATTCGATATCTCAATGTCGTTGCAATAGTAGTTTTGGTCATATAAAGCTTAGACAAACCAAACACAAACAAGAATTAACGTCAGTATTGACAAGTGGTGATGTTGAACATTAGTAAGATTTAACTGTCATTGCGTTGTATTCAAAAATTTCTTTTTTAATAAACCAAAAATGTCGCTCAGTGAAAAAGACCGTATTGAAATTCTTATTTACGGAGATCGTCGCAGATCTACTAACGAGGTACGTGAACTTTTCAAACAAATTCATCCAGACCGAACGCCGATTTCGCAATCTACCGTTTGTAAGATTTTAAGAAAATATGAAGAACATGTCCATGTTAAAAATGGAAGGCCGAAGGTAGATGAAAATATTCAGCTTGACGTCCTATTGGCTGTTGAAGAAAATCCGCATAGTGTCAGTCGGCAACTAGCACTTGATATGGGAATAAGTCACACGTCTGTGCAAACAACTTGGCACAAAGAAAAATACCACCCGTACAAAATCTGCCTGGTATAAGAATTAAATGAGGATGATTTCGACCGAAGACTGCAATTCTGCGAAATCATGCAACCATTTGTAATCAAGATGAAAACTTTGCCGCAAATATTTTATTCTCAGATGAAGCAACTTTTTACCTCAACGGTACTGAAAACAGGCAAGATTGTCGGTATTGGTCCAAAGAAAATCCACATTGGATTCAAGAAGCTCATTGTCAATCACCTCAGAAACTTAATGTATGGGCCGGCATATTGAAAGATAGAGTGTTAGGACCATTTTTCTTTGAAGAAAATCTTACTGGTGAAGCCTACTTGAATTTTTTGCAGTTTGAACTTTTGCCAGCTTTAGTCACTCTTTATCCTGACCACAATAACCCCGATTTGCCCAGTCCAGAAATTTGGCTGCAACAACATGGAGCCCCGCCCCACAATGCAAGAGAAGCTCGGGAATATCTCGATTTGATGTTTCCAGGAAAATGGATTGGCCGACGGGGTCCCATTGAATGGCCAGCCAGGTCACCTGATATGACCCCTTTGGACTTCTTTTTGTGGTGTTATTTGAAATCAAAAGTTTTTTTAAATAGACCAAGAGATATTGATTATCTAAAATGCTGCATAAGAACGGAAATACGAAAAATTTCACCAGAAATGATACTAAATGTTCAAGAAGAATTTGTTTCTAGACTTGGGCACTGTCAAGTTGTCAACGGTCGTCACTTTCAGCATTTACTGAAATAAATTTTTTTTATTATGTGTTTTATACTCAACACATCATTCTTATTTTATTATTATTTTTATGATTATTTGATTGTTCTTTGTTGTGTTCTTGTTTTGTTTTATTTAATTATTACGCGTTGTTCTAGTTTGATTGATAATAAAACCATGTTGAATAGTTTACTTTTTTTCTGATAAAACAAGAAAGAGTTATTCTTTTACTGAGAATGAATTTAAGATAATTTTCACAATTCAACGGTCGCCATTTTGAAACGGGACGACAGAATCGCACAAAAATCTAGGAACATACTGACTGAAACAAGAGCTTTCAAATGATGTATCACATCCCATATATTGTATCCATATGAAAAATGTCGATGACGTCGACAAACCACAAACAAAAAAAAAACAAATTAATTCTATTAGAATGTGGGAAACTGAAAAACTAAATTGACATGTTCGAACGTTTTCCATAAAACCTGAAGATTACCAAATTATTAGGGGCAGTCCATACTTTTTTTCCACACTGTATATCAAGAGCACGGCGGATTGTGGACACGGCTGCGAAGGAAAGTTTGTAGTGAGAAATGAGAAGTGGACATTACTATGGTCCAGAGCATTATGCATAAGGCGAAGAGCAAGCTCGGAAACACATGATATTCCTTGTGTAGATATAATTTAAATTAATTTCCAGCATTTTCCAGCTACTTTTAGCTCATACTTTATTACTTAAGTACTATATACTTACATAGGTGTAACTTTTTCTATAAGCCTTTCGTTAATCGTCTCTGTGAGCATAATCAGTTTTTTACTGTCGATAGGTGATGGATAAAATTTTTCTTCTATGACGCTCATGTTGCAATTTGAATATGCAGTTGATACATGTATGGCTACTTTTAAATTTTGCATTTCTCTGCAAAGTAACATAACTTCTCTTGGTCCTTTAACGTTTATGGCCATGGCTAATTTTAATTTTTCATCGAATCGTACAGTAGCAGCGATGTGAAAAACAATTGACACCTAAAAACAAAGAGAATAATACATTAAAACAGAGTTTACATATAATGTTAACAGTGTCAAGTTGATTAACAATTTATTAGCCATCAAGTTATTTTGAAAAATAATCTTTGGTAAATAAAATATTAAATACATGCAAACCTTTAGTAAATTAACTATTGACATAAGCAGTAAATAAATATTAGGAAAGGCAGTTACCATTCTGACTAGAAATAAGTGTTCTATATTCGAATGTAAAAGTTCATTGACTTTGATCTCAATTAGTGATCTTGGGGTAGGTCATACAATCAGACAAATACTGAAGCCATTCTTGTTACATCAAATAACCTTTATATGTATGATTGTTAAGTAAAATGCTCGGATGCTCCGTTAATTTTGTTTCTTTGTTGTCTATTTGATGTGAATTTGTTTTGCAAACCACCACGTTTTTAAACCACAAGTCTCTCTCGTTACTTCCCCACAAGAGAAGTCTGAAATAAGTGGTTTACAAAATATGAAGATGTCTGCATATCCAAAATACTATTATTGGTTTTTTGTAACTTTTGTATCCAGATTTCTTATCTGCGAAGATTTCCGATTAAATCATTAAAAAACAAAATTATCAATATTTGGTATCCACAAAGTGTTGTGCTACCGCATTTTACAGGTTCTGTCGGGCAATATCTGGATGAACTATTCCCAAACAGATGGGTTGAAAGACGTTTAGCTCTCAAGTGGCCATCTTGGTCTCCTGACCTTGTTCCTCTCGATCTTTTTTTTAAAACACTTAAAGGCAAAGTATACCAGAACCAAGCCAAAAGCTGAAAAAAGAAATAACTTTGGAGTGTAGGAATATTGACCAATGTGTCAGAAATAATATTCTTAATGGAATAGCATTCAGAACTGCCTTTATTTCTATCGACAGCCGTATGGATGATAGTTCAATTCATTTAACTTAAAAATAATTAATTTTTTCTTTGAAGAGCTCAACTTTACGTTATTTCAGTAAATTGTTTTTTATTTTTTAGATCGAGGAATAAATTTCTGCTTTGTTTTTTTTTGCTTTTGTCTCTTTTGTTAGGAACCAGCTGAACATTCAACATCAAGTCTGCCAAAGAGCTGTTGGGAACACTTCAGATATTATTTGACAGAATCTGCAAAATGCGGTGGTACATCATTTTGTTCATACCAAATATTAGGAATTTTGTTTTTTTTTCACTGATTTTATTCGCAAAATTGAAAATATGCACCAAATCCATTTATTTCAGAATTCAAATCCTTTTATGGGGTATTACAAAATTTAGAAAAAGGGTACTATTCGATTCTAATTGAAAAGGATGAATTTGTTATTTCAAAAGTAGTCAAGGAAAATGTTTTCGAACAGAATCACACAATGAATCCCTAAAATAATGTTAAATTTCAACGGTTTTATAATAACAAACGCCAGAATGCATTACCCTCTATTTCATAGAATAACTCGGGAAATGATACAGATATCAAATTACAAAGATTTCCAGTTACATACAACACTATTAGCTACTTGCATAAAAAATTGAATAAAAAATCATTAAATTCTGTCGAATAGGCTTTACGTTAAAACTCCCAAAAAACGGACTTTTTGTAACATAATTACCGAAAATTTAAAAACCTAAAATTAAATAATTTTATGTCCGGTTACATTATAAAGTACTGTTTATTGTATTGTTTTGAGGCTGTGAACTGACTTATTATTGTACTCGTAAAATAAAGTGGTAGTAGTAAAATAAAGTATGCCGTGTGTCAATTTGAAAACTTCCCACCCCTAGTATCTCTAAACTGGCAAATTATTTCAAAAATCGCTGAGACACGTCAAATTTGTTTTCAAGGGGGAAAAATTTTGACGTATAAATTATATCGCCCCCTTCACCCCCCTGCCCCCCAAAGATTTTAAATGGGAAAAGCGGTCGAGTGAGACATCATTTTGAAGGACTTTTTATTCTCTACATTTTGGTATGCCATTTTTTAAATTTGAGTGCTGCGTTGCCAAGTTAGGCGTCTTTGAATATTGCAAAATTTTGGTTTGGTTTGTGGTTTACGTTAATCTAGTAGGTATAATGGTACTTTATCTGTAAAAATTGATTTATTAAAACAACGCACCACCGTCTAAACCTGTTTCAATGAGAATTTATGAGTTTAATGTATCACACAAATAATTACAAAAATCCACTGCTCAAAACTTGGCAACGCAGCACTCAAATTTAAAGAATGGCACACCAAAATGTAGAGGATAAAAAGCCCTTCAAAATGATGTCTCACTCGATCGCCTTTCCCATTTAAGATCTTTGGTGGGCGGGGGTGAAGGGGGCGATATAATTTATACGTCAAAATTCTTCCCCCTTGAAAACAAATTTGACGTGTCTCAGCGATTTTTGAAATAATTTGCCAGTTTAGCGATACTAGGGGTGGGAAGTTTTCAAATTGACACACGGTATAGTAGTAAAATAAAGTATGACAACTGTATATTACATGTCTAATTTTCTTCTGTCAAGAATAGATGTCAAATTTATAAGCTGATTTTTTTTTGATAATTAGTTTTTTGCAGCTATGCACATTCAAACTCAGGAGACTGAATATGCATTAAATGTTTTAAATAAACCCATTTAAATATTTTTAATAATTCAATAATTTAAATATATTTAAGTGAGCTTAAATATAAAAATATTAAATATTAAAATTATTAACGCAAGATGCTGCTTTATTCTCCCAAAAACCATCTTGTCAATCGAAATTACCATACGGTTGGCACCAACAATAACGATAATATCGCCTGACAAATTCTGTTAAAAGTATTGTAACGAATGGGGAAATTCCCTATACGCCGCGCAGAACATACTAGAACGTTCGAGATATATATGACACATCGGCTGACGGATACAGCTAGACGAGCTACAATACTAGAAGAATCCCGACCCATCTAAGATGTTCGAGATATATGACACATTGACGAGGTAATACACGAGTATGTTCGAACGTCTTCTAGAACGTTTACATGGGGGTATAAGTCGACCGTCGCTCACAGAGGGGAATCAATTAGTGTTCAGGTGAATTGAAATGTGCTTTGTGTAATTAGTAATATTAGTGAATAAATAAATGTTGTAATAATAAATAAATAGTCCTTATATAATCTACTTTAAGTTTGTGAATAGTTTATAATTATTGTGTTAAATAATTAGTTAAGATTGAATTAGTGTATGTAAATAATATTTCTCTTGCTAATAGACTATTAACAGAATTCTTGTTATTATTTTAAAAATAACGTTACAGTATGTTGGAGTAGAAGATTGAGTAGAAGATGATAGCGACCGGCACTCAATAATAGTTGTTCTTAGCTGCTTCATGACGTATATAAAATTACTAAAATACGTTGAAGCAGAAACTTTTCCAAACGAATACACTGCTACAAATTACTTGTCCATATATGGTTTATCTTTCTTCGACTGCACAAAAACAAGACGAGATATGACAAAAATGTCCCTAACCATTTTTATAGAAAATTAAATACACTTTTTTTTATCTAACCATCGCCATCTCGATGAACTCAATAATTTAAGTGAAAAGAATTAAAACCATTTAGCGTCAGGGTCCCTTTCCGTTCATCACCTACGAACTGGAACTTGACCCCATGCCAACTATTTGCTATATGATGTTTTTATGAGGTGTTGGACAAAACGGTGTATGGAACACGGGAGATAATGATATTATCCACTCAGGGAAATTAATAGATTTTTCATTCGTAGGTAATATCTTACTTAACTCATTAGTACCATAAATAACTGTTACTTTTAAAGAGTACTTATGTATGTAGTCAATGCTTGGATGATTTGATTCAATGTAAAATACGTAATTGTGATAGACACCATAGGGTCAATATCATATCATATGGAGATATCAACCAATTCAGAAATAAATTGTTGCTTGGCAGTTTTAAATATTTTTTATGTCCGATTGCATTATAAAGTACTGTTTATTGTATTGCTTTGCGGCAGTGAACTGGTTTATTATTGTACTCGTAAAATAAAGTGGTGGTAGTAAAATAAAGTATATAGTAGTAAAATAAAGTATGACAACTGTATATTACATGTCAAATTTTCTTCTGTCAAGAATAGATGTCAAATTTATAAACTAATTTTTTTTTGATAATTAGCCAATTTTAGGAATCGAACATAAAGCTTTGTATGCAACTCTTACATAATCGGTCCTTATAGACTCGCACCTTTTTATAGGCCTTGCTCGCTTCGCTCACTCGGCCATAAACTAGGCTTGTCGATAAAGTCCTACATTATGTACTTGTTACATAAATACCTATTATATTTTGCATAGAACTGTCACTGTCAAAGGACTCTGGTTATTTTGTATAATCTTCTGGTGTTATAATATACATGACTTCAAAATTCAGGTTACCAGTAACTCACTGATTGGAGCGAGGTTACTATCCATCCTCTACTAGCTCTCCAAGCTAGTACCGGAGCTATAAACGTGCTCACCCGTCGGCACTTTCTCCTAGGAGATTGTACCTCGTCCAGCTTCGGACTATCCCCCAATTCATGTGGAATTAAGGACCACTACTTGATCCAATCCAACCTCAATTGTGGCAGAACGTGGTTTTTTAATGGTTTTGCTACCCCGATCTACCAAATTATGGGCTTGGTGGACCCTCGACAGCGCTTCGTTTACAAGTCTACACGTCATAGACCCCCGGTATGTACCCTTTCAGGTGAAGTTGTCTTGGGAGTGAGAGGCTAGTACCCTTCTCGTATCACTCCCTTTAAGTGTAAAGCTTCTAGAGTCGCCTCAATCAAGAAGCGACTTCCGGAGCCAGTACCTGGTGGCATGCAGTTTTCCATTGGTCCAGATTTACCCCTCTGAGACCGGGATAAACCTCACTTCGATTCTCCGCCTTAGAGTTCAGTCAAGCAGCGGGTTTCTTACGGTGACCATAGTTGACCTAGTTCCAGGTAAGAATCAAATCCACCCACACCGGTTCTCATGTTAACAGAGTTCCTCCGCAACGTTAATGAGTAATCGTCGAGAACACTTACGTGTTTCTCTCCCACACATTTTGATCCTGGGAGGCCTAGGCAGGGGACCTAGACCTTTTTTACTTAATAGGCGTTATCCAGACAGGCCTGGGGTAGGGGTTTCTCGGACCAGTTCTAATACTTCGTAGTATGCCGCCAGATTTTATTCACTTTAGGCGTATATGACTATAAGTAGACTTGTTAAAATATTGTACTAACATTAGATTCTTGGTGTGCCACCAAATTTCTACATTATTGAAGTGTTCCGCAAGGTAATTTCGGCGCCCTTCGCGTATGGCGCCCCGATGAGATGCATCCTTTGCTTACCGGCACTGTAAAGAAGCTATTAAATTTTCCGTAATTGGCGATTTTTATCAAAAATGCTGTTTGAAGTCGAATGATCGCCACAATAATACCAAGGCTTACAATAGTATATTGTACAACTAGTGATACAATGACGATGTTTGTAATACGAGTATAAGTTTGCTTAACGAGCCGCGAAGCGGCGAGTTAAGCTATATACGAGTATTACAAAAAGGAATTGTAACACGTGTTTTACATACTACTTTGTCTATTTCGCCTTAATTTACAATTTACTTTAAAGAAATGGGAAAATGTACACGCGGGTATTTTTGATGTGGTAATGTTGGTAATAACTGATAACGCATACAATGACATCCACTGTCATTTTGAAAAATCACGTAGGCAGGAAAAAATTCAAGTTTAAAAAAAGGTGACAGCTTAGTTGTTTCTTCTGATATAAGATAAAAATGTATTTTTATTATAAATAATTATTTTGTTAAGACAATCATGCACTCAATCAAGGTTTTACTGTTTCTATTACAATAAACATTTTAATACATCAAAACTGCTTAACATACAACAATAGAAAATAACTAACCTAACCTCTAAATCTAAACAATGAAAATGAAATTTGAGTAGGGACGGACACGGGATTCACGACCATCAACTTGATCCGGAAAACCAACAAGCTTTTCAGCGCATTTTCGTAGAAAATCCGCTATTAACCGCGCTTTGTTTTAATTCAAAGCTTCTTAAAATGAAATATGTTTCATTATTCTCGCTGTTATTTCTGAGCATCATAAAATTCAAATTTTCAAAACGGCGCCAGTTAATGAATACTTATTAGTGCCTATCACGGGAAAGTGCTTTTCTTTTGGATAATGTGCCCCCAAAATACTTCCGCGGGTTGGTTGTCGAGCATTATTCCTTTCCTTTTTATATTCTTCCTAACACCTTGGTTATGTTCCCATTAGTAGGTAAAAACTGAAAAAAATATTTGATGAAATGGAGGTGTACATCATTCAACTCAATTAAACTTACCTCAATATCGACAAGCGATATACGTTTTGGCTTTTTAATCTAATTTTGATCTTGAAATCAGAATATAGCTGTGTTATTGCTTATTACGCATTTACGTCTGACACTGGACTTCGTTGACAGAATGACATGACAGAGTAGGCTGGCAGCAAAATTTACTTACTACTGCCAGCCTTACAAATAAAAAAATCACTACTTTCAGTTGCACAAAGTAGCACTTTGTGTAACTGTTTTTCGCAAAAACAGTGTCACAAAGTAAACTTTGTATACGCGAAATAGACAAAAAAAATTTCAATGTTATTTTTTAAATGTCAATATATGTATTGGTAATATTCTAGGCAAAACAAAAAGTATCTTATAATGTTAAGCAACAGTTTCTGGGTGATCTAGAATGAATTGACTTCATACGTATCAGGGCTCGTCAAAATATAAAGATTGTTTGTATAAAACGAACAGAAGATAATAATCAAAATATTTTGATTTTGCATTTGGTGCTCTTATTAAACGAGCGCACATCTACTGTACAGTATTTTGCTATTGTATTAATCTCCCCAAAACTACATTATGGTAAGAAACACGAAACATTTCATTCCAGGTCAAATACAGTTTATTGTATTTGTATAAAATGAACAGACAATAAAAATCAAACTTTTAGTAGCCCGGATAACTTGGCGCCCACGGCAAGGCGGCACATCATTATGGTGATGTATTTAGTTAATAGATAATCATAAAAATTAATAAGTATAATACTGACAACTACACATGCAGATTGTTAAATAATATAAAGAATCCAAAATAAACGGCAACCTTATTAATTTCATGATCCCTCCTAATAACCTTGACAATTGAAACGTTATAAAAAGGTATAGCGCAATTTATTTACATAATTTAGACTAATAAGGACTACTAATCATAATACTACATTGAGTTAGGTGTTAATGCTAGAATAATAATGAATCGAAGGAAGTGTTTAGGTAAACACATCACATAACGGGAGAAAACTCTGATTAAGAAAGCGCAAAACGATTTTGACCCATTGTTTATTAAGAAATACAAATTTGAAATAATAATCACGTGGTAAGCATGCTGAATATTTACGAAATGTAGGTATTTGGGTTTTTGTATGATTTATATAACAACTGAAATACTATGCAAGTTAGTAAGCTCGCAATTAACCATAATAATAATAATGCCTATTAAAAAATAATTTCCAACTTCCCTTTCTGTTTATATAATTATGTAAAGTATTAATTTGTTGTAATAAATAGTAATTATTGAAAGGGAAATCTTCGGTTACTGTTACTATTTTTTTTTTTTTATTGAAATCTGCTTTAGTTGATACTATTGAAATAAGTTGTGTTTGTTGGATAATCTTTAAAATAAAAATGTGAAATTACACAAGAGTCAGCAAAAAGTTTGCTTATATTATTAGAACACTTCCTTTATTTTTATTATATTATTGCTAGAAAATATTAGCAATTAACGAGGTCAAGTGCGTTTTACTATAATTCTTAGTAGATATTATAGTAATAATTATCTAACCACATATAAATCAACATTAGTTTTATAATGCAAGACAAATAAATACAAACGGAAAGTGTTAAAAGAATTAAGAGTTATTTAATTATACGTATTTGCTTAAGAATATTTACAAGAGATTTTTATAGTTCATCTAGAAGTAGAGAATCATTTTTTACGTAGAACTTGTATAAATGAAATAGGCGACAATACTAAAACTGAAATATTTTACAATTTATTATTTCTAGATATTAAAATTTTAAGGTTTGTAAATATTGCAATTTGTGTATAGTTATTATTGTCATTATAAATGGCAATACAACTAATCATTATCATAAAATATCACTTCAGGCATTAACCACAAATTACGCCAGCAGAAATAAATGCTGCTATGATATGGTAATAAATCACATTATTTATTGATAGGTGTAGTTATAGCCTTTTTATTACATTTTATGTACGCTATTATTATTAGTATACAGCAACTATTAATGTAAGATATCTTCATGCTTCAAAAAATCCTGAAAATAAACTTCTAAATATACCCATACTTAACATTCATTGAAAGTATTATTCAACAGCATTCAATCACCCTGGTTTTTCCAATGACAAATTATGGCTGAATTTTTATAATGATAAAGATCACGTTTTTGCAAATTACGTTTTGGTTATAAAAATCACTTCCCTAAACATGAATCATTCAAAATTCTCAGGTACAGAATTCGGTAATGGCGACAATCCCCCTTCAGTACGGTGGTGGATTTTAAATTATTGCATACTAATTTATTGAATATAGAAAACAGAACTATAAAACAAATTTGTGGTCTACAAGTTGCAAGATTTGTGTCATTTATTAATTATATAGTAACTAGTTCAAGTCCTATTAGAAACTATTAGAATACTTCATTCTTGTAGAACACGTTTCATATACAGTGTGTTTTTTGTAAACGATAATATAGGAAATCCAATGGAATTTTATCATTTTTCTCGTAAGTTTGTACCCTTGCAAATGTAATTAGAAATCTTGGTATCAATCGAAAGAAGAATTCATTTTACGTCAAAAAGATATTAAACTTTATGAAGAAAACCAAAATCGATTTAGAAAAAGACTTAAAAAGCTTATTGATTTACTGCTTTTGGTAATAAGTTATTAAAAAAATCTGGAAGCTGAACGCCGATTGGTGTAGCGGGTAACGCTTCAGATTCCTAATCAAAAATCGGTTCAATCTCGGGTTCAAACCCCGTCATCGTATACTTTTTTTTTTAATTGTATTGCTTACTAATTATTATTTTTAGAACTTTATTACAAGGATTATTAGTTTTATGCCCTTTTTTCATTTGCCTTTCTGATAGGTAGTTAAAATTGTACAAAAAGTAACGGTAAACCCCCGTAGCAAAAATATCTAACAATAAAAAAAATTAATAATCGTTGTAATCAAGTTCTAAAAATAATAATTAGTAAGCAATACAATTAAAAAAAAAGTATACGATGTCGGGGTTTGAACTCGCGATTTTTTATTAGGAATCTTAAGTGTTAACCGCTACACCAATCGGCGTTCAGCTTCCAGCTTTTTTTAATAACTTATTACCAAAAGCAGTAAATCAATAAGCTTTTTAAGTATTTTTCTAAATCGATTTTGGTTTTCTTCATAAAGTTTAATATTTTCTTGACGTAAAATGAATTCTTATTTCGATTGATACCAAGATTTCTAATTACATTTGCAAGGGTACAAACTTACGAGGAAAATGATAAAATTCCATTGGATTTCCTATATTACCGTTTACAAAAAACACACTGTATGTTTTAATAGTATATTAAAGAACAAGTTTTATAAGGGTTGATTTGGCGCACGAATCCCAGGCGAGTTTTTCTATGGCATGAGTGCCCCAATGCCCTTATAAAACGAGTATTTTATGCTATTTTTTCTAATTTGCTCCCCCTTTTTTCTTATTTTAATACAAAAAAAATATTTTGGTCGTCTAGAGAATTTTGTGTTAGTTGGTAACAGTTGGTAACACTCGGCGCCCACTTGAGTTTTTGAATCATTTGTCATCATCCGTCACTTCAAATAAATTAGTTATTACTTTTGTTACTTTATTAGTGTTAAAAATATGAGCGAAGACAACTTAATTTGCACTCCGCCCGAAATTCGCGAAAAAAAGCAAAGATGATTAAATCGATGATACGTGTCTTGTTTATAGTACCATAAAATTACAAACATGAATTGGACTTACTGATTTGTTCAAGCAGATTTGATGTAGGTACGAGACTTGTTTATGTTACTAATTAGGAATATCCAAAACCTAACCTTCTTTCCAAGTAAGAATAGACCATAACTTCAAGTGAAATTTCATGTAAGTAACAATCAACAAACAGCGAACCAATTCAACGATATTAATTAAAAATTTATCGGAGGTTGACAATTTTGACAGATACTTGCAGTTTGAAGTTGTCACAATCCACGCATTACCCATCCAACCCTTAAAAACTAAATAACCCTATAATTCATTAAAGTACAGTGTACTTTTATAGATAGCCATAAACGACTCCTACTGATAGACGTTAATAAACGTATTACAAACGCAAATTAGAAAAAAATATATTTTCTATATTCCTTATTAATCTAAGTCTGATTAATAAAAAAATACTAAAAAGATTAAAATAATAAGCAATGCTCAACAGCGACGCGAGAATATAATTAAATTAATTAATGGTCAATAATATGTTAATGATGACATACTCTAACCGCTCCTCTATAACGGTATCAGTTTCATAAACGTATGTACTTAATATAATCAATTTCTAATAATAAGTTTTAACGTGTAATAACACATCATAGAGGCTATAAAGTACAAATCTGCAAAATAAACGATAATAGATATGAAATAAATAAAGATTAGTAAAAGTTTCACAGTTAACATTTGCAAACCGTATATTAAGGTTATATGTCGGAACTGAAAAAGCTTCACAGAATTTAGTAATTCTAACGCAATATGTTGTGAAAGTTTGGTTCACTATAAAGAAAAACAATTTTTGTTCTGATGGTGCACAAAATCTTTGAAAGCTCATTAAATATTCCTTTTTTCCCTAATATATTCCTCCCAGTTTTATGGACAAAGAATATTTAAAGGTCATAGATACTGTCATTCAGCGCAATGCCTATTTTGCGCATGCAGTCATCATTCTTTTGAATATGGTAATAGATCCAAGAGAATAAATTAGGGAACTGGGATTGCGAAGGATACTAAAAGCAAGAGAAATGGCATTACAATAAAGTCAATTAAGTGTTAGAACTTTCAAAATACAACAATTTTGACGCAAATTAGTATATGGAGATGATTTATTGGCAAAGCGTAACGATAACCGAACCACCGACTTGTACAGACGCAGATCTTGAAGACGCGATTCGGGTCACCCGGTAGACGAGATGGCTTTATAAAGGCAAAACTAAAGTCTCAAATTGTAATGCCAACTTTTGAAACCAAAAAGGAGTATAAATTTCAAGAGTAAATAATTATTTTTTAAGGTCGTGAAAAAGTCATAGGTCCTAGCATAGGTTGGGAGGTAGAGCTGGCATGTGGAGGAGCTAGATAAGCAGTCGTCTCCACGTGGTGAGCTCTAGATTACTTTGTTTTTTATTTAAACAAAGTAAGCAAGGAACTGCTTCGTAGGATTAAGACGTATAAAATAATGATTTTTTTATGAATTTTATTAATTTTGGCGGACCCTGTAGACATTCATATTTCTTTAAGACTGTAATTTTGCTATGTAGGGATATGTATACTCTAAAGGTTTTTTGCTATTAGAAAACAAAAAGTATTAAAATATATTTTAATACGTATAAAAGGAAATGGCCCCAAAATTTTACTTTTGAAAGGCCCGTCGGACCCTCAAGAAAATTTTTTATGTTAAATTGCAAAAGCTTTTTTTAAAGACGACACAACCAAGCAACTTTTTATAACTATTAGAAATATGAAACGAAAAAAACTTTTTTTTGTTTTTTTCGCCCCACCCTATTAAACATACGAAGTGTGTCTAAAAAGTTCGGTAAATGGTATCAAAGAACAAAGAAAACAAAAGATATAAGCAAATTATTTTTATTGGCCTTCCAAATAATCGCCTTGCAACACACCACACTTTTGACAACGTTCATAAAGTTTCTGGGAACTGGCAGTAAAGTCATTTTTAGGAATCGATCGCAGGATCACTGTCACACGTTCTTGGATCCTCAAAACGCGCACCTTTCATGAACGTCTCGAGACGGGGAAACAGAGAAAGTAGTCCGTAGGCGCCAGATCAGGGGAGTAGGATGAATGTTCGAGAATATTTACGCCATGCTGAGCTAAGGATTGTGGCACTCGAATGGCACAATGTGCGGGAGCGTTGTCGGGCAGCAACTTCTACTGCCCAGTCCTGTACAACTCAGGCCGAACACACCGAATGCGTGTTTCAAAACTTCCTTGTAGAATGCTGTGTTTACAGTTTGATCATCAGGAAAGAATTCACGATGGGTGATGCCAATTAACATTGTCTTAACTTTGGACTTTGTACTCATCACTTGTGATCATTGTTTGCAGAAAGGACGGATCCAGGTCTCGTTTGCTGTTCTCCGCAATTTGTAGCAGAATTTCATGCTAACGCGTTGCTCCATTGCGCTGTGACAGTAAGACTCACACGGACCACGTTCGACCGCCAATATCTGGTAACCTTGGCTTCCAGCTGCATTCCCCACTACATGGCGCTTTTAAATATAACTCAGAATATATGTATAACAATGCGCGCGTACGTTTGACCCGTTTTCGTTGAGATATCGGAGCATTCACCGAATTTTTTAGACACATAGTAATAGACAGGAAAAGATGGAAAAGCTGTTCAATAGGATTCTTAGAAATACATTTAAAATAAAACAAAAATGAGATGTTTCGTTCAAAACAGAAAAAGCATAATTCATTAAAAATAGGTACACAATACCGATGGAGAATGCAGCTGCATTATATTCGAAAAATATTATTTAATACTAAATTTGAGTTCATCAGTTCATTTTTGATATGATATTCCTATAGTGGTTGCCTAGAAATCCACGACACTAGAATTGTCACATTCTATTTGTTACTACGAAATTGATACTTACAAATTGATACTTTGAACAATTTACGAAATAGTAAGCAAAAATTGAAGCCGGTTAAATTAAGTATAATACTAAAAGTTATATTGAATACACGTATCTTACTCACTCATAGAGAAATGTATATGCATTCCACTCCAACATGCAAGCTATTTTGTTTCCTAAAACTGTAGGCATTATGTACAGCGCTATTAAATTAAATTGCAATATGTAGAATTTCCCTATGTTGCATTTGAAAATAATCGAGCCAAAGCATTAAGCACACATAGGCAACCAATTGTACAGCACGCTCTTTTGTACTATTTACATAAATATTGCATGGTAAATAAATAGCACTGTATATGAATCACTATATTATACATATTTGATATATAGTCCAATTAATAGTCAGGTGGTTTTACTTTACAAAAGGACGGGTAATTCTAAATTTTTGATATACTATTATATGATTTTAGCGGTCTAGATGAAAAATTCAAGTTTTAGACCTGGATCGACTTTGGCTTGCTCAGTCATCTTGGAAAAAAAGCGCGAAAAAACAGTTTTTCGGAAATATCTCCGTATCAGTGAGTTTTACGACAAAAATAGTTATTACCAATTTTGTAGTAGATGCAGTTTCCTACAACGCTTTTTCTTCTAAACATTTTTCTCTGTTATTAATAATTTACGAGCTACAGTGCTTCAAATTTTATTTAAGTATTTTCAATAAAGCTATTATAACTATTTTTATTTTTGCATGATATAATAATGTTAAATAAGTTTTTTATTCACCATCATACAGCAATAATAAACCTTACATGTCAAAAGTTGGAAAGTATCAAATTTTAACCTTATTTGAGAATTGACATTAAAGATGACAGTCCAGGTTTGAAAGTGGAGTTCAGAGGTTGGAAAGTGGAGTTCAAAGGTTGGAAAATGGAGTTCAGGTTGAAAAGTATATGCCATATATTTATGAAATTTGTGTAGGTATTAGAAAGAAACCTTGCAGTTCATATGCTATTAATTTCCAGAAAGAAAATGTTTTATTTAAGATTTATATGAAAAATAGCGAACTAAGTTTTCTTGTGTATTGATAGAGATAGCGACAAGATTTTTTCGTCCCGCTTTCCTCAAAGAAATGTTCCTAATCTCAACAATAAAAATGCAATAATAAAAAATGGTTTTTTACCCACATCGCGTGTCACTAAAAATGGGTAGTTACCTCTTACACATATACATGTCGTCCGATAAAAACAAAAGTATAGCACTTATAAATTTTATAATATTTTCCTTTTATATGTAGAAATAAACATACTATTTGCTTGTTTTAAAATATATTTTTTTAATACACTAATCTGTAGCTTTTAAAAAATACGATTATGTTTATTTTATGTAAGAGCAATGTCATGTTGCCCAAAGAAAAGTAAAATTAAAAAAAATGCAAACATTAAAATCAAAGGTACTTTTTGGTAGATGTACGACACTTTAACACCTTTACCTAGGTGTTAATTGTAATGGCAGTATGTGAAGTTTTATGTAAAGCAAGACTTTTTTAAATAGTGACCTTCTTCGAAAAAAATATAAAAAAGTTTTCCATTTGACAAGGGAATTCATGTACACGCTGTATATTTCTATGAAATATTCTTCAACTTAAAATTTCTTATACATCTTTTTTGTATAAGAATGCTAAGGAATAGTTTTTAAAACAAAAAATATAGCCATAAAATAGAATAAAAATAGCTATTTAACATTATTATATCATGAAAAGATAAAAATAATTTTAATAAGTTTTACTGAAAATACTTTGAAGCACTGCATCTCGTAAATTATTAATACTAGGGAAACCTCGTCAAGACATGACGGTGAAAATGATTGAAGGATTTCCTTATATACAACATTCGTTGTGTGATTATAATCTTTCGGATTTTCATGAGTGAAATGTCAAAAAAAAATTCAAACGCAGTTTAAAAGGTATATTGGTCAGTGATTCCCAAAGTGTGTTACGTGGAACCCTGGGGTTACGTGAAAATATTTTGGGTTGCCGCGGGACCAGTTGTTGTCCTGTAATATAACAAAAGGATACCATTTGCAAAGCTTTAAACTTTCCTACAATAACGGCCTAATTAATATTTTATTTGTTGGTGCCTTTGCTACCACATATTTATGTGAAATACAAAAACGAAATATCGTAATAAACTGGATGCTGTACCAGATATACGAATTCGCTATAAAATATTAAACCACGTTTTCAAAAGAATCTTGAAGTCTAAAATACAACCATATTCTCCCCATTAATCATTTACTAATACTTCATAAAGTTTTTCTACATATTATTTTATTTTCTTCTTTATTTTGTACAATTTATATTTTTGAATTCTATTCTGTAAAATTATTTATTGTATGTCTTGCATATCTTATACGTTCATGTTTGAATAAATTATTTATAGGTAATTTTTATGTTTTTGTCCAGTTAAGATTAGGATGTTTGTAGAAATGGTTAGGGTTCCGCGATATGCAAAATATAGTATAACAGTTCCGCGGAAAAATAAGTTTGGAATCCATTGATCTAGGTGAATCAACAAATAACTGAAAATTGCAAGAGCTTTTTATTTAAAAAACCTCAAAAACGAAAAATATTCCAAGGCAGAATGAAAAAAAAACAAATAATCAATAATAATGATAAAGTTAATATGGCACACCAAGAATTCTCATGACATTTATGTTTATCACTAATGATGGATGCACGATTTGATAATAGTTTTATTTTATTAATTTTTAATTTTAATAATTTTGGTGTTTTAAACTAAAGATTAAAAACTAAAAAACGTTGTACGTTTAAAAATGAGGTTATAAACTTCAAAAATTGAAAAGCGTACATTAATTCAAGGTTAAGGAAGGAAAATTTATTGGAACGGAAATTTATCAACGTTGCCTTCTTGAAATACTTCCAAAGTAGAAAAATTTCCTCATGGAAATATTTCTATTTGCCAACACTATACATAAAAACGATAAACACTCAAACTTTGATGCCTTAATACAGAAATACGTAACTACACATATTTCCTACTTTGAATTGATCTTTCTCTACTGTTTTAAGATTTTTATATTTTTTTGAATATTATAAAATACAACCACTGAATAACTAAAATATTAACATCAGAGATTAAGATAATGAGATAATAGTCGCAGCACATATCGCGACGGTTTCGACTCTTAAACGCTAATAAAAATATAGTTATAAAAGTGATCATAATCATGGAAATAATCATTTTAGATTTATTTAATTTAAAAATATAAAAATTAAAAATATATAAAACTGAAGTAGTGTTGACTAATCTACACAGCAAAAGCTTCAATATAAAAAAAAGGAATCACGTAAATCGGCCCATTAGAACTCTCAAACGAACTGGAACAAAAACCAGCCTTGTGTTTTAAATATATAAAGATTAGCAAAAAATGTTTCGGACAAAAGTTGGTAATAGTTATTTTTGTCGTAAAACTGACTGGTACGGAGATATTTCCAAACAACTGTTTTGCGTAGTTTCTTTCCAAGATGGCGGAACAAGCCAAAGCCGGTCAAGGCCGAAAACTTGGATTTTTTTATCCAGACCAATAAACATATAAAATACATCCAAAATTTAGAACTACCCGACCTTTTGCGAGGTAAAGCCCTTTTTGACGTCACTACTGGAATAATACTAATCAAATCAATCTGCAGATTGTATCAGAAAAAGAATTATCAAATATCAAAGTTGGTGATGAAAGTTGTGTGAAAATTGTAGTGGAATTAAATTTAATTAATTTCTGAAATAATTAAACTGATTGTATGTAACTTCAGTCACTGTAATTATATTCTATATACCAGAGACATAAGAAATTTTGTATCAAATTCAAACCAACCAGCAGATTGTGTTAAAATAATTTTTACCAAAGTTCTCGACGCTTTTGTAGACGATTAAATTTAATTCATTTCTTACCATAAAGCATACAAAAATAATATGACAATAATATAAGACTATAAGAAATTAGACTATTTTAGAGACAATTCTTTTGTTATAGATGTGTCTCGACGTTGTTTATTTTACTAATTGACAGTATCATGTAAAAATAATAACTAAAACTTTCCAAATATTATTTTAATAATCTTCAGTGCAAAGTTGTTTTGAATACAGGAATGTAATAATGGACTCTGAATAAACCTTGAGACACCCTGAATTAAACCTTGAGACAACTGTGCGTATTGTACAAAAAATAAAACTAAAAGTTATTTACAGCATCGCACTTTAAATAAAATGAGAATATAAAAAAAATATCCGTATATAGGTATATTATACCAATCAGACCAATCACAAATATCTTGCTGTTGACGTAGATTGTGTGTAGGAAAGGAACACTAAATAATAAAAACTGAAAAGTCAGTGAAAAAAGAAATATATGGAAAATTTTATTATATTGTATATAAGAAAGGAAAACGACACAATGAAGCAGGAACTAAAAAAACGGTAATAATTCATAATCAAAACTTTTCCATAGCCACAGACATAAAAAATTTATAAGGTTGTATTTTTATTAAAATAGGAACTTAATGTAGTTAATTAAATGTTATTATTCTTTCCTTATTTAACTAAACGTTTATGAACATATGTATATGGACATCATGGATCACGAGTTACCACTTTATTAATTAATTATGAATTAATTTTAGTCTTTGTCTAATATAAGATTTAGGATATTAGGATATAGAAAATTGTTACTAATTGGTATAATAGAAAGGGGCTATTCTGGTATGAAAGTTCTTGTGAGTGTGTAGAAGGAAATTTGCTTTAATTTACTCCGTAAAATTCTTGTATAATATTACTTTTTTAAACTTTAACATACTTGATATAAATACTGATTCAAGTATTTATTCCTTTACAGGGTAAAGATAACATACTTTAATATTTGAAGTTGCATCCATAATTGAAATTATATTTACAACAATTGTGATTGCTCGTTACTGCAACTAATTTTATGAAAACACTAGTATAGATAGATCAGAACTTACGACAAAGGATTAAGCTCCAGGACCACTTTTATGGCGACTACCGACACACTGTGGGGCGAGCCTTAACAAAAACCGCTTATTGAGGTAAAAATCCAACTTGTGTAAATAATAAAAAACATATTAGCGTTTGATTATGAAATGTTCAGGCTATCTGGAAACGGTGGCAAAATTTAAAAATCTTTGTTATTGTTGAAGATTTTGATGCTTAAAGTTGTCACTACTTTGAACTAACAATTTCTAGACATTTCCAGGCTGAAATTTGAAATTAAATTACTTTTGTTGTATGGAACTTATTGAAACAAAAATTAAAAATGAAAAAGAGACATAGTATTTGTAGCTAAGCAACTCAAAAAAACTTGAAAATGTGTTGTAGTTTTTATTTTACAAAATCCTAAATTGTAAGTTTTTGCTAAACTCAAATTTTTCTGGAGTTATAAAAAAACGCCCGCATATGCCCGCTTTAAAATTTATGTCGAAGAAAGAGCCAAAGCTTCCTGGTTATTTTTATACAAAAATTAAATCCAACTTAAAATGTTATAAGCCGGTATTCTAGGCACTGCAAGAAATCTTTACCGACATTATTCCTATTACTTCATGTGACGATGGTATTTTTCATTTTTTGAAAATATTACAACATTGGCTTTTTAAGTTTTACCATGATCCTTACCTATGCAGAAATGGGGTTTTCTAATAACTGCAATAAAAAATTAATAAAGCTGCAAGCATCATAAAAAACAGCATGGATGGAATCTTTAAGTAAAATAGAGAATATTTATGAATGAAATATTGGAAATTATTGTAAAAAGTTACCAAAAGTACTGTTATTTCTTAAGGGATAGTAATTCCTTTATAAATGCCGACCTAAACATAGTTTCTAAATTCTTTTTTGGAAGTTCTTTGATTGATTGAAATTGAATTACATATCTAGAGAAACTTCTGCCACCTTAAATTTTAGAACGTCTTCCCATGTACTTCTAAAAAGATTACAATAGAGATATTATGAGATGCCCTTTCTGGAATAACATAAATCCTCTTACTTTTTCTAATAAGCTGCAGGTATAATGAAGAAAATAAATAAACTTCCCTAACTCATATCAAACATAACTCCATAAACTATTAATTGAATTTAATGAATAATGCTCTATTATTGTTATAGCAATTCCTAGAACTTAAAAAGTACATATGAACAACAAAAATCTGTAAAAATTATTTATTTTACTTCATTATAGAGCTTGCGCGTTCTTCCCTATCTTTCGCCCCACAGTGCAACAGTGAAAGCATTCCTGTACTTTCAAAATTAACCTCCATCCCAGTTAATATACTGTTGATTTTCTTAAATATTTGAATGTACCAAACTGCCATAATACAATGACGCTTGTATTCCAACAAATAAAAGTCTATTAATATTTCTGTAATGCCAAATTAATCAATAGACAGTGTTCAATCAAATACATTAATTTGAGTACATATCTATACCTTTTACAGTATGATTTCAGACATGTGAAATATGATGTCACATTACCAAAACTGATTTCACACAAATGAAAACAGAATTCATAATAACGAAGACTAATTTATCACTCTTGAATTCTGATTTTGCAATACTGAAAGCAGAATTCGCACTTTGGAAAATCAATTAAAACTTAACTTGTATTTATTCCCTATAATGTTACAACTTTTTACAAGTAAATGATAATAGCATTGAAAATAATATTGATTTAACGGGATTTTTATAAACAAAAATAAGTTTATTAAATTTCAACAAGGTCTTCCTCCCACAATGATGCAGGATACAACATAATACCGTTCGACATAGTTTGCATATCCAAGGAGATCTGACTGACACCTTTTAAATTTCAACATTGACAATATCTTCCAAAATATGCTTTCTAAATTCGGAAATGGTTGTTGGTTGGTTGTAATGGTTGAAAAAAGGACAACCTCTTCCTACAGCATACTAAAACTTTGATGTTCCTCTCCAATCTTTGTCCTCCCCATATGCTTTAACAATCCAGCTCCGTCATTCAGCGAGATATTTTTTGTATTTACCAAGAGGCCCAAAATAAAAATTTTCTTTATAATAAAATTTTACAAATTCTGTTTTTATTATTGCAAAATCGCAATTCATAAATGATAAATTAATTTTCATCATTATGAATTCTGTTTTCATTTATGTGAAATCAGTTTTCATTAATGTGAAGTCATATTTCACTTTTGTAATATCATACTGTAAAAATTATAGATGCAGGTGTAAATACTATCAGAAAAATATACCTAGTTTTCTTCTGTGAAGTATCTAGATCCAAATGTAGAACCTTAGATAATATACTTTGCAGATACTGTAAATATCTTTTCCCGTAATTACCTAGAAAATAAGGATAAAACCCAGTCACTTTGTTGTACCGAAATTTCAACGTCATTTTTAGGACTGATTCAGGACAGTTATTTGGCCGATTCCTATCTCTACCTATACCTATCGCGAGTCTTTTACTTTGTAACGTTTTCAAGCATTCAAAAGTATTTATTTACTACTTTCTTTTTATATTAACTTAGTGTTGTTTAAAATTTAAACCCATAGAGGTCATAGAACTAACTCTCACAACTGACCTTTTGGAGAACTTGTGAATGTTACAAATTCACACATATTGAGTTAATATTATATCATCCTGTAGCTGACTAAATTAACTTTCATCTCAATAAAACTCCAGGTGAAAGTACTAAAAATTAAATCTTATTAGAATTGCAAATTTGTCTATTAGTATTATGAGGTTTTAAACACTAGAATTAAACTATGCGTTACACAAAAACAGTTCCGGATAACATCTCCCCCCTCTAACCGAGTGGTCTTCAATTATTACTAGCATTTATAACCTTATAGAATTTTCTTTGAAATTACTTAACCATCATTCATATGTTATTTGTAATTAAATAATAAGGTTAAATATCCTATCTTAATCAGTATACAGAAACTAGATAAGCAGAATGAAGATTATTTAGAATAAAAGTTAAACAGTAAAGATTCTATATTTTTATGCATAAATAACAAAAAAAAATCATTTAAGATGAATGTTTGGAAGATTAAAGTGTCACTTTTAGAGCCCGGCCAGACGAGCGACTTTTAGTCGCTTTGTCGCTGCGACTAAAAAGTCGTTCAAAATAGAACAACAGTATTTAAATGGAGTCGGCCACACGAGCGACTATTTGGAAGCTGCAACAAAAAAGTTTCAACATGTTCCATTCTAGTCGCTGACGCTAGCGACTAAACTGACGCTGGCGACTGTCGCATCTAATGGAACACAC
The DNA here is from genome assembly GCA_929113105.1 of Agrypnus murinus. Lineage (NCBI taxonomy): Eukaryota > Metazoa > Arthropoda > Insecta > Coleoptera > Elateridae > Agrypnus > Agrypnus murinus. The sequence continues at coordinate 104,092,636 of OV816025.1, forward strand.
GGTCTCATACGTATGCGAACAGACGGGCGACTATTTTGTCGCAACTACCCTCAGAAGTTCTCGTGTTTTTGTCGTTATTTTGTATTTTTGAACAAAATTCAGTAGAATGACAGAAATGAACACGGAAGCATTGATAATCGAAGTGAAAAAACGTCCAGGTGTATTAACGTGTGTTTGTATGAGTAGAAAAATAATAAATGGTTGAAAAATACAGTAGAATCTCGTTATAATTCGAATTCGAAGGGAGTTAATAAACTTAATTAATATATATTCGAATTGAGAATTTTGTGAAAATGAATAAATGAATCACTAATGTCTAAGCTAAAAACGTAATTTTCTATAATCGATGTTATTTACCTTCTTTACATTGTTTATTTTATAAATATACATATATATCTGTTGTAGATGTATTAATTTACCACAATTAGTTATGATCTAGTTGTAGTCCATGCGTTCCTTAATATAATTTACCAAAGCTGTTGTTTATTTCAAAGGCCTTTAGGAGACGGAAGGTTGAAAAAATAATTCTTAACTCTTCTGTTGACTAATATTTTGATTTCTATTAACTGCTGATGATTCGGGACGTTTACCGATTCATTATCAAAGTTAAAATACACCACCAATTACGATTATGAAATTGGACAATAGCAAAAAAAATTCGCTATCATTTCTTAAGTCACTATGTATTTTATGAAACTGTCCCTTTAGTAGCCCTTGACAAGAAGAAGCGAAATCATATAAGCTCCACAAAATTCATTTTTTAGACCAAAAATTGGACAGGGAAGTCTCGTGTCACAAGCGATTTTTTAGTCGCAGCTACATATTTGTCGCTCGTGTGGTTGGGTACGCGATTAACCGCAAGAAGCCGCGACTAGCGATTTTTCTGTGTCACGTGTAAAAGTCGCTCGTCTGGCCGGGCTCTTAGTCCCAAAGGGATTAAAAGTAAAACAAACAATGCTGGGTTCGGCATTTCAACTATTTTTGCTCTGAAAGCTCTAATGCTATAGTTACAATTATTTACAACAATGGGTACCATAGAAACCGAGTTCTTCGAGCAAACAGATCTGAAATAACGAACGCGGCTCAAATGTTAAAACGTTGGTGAAACAGTCTATGGATGATGCGTCCAACACACCGCTGAAAATATAGCGCTGCAGCAACTTTCACAACCGTCTTAGATTTAAAAACCACCGCAGCAATAAGATCGTTTGAAATACATCATCGGTTTCACGGGTCGATTTGAGTCGAACGATCATTCAATCGAAAGCAGATCATTGAATCGAACGTGTAAACCAATATTCGATCTAGCCGTTCGGCAGAGTAATTCGATTCAATAATCAATGTAGACACACTCTCTTTTTTTGCCGAACGACTGTTGCCGGGTGCAATTCCACTGATGCAACACTAGGCGATATGTCACATGCCACATGTCGTCTAGCGTTGATGACGCATGTGACGGACAAAGATAACCAACGTGTGACATGCGACAAAGACGCATGTTTTATGTCCCTTCATGTTGCTTCGGTTGAAAGACTCAGTATAGCATGCGTCATTGCCGCATGCCACATGTTGTTTAAATGCTGAATAAGTGGAATTGCGCCTTAATAGAATGTGTAACAACTTTAGCGAAAAGAGCCAATTAGTCTGTGTAGTATTTTGTAAAAAATACATGTTAATTTGCTTCATTTAAAAAAAATTTTTATTTCATTTCGTATTTCAAACAATTGTTTATATACCACAATTAGTAAAATAAAGTATATCTTTATCTCCGCTGTCAATGACACCGGAGTTTAAGACGTTCTTGATCTCCGTTGTTGTTGGCAACGTAAATCATTTGATGTTGTATAATAGCCACAAGTGACATGCTGCTTTTTATCTCCTTGGTTACGCGTATGATGACACAGACAAGTCAACGTGCTCCTTTGTAAAATAAATTCGGATGCATTTTAAAAGGGAGAAATTAGGATTGAAATACGAAATAAAATAAAACAACTTATGCAATACGGAGATCAAGCTTCTTTAAATCGTCGAAGATGTTATAACGCCTCGGGGTTATACATCTTCGTAGATATAAAGTATCGCTTGATCTCCTAATTACATAATATACAGGATGGTCCAGACCACCCGTACACCTCTTTTAAAATGCAGGGGATAAAAAAGTTTTAACAAGACGATGGGTGATCTTGCTAATGTCGATGTGCTCTTTCGAATGACCCAGAATGGAACCCCTTGATTCCCCCTTGTAGGGGGTAAGAGGGGGGCAACTTTGAAAATTCAAATGGGAATCCCTAAATTTTATTGCATATTAAGATTCTACTCATCAAAATATGAATAATTTATTTGAAACATTTTTTTATCTTGGCAGCAGATAAATTGTAATCGCAAAAACCGACTTTTTGCATTTTCCGTCGTCTCTGGCATATTTATAGGTGCAAATAACAGTTTTTTGTATTTTTTACTATTTTTTACTAAATAGTAATGAAAAGACTTTGCTAATGTGTATTTTCATGAGAAAAAATTTTACGTTACAATGAAAAACGCAAATTCTCTACTTAGGTGTTTTCGACAAACGGATTGCTTTTTCTAACGTTGTACGTTAAAACAATATTTTTTTGCCTTAAATGTTGTTAGAATTTGTGTTCCATTCTAACAACATTTTACAAGATTCTACTGGGGAAGATGATTTTACTTCAAAACATGTCAAGTCACAGTGCATTACAAAAATCTGCCGACGAGAATTTCACTTTGTAATTCACTATCAAATTTCGGTGGTTATCTTTCTTTTAGCGTATAACAATGAATGATAAAATATGAATATCTCATCCACTCAGGCCATAAAGTAAGAATAATTTAAACGAATAAAATTTTAAATTGTGAAATAAAAATTATTTATTTGAACAGTTGATTTTCAACAATTACATACAATTTAAATATTTAAATAGAATTGCGAAGTAAAGAATTGTAGCAAGTATGTACATGTATTGTATTTTCTGTTAAAATTAAATATTAAATTAGTACGATTTAAATATTATTTTGCCATACGCAGAGCAGATTATAATTTAGAATGTTTTATCGATCATTTTTATTAATTACATATGCTTAAAATAAATATTCAGATAAAGATTAAAAATATTAACCAATATCTAAATAAGTAGACGTTAAGGTTAAAAAACGATCTAAAAAGTTCAGAAAAAAAATTGTTGACACGTATAACACAAGAAAAAAATCTGTTTGTCGAAAACACCTTAGGGAGAGAATTTCCGTTGTTTATCGGAACGTAAAATTTTTTCTCATGCAAGTACACATACGCAAAGCTTTTTCATCACTATTTAGTAAAAAATATAAAAAACTGTTGTTTGCACCTGTAAATATGCCAGAGATGGCGGAAAATGCAAAAAGTCATTTTTTGCGATTACAGCGCCACCTGTTGCCAAGATAAAAAAATGTTTCAAATAAATTATTCATATTTTGATGAGTAGAATCTAAATATGCAATAAAATCTAGGGATTCTTATTTGAATTTTTAAAGTTGCCCCCCTTATCCCCTACAAGGGGTGGTCAGGGGGGTTTCTTTTTGGCGTCATTCGATAGAGCACATCGATATTAGTAAGATCACCCATCGTCTTGTTAAAAGTGTTTAATCTCTCGCATTTTAAAAGGGGTGTACGGGTGGTCTGGACCACCCGTATATATTATTGACGGAAAAAAATCATTTAACATGACAGTCAAATGGACAGATGTCAATATAAGTAAAATTTACCAAAAAGAAATAATCAAGCAAGAAAAAGTGCAAAAAAGTTGGGTTATTCTTTTTCGTTTTTAATATTTCGTTTCGGATTGCATAACAAACTATTTGGACTCCTATACGTATTATTTCACTTGGCGACATTTTAAATTTTAACTATCGCTCCAATTCGATTGCCTTGTGTAAACCTTCTTTCCGTTCGGCCTACTTGAACAACCTAAGTCGCTCGACTCAAATAGATCCGTGAAAACGGGCCTAATTTAACATATAAAACGCTTGAAGAGCTGACAAGTAACACGAGACGACTGATTTACTGAATGTCAATTTGTCAATTTTAGCATTTTCAACTGGCTTTGTAAACAAATATGCAATAAAATTGTTCATTTTTAACTTTCTTCTTCAAGTAGTATATGTAACTTTACCTTAAGGTTTTAGGCAAAACGAAGTGCAAAAAATAACGTATATACCACGGAACTACAGTGCCGTTTCGGCATTAAAAGAGGCACTTTAGTCCCTTGGTATATAATATACTATTTTGCACTCCGTAGATTAAAAGGGCTATTTTAATCATTAGTTTGGAAAAATAATGTGTCACTCTTAATCCCAGAGGGATTAAAAGTAAAAGGAATATTAATTTAACGTCGAACTAGCAGTGAAACCAGAATTGTAATCATCGGCGTTATCATTGTAACACATTTGCTACAAAAGTAAGGTTAGGTATGTTTGCGGCATGTTCAAAATTAACGTTTCACAGCTAATTTAACAAGTTAAATTTATAAACGGCCGATATTATTTAATCCCAACGGGGAATTTGATATATTAAGTTTCTGATATATGAATTAAAATAGTATATTAAAGTTTTAATTTCGCAAGGCATGTTTTTAATACACGCCAAGTTTAGAAACGGCCCTTGTAACTGGGAGTTTTTGTAAAGGACAAGCGCACTAAAACATCTTATGAAATATTTTTCTGTTTGCATTAGTTTTTAAATTTAGCATTTAAAGAAATTACTTATTTTTAATAAAATTTGTTAAGTACTTTGACAATTGGCAGCAGTGAAAATTCAAATTCTGCATTTGTTTTTCAAATTTAGATCGTAAATAAGATTAACATTTTAAGAACAACCGAGCAACTGTTCAATAGTGGCATCAACTTTAAAAAATAAACTGTCACTGTTTCCAGTATACAAATAAATCTTTTTTTGGACACGCCAATGCATATCCTAATTTCTCAAAATAAAACCGTTAAGGGCGCGTTATCGCCGCCAGTGTTAATAATAGGAAGCTTCAGAAACTATAAACATCTAAAGATGGCGCTACGGTCCGCAAAACGGAATTAATTTCTTTAAAACTAAAATTTGAAAATGTAAATAGAAACATTATTTGATCGCATCGCAGTTCTCTGCTCACAGTGTAGCCAGACATGCGTGAACTTACAAAAATATTTTAAGTTTAACTAAAACTGAAATTTAATTTTTAAATGCCAAGGAATAATTTAAGGTAGTTGAAATCAAAAAGGGGAATATAAAACTGCTAAATATCTTTAAAAATATCAGTTGTTCTTGCTGGTTTTAAGAAAAAGAAAAGTCTTACTATGTTAAAGTATTGAAAATATATATTCGTTTTAAGAAATTAATCAGGACTAATTAAGACTAATAAAATAGTTTATTCAAAAATTAACCGTCACATGCTCGTAAGTAAAGTAAAACAACATTTACTTCGGGAATTTATTAAATAATAGTTAAAAGATTAGGAAAGTTAAATTACTTTTAAATGTCCCGCGAATATTACCACCCAACGCTTCCAGGTGCAGAAAGCGTTCAACTAAAAATGACTGATTTTCGTGCTGCCATATTTAAATTTCCGCGCCGTGTATATCTATTTTATTTCAATCAATACTAAATAAGTAAGCAAAAACATTTATCCATTGTCTCAGATTTTGCTATTAAACAGTGTTATAATGACTGTATTATGGTTATTTTTTAGAAAACGTTAATTCTACAAGATTGGCGATGTTCGACTACGATTATAAAATTTATTTTAGATATCTACTCCTTACAAACTATTATCCACACTACCTTAACAGTCTAGCAATCGACATCAAACGTTATCTTCCTAAAAAAACGATTATTGAAAGAAAACTGAATGAAAAACGTGAGCTATATTTTGACGCTAATATTTTGCGCCAATAACGCCCTCTTAAAAGGGCAACATCGTTACCAAAATACGTATTGACTTAAGTTAAACACAATGTGTGGTTAGGAGACACCGTTTAGAATATAGTGTTGTGAAGGACCACATCCCTTACAATCTATTGCTCCTATTATTATGTAATTATGAATGCTTATTCAAAAAACATTCTAGTAAACATTGCACAATGATACCTTCATCTAACACCCCGTATGATAATTTTTAGGAAAACTCTTTATAATTTAGTATTTTATTACCAAAAGAAGTTAATGGTATTTAATAATAGTATATTAAAGAACAAGTTTTATAAGGGTTGATTTGGCGCACCAATCCCAAGTTAGAAAACGAGCCGCAGGCGAGTTTTTCTATGGGATGAGTGCACCAATGCCCTTATAAAACGAGTATTTTATGCTATTTTTTCTAATTTGCGCCCCCTTTTTTCTTATTTTAATACAAAAAAAAATATTTTGGTCGTCTAGAGAATTTTGTGTTAGTTGGTAACAGTTGGTAACAATCGGCGCCCACTTGTGTTTTTGAATCATTTGTCATCATCCGTCACTTCAAATAAATTAGTTATTACTTTTGTTACTTTATTAGTGTTACAAATAAATAAAATATGAGCGAAGACAACTTAATTTGCACTCCGCCCGAAATTCGCGAAAAAAAGCAAAGATGATTAAATCGATGATACGTGTCTTGTTTATAGTACCATAAAATTACAAACATGAATTGGACTTACTGATTTGTCCAAGCAGATTTGATGTAGGTACGAGACTTGTTTATGTTACTAATTAGGAATATCCAAAACCTAACCTTCTTTCCAAGTAAAAATAGACCATAACTTCAAGTGAAATTTCATGTAAATAACAATCAACAAACAGCAAACCAATTCAACGATATTAATTAAAAATTTATCGGAGGTTGACAATTTTGACAGATACTTGCAGTTTGAAGTTGTCACATTCCACGCATTACCCATCCAACCCTTAAAAACTAAATAACCCTATAATTCATTAAAGTACAGGGTACTTTTATAGATAGCCATAAACGACTCCTACTGATAGACGTTAATAAACGTATTACAAACGCAAATTAGAAAAATACAATTATTAAATCAAATGACAAATAACGTAGTCTGAAGTCCTCTGTTTTTGTTATTTATAACCCAATTTTTCAAGATTTTCTAATCAAAACTTGGTTTTGGGGTTTTCAGGTGGTCAAAAACAAATTAATCAAGGGGTAAATTGCAGATCTTTCTTTGCCTACTTAGTGCAAGCAATACCAGAATGTTTTCTTTATAGTTGGCATACTTCTTCAATTATGTGACAGGATCGACTTCAAAGTTATATCTTTGAAGAAATATTTTTTGTTTCTGGCTTCTGGTTTAATGTGAAATATGACGTAATGTCATCCATTACAACAAAAGTTTGATTCGATGGTTTCAGATGCTCAAATCTAAGTTAATTGCGTATCATTGTATTTGGGTGCTAAGTTTAAAGACTCTTTTTTTCATAGAGTATCTTTCTAATATCGAAGAATATTTTGAATTTTTTGGCCAATTTTCTGTAGGATTGTTCAAATTTTTCTAACTGCCTCCTTAACAAGTCGCTTTTTGTTTCGAAATCTTGCCACCTCCTTTAATTCTATTTAGTGTTTTCTCTTTGCTCTTTATAATAGAATAAAACCTACCAATCCATTTTTTGCGGTTGTTTTTTCTTAAGTGTTTTCATTTTGTAGCAAACGGATATAAAAAGTTGTAGTACATTATGCCAGAACTAAAAAAATAATAAGCTTGTAAGTCTGCTTGATTTCAGTATTTTTTTTATTGATAAATATTTCCTGGATTTTAGTTGAGGCAAATATAAGTTAATTTTGTATCAACAGGATATCGTTTATTTTCATCATTGATACAAAATATGAAAAGCAACTCATATCTCCCTAGGGATTTTTTGAATGTTTTCTCCATCAATTTTCTCCGCTTCTTTTTTCTAATATCAAATTAACCACGCAACTATACCAGCAACACATTTACGCAATCCTTGATGTTATTGCTATTTCTTTATTAAATGTTCTTAAAGAATTAAATTTTATAAATATGCTAAAAAATAAAATATTGTATGCACTATAAAAGATATTCATATTTTTTACCTTCGTTTTCCTCCCACGTCAACCTCAAAAAAGGTATTCATATCTCCCTTAATGCATAAATATCTATTACTGTTTATCCATGTTTCTGAATATTGACAATGTTCTCTATTTACAATTAATCAGATTTGGGCCTTGAACTTGGATTAACAATCAGTTTATCATTCTCCTGTGAAATTTCGATTCTGTTACAAATATGAGGTCAAGGGTGGTGAAGGTATCAAATATGTTTATGCAAAAAATATTATAGTTCAGTGTTTATTTTAACAGATCAGTATAAAGTAAATTTTGAATTTTGTTTTATTACTCACACTTCATTAATAATAATAATAATAATTTTATTACTCAAATAGTCTAACATTAGGATTAAAATCGTCAGAAATATAAAATAAATACGTACCTATATAATATTGCAAAAAAACAGTAAATTCGTACAGAATATATACAAATACATACATAGATAAAAATAGAAAATAAAACGTTTAATTTATTCATAATTTATTTATAATTTATTCATAATAGTTTTTCTAGGCAAGACAAGAGTGGTGTTTAGCTTTTTAATTATTTACATAAAATTCTAAAATAAATATATCATGTTGTATGTTAAATAGATAGTTTGTTGTAGATCTATTTTTTATAGCACTGCAATTTAGTTCTAAAGAATTATACAAATTATACAAAAAAAACATACATATACACGTGCTAAAATATTAATGACTTATTTTTTGACAGAAGAAAAATAACATAATGTTAATTTTATTATCTCAATATAGATATATTGAAAATGTACACAAAACAATCACTAACTAATAACAAGACTATAAAAATTCATTACTGAATCAATATTACACAGCCCCACAAAAAAATGTTCTGACCTGGGAACGTGACTATGGCATTCCGATGTATTTTTCGACTCTGAAACTGAATCCGACCTCAGAAAAGCACATATATTCTCAAAATCTTGCACTCGAGCCAAAAACAACCTCCAAATGGAGTAAAATCACTCCTGACATATGCTGACAATAAATACATGCAAAAAATGGTTGAAAACTGCAAATGTTTTGTATTTGAAAATATACCTCTGGTAGATGACCAAGAAAACCCTTCCTTGAGGGGGTTAGACCACCCCAAAATGGGTCAAAACCACCCCTTAGATCAAAACACAATAACTAAATGCAAAAAAATTATTGAAAACCGCAAATGTTTTGTATTTGTAAATATACCTCTGTTATATGGCCAAGAAAATCCCTCGTTGAGGGGGTTAGACCACCCCAAAATGGGTCAAAACCACCCTTTAGATCAAAATACATTAAATACATGTAAAAAATAATTAAAAACCGCAAATGTCTTGTCCTCCAAACCCTCCTCCCTGAGGGGATTAAACCACCCCAAATTGAGTCAAAACCACCCCTTACATTGGTTTGGGCGTTTGAAAATAAAAGGAATAGATATCATAAATCGAGAGACTGGAGGGTTTTATTTAATTATTTTTTAACATGTATTTATTTGCATGGATTTTCATTGCCTGTATTTATTTGCATGTATTTTATTTTGCGTGCGTATACCCCATCTTGGGGTTATTTTACCCTTTCAAGGTGGAGTGTTGGCCATATACCAGAGGTCTATTTCCAAAAACAAAGCGTTTGCGGTTTTCAACCATTTTTTGCATGTATTTATTGTATTTTGTTTTAAGGGATGGCTTTGACCCATTTTGGGGTGGTTTAACCCCTTCAGGGAGGAGGGTTCTCGACCATATACCAGACGTCTATTTCCAAATATAAAACATATATATAAAACACATGTCTTTATTGTCACCATATGTCAGAAGTATTTGACTCCATTTGGGGGTTGTTTTTTGCTCTAGCGCAAGATTCTGAGGGTATATGTGCTTTTCTGAGATCGGATTCGGTTTCAGCGTCGAAAAGACATCGGATAACGTTCCCAGGTCAGAACGTTTTTTTGTGTGGTTCAAGTTGTGTAGTACACTTTAAGTAATTGAATCAAATGATTCTACGATTCTGTTCCGAAGATCATTTACATCAATAGGGGCTCTGTATACATCTTTAATAAAACTCTACAACAATATCAAACAGGTTCAAATCAGGAGAACTAGGTGATCATGCTATAGGGCATCTCTACCAATCCATCTTATATCAAATTCCCATCGATTTTACCAAAAGTTTTTCGATATATGAACGATAGATAGTAGCGAATTACATACTAAGTATGCTACGTTTCTATCTTTAAACGTACATCTTCCGACCACGCCATACATTTTATGAAATATCTAAAAAATCACATCTGTAGCTGTCTAAGACACGTATAAAACCTTGTCTTTAATAATTCCTATTTAGAATTTATATGGTCCTCAGAGGACTAGTATGACCAAAGCGTGAAATTTGTTTCATTTTTCGCCATTGTTGAGTCTTTGATTACACGGACCAATAATAAAGCTTCTGTGTATCTGTCTTTTAGACTTGTGTAAATGACACAGTTTATAAGTCTACATGGTGCTTATGAACTATCTCTGGTAGTGGTAGTATAGAACCTGAACTATGATGTCTGACATCTTGTATAGCATAACTACCATAATTCTCTTAAATGTTGTAATCAAATTAAAGTCACAATACAAAAATCCATGTCAAAGTGCAGTGTACAAGGTGCCAAATCTATATACACACTAGGAATCAATGCAAATAACCTCATCGATGCATCAAATGTGCTGGAGAGCATGCATACAGAAAAAGTGCTTTATGTGAGAAACAACACCCAGCAAATCAAAAGGTTGTAGAGTATACTATACATTGTACTGGAATCATTAATGTGTGGAATCATAGTAAATGTAGATTCTACTACAAAATCATCAAAGTCAATCAAATAACAGAATACTAGACAATCACAGGGTCTGGAATCAAATCCTCTACTGGAGAAACCTCAATTGCATGCTCTAAACCCATTACATGTATAGTTGCATGCAAAATTTATAATAATGTCTATACAACAATAAATGCTACGTGAAGCATTCATAAAAACAGCGCAATTGTATAAAATAATATACAGTAAAACCTTGGATTACGAGTAACTTGGTTTGCGAGTGTTTTGCAGAACGCGCAAAAATCTCTAATGAATTTTAACTTGATTAACGAGCGATGTCTTGCATTACGAGTAAAATTTTTAATACGTATACGCTTTGTCTACCGACCGTCACGTTATCACAAGTACATATTATCCTTAACAATTGAAGAATTTAGGTCAACAGGTCATGAACATATGTGTAAAGATATACGATAAGAGTGTAAACAGCATCTAATGTTACTTCGACTGTTAAAAATGTCAGCAGATTTTACATTTTAACATTTTATTTGTCATCGATGAACACATGCACCCTAATAACGGGTTATAATTAAAAATTTGATTATGTTTTAAGCGTCATAGTGTAATGACGTCATTTAAAGAAAAGTATATATGCAAATTTTTAGTTATAACCAGTTAGAAGTACAAAATAGGAAAACTTAAATCAATTTATTCGAATATGTACACGTTAAGCATCATGTTAGCTCTTCTTAAATTAATTAATTTGTGACTACTGAACCTTTCAAACTCGCCTGCTGTTTATCAGTTAAATTACAGAGGCGAGCGTGTGATAGTTTGTTTTATTTTTACGTATAGGTACGTATAGTATATGTATTTTATATTTTTGTATCATTTTTATATGAATAATAAATAGTTGTGGAACGAATCATCCGAGTTTCCATTATTTCTTATAGGGAAATTTGCTTTGATTTACGAATGCTTTGAATACGAGCATATGTCCGGAACGAATTATGCTCGTAAACCAAGGTACCACTGTAATGCAATGCTAATGTCCTTGAGAGCCATAAACATTAAGTACTTATGTAGCATAACAATACTATATAATGAGAACTTATTTTATTAGAAGAACATACTTAAACATCCAAATTAACGGTGTGGGGTCAAAGATTCGAACAAATTTTCTGGATATTTAATTTATATTGCATGCATCTAGAATGCTATGAATATTTTCTCGTTTTGTTTACATAGGCTAAGTTCTCATGCGTACGAAATCCGACGTCCGATTGGTAATCGCATTATGCATTTCGTAAGCGGGAAAACACAGTCTTCACATACTTATGATTTTCGTATCCGATTGTATATCAGTTGGTAAAGAATGTAGTGACATTTATAGTTAATTTGTTGTTCTTTCTTTTAATTTGTTTGTTGTTTGCACACAAGACAATAACGTTCATTTTATACATCATATATTTGGTACTGTATGCAATCCATTTTGACGAGTTTGACACATATATAAATAATAAAAACGAGGTTAAAAACACACGATCACACGAAATATCGGAAAAAGTTGAACTGAATTCAACTTTTATACGATGACGGATGAAGTTAAATTATCCTGTGCAGAAATTACCGCCAATCGATTTTTAAATTTTTAGGCCAATCAGGTGATTTTCGGATTGTCGTATCATCGGATTTCGTACGCATGAGAACTTAGCCTTAAAGTGGACTCTACTTACTTAGCAAAAGTAACGTCATCAAATTTTATGAAAATATCATAATTATATTAGTGTTTGTGAGAAAAAACAAATAATAATTCCGGACCTGAATGAGTAATAGGGGATACTCGCCTTGATATATGTAATTAACTTCGTTGTCGAAGAGTAAGGTTTACATTTATTGCAACCAAAAATAAACGGGGTTCATTAATATTTTCTTTTTTTTATTAATAACTAACTGTATAACTCACATGTATATGTTATGGGCAATGTAATAAAAATAAATGGTCGCTCAGTATGATAAGGTAAAACTTCAAACTAACAGTAACCTAACCTCATCCACCCCTTGACCATTAATAATTCAATTCGCTCAATTAATAATAATTAATTAACTAATAAGCCACTGAGGAGATTAGGTTACTGTTAGTTTGAAGTCTTACGTTATGAGACTTGGCGACTACTAACATTGCCCAGTATATTACATTGTCCGTCAGTGGTGTAACTACCGCCCCCGAAGACCCTGTGGTACAAAGGGGCGTACCACAAATTGATGAATAACGCAAACCTAAATTAAACCTAACTTACCCCTAGGTTAGGCTAGATTTAGTGGCGTAACCACGCCACTGCGACTGCGGAGACTGCGGCGCGGGAGGGCGCAACCCACCGAAGGGTGCTGCTTTAGTAAAATTTTATTTCGTTGGGAATAGAAATTTTAAAACCAGGATTGGAGATAAAGAGCATTCTGTAGACTATTCTACGATAATGAATTATTATTAATTATAGAATATTTTATTTTAACAAAAGTACGTATAATTTTACACAGGGTGGCTGATTTTTCTTTGTACAGGTTATATCTCCTGAAATATTAAAGGTAGAGAAATAAGTTAAATGAGAAACTTATTTAGCATAACCTGATCTATAAAATAACACAAAGATTTTTTCATTGACTACGTATTTTCCGGAAAAATATCCAATTTTAATTTTTTAATTAATTTACACGTCCTGTATATGTTTGCGGAATTAAGTTCTAAATAAATTTCTTTTTACAATGTTATATCACATTTTGCTTTTAAACTACACCGTCCATTGATGCATTTTCAAAACGTCATACTGTCCAAAATGTAAGGAGAAAAGACAATGAATCCAATTTTCACAAAAATGGAATTTTCAACAAGCTTAATTTGTATTATTGGGATGATGAGAACGTTTGCAAAATTTTTGAAACTGCGCAAGTTTTACTTGTTTCAATTGATGTAGGGATGGGGTATACTTTGCAACAAAATTCTAGGACCTCATTTTCACAATGGAACTGTAAGACTGTGACTTAGGACACAATTTATTATTTTTGCAAAACTGGTGGCTTCAACAGTACGGTGCCCCACCTCATAATGGAGCTGCATTAACAAATTGTTTAAATTGTTTTGTATAGGGTTTTCTGAAAAACCAAGTGTATGAAACTCCTCAAAATGTGCACCTACAATGCCGCGAAAAGCCGGAGGAAACCTAATCAAACGGGACGAAATAGGTTTAGACTTTTATGGTGGACAATTTGGGCAGTCATTATAAGAAACTTCATTGCGTATTATTTAATTTGTTAAATAGTAATTAAATAAAACCTGTTATAATTTCGTAATCGAAGAGTAAATATAAAACAATATCCAATCTAATAATTTTATTTTTTGAACTTCAAGATGTAATTTAAAGGTTAAAAGCCACTTGAGAGATATCATTGTAAAGACAAGTTTATTTAGAACTTTGTTCCTCGAAAATATACAGGACATTTCATTTAAAAAATTAAAATTGGATATTTTTCTGGAAAATAAGTTGTTAATGAAAAAAATAGATCAGTTTATGCTAAACAAGTCTCTTATTTAACTTTTTCCTCTACATTTCATATTTCAGCAGATATAAGCTGGATAATGAAAAATCAGCCACTCTGTACGTATATAAGGGGAGCAAATGTCTCGCAGGGACGCGCAATCTTACGTAGTTACGCCACTGATATACATATTAACAATTCAAATAAGAATTAACTCCAGAAAATAATTGCTAAAATTTATACTTGGCATGAATCTTTGAGATACTCTACTGTAACTTACTTTTATGTAATTGATATTCTCGAAACATCTTATTATATTTATATTGTATAGCTGATTTCAAATAAATCTAGGACACTCAGTACTCCTAAGCGTAAATGTTGCTTTTTATTTTCCTGGATATTTAATAAACTTTCTGTAGTTACCTATGAAAATATAATAAAGCCTGATTTACACGTTATTAAAAACGCAAAAACTACTCTCAAGACTTGTTCTAGATTTATTTGAAATCAGCTGTAAATATTTTAAAAATAAGAAAAAAAAAGAAAATAAAAAATAAGAAAATAAGAATAAGGTGTTGGTCAAACAGTTTCCGGAAACCTTGATACCGGCTTTCAAAAATTTAATATTGATATTGATTTGATTAATTTGGCAGGGATTTTAAAAACACGTCAAGTTTCGGTTAGGTAATTTGCGGTAGTTTGTTAATTTCTTCTTGGGTCTCGCGCGTAATTTCTGTTTTTTGACTGCCACTTAAATATTTTTATTTCTTATTAGACAAATTAAAAAATATATAAATCTGAAAATAAACTTGAGATATCCACAAAAGCTTTCTAACAATAACGCAGAAATAAAAATAGTATCGGATGGGGTGCGCTTCATTCTCACGCATAGAAATGAAAATTCGATATATTGATGGTATTGTTTTCCAAATTAACAGAAAGCACGTGCACTGTAGCCTATATTTCCATTTATCTTCTAAGAAGTCATAACTTAAATTCGGAGCTTGTAGTGAATAAAAACTTTAAAACTAAAAACTACATGAGGGATACTAAATAATTTCTAAAATGGAGTTTTGCTTGCAAAAATGGAATCGAGTTTGAAATTTGATCACGTTTTGATTACGTTTGAGATTTGCATACAATAGAAGGGAAGATGAAACAACTATCACTTCACAAATAGAAAAAATATAGAATAGCGCCAATCAAATGCCTGCATCTGCAAAGGTATGCATTTTTTTTAATTTCCTGAAAGTACTTCTATTAAATGAAAGGCATCTTTTAAAAAATGTTACCTTTTTGGGAAAAATTTAAACTCTTTTAGGTTTGTATTTATATCAAAAACTTTGTATACAATATTATGTAATTTATTTATTCAG
The DNA here is from genome assembly GCA_929113105.1 of Agrypnus murinus. Lineage (NCBI taxonomy): Eukaryota > Metazoa > Arthropoda > Insecta > Coleoptera > Elateridae > Agrypnus > Agrypnus murinus. Next base: position 104,108,438 of record OV816025.1, read on the forward strand.
TGACAATAAGCCGGTAATTGCACCGACTAATTCACCTTTGCATATATTTTTTACGTCTTTTACCTTTCTCTTGAACTGGTTTCTAGCAGCAGTGTCAAGATCTATAACTCACCTTCACCTTAGCAAATTATTGCAAACCTATTATTGCATAAGTCATTCCGTCATTAATAAGCCGCAAAAGATCCTTTTACGATGTCCCTTTCTCGCCGAATAACACTTTTGCTCTGAAGTGTAATTTCTTCTGCTAGACTTCCTTTTCCATTATCTTTACATTTTTACTTGATTGTTTTTTTCTGATTTCAGATTTTTTTATAATTGTATGTAAATTACGATTTATTATCCTCATTGTAGATATAATGACATAGCCACGTCATAGGAATTGGCATTGTTTTATATTTTGACTTTAGATTTTCTCTCATATTTTTAATCTGAACTTCTTTAAGCCGAGTTTCTCTTTGTAGATAATTACGACACATAAAACGATTATACCGGGTGTCGACGCTCAAAGTTGATCATAGGCAAATAACATTCCAGGATCTGTAGTATTTATTTTCTTACTACGCAAATGCATTAAAATGCAGTTTGTAGAGTAGTGAGAGCTTAGTTATTTTATGCTTAGATTTGTGAAGAAGAATGAATGCGACTTATAAAATTATTCAATCTTGTTTATTTGTTGTCTTGGATACTAACTGTTATATTGTTAGGTTAGGTTATGTGCGGAGCAGGTTAGATTAGGTTTTCGTGTAAGTTTCTGAAACTCACTGTACCGTTTGATGATACTTGCCTTTTGGCGAGTGTGACTAGTGAGGATTGTTAGGTTAGGTGAGATGAGGAGTATCACTAAATTTAATATGCCATTCAATTTCAACGAAAAAATCCCATAAACTTAATATGGGGCACAAAAAGTGGCTTTTAATGAATCGTTTCCGCACTTTGGCACCGGCACTCTTCGCCTCCCCTCTTTAAGCCCTGTCGATTGACTTCACTCCCGCCACTTTTGGTCGTGCCCACTAAAGTAAATTTTTACTTTTCCATAGAAATTATTTCTTCATTGATAAAATTATTCATTTTCCGTAAATAAGTTTAGCAGTAATGTTGTAAAAATCCCTGACTTAAATCAACTAGGTACTTTGACAAATTATTTATTAAATTATTTGACAAATACTTTGGAATTTGAAAATCATAGCTTTCCGTACTTTACAACAGTAAACTTTTATACTTATAGTATTTTAAATATAAAAATCGCACTCTTAATATTATTATTAGTATCGTTTGATACGCAATAATTCTCTATTTCTATTGAAACCATTATCTTTCTTCAGTTGAATTTGGTGAGCAGAAATCTTTAGAAACGTTCAACACAATGTTAAATTTATGTGTACGAGTTCGAGAACAAACACCTGGTATATCAGCATGATCAGCTTAGATGAGTAGATTCGCAATTTTCGATCTATATACCAAATCATTACTCTCCTATCTGCGGTAATGCATTTATACACAAACACAACTATGTTAAAAAGCTAAATAATTTTCTATCTATTGTCAAATAGCGAGCGTTTCAGATTCTAATTGTAAATACCATACAACATAAATATATCGGCAAATCATTGGACTAAATGTTGAAATATAACAAGTGTTGTTCGAATGTGGTCCCACACGTGTGTTGTGCAAGCATCAAGTTTGAAGTTGCATTTTCTGGCATAAGAAACAACTGTCTATCTAATTCGGTTTCACTGGAAGTGACCTCAACTTTAATTTTTAAATGGGATGCCCTGTATATAATTAATAATTTTAATTCAGAATTAGATTCTTAGTCTAAGAATGCCTCAATTGACAGATCGATTTTTTTTATTCTATTTTTCCTAAAATGCTTCCTTATCGGACCCAAAACAAAGAAAAGAACTAAAACTGAAAGAAACTGTTTCGTTTAACAGATTTATTGTTGGGCGTTTTTAAACATTCAGAAATCAGTTTTTCCTCCGCCTAGGTCATTTTCTCAAATCACAAGAGGGTGACTTTTTTTACGAATCATGTGATACCATAATCTATTTTAATTTAATAATAATCTTCTCTTTTTTCGTAGGTGTTTATGTTTCCATGAATAACTAGACTAATCATTTGAATGAAGTCCAAATTTCTCATTTATAAAATAGAGTACATACATGTTTGTTATTTAAAGTTTCATGAGTATTATTAAATAAAAATAGGTAATTGTTAAATGCGTATCATATGATTCGTAAAAAGATCTAGTTTTGACTAACGTAACTAGCCACCCTTTTGCCATTTGGAAATAATGACAGGTCGAAAAAGCTGCTTAATGATTCATGGGGTTATTATAACGTTTGGGGTCTTGGTAGCACGTCGTCTTTCTATTTTATAAGGGTTGAATGGTTTTCTCAATGTATTAACCTATACCTGTCTTTGCCTATAACTGATCTAACCTAAATGCTCATGTCTTAAAACATCGATCTAGGCCACTCCCTACAACATTCAAATATTATATACTTCTATTTAAATATATCGACCTGTTTTGTGTAATTGAAGAATACAGGGCAGGCGAAGTAAAATTGGCTGAGGTCTGGAGTAAATACATTCGATAGGGTAGAGGAGGAGAGATAACATTAAAAAATAATTCATGTTTTATAATTGGTGAATTCACCGTTTCATATTTGTTATGAAAAAATACCCAAAATTTACAAATAATTACACGAACATTTTTTTTAAATTAAAGATTTACATATTTAGCTGCATATAATTGCAAGGTTCGAAGCAAAACGGCCCTAAATTTTCAAAACTGCTAAAAGCTGAATAAATTGCTGTAATAATTGTTGCCCACAAAATGGGGATTGCTAATTGGGAGTCGTTGACCTTTAACCGCAGTTGATCCTGCCGGCTGCGAGCTAACTTGTGCAAGGTCGTGGGTCTCACAAAAGTCTTCTGCAACAGGAACTAAGAGTCTAAAATAGCTGAAATAGAGTCGACTGCCGACAATATTAGTAAAGAACTACACATCTGCGACTTGCCCCAAAGTGGTAGACTCTTAGATAATACACATAAATAATAAGTCACCTAATAAAAAATAAAATGCTTTATTGCCATGATAGATAACGTATAAATAAACTTTAACTGATGGTAATAATAGTTGATTGATGGTAATTTAGGTAATAATTATATACAAAGTAAAAATACTTAAGGAATTCATGCAAGCCGGGCAATTACTCTAAGATTATTTATGTAAAAAATTAAATCAGTGTCACAAAGATCACGGAATGTTAACTCGTCTATTGGTTCACCTAGATTGTATATACAATCGAACATTCCTCAAGTAAATATTAATTAGTTTAATACTCTTTACGAATCAAATTAAACGGGCACACTCGCAGAAATAAATTCTAACAAATTTTATATGCACAGGTTCCTAAATGTTACACTGGGGATAAACCATTTAAATCAGAAAAACCTATATAATACATTAATTATTTAATTACATTAATATAGTGATTACTAGTTGTTATAATTTACGTACACGGGAGTTTAATTACATACAACTCACGATACTACAACGTTATACAGTTACTGTAGATTGTAGAAATCATCCAACTGTTGTATCGGAAGGAATATTGGTTATTCGTACCGTTACTCAAGAGCGACAATAACAAGTAGCCAAATCTCAGATGATGGAAAGATTATACGTCCAATGATAGTTACAAAGAGGAAAAAGAAATATCAAAAAAAGGAAAAAAGGCGAGAGAAACCTTAAGTTAAAGGGCGGCATCGGAGAATTATCAAACCGGTCCCAGAGTGGAAAGTGTAGCGGTTAGTAGATGTTTCCTTAAGAACGTGTTTATACCTCAAAAGAATTATAACGTCAAATCCCCGAAGACTCCCAAAGTAAATGGAAAATTCATCATCCAGTTATTGAAACAGGAAAGAATTTCAAATAATTCCAACCGACAACTAAAAGTAGAGAGAATGCAAAAATCCCCAAAGAAACTATAAACAATGACACAAAAGTCATGTGGGACAGGGTGTCATAAAATTTTTATCATTCGATTTTTATAAAAATATAAAATGTGGGCAAGGGCTGTTTTATCCCAAGCCCTTCAATTAAATATTTACGAATGTTCAATCAATGGATTTTTATTTAATTTATTTGGTTTGTTTATTGTTTTTTTTATCCTGTAATTGAGCTCTTGAGCGTCTTGAATAAAGTAATATTATTATTATTTCTAATTTTGATATTATTATATTTATTTTTAACTTTTGAGGTATAGTATTCCATATACAGATATTTGTTAGGTATGTAATGTTCCATAAACTCCAGACAATGATCGCTGGGGCTGGAAGAATATAAAAATACACTGAAATGAGGAGGCTGCTTCGTACATACCTACACCTCTTTTGAGAATTCTCTAATTTCCTACGGGGTCATTCCATGCCAAATTATCACAGCCCACAACCCGACCATCTCAGATTTCCGCTCCTGTAGCTTTAAAACAAGCCCAAGATGAAAGTTCTACAATAATTAGAAGCGGAGTTATGAATTGTTTTTGTTCACCTTGTAAGTGTACATTTTACATTTTTTATTATATTTGCAACCCTGCTGTATGAATACCGTGTATCACTGAGGGCTATAACTTTACATACACGTAAGTTACTTTATGTCCTCTACCATCCTACCAAATTTCACGAAAATCTGAGATGGTCTGGTTGAAAAATCTTTTTGTGATGATTTGGCATTGAATGACCCAAGTAGTACTAATTTTTTCCTGGATGGTTTTTGTGGTAGAATGAAAACACTTTTATCATTTTTCGGTCATTTATCGAATTCATAATCGGATCTATATTTTTGGCAATTGTTAGCAATACCAGAATTGTTACCAAAAGTTAAATTTTCCGACTGACCGAAAATCAAACTCGAGCTTAATGAAGCAAAAGAAAAATCAAAATGCAAAGCAATGAAAATTGCCATAATAGGAAACTAATACGAAGTTGAACAACCAAAGTGCAACATCCTAATGTAACCTTGTAAAAAAAAGAGATGTGGGATGACCCCATAAAAAATGAAAAACCAATTTTATCTTGAAGAAGACGAAGAGTCGAGGAAATTAATTATGTTAACATTATGCAATATAGCTCAGACATTGCAATAACCTTGCTTAACTAGTTTTTTACTAGAGCTACTCGTAGCTGTAGAATTTACTATAAAATGTATAATTTCCTAATAATAAGCTTTTAAACTTTTAAGTTCTTTTTATATTAAAATCAGGTCAAAACTAGACGACTATAAAATTAAGATATCAAGAGGTTGATGGTTTCTCTTAAAGTGTTCTCGATCCTAATTAAAATTGTCTGCTGTGACCAACTTATACAGTTCACATGATGTGAAGTACGTATTTCAGAACGAACTCTAAGGACCTGCTTGAAGATTCTATTGAATTTGGTTTATAATGAGGTTATCTAGTGGAGAAAATTTAAAGGCTGTCAACCCCTATCCTAATTAGGAATAGTAAATTGACTTTCAAAATTGCAATTGGATATTGCAAAGGGGGTAGAGAAAGATCGATAGGTACTGAATAAAATCAAAATAAATGTAATAGGTACATAACTTGCAATTGTTTATATTATATGTTAAATACTCTGACTATCAACAATCATTTTAAAAATATTTACAATTATTCTGTGCTGAAATTGGCCCCGAGCCTTTTAATCATAAGATATATGTATCTTTAATGGTTAAAATCACAATGTTAACGGTTAATTAAAACTAAAGAAATATATATAAATAGATATTCACCTCTTGAATTAAAAGTTGTCGATCCTGCATCGTGAGTCCCAGATCTGAAAGACTGCAATCTCCAGCAACTCCAACAACTTTATGTCGAAATTTAGGGCATTCTTCTTTGACTCTATCAAAAACGGGATCATCAAAAAGTTCTTCGATTCTAGTGGTCATGTTACGGCCCTTTTTACTCCTTACAAGAACGTAAAGGGTCGATACGTCAGGGCACGACCTCAATAATTTCTCAATTAATATTTTACCTAAAAAACCGGTCCCACCAGTTATAAAAACATTAGTTCCTGAATAGAACTTTTGAATGGGAGTTAGGAAGTTCTCGTTGTTATTCAGCGATTCGATCAGAGTCGGCATTTTTTGTGCTTGTTGATTCTAGAAAATAAAAATACACTTTCTGTTTACTTTTAACACTTTCACTGTAGAAATTTAATTTTTTTAGATGAAACAAAATTCTTATTTTTTTTCAAGGTAGAATTTAAAAAATCTTTAATTGTTCATTCAATAAACGTGCAAAGATGACCTTAATAATGCTATGCCTTATCAGAAGGTATTGATCATACGCAATACTACTTGTAAATTAATTTATTATTTGAAAACGATATAATCATTTATTATAAGTAGACTATACTATATTACAAGAAGAAATAAAAGATTGTGATAAATAATAATGTTTATGATAAAATTATTCCTACAAAATGAAGAAAAGTTATGTCATAGATTAGAAACTTTAAGGAAATGATAAAATAAAAATAGTAGACGCTGATCTAGATTTTTGGAGAATTTACATAAGCGTTTTCTCTTTAATTACATAATGTTAAAAACACGTGTAATTGCAAAAATGAAGATGCATCTAGATTTATTAATTTTTTAATATTTCTTTTTTCGTTAATTAATAATTTAATTTTTCGGTTTAATATTTTACTTTTCATTATAGTAATTTCTTTAGGAAAGTTTAATTTAGTAATTCTTAATGCAATTTCTTATAATTAATTTATAAAACTTTTACTTTTTTATTGTAATTTAAAAATTATTCAGACTAAAAATCAAAACTTACCTACCTTAACAAAATAATTTCATCCAAGAAAAAGGAAAGTTGATTTAAATCACAACACAATACGCAAACTTTTCAAAAAACTTCATATGTGCTATTTCACAATTCGATTCATACAATTATTACTAACTGTTTAAGAATTTGTTTAAAAATTAGTTATTATTATCCGTTTATATAAACAAACATTAGTGTAAAATATTATTGAATTCTAATTTACACTTCCGTATTATCAGCATTTATTATAACACTCCAAAATATGGCATTTAATTGGTATATCCTTGATAGAATTGGTACCTGTCAGGCATTGCAGTACTTATAGATTGATGCAATCGGTACCACCACATGCAATCAAATAGTTTAACAGCTGAAAACTTTCTTACTTATATAGCAGAGGCTTGTCTACATAAGGTATACTTCCATCCGTGTGTGTATAGGAAGGCAAATAAGTGGAACTCTTCATGTAATTAATTAGAGGTTACATTGATTGTTTTGTAATCATTTTAATTATTGTTTTGATTTTTAGGATTTTTTTAACGCATGAACTCTTAATTAAATCAAAACTATTCTTGTATCCGTAATTTATTGTTGTATTTTAAACAGTACAATTTGTTAAAAATATTATAAAAATTCATCTAATTAAGTGGAATTTTCTGATAATTACGATAAAAAAACATTTATTTAAATGGAAAAATATAAATGAACCTGTACTTTATAAATGTTTGTCGATAATGATAAAACTAAGTAAAAATTGATTGTTATAGGAAGAAAACTAATATTTTTTAACAATGAGATAACCAAAAATTTCCGATTTTAAAATATCTAATTTGTTTAAATAAATGAATTTAAAGCTTACTTCGTTGACTTAAAACCTTAATTTTGCGTATAATAATGAATTGAATCCTAATCGCAAATTATGATTCATTAACCCTTTCATCAACTGTACTTAATTGAAACAAAAGATTTTGCAGCAATCTGAAACTCTGCAATTTTGGAAATGCTAAAATTTGTCTAATATTGGAAAACATTATAAAAGCTATTTCCAAAATATTTTCTCTCCATAAATTATGGATAGTTATTCATGAGTGAATGTTACCTTTAAAAATAGGGGAAACTGAGGCCAGTCCTTTGATTTTTGCATAGGTCTTTATTGTGGGTTTGGTAAATAATCCCCTAAAAGTCACAACCTGTAGGTGGTGAGCTCGTAGAGATAATGGGGGTAAACCACGACCCCTAGCGGTTTATGTCGTTTTTCTCGGAAACTATTAGGTTTATCGAGATGAAGGGAGTTAACGTAAAATAAAGTTATTTAATTCCCTACCAAAAATGTCCAAATGTTTTTTCGTACCTCGTGTTTTTTTTTGTGTTATTGACGAAAGAAGATAGGTCATACATGAATCAGCAATTTACACCACTAAGGAACTTGCTTAAAGAACTTTCGTACGTAATTTCTGCCGTAACGTTTGCCGTAATTTTTTGTGGTCTCATATTCGTCATGAAGTAGATAAGAAAAATTCGTTGACAACCGGATATTGATACGTAATCGTGGTCCAGTCATCTTTTACCTTAGCATCTCTTCGGCAAAATCCTACACTAAGTGCCAAATTAATGAAGTTGAGATAGTTAATAAAACAATTCTACAAAGCGCAATTTTTTTTATTTTGAAGTTCAGAAACAATTAGAACATATAGCCCAAGAGCTGCCGACCAAAAAGTGTAAGAGTTTTGTAAAGGCTAATATTTTAATATTAGCTTATATTTAGGGTATAAATAAATATCCTACACAAAAGTAACTCGGATATGGGGACACTCGGCGTCAGCGCAGATTGAAAGTTGTAACAAGAAGTAGTGTCATTTAAGTGTTTTCTAAAAGCTGAGAATTGATCACTAAGCAGTTTATGTAATAATTATGTAATAACTGGAAAACAGTAGTCAAACAGTAATGATCGAACGCGTTGCACCAGCACCAATGCGGTGGTCGCATGTACTCAAAATGAGGTCAATGTAAAGAAGTGATTTGAAAAAGCTGAGATTTGGTACAGTGTTAATTTATTGAATATAGTTATATATATAGTTAGTCAGCAGTCGCTAGAAGTAACGACTGCTGACTAGCTCGGTTCAATCAAAATGAAGTCAGGCTGTTTTTTTGAGAAACTATATTCAATAAATTAACACTGTATCCAATTTCAGCTTTTTCAAATCACTTCTTTACATTGACCTCATTTTGAAGGCATAGGATCACTGCATTGGTGCTAATGCAACGCGTTCGATCATTACGCTGTCTGACGACTGTTTTCCAGTTTTTTATTACATAAACTGCTTAGTTATCAATTTTCAGCTTTTAGAAAACACTTAGATGACACTACTTCTTGTTACAACTTTCAAACTGCGCTGACGCCGAGTGTTCCCATATCCCAGTTTCTTTTGTGTAGGATATTTATTTACACCCTAAATATAAGCTAATATTAAAATATTAGCCTTTACAAAACTCTTACACTTTTTGGTTGCCAGCTCTTGGGCTAATACCCTTACAACTGGAAATAACCATCGATATAACAAGAACGAAATGTTGTAACCGAAATAATATAAATTTTAATAGATTGTTTAACTAAAACTGAAACGGTATAAGTACCAAATGCTATACCATTAAAAGGTTATAAGTGATAACAAAAGTTTAGTCCTAAGTGCCACATAATTTAAAGGTTATAACTTATAAGTGCCAACTAGAGGTCCGTTGAACTGCTACTTGTCCCTAAGTTTTCCTCATTTAGTATAGGAAGTTCTACGGAGAAAGTCTTATATTAAGGATTTTCCAAGTAAGGAATCATGGAAATTCTTGTTTGTTTACGGATATCTTGTTTTTTGGTGACAACAGTTTTATTTCGTCCGTTGAACTGCTACTTGTCCCTAAGTTTTCCTCATTTAGTATAGGAAGTTCTACGGAGAAAGTCTTATATTCAGGATTTTCCAAGTAAGGAATCATGGAAATTCTTGTTTGTTTACGGATATCTTGTTTTTAGGTGACAACAGTTTTATTTCGGCAGATTTCAGGTTCCTAATGATTTTTCCTTTTTTAACAACATTTATTGTTATCCATGCCTCGATTTACCAGGAGAAGAGTTGGATTTTTAGAGTCAACCCTTATTTTTACAGCATTACTAATGTTTAGAGTTTTGGTGTTAAGAAACGTTTCGGCAGCTTCTTTATATCCCAAAATCCATCAACTGACATATCAATCAACAGAAAAAATAGATAATTTTACATAATTTTATAGACAATCCAACTCGAAAAATTTTAACCAATCAAATTACAGAATTTTTCAAATTGGGACCAATGAAATTAGTTTATAGTGAAAAAACACTAATGGTTTTTTCTCAGGGAAAAAACTTATGTCATAATGAAATGTCACTGTAATAGATAAAGATTTGCTCGATGGATTGTCAAGCCGAATTCAACTTGCAAAATTTGTCATTTAAGACATTCGTAGCATTTGCTTTTGGAAAATTACACTCGTCTCCTTCGTCGACTCGTGTAATTTTCGTTGCAGAAGCTACTCATTTCTGAAATGACAGATTTTGTCGAAAAAAATTAGACCACTTGTTAAATTATATATGATTATTTCATTCTACTTCGTTTTTGACCAATCGCAAGGCTTTATTTTTTGGATTACAGCGATAATTCGATAATTTTTTATTGTCCTTTTCGACTGTTTTTATCTTCGTGACAACGCTGAAAACTAGTGTCACATGTGTCCCATTTTTTACTTTCATGTCAAATACTAATCTTTATGTTAATAAGTAAATGCTTAAATAAACAACTGTATCATGAAATAATCTTACCGAATTACATGCTCGTGCTTCTGAAATTATCTGTTGTAATACTCAAGTTGATTAAAACGCAACACTCGTGTCATTTTTTGACAAATTTCCCTCCGTTGCACGTCGGGAAATTAAAACGTCAAAAAATGACACTCGTTGTTGCTAATCAACGTTCGTATTACAAATCGATAATTTCGAAGCACTCGTGTAATTACAAGTGAAAAATAATTTTTCTTCAGCTGTCGAAAAAGGATGACATTTTCTCATTAATATCCGTATGGAAAATGCCAGTTTTGCATATTTGAGCAATGTCGTTTCCGTAGCAACAACAAAACTGCCCACTTTGCGCTAAAATAAAAATTTCCTTGTGTTATTTTTTATGAATTTTTTCTACTTTTTCGGTTATTTGAATAACGCTGAAGAAAAAACGTTCTGTGCAATTCGTGCTCGAAATGACTTTGGTGGTCTCGAATGAGATTTTCACTCGGCTACTCCTCGTCAAAAGACTTTCATTCTTGACCACCAAAGTAGCATTTCGCGCACTAAATACACAAATAACCATTTTATCAACTTTCAAAAACGAGATTTTTTTAGATCTATGTTTACCTACTGTTTTTTATTTATATTCGCGGCAAACTATACTATTTAAATTACAAAATGGCGGTTACAGCCACGAACCCTTTCGTAATTGTTCGCTGTTCGCTCGTGCGCAAGTTGTCTTTGCATGAGCACGATGTGGACGTCCTTTGATTTGTATCAGATTTATTAGACGCATCAGATAAGTACCTTGGGTTTTATAGTTTTCAACATAAAATCTCTCAAAACGTTGAAGCTTCCTTTCATATGCTACTTTTTGTAGTCATAATAGTATTTCCACATCACTTACTTAATCTTAAAGATGCTTACCTCGCGATTAGGTGGATTCTTCGCACCAACGTAAACTTTAATTTTTCTTAACGTTAACATCTTCTACTATGTCTTTTCCACTATGTCGATTAATTCGTTGCTTTTCTATGAACCTTCCATGCTTCTTTTCTTGATTAACTTCCATATTTACTAAGTTACTAAACAGCGAACACAATCAAATCGAGATTCTACCGTTGGCACTTATAACCTTTTTTAAATAAAACCTACTTGAACATATAGCCCCTCTATTTCAAATAGTAGCAACATCGTGGAGCAAACCTGACCCAAACTTTAATAATGAAAAAATTACTACATGCATGATGTTACGGAGATTCAATAAAAAGTTGTCCAGAAATTACAATTACGGAAGTATATAACATATTAATATGGTCGTTTTTACAGAACACGAATGCCCACTATGAAATTAATGTTAAAAAAGTGTGAATATTTTTGTGCATGATTATTATTAAACCTAAGATTTATTGTAAGAGTGAATGTCAAATCTGGTAATATTCAATGTCGCCAACATAGTTCTAGTGCTTTTGCTCCAGCGGCGAGATCAATCGTTGTCGCTACTATTTGAAAATAAAGGGGCTGTACTTGATCACATTGCTCCGCGCCATCTACATTATCTGCCAGAAACTAATAATTAAAATGGTTCTAAGAACCTTTGTAGAGGTATTGGATAGCACGTATAACCATTTTAAGCAAATATTTGAATATGAAAACATTTATGTTTAATTATTTGGTACTTTCACTCTTCAATTTGTTATCCAACCCAATACGTACAGGATATTTCACTTTTTTTGAAATCCCAATTTCCTTTATTTATAAGATCTTGGTATCGGGGTAAATTCTATTCTTGAATGAATTTTGCAGCAAGAACAATTTAAGAAAAGAATTTACTCATACCAAGATCTTATAAATAAAGGAAATTGGTATGTCAAAAAAGTCGAAACATCCTGTACGTATTGGACTCAACAAACAAACTGACTAGTACAGTGTACTCTCCTAAGAATTAGCCAATACGAAATTTTCATCCGACTGGCACTAAGAATAACGATAATATCACCTGATAGATTTTTCCTAAGAGATGCTAAGGTAAAAGATGTGCAGACCACGATCGCGTCCGGCTCTCAACGAATTTTTCTTAGCTACTTCACAACGAATATGCGACCACAAAAAGTTACGTCTGGATGTACCTTGAGCAAATTTACTGGAGCAAACCCGTAATGCCCCCCCCCCGCCACAGACCCGCGTAACTGGGTTTCTGATTCTAAAGTCGCTTCTTTACCAAGTAATAAATGGAAGGTCTATCATTCGGCAAATGTAAGGCATTGCCAAGAGAAGGACTATGTTTTCAGAGTTTGAGAAGGTTTTCGGAAAGACAGTGGACAATAGAATAACTGACAAGGACGTTGAAGAAATCTTCAATGGTCGTTCCTCGGTCGTTATTCCGAATCGAGGTCTTCTGGTCCCAGAGAACGCATTTATAAAATCTCCAAATGTCCGCCGATCTTTTTCAAGCCTTACTCTATTGACAGCCACTTTAACTTCATCTTCCTGATCCGAGACGTGTTATTATTTCCTTCATAGGGTGACAAACGATTAGAACGTACAACCTTTGGTGTCTTTCTTGGCAATTTCTGAATGCGGTAGATCAAATCATTTATTCGTTTCTTCGCCTGGTATGACCCCCCTCAATTTCGCAGAACTTTGGCAGTAAGTCACGACGCTCAGTGTTTGAAAATCGAAAAAACGTGAACGATAACCATAGCGTCTGAAGTCTAAAAGTCCCTGCCACCTGTCTGAAACCATTGCTTAACCCTTTAAAGTAACGCAACCCTACAGTAGAATTGAAAGTAAAACTTACTTTTTTGCTACCCAGCAGGATCACTTTAAAGTGATTTTTCGCAAACTACGCCATCTCCACATTTACTTGTAAAATTTTGAAGGCCATTAATCAATTTGCAATTTGTTATGATTGTTAATAGATGTTTTACTGAATAACATTCAATAAAAATAACAAATTGGTGCCAAATTGTACTTTAGGAATAATATAAAAGTGGTTTCTATCATTTGTATCAACTTATACAGTATTTTTGTCATATTTTATTAAAAAGAAAGCGCTTTGTTATTTTCCGATCTATCATCATCACACTTAACAGAAAAGTTGCAATGGTTTATAATTTTAGTATACTGGAATGACAAAATAATTAAACATTTCATCGCTCTTTGTATTATTAAGTACGTATTACAAATAAAATAGTAATTCATTTTGTGACACGATCGCAGCATTGGTATAGGAAATGATAGAGCATTTTTTAAGTTGCACGAGTAAGAGAGTAACCACGCGTTGACACGATGTGTCAAAGAAAAAACCGCTACGTAGCCTAAACGTAACCGACAACGTATCTGGACAAGTTCCAGAGAGGTTACTGCAACGTATCTGCTATTCAGGAATTGTTCCCCATTTTGATTTCAGGCATGTAAAACCGCTGCAGTTACGTACTTGTGACTAGTGGCAAAAACTTAATCGTCCACCGGTAGTTGCCGGTAAGTAGCGATGACTAAAAATGCTGTTTGGGTTAGATGAGGTGATAAATAATAATAGCAGGTTTTTTATGAATATTTGTTTTATTATAGAAATTTAATTAAATAAGATTTTAGACTAGCTATTCTAGACTGCTTTCTTTTTCTTCTTCATTCTCCTCGTTTTTTATATACGTCTCATCCTCTTGTTCCTCCTTGTCATATATTCTTCACTCTCAAGATCAGAAGCAACGTCTTCAGAAAGGATAACAAGAGCTAAGACTTATGGATATATTGATCTGCTTTTGTTCGTAAAATGCACTAAAATAAGGATCAGAGCTAAACAATCAACGTCTTAACGAGACCTTAATTCATTATTCGTCTAAGAAAGAACGAAGATATATTTTTTGTTCTTTTTTCTTCTTCTTATATCCTTAATTTTAGAATTCATCTTTTCGAAAGTTCACTTATTGGGAATACTTATAACAAATGAAATAAAAACAATTTAACAAACAAAATAATAACTGACAACGCCTCTCAAACACCACCGAAAATCGCTAGGAACACTTCGAATACTCGTAGAGGGCGCACACTGAACTTACCAAAATAAAAGGGTGCAATGGACCGACTTTGCAGTACTTCACACAAAGGCGCGCAGGTATGCGCACAAGAAATAACCCTAATTATCTACTCAATACCTTAAGTAATAACATGGTGGCAACTATTTGGTGCCCTGGCCTGTCCTTCGTTTTAAATACTGTCATTACGAGACATTTCTTATTATGTGTAATAGAATTTTAATAGGGGTTGTAGATAAAAGCAGGTAAGTATTCTGAGAATGTTGATAAGTTATTCTGATACAGAAAGGACAACAGCAAAAACTTGTAACAATACATTTGCAAAATTAATTTTAGTAGAGAAGACCTCAAAGTATGGACTGCAAATCAACTGCATTAAAATTATGCACCGGTGTTCAGGGACTTTTGGAGCAATAGAATGATACGAATAAGCATTTCCAAAGTTGACTAACATGAAGAATAAAATATATAAAATTTAGCTTCTGTAGAAGTTGGAAATTTTCATTTCGGTCACGTTTTTTCGATCTTCAAACACTGTGGCGTTTTTGCGGATTGTATAACCAAAGCAGATCTCCAGGTTGGGATCCTCCTTCTGGGACTTTCACATCGTACAAAGTCTTCATCCGGCCACTAGTCTTCCGGGTTGGGTTGTGAATATCCTCCAATTTCTTATTTAAGTTAACGACGTAATCATTCCCTGTTATCTCCAGCTCCGCAGATGAGCATCCGAATTTCAAATCACACGGTAATTGTAGTTACGGTAATTGCAGTACGCGTATAAAATCACAAAGTTGGTTACTGCCCGGTTGTTTCGTGAACCGATGCGCTATAAGTTATCAGGAACAAATGCAGATATTGATCCCAGTCTCGTTGATGATCGGAGACGATTTTAGCTAATTGGTTCCTCGAAACTCTTTCTCCGGATTTCTAAGGTGCCTAGATATACCAGGCAAGTCTTTCAGGACAATCCTCTCAAGATCGTCTCCCTCAGACGATCGAAGGTGGCCGGAGCGTTGCATAGGCCAAAAGGTGTGAACTACCTGAACCTCCGTGGTAAGGAATAGCTATTTTTCTTGATCACGTTGTTGAGTTGCCGATAGTTCACACAGAATTGGGTTGACCCGTCCTTATTGCTGACCAGGACCACCTGTGATGCCATGAGCTGCTAGATAGATCGATGGCCTCTTGTTTTTCTATATCGGTGATAATCTTTTCGGATTCTTCTCGCTTTGCTAAAGGTACACGTCTCGATTGCTGTCGAACTGGCCTACAGTTCTCAGTGTGGATTTTATGTTGAACCACATCGGTTCGGCCCTTCTGACTCAATGTCACCTGCTTCACATTAACGTTCATAAACCTCACTAGTACTGTCTTCCCAGCCTTGATTAACGCTTTTCTCACCAGTCTGCTGCTATAGATCTTCTTATTACTGATATTTATGTAGTTGAGTAGCCGTCGGCGTCGGTACCAGCTTCATACTGTTCGTAGAACGTCGGGGCGTTGGATGGATTTTGTCACCCTCATATCAATAATGGAATTCGTCGTATTGCTCACGGACTATGCATATGCATGCGGACTGTTGACCTATTGATTATTCGCGATTTCTTTGGAAAAAGATTATATGAATATGTATTTTTATTTCTGTTTTAGTATAAAAAGCCCAAAGATAAGTTCGTTTTTATGTTTTAAAGCCATAAGATCAAAACAAAAGAAACAAGACACAACATGGTGTGTTTTAAATGTTCCGTTAATACAACTCCAATGCATATTTCTATTACTTGTAATTTGTAATTGATGACATTTAAAGGTAAACATTTAATGTTTACTGAATAATTATGCAATATTATAGATAGTGTAAACATTTTCCATAATATGTGCAATGTGCATTTCTAAGTAAAACTAGATATAAGTAAACTTTTATATTTGATATTTTATAAATATTAATATTGGAAACCTGTGTTTATATTCTTGTACAATTCACATTAAATAAGAAAATCTTAAAAAATACCCATTTTACCATGTAGTAAAAAAAATATTTTATCACTCTCTTTTGCTATAATAGACGTATCTGTTTGGTTCTCTGTATAAAATAAATCTGAATTTTATTTATTTGGTTATTAGAATCACGTATCTTTTGAATTTAAAATCACTTTTTATTATATTTTTCTTTTTAACGTTTGTAAACGTTTCCAAAGGGTAATTCTATATTAATGTCTCAGACTTTGAGGTTAACCACCTGATTATAATACATTTGTATTACTTGCAAATACAAAAATAATACATTACTAAAATTTTCCATGTAAAACAAGTAAATGTTGTTCGTTTTCTTTTTTTATAAAAAGAGAAAGAGCGAAAACAAGAAAAAAGGATTTTAAAAAGTACATTCTGATACGTATAAAGGTCAAGTTTAAGGTAAAAGTGATATATAAACGGTGCAATTAGGTGAATTATATGGTAGCGTTTTCTTGAGGTTGTTCCTTTTATATTTGATTTGAATTAACAATAACATATAGTATTACATAAAGATTGTAGAAAGTTTCTCTATGAAATATTTATAGATGCAATATATAAATAATTACGAAACTGAGAGTTTTGATAAGGTGATTATCGAGAACTAATAGGTGTTAACTATTTGTATATGCTTAAGCTGGCGTTTTTAACGAATAAGATTTAAACTGTGGTAATAAAAAAGTTGTACCTACTATTATATCTTAGGATTCTTTAGCGAACCACTATACCATGAACAGCGCCGCCCTTTGGATTTTGGGGCCCCGGGCACAAATATGGAGTGGGGCTTCCAGTAAATAAAATATAGTATATGGTAATAATAATTATAGTGTTGGTAAATTTTCGGAAATTTATTTTTTGGAAACTCCGTGGAAATATTTAGCTTTATGTAGAAGAACCTGCATCAAATGTCGCTCTCTCGTCTATTTTATTAATGCGTAAGATATATATTTTGTTGTTGATTAAAGGTAACTCGGTACGGGGCCCCACTAAACCGCGGGGCCCCGGGCATACGCCCTGCTGACCGACCTTATGGACGCTTCTGGCCATGAATATGTACTACCTAATGAATACTATGAAAATTACAAACTAGCCAACTTCAAACTGTAGATCTATGGAAATTTAATAACGATCTTATTAACAAACAGTTTAAAAAACAGCTTAACCTAGGTCAAATTCAAGTTTGGACTAACAATATTAACAGTAAAATATTCCAGAATAACCTAAACCTTAAGCGATTCAGTCGGAGAATTACAGTCAAATACAGAATTACAATAAAAAAAATTTTTTTGGTGATACACTGTACAAAGTCGAATTCATGTTAATCAAGTTGGAATCTTCCAATTTAGGCCACAAACTTTAATTGGGAATCTTTATTATCTAAATATTATCTGTTACGCCATGCTTCTTATAATTCACATTGTAGTATAACAAAGCAGTTTCTTGCTTATCTCGTATTATGTCATCATTGTAACTCTTATGATAGACACTCTGGAGATGTCGATCCTTTATTGAGAAATACTATGCTATTAAGAAAATCTACTTGGTACTATGTGATCTACTATAGTTTTGATACTACCAAATTAGAACATAGGTAATGGTTTAGCTATTAACTACGATTAATTAATAAATATTCATTTATGAGATTAATTAAACCTGTCATCAAAAAAAAATAAATCGTAATTTGCTATGGAATGAAATAACTTAGGTCTGTGTTGAAATACGAACTAGGTATTGCAAATATTTTCGTGTAAACTATTTTATACTGGCTTAAATTATATTAAATTATACAATTAAGTGCGTAACTATAGTATCATAGTCAAAAATTCTCCAAAACATGGGTTTCGTAGAAAACCTATTTAACAGCCCTTCAAGGAGAAAAAGTGAGAAAGGTCTAGTTAAGACAGCGATCAGGGGGTCGCTGCCGCGATAAACCTTGCTAGTAGCACTATTATACTGGGGCCATCCCCGAACTAAGGGATGGGAAACCTGAGATCAGTCGAGTTATATTGCAGCGATACCTAACGCCGGTCTAAGATATAGTTTACTACAGTAGAATTTTTATAGGCGTCCAATAGTTGACATGGAAACATTATATATTTATCAGTTGCCGCTCTCAAAGACATTCCGTTAATAACATCTTTAACTGCGCTTCCACATGTTCTTTTCGGAGTGTAGGCCGCTTTTTGCCTTTCTTACTTCGAGGTATATCTGAAACAATAAAAAAATCAATGGTCGTACCAAGGGACGTCTCTTAATACAACTACATGTGTTGTCTTCTAGACAACACATAGAACTAGAAAACTAGAACTAGAAAACTTCTAGATAAAATATTAGGGTCTTTGACGGACGCAAGAAAAATACTTTATGTAACACATCCGAAGAAATTGATTTAAATACATAAGTAATTAACTAATCAGTAGTTATAATCATATCCACACAGATATACATTTATCTTATGTATACTAGTTAAGACAGACCGCTATTATTATGGACCGTATTATTATTAATAGAACGCCCTCTTAGAACTGCCAGCAGCGCGCTCTTTAAAAACTTCTCCTTCCAAAACTATTAAAACGTCCCACTTGATATTTTGCATTTAAATACAGAAATGTTCAAAGAACCTGTACAATTTACTTCAGATTTTTAAAAAAGTGATCACGTGGATTTTTCTGTAATTTTAAAATATATCGTTTAGAAAAAAATAAAAATACGTTGGTAACAGAAAATTATTAGGCCGTCTAAAAAGCCCGTTAGCATGAACAATATATAAAAAACGTAAATTTCACAACAAATGGAAATTGTATAAAAACCCACTGGGTTATTTAACATTTTCATTACTGCGCAGTAGATTCAAATATTTAATTTCTTCAGATTTCCGGAATTTTATCAATTCAACTGAAACAGATATCGTCACCAACCCCAAACGTTTTTTGTCATATGTTAAAGCAAGGAAATGCAGTTCCAACGTTCCACACATATTGAAACATGAAAATGATGGTTTATCTATATGCAATATTTTTCTTAAACATTTCAGCTCAGTCTTTATCGATGGCGAGTTATTAGATCCCGATATAAACACCCTGTATGTACCGGCTTCCACCGTATTAAGCATTTTATCTGATACTGTTTACAATCTTCTTTTAGATCTTGATGTTAAAAAGGAACCTGGGTCAGATGGTATCCCCCCGGTATTTCTGCGTTGTTAATCTCGCTTATCCAATCTCCAGAATTTTTAACTGTTCCTTACAAGAAGGCGTGTTTCCGATGATTTGGAAAAAATAGTTTATTGTCCCTATTTTTAAATCGGGTAACAAGGAACTTGCAAAGAACTATAGATCAGTTTCTATTTTATTGGAAAGATATTCGAAAATTTGCATCCAACTACATTGATTTTTACCTGGTCGGTCGGTAGAAACTAATTTAGTATACTACATAAATTTCTTGGAGAAGAGACGCATCCAAGTTGACTCAGTGCACACAGATTTCAGTAAGGCGTTTGACAAAATCGATCATAATATTTTGATGCGTACACTGGAGATTATGGCTTACCGTCGGATTTATTGAGGTGGGTACAATCATATATTTCCAATAGGTTACAAGCAGTCCGAGTTGATGGCTATGTTTCGGATTTTGTTAAGACGACGTCAGGCGTACCGCAGGGATCACATCTTGGCCCGGTGTTCTTTATAGTATATATCAATGATATAATCAATAATATTAAAAACAACCATCTTCTCCTGTATGCCGACGATATCAGAATTTTCCGCACAATAGCGACTGTAGCTGATTGTCGCCTTTTACAGCAAGACCTTAATCATTTCTATAAATACTGTTCTGATAATAAACTATTTTTAAATTTTGAGAAATGTTTTACTATATCATAAGAGATTTCAATGTTTAGACATACCCTTATTCTCTTTCTAGTCATCAACTTACTTTAATTGACAGTAAAGTAACTTTTGCTAAACATAATGATTATATTGCTAATAAATCTTTTCGTAATCTGGGATTTTTAATAAGAGTTTGTAAGCCATTTACAAATCAACTGGGCTAGTATAGTCTGGAATCCCTGTTACAATATTTATATTAACGCGTTGGCAGCTGTACAAAGAAGAGTTGTCAAATACATTAATAAGAAATTTCATATGCCTACAATTAGCTACGAGTTATCGTGCGTCGAAATCGGATTACTTCAGTTAAGCAAGACCAGAGAAATATCTGATTTGCTTTTTCTCCACAAGTTAATAAAAGGTCTAGTAGATTGTCCAAAACTATTGGAATCCATCAATTTTAACGTGCCGTCATATTCTACCAGAAACAGAAACCTTTTTGCACCATCTTTCTCCAGAACTAACTCCTTTTATAATTCACCACTCAATCGGGCTGCCCGAACTTATAATGTCGATTATTCACGGCTAGACCCTTTTTCTAGTACTCTAGCTTCATTCAAAAACAAATTAAAAGTAATGTGTCATAACAGTTGAAATTTACGTTTTTTAATTGCTTGTTACATTTTTTTTAGTTTTATATTTGTCTTTATAGTGTTGTTTGTCACGTATTTTCTATTAATCTTAATTATTGCTATTTATCTAATATGTATCGGAAATATTTGTTCTTATTTTTTGTTTTCTAAGGTAGTATTTGTTTTTGGGAAAATTCCTGTGAATACTTTGTAATTATTAAATTAATATATAAAAGATTGTTTGTTCTAGGATAAATACTTTTCGTGATATTTATATTTATTTAAAGAAGTGCAAGCAGTTTTGATATTTTTTCAGTTTGAATATTTTTGAAGTTCTGCGTAATCTAGCAAATTGATAAATGAAAGTTATGTTCAGTAGTTGATGGCTACCTCATAATTGATTTTTAATGAATTCCGTGAGATCGACCCTTTTAGTCATCGATCTTGCATGGAATGACCCTAGAGCGCTTTTAAAGGGATTTCTCCCGTTAGTGTAAGATAATTAGTCAGGTAAATCAAAAGCCGATAATACAATCTTAAATGTTTAATATAATAAATGGGCCAATACATGGACCGAATTCGACCAGTGTTAACTAATAACTAAAACCTCCCTTTCTTTTAATAATCGTCTTGCCGTTACATGGCAGACGTTCAGCATCATTTTAAGCATTTACGACACTTAAAAGTTATATATAAAATCAGAACGTTTTACGTTTTACAGAAAAATATCATATTACAATATGGGTTCATATAAGAGATAATGAACCGGCAAGACCAAACATTAGTAAGCGTGAATTAAAAATAACCAATGGTAGAAATATAAAGGGCTTATTCATTCTCGTATCCCTACATTCGACCATCCTGAACAAGCGGCCTGTCCTCAGGTAGCACAGACCTGCAACAAAACCAGAATTAACAATCATTGTTCATCATGATATAAAAAGAGATTCGTTGATCTCGTAACCTTGAGATAGAGATCCGTTGATCTCGTTAACTTGTTGAGAGATCAGTCGATCTCTTGAGATCCGTTGATCTCGTAAACATGATGAGAGATCCTTCGATCTCTTGAGATTCGTTGATCTCATAAACATGATAAGAGATCTTTCGATCTCCTGAGATTCGTTGATTTCATAAACATGATAAGAGATCTTTCGATCTCTTGAGATCCTTCGATCTCTTGAAATCCTTCGATCTCTTGAGATCCTTCGATCTCCTGAGATCCTTCGATCTCATAAACATGATGAGTGATCCTTCGATCTCTTGAAATTCTTCGATCTCTTGAGATCCTTCGATCTCTTGAGATCCTTCGATCTCTTGAGATCCTTCGATCTCTTGAGATCCTTCGATCTCTTGAGATCCTTCGATCTCATAAACATGATGAGAGATCCTTCGATCTCTTGAGATTCGTCGATCTCATAAACATGGTGAGAGACCCTTCGATCTCTTGAGATCCTTCGATCTCATAAACATGATGAGAGATCCTACGATCTAAAAATCTAAAAATGGGACCTGCAAGAACCTGCAACAAAGCGAGAATTAACATGTTCGTCATTGTATAACAAGAGATCCATTGATCTCGTAAATGGTTAACATCATGGAGAGATTTGTCGATTTCTCGTAAACATGATGAGGGCTCCATTGATCTCTTCAAATCCGTTGAGCTTGTAAACGTCATGAGAGATCCATTGATCTCATAAACGTAATGGAAGATACGTTAATCGCGTAAACGTGATGAGAGATCCGTCGATCTCGTAAATGTGATGAGAGATCCGTCGATTTCGTAGACATGGTAAGAGATAATAAATCTAACTTACATGTTATCTTGAAACATGGCCCACTTTATGATATCATCTGACGCAAGCACCATTCGACTGACACGTCTAGGACCTTCTCGTAAGTCTGCAACTTCGAATCGATCGTTAAGAACTTTGGAGATTGGAAACAATCCCGTGTACTTTGGTAAAGGCGTTTTACTGAAACCAATTGCTGCCTCGCAAGCATAATCAACTGACCTTCAGCATATTTCGTAATTTCTTGTCTGGCTGTTCCTTGGTTGCTACGTATGAATCATAGTATCGTTTGTCGTTAAATAAGAGACTACGTGTTGTTTTTGGTTTTCATCAAATTGTATTAATATTGCTCAACATCTATTGATAAAATCGGTTCATTAGTGAGTGACTCTTGTATTCGAACAAATGCCCTTTCTTGTAGAGCAGTCTAAATCCAAGTAGCACTTTTCTTAGTCAAACGAGTTAGTGGTTCTACCATAGATGCATAATTTGTACAAATTTAGGAAAATAACCAGACAAGCCTCAGAATTGTCGAACTTGGTTTACAGATCTTGGCTCTTGCATCTGTAACAGAGCATCCACTTTCTTTTTACCCGGCCTAACCCTATCAATACTTATTTCACGATCTAGGTAAGATACTGTTCAATGAGCATTTGCTTAACTGCAGTATAAGGTTATGTTCGCGAAATTTTTGTAATACTAAACGAAGTTTTTCTAGTCCCTCTTCGACTGTCTTGCTTGGGATGACAATATCATCCATGTATGGAAAAACAACAGAGTTTTTGAGATTACCCAAGACTTTATCTATTAAATAGTGAAATACTGAAGGAGCATTGGCCAGTCCAAATGGCATCAGCAAAAACTCATAATGGCCGTCTGGCGTTACAAAAGCAGTGTTTTTGTATTGAAGTTTCTGTCATAGGTATCTGGTAATATCCAAATGTAAGGTCTAGTGCAATAAAATATTTTGTTACCTCCTAAACCGTCAATTTGATCTTCAATTAATGGAAGCGGATATCTATTTTTAAAAGTAATAACGTTAAGCTTTCTAAAATCAACACACATTATGTAGTCGTTTGTCTTTTTCTTGACTAAAATCACAGGACTAGCATAGGGTGACTGTGACTCTCTAATAATATTATTTTCTAAAAGGTCCAATATTATGTTTCTCAAAACTTTCTTTTCTGCTTCGGGCATACGATAAGGATGGTAAACTATTGGTTTCTCCGTTGTACACCTTATCTCCATGGCGACAGTATTTGTTTTCCCTAAAGTTTTTAAGGATGAAGAAATTCGATCTGAAAAGTCATTAAGTATCTTTACACACAAATCTTTATAAGTAGTATTAATGTTTCTAATGTCAATATTTTCACATTGAATTATCTCTATTATAATGGTCAACAACGCTTCTGTCAACAAATGATTCAGACACATTCGACAACATTCTTAAGGTAACAAAATTAGCATGTTTTACCATTATTACGTGCTTTTACTCGAGATAAACCCTTCTTACTATAACAACTACGACAAAGTTAAAAACGTCGGACAAAATTACTCAAAATTTGGACTTTCCCTTATGAAAAACTTTATTAAGATTTTTTTGTTCCAAATACCATCAAAAATGCGCTGGTAAAGTGTGGTGCAGAGGCTAGGAGACACCCTGTACATCGGCTATAGCTTCCATAATACATATTGCTGTGTTATTTGCAGGTAGAAATGTTAAATAGGTAATTTGGGTTGCCTATCTTTCAGGCGTTCGTAATTGAATCTTTGTTAAAAGGTTTATTTAATAGTTTCAGAAGTACGGTTGAAGCTAGCTATATACAGGAATTAAGTTAAATACATCCTATTCGCGATAATTTCTTGTTAAAGTTGCATTTCATGCAAGATTATTTAACGATCCGATCAATTCATTACATAACCTCAATTTTTGAAAATAATTTTCAAAATGGGTTTCTTTAGAGGAATAATTTATTTATTTATTTTAGAGAAAATTTTTATTCAAAAAATGACTTGAACACTATAAAACAAGAGTTAACTAAATGTCATATTTGTTGTTTAGCAAAATTTAAGAATCATGTCAATCAAAATTTAATCCAATCTATTCAAGTTAAAAATCCATTGGATATGATAGCCATTGATTTTTTATCGAATTTAGTTAGGAGTAAGAAATTTAAACATATTCTAGTAATTGTTGATGTTTTCACAAAATATGTTAAGTTATATCCATGTGTCCATTATACCACCGATATAACAATTCAATGTTTAGAAAATTATATTCAAACTGTAGGAAAATCTAATAAAATTCTGGCTGATAATGCAACGTATTTTAAAAATGATAGATTTATTAATTATTGGACAGAAAAAGAAATCAGAATAATTTTCTGTAGCATTAGGCATCCACAAGGTAATCCTTGTGAAAAATATATCCAAGAAATAAATAAATATCTTAGAATATTGTTAATTTATGAAAGGCATGGTAATTGGCAGGCTTATTTAAATAGGATAGAATCATTTATTAATGATGTACCTAATACTATAACAAAAGAAAGTCCAACATTGTTAATGACTCGAACATATATAGAGCAAAATTCTAGAAAATATGTGCAAAAACAAAATAAAAAAATTAAAATTAGAACAATTTTTCAGGTAGGTGATAAGGTAATAATAAGGACTTTAAGGAGGGCAGATGCAAAGGGAGGAGTAGTAGGAAAATTTCGATTACCTTTTGAAGGTCCTTTCATAATAACAGAAAAATTTAATGATACATACAATCTAAAATTTATTGATTCAATGAGAATAGGGGGAAAATTTCATGTAAGTTTACTATATCCTTATCTAGCAGAAAATTAAATTTAGATAAGTTTAATTTTGTATTCAATGGTTTATATTATTATTAGAGTTGTATAAATTCAATTGAAATATTTGAGAATATTTGCAATTTAATTTATAGAGAGGGTAAATGCTGTGTTATTTGCAGGTAGAAATGTTAAATAGGTAATTTGGGTTGCCTATCTTTCAGGCGTTCGTAATTGAATTTTTGTTAAAAGGTTTATTTAATAGTTTCAGAAGTACGGTTGAAGCTAGCTATATACAGAAATTAAGTTAAATACATCCTATTCGCGATAATTTCTTGTTAAAGTTGCATTTCATGCAAGATTATTTAACGATCCGATCTATTGATCACATAACCTCAATTTTTGAAAATAATTTTCAAAATGGGTTTCTTTAGAGGAATAATTTATTCACATTATGTTAACATGCATAAAAAGTTTTATATTTCAACAAAAGGATACTATTTAAGTGTGTATATAATTTAATAATTGTAAATCTTAATACAACGTTTGGTACGTTGAATTATTTTTCTTGATCTTCCGTCAATAGCTCAAACTTGGTAAACTGCACCTAGAATATAATAAAACGGGCTATTATGAGTAAATTAGCATATATAAAAGAAACTTACCTTGCTTAATTTTCAAAATGGGTGATTTTTCCTTTTGCGATTTATGGTATTGGTTTGTCGAGCCACCGTTCTAATTTAATTAATTTAGGTTCATGATGTTATTGTGGAATTTCGTTGGATAACATCTTGGCTGTGTAAGTTGTATAAAGTTTTTTTTGTAGTTCTATGTGTGTTTTCTCAGCCAATTCAATTTAAAAATGTCCATATACCTGTGCCGTGAAGAAATTTTCATTTAAAGTTAATTTTGTATTATAAGTGTTAGTTATTGATGTCAAACTAATGGGTATAGTTATATAAGCATATTGTGTAAAGATTAAAGGGTAAAATTGGTGGTTGGACAGATTTAAATCGAAATTATGACAATTTTAGTCAAGCGTGAAAGTTTGTTTGTTCGACTCAAATTGTGAGTTATTGTTGGGTTTTAGAGATAAATATGTTATTTTATTAGTTTAAGGTAGTGTTGGGGATTCTTTTTATGTGTTTAAATCTAAAATTTAAAGAAATTAATATTTTAATTATAAAATTTTAAATGTCAATTTTTGTCCATGGTTTACTTGATAATGTTACATAGTTGTTGTTTCTATATGTTTTTATGTAATTTGTATTGTGAAAAACAATCAGTAATCTCCAGAACGTATTGAGAGGAGGACGTGTTGTTTGCATAATTATTAACCTATAAAAAACATGCATTTTAATAATTTAGAAAAATAAAGTAAGGTTACAAATTTTTGAATAGATGAAATTTGTGCATATAAATGGATATAACTTACCTGTTCGTCGATATATCAAGAAAATAATAATTTATTGAATTGATTTGGATAATTTCTCAACTTATAGAACTTATTAGTTTGGAAAATATTTCAAGAAGAATTAATTTTTTGCAAACTTGCAATTTAGAAATCTCGCCACCAGTCAAGAGGTTGGTTGTGGATATTATAGCGGTATTTTTTTCACGGGACCAATTTTAAGGAAGTGTCGAGTGTGCGGAAAAATCGTAAGTGACATTAATTTGAATTTTATACTGACCAGTAAAATATATCATTTCGGACAAATATTTTATTAAAGAAAAGAATAAAACGTAACATTTGAGAGAACTTAACATATTTGTTTAAATATTAAAAAAATAAGAATTTAGAAAATTTGCTACAATGATTTTTATTTAAATTATTTTGTTTAGTAGTTTTGTTATAAGGTATATATAAAAAAAATTGACGTAGAAATCCCTAACATAACATAAATAAAATAAAAGGCTGATTAGTAGTTTTGTTAATTGTTTATTTATTATTTATGTGTGCAGAAATAAAAATTGTGTTTCTATCGATATATTTAAATTTTATTTATTGTTCATGTTTCTTCCTTGTGTGGAAATAATTTGTGATTTGCAGATTGTTACAATTTTCCCAGCCCGGGTGTTAGTATTACAGGTGGACCCACTGATATTGGAAATTGGTAAGGTAAGGTTGATGTATTACAAATTTAAGAGATATTTGTCGATTGCTTTACTGAAACTAAAGTTGGAGCTAGTGACGGGGCAAAAATTTGTTATGTAAAAAAATATTGTAGTGATATACGGTTGTATTGTGGTTTTGTTTTATTAAAGTGTATACCACTGCAATATGTATTGAGAGTTTAATACTTTCATTGCATACAATAGTAGACCCAATTGTTTACCTTTACGAAATGTCCATTTAACCCACAATTAGAAGCTCGCTTTGTAGTTTGATTTATGTCTCGTTGAAACTTAAGAGATGTGCAATTTGGCTTTGGTTGTTTATGATTGTTAAAAATATAAAAATATTAAACCTAGGTGTTGAGGATCTATGTTCAGGTTTACTATCATTTGGCATACTACCCATCGTATTCGCACACGCATAATTATAACTTCATATAAACGTATACAGTAAAACGTGCATATCTTACTATTCGTGTTCGTCCGTTATGCCACTAAATACAGCATCTAGAAGACACTCGTCTGAAATGACTCGTCTCTTAACTTAGATAGTTATTGAAAATAATAACGTTTGACCGGAGCTAGTTTCATAATTAGGAGCATATCAGGGTAAATTAGAAAATGGAATGGACTTACGAAATTGTTTAACCACGTTGTGCTTCATTTCGTTCCAAGAAATGTCATACTTTGCCTGTTCATCGTACCACTGTCTCATATCATTGCCACGTAGCGATCTGCTATCCACTGCATAATACCTATAGAATCATCGTCGTTGCGTAGCGCAGTAACTTCTTTCTTCCACGTTTAAAATGACTCTTTCAGATTGCTACCATCTGACGGCACTCGATGATGTAGATGAGGATGAATTACTCGTAAAACTACTGCTGTTTGACGAACGGTGCTTTCTACTAGTTTGCGCCTTTCCCGATCGTTTGTTTTTACCCATATTCATAATTATAGATTAACAATTCTTATTCATAATTATATTGATAATTATGAACAAAACACCCACTGCTTGTTAATTACGAACGAAATAACACTTACTACTCGTTAATTACGAAAGAAAGAACACTTAAACACGTACTACTCGTGAATGAGAAACGAAAACAAACAAAAAAGATACTAACCACGTAATGAGATAGGTTTTAATCCCACTCCTGATAATTGTAAGATAATTAGTCCGGTAAATCAAAAGCCGATAATACAATCTTAAATGTTTGATATAAAAAATGGGCCAATAGATGGATCGAATTCGACCAGTGTTAACTAATAACTAAAACTTCCCTTTCTTTTAATAATCGTCTTGCCGTTACATGGCAGACGTTCAGCATCATTAAGAATTTACGACCCTTAAAAGTTATATATAAAATCAGAACGTTTTACATGTTTTACAGAAAAATATCATATTACAATATGAGTTCATATAATGAACCGGCAAGACCAAACATTAGTAAGCGTGAATTCAAAATAACCAATGGTAGAAATATAAAGGGCTTATTCATTCTCGTATCCCTACATTAGCCTTACCAGTATTCCTACTTCAAAATTCTGAACCTCAAGATCTGAATTTCCTTCAATCCTTGATTCTTGATCTTATGCATCAACAGAAATTTCAATAACTTAATAGATGTGAACTCTACTCCCTGGTGACTACTCCCACGTCGAATTTACTCGAATTATTAAATCTTAAATTATTTCAAAAACTACCTGTGCTCAAAGAATCTCAAGTATTAGCAATGATCGGTAAAATAATCAATTATAATATCCTGGTAATATCGAGATAATAATAGTGCCAATTAATAGGGTGTGTAATGTGTATTTTCTACTATAATTATCTTTTTAGAAATCCATTGATCTACATTTTGTAAATAGAAACAGCAAAAATGAATTTGAAGGAATGTACGTTACAATTTATAATTTTCACGTTATTTTCGGATCCACAATGATGATTTTCTTTCAAAGAAAGTAACTTTTCTAATAATCGTAGTTACTTAAGTTTTGATAAATAATTGCTGCTTATTTATATAAGGTGTTTAATTAAAACGTAAGGAAGAGAAATTTATTTTACGTCTTGAATATGTGGATACTGCTCATATAAAAATTAATTACCTTTATTCTAATAATATGTAATATAAAACTATTATATAAAAATAAGTAATTTCTAATAAAAATTAGTAATTTCCTAATAAGAAATGAGGCACATTTTAGGCCAAAGTAATTAAGATTTTAAGAAAAAAACATGTAACATGCACTCTTTATTAATATAGTACTTAAACAATTTGTTCATAGAGAAATAAATATAAAATTATAATGTATTGTATTTATGTAACAATAAAGTTAATTTAAAGTAATTTAAACAAAAATGTAATAAAATGTAAATGTAATAAATGCAATAATGTAATCATTTTAAATCAAGCTTGGACAGTTTCAGGGACACTGAGGTCATGGGTTCACTAAACAAATGAGATGCTACTTGATACTAATTATAATGCCTTAAACGCCAATAATTTTAAAACTTATAATATAAATTCGACTGAAGAAAATCAGGTAAGTTGTCTAACGTTTTTGGGAAGGGGGAATTGGCTAAGTTGAAGCCGCTAAACTAGATTTAAAAAAATTGTACTTATATATTAATTGAATATTTGCAAACCTTTTTAAACTACAGTGTGTATTAACGGTTTAGTTACATAGGGGTCATTCCATGCGAAATCAATCACTAAAATGGGTCGATCTCACGGATTTCAATGAAAATCACTTATGAGGTAGCAATCAACTAAGTAACATAACTTTCATTCATCAACTTGCTAAATTACGTAGAACTTCGGAAATATTCAAACTGAAAAAATTATCAAAACTGCTTGCACGCCTTTAAAGAAATATAAATATCTCGAAAAGTATTTACCCTAGAACAAATATTTGTTTTGTATATTGCTCACTAGAAGACGGGCTTTTTGGACAGCCTAATAATTTTTTGTTATCAAACGTATTTTTATTTTTTTCTAAACGAAATATTTTAAAAATGCAGAAAAATCGGTGTGGTCACATTTTTAAAAATCTGAAAAGAATTGTACAGATTCTTTGAACATTTCTGTATTTAAATGGCAAATGGCAAGCTGGACGTTTTAATAGTTTTGGCAGCGTAAATGTTCAAAGACCGCGCTGCAGACAGTCGGCGCATCATAGATCGCGGTCAACCGGCGCAACCCGCATTCGCTACCTTCTAGTTAGTAATAATACAGTCTATATTTCCGGCGGTCGGTCTTAACTAATGTACATAAGATAAATGTATATATATGTGGATATGATTATACCTCCTGATTAGTTAATTACTTATGTATTTAAATCGATTTCTTTGGGTGTGTTACATAAAGCATTTTTCTGGTGGCCATCAAAGACCCTAAAATATTATAATGCAATAGCTTAGAGTGTTAAATTTATTAACGTTAAAGACTATAGACTGACTATAGGATCATTGCAAATTCAATATTTGAACTTGTGGCACAGGTGAGTTAATGATATTATCCACTGCAAAAATTATCATAATAACTTACTTAACTCACTTGTGCCATAAATAACTATTACCGATCTCTATTGTAGGTTCTGATGTTTAATAAGGTCAGCTGCGGTAATTGGAGCGATGGGGTAACTGAAACTTTGCTTAATAAAAACTAAAACTATCGTTAAACGTCTATGAGAATTACGTGAATTTTTAGTTTTATCGACGTTACCCTATACACTCTTCCGACTGCGATAATTTCTGGACTATTCCTACTGCAGCCCTAATTTTTTGGAGACATTAATTAATATCCTTAGGGCGTCCCAGTTGCCCAGAACATATTATAAAGTAATGTGGATATAAAATATAGACGACCATCGATTAATAATCGATTAATCGGACCTTCGATTAATTTTTTAAATAATCGATTAATCGATTAAATCGATTAATCGATCAATCGATTAAATTGATTAATCGATCAATTGATTTAATCGATTAAATCGATTGATCGATTAATCGATTATTTTACGAAAATAATCGTAGTTGTGAATAATTGATTTACCAAGCAGTCGATTTAACCGATTAATCGATTTTTTTAATCTATTTTTATTATTGATGTTCATAATCGCACAACCATGGTTGCTTCTCAAAATTTGGTTGAAGTAGCATTAAC
This sequence comes from Agrypnus murinus, assembly GCA_929113105.1. Lineage (NCBI taxonomy): Eukaryota > Metazoa > Arthropoda > Insecta > Coleoptera > Elateridae > Agrypnus > Agrypnus murinus. Next base: position 104,140,460 of record OV816025.1, read on the forward strand.
ATCGACCACGAATTGCACAAATTGTTTCTCTACTAAAGCACATCATTGGTGATGTATGATGTCGTATTACTCATATTCGTACTATATATAATGTGTACTAGGTGCCAACTGCTTACCCTAATGGGTAAGCTTTAGTAACTAACGCACTCTTAAAACAATGCTGTTTCTACTGCTTGTTGCTTTTGTTGAAATACGAAAAACGAATTCAAGCTCGGATCCTCACCTCTCTCTCTTACATCGCGTAGTTCAATAGGGTTTGGGTCATCCAGCGCTAGGTAGCGCTAGCTGTCTCCACAGAATAAAAATATACCGAGACACATGAATGAATGAAAACACAATGCATGTACCTCAAGAGTATTAAGATAATGCAAAATTCGATGTGTGATTACAATCCTTTGGATTTACATGAGTGATTATTTAAATAAACGCAACCAAACATAACCAGTTGAAAATTCTAAGCCTAGCGCTCCTCTCTCCCAGCTTACCCTCCTCTCTTCCAACATATATTCTTTTCTGGCTTACCCCTCCCCAACGGTTTATTCTACATAAATACACACATACGGAAATTGTACCTCACGAAATGATAAGAATAAAATCAAAAATCAATCTTGTTTAAAACATTCTTGAAAACGTCAAAGCGTCTATT